>CM060458.1:12690000-13890000 GCA_030544415.1 Thalia dealbata | reverse complement strand
AAAGGGGCAGTGAGGATTCTATCTAGGCTTGATAGAGTGTATGAAAATTACACCTAGTTCCAAAATGAAGACTGAAATAATAGCACCCGTGGAGACCATCGCAATGCTTTGTTTTAACTATAGTCGAGCGAGGCGAAGCCAGAGGAAACATTGGTGGAGGCCCAAAGCGATACTGACATGCAAATCGTTCATCTGACTTGGGTGTAGGGGCGAAAGACTAATCGTACCATCTAGTAGCTAGTTCCCTCTGAAGTTTCCCTCAGGATTGTGGAGCTCGAGCACGAGTTCTATCAGATAAAGCCAATGACTAGAGGCATCGAGGGTGCAATGCCCCCGACCTATTCCCAAACTTTTAAATAGGTAGGACAACGTGGTTGCTCCGCTGAGCCATGCCACGAAATTGAGAGCTCTAAGTGGGCCATTTTTGGTAAGCAGAACTGGTGATGCGGGATGAATCGAAAGCTGGATTATGGTGCCCAACTGCACGCTAACCTAGACCCCACAAGGGGTGTTGGTCGATTAAGACAGCAGGACAGTGGTCATGGAAATCGAAATCCGCTAAGGAATGTGTAACAACTAACCTGCTGAATCAACTAGTCCTGAAAATGGATGTCGTTGAAGTGCGCGACCCACACTCGGCCATCGGGGTGAGGGCTGTGCCCCGATGAATAAGAGGGTGCGATGGTCGCTGCAAGACCCAGGGCACGAGCTCGGGCAGAGCGACCATCGGTGTTGATCTTGGTGGTAGTAGCAAATATTCAAATGAGAACTTTGAAGGCCAAAGAGGGTAAAGGTTCCATTTGAACAACACTTGCACATGGGTTAGCCGATCCTAAGGGACGGGGAAAGCTTGTCAGAGAGTGCACCCGCCACACGAGTGTCGAAAGGGAATCGAGTTAAAATTCTCGAGCTGGGACGTCGCAGTTGATGACAATGTTAGGAAGTCCGGAGATGCTGGCGGGGGCCCTAGGAAGAGTTACCTTTTCTGCTTAATAGCCCGCCCACCCTGGAAATGGCTCAGCTGAACCGGAGGTAGAGTCCAGCAGCTGAAAGAGCACCGCACGTCACGTGGCATTCGATGCACCCTCGGCGGCCCTTGAAAATCCAGAGGATCGAATGCCACCCATGCTTAGTTGTGCTCATAACCACATCAAGCTCCATGGTGAAAAGCCTATGGTCCATGGAACAATATAGGCAAGAGAAGTCGGCAAAATTGATCTGTATCTTCGAGAAAAGGGTTGGCTATAAGGGCTGGGCACGGGGTCTTGGTCCCAATCTCATCAGCTGTCGGTAGACTGCTCGAGCTGTCAAGCCCCAAATCCACCTTTAGGCACGTGGCAACTGCTGTATAAGCTGCACTTCTATATCACAACTTATACGAGGCTAAATGTATCATAAAGCAACCATAATTATTTTAAATTAAACACAGCAGAAATATAAATAAATTACATTTAATACCAACACTATCAAATAAGTCTCTATCTAGATTTCCAATGTAAATTCTATTTCGTCATAACTATATTCTCCCTCGTTCCCCATATTAATGGCCAACCTGTAACCTGCGCAACAGGAAAAAATGTGCACATCTGAGTCGCGAAACTTAGTGATACTACAGAGAGAACACCATAAAAATAAGCATAAGGTATTGTACAAACCAACAAGTAGATATATCCATCAAATCACACATTACAATAATATGTCATACAATATATATAACAAAACTAATAGTTTAAAGTAGCAGCAACATGATAATAACAAGACATATGAACATGATGTAAGAACTGTATTCATAACAGTAACTTCAGATTGAAAATGTCATATTGCCTTAACTACTATATCATAAGTTATCCAATACTACTCCTAAGGCAGTCATTCTATGTTCAAGGTAAACCCCTCGTTAGGGGTTTCCCTGAACTCGTCAGTGTCAACTCTACATCTTTGTCCTAGATGCCTGTACACTGATGTTTGTAGAAGGAGCTGGTGACCACGGCCCCCCTTCTATGCAATATAAGTACCATACATCGTTGTTATTCTGCCCCATGGTAGGATCACCATACAAAATAATAATCACATCCATCTACAGCCTCACAAACTGAGATCCACTGCATATGCTACCAATGAACCTGGACTGCTTAGGAACTCATATCGTTGAGCATGCTAGAGTCTTCAGGTTCCCTAGCATTGGTAACGCATGGAACGATACTGTTCTTAGCATACCATCTACCTTGGAGTAATATAATAAAGTTGAGCTCTACACCGAATTGAGATCTCGGTTACACCAAAGCATCTGTGGCTAAGTCAACCAAACGTGCACCTCTACCTTAGCTAGCACATGGCTCCTCACAATATGTTGGTACATAGCAGACTAAGAACTTAACATCATCTCCTAGGCTATCATAACCCTAGGTTATCATAACCCTATGATGTCCAAAGTCCTTAGTTATATGTCATTTAAGACCACTCTATGTATTATCATAATATGAACCTAAAGTGTCTCTAGTTTTTGTCTCATGTTATCATGTTCTGTGTCTTTATAAGTGTCTCTATAGCTCTAGTACTACATGAACATATCAAATAACAACATAACATGAGCATAAACATCAATAGTAAGCATATGATAATATCATATCTATATACTAGCATGACATAAATTCAAAATCACATCAAATCAAATGTTAATTAAACATGCAACAAAGCAGATATATAACTTTTCAGTATGTACAATAATTAACAACTCAACACTGTAGTAGACCAAATAAATTTAAAATCATAAACCCTCACCTGAGTCTCAAAGCAATATTAAGCAAGAATTCACCGCTTGGCCGTGATTCTTAAAAGCAAGCAAGCAGTCAATCAAGCAAAGCAATTTCTTCCTCTTCAACACAAATTACAGCTTGGCCATGATTTGTCAAGCAATAGCACAGCAACAAAAATCTCCTAAAATAAAATAAATACAACCAAACGAACATAAATCATACAACTCAACAAAATTTCCTATCTACTCTTTTACTCACATCCTCACACCATCTTCTTCCTTTTATTTAATTCCTTATAAATCAACCAATCATTTAATACATTAAACAATCACAACCCAACACAATTAAATATAAATAAGCCTATAACATAAAATTTAATTTAATTAATCAATATATATCACCCTAATTAATTTTAAAAATAATTTTAATAATTCTATGAAAAATCCATTTACAACGTTTAAATTTGTGAAATATCAAATTATTCAATTTCACTAATTCAAAAAATCTAAATAACCTAATTACCAAAATTTACAATATCATAAATTTATTAATTCTGTAAAAACACCAATTAAATCATTTTAATTTCATTTAATGAAATCTAAATATCATAACATCTACCAAAATATTTCTCCATGTACATAACATATAAATAAACCAAATCAACTTAAATGAATTACGAACCGTACTTCAATAATTCTAAAAAATTCTAATTAAATCAAAAAAATTATATTTAAACATAACAAAGCATCACAATTTATTTTAGATTTTTTTGGATCTCATTAACGCACTCAAAACCTTGAACCCAACCAAAAATAATTTAAAAACCAAACCTAAAATTTGTTAAAAATTCTAAATAAATTCCTCAAGACTCAAAACTAAACAATAAAGCCCTAGTAATATTGAACCAACTCGAGCCTGTTGAAAAATTACAAAAACCATAGAAAACCACAGCCGAACGGGCCTTGAACGAGACAAACTGGACTGCCGCACGCAAGTTGCACGAGTTCTGAGATTTGCATTTTTGCATTAGAGGTAATTTTGTAATAAAATAATATGAAGGACTTATTTGTAAAATTATACAGATTTTTGCAGTACAGAATTTTGATATAAAAATTATACCATTAGATAGGATTTTTGATAAGGAATCCAACGGCACAGACAGATCGTGATTTGGACGTCGTTTGATTGGTCAAATCCTTGAATTAAGTATGGATCCAAATGGACGGACGAGATTAAATCACGTAAATGGACGACCCAGATTAGATGTCATTAAACTAATAGAGGAAGCGGGTTAGCGGGTTAGTGATAAATGGGTTCAGTATGAAACCCGGCCCGTTACCAAACCCATTTAACTTAACTACTTCTTCTTCCTCTCCCACCCGCGACACTCTCTCTCCTCTCCTGCTTCTTCTTCGCGCGGCAGCGAAGACGGAGCGTTTTGGCGACGATGGTTGGAGGTCTTCCCGGACGAATTTTTCCGTGAAATTTCAGACACAACTTCAAGTGAGCTAGGAGAACACATTTGAACCATCATTTGCAGGTTTTGGTGGAGATTTGAGGGAGAAAAGAGGAGAGAAGTAGGGGGCAGCGAAAGTTCATCACCGGAGCTTGCTCCGACGATTGCCGGCCATTTCGGCCATGGAACTTCACAAACTTGGTACCTATGGCTTCTCCTCGATGAGAGCTTTCCATTGGTACCAGAGTTGAGGGCTGTTGGCCGCCGGTTGGCCGCCGGCGAGCTAAAAACCCAAAATTAGGATTTTCGCCTAACTTTATTTAATTAGTGAAATTGATCGCGTGTGAGCTGTAAAAATTGGGGAAAATATGATTTTTGGAATCCTCATGAAGAGAGCTACGATTGGTACCAATATTGGGGCTGATCGAAGAAATTCGCCGGCGAGGGTTCCGACGAACTTTTCGGCGAGTCTCCGGCGAACTTTCCGGCAAATTTGAGATAAAAATTAGAGTGAATCTAGAGGTCATTTTAAGAGTATTGGTGAAGAAGGATTTATAAAATTATTGTTAGATTAAGAATTAAAATTTGTTAAAATATTCACAGGAAAATTGATAAGCAAGCACGAGGATACGAACGCTCGCGATACGAATTAAAACGTACTTACGATGTTAGGATCAAGTGAGTATTTATTCTCTGGGCAGAATAGACGGGATAGTTCTCAATGTTTAGTCCAGGAGAACTATAGTCCCTTTGATTATTTATATTTGATATCTTTTGGCTCTCCTGCTAGTTAGTATTATCCTGATTATGATCATTAATGAGTTATGAATAATTCTTGATATCCATATTGATACCCTTGTTACTTGATTCATTTTAAGCATTATATTATGCTTCTGTTGACTCCTGATCTAGCATATGCATCTGTTTAATTTTTCGTGATACTATTTCACTTGAAAATGCGTATGACTAGCATGATATTATACTGGATAGTGCTATAGGCACTTTTCACTGTAGTGATAGGTTATTACACTTTTAGCACTCCCATGGGCCACCTATGAGGAGGGGCGTGGGACGATAGTGCTCGATGTCAGGATGGGAGATTGGGATACTCCTGACTAGTTTTTACTCTAGATTAGCCATGGATACCAGGTAGCAACATCCAATGGGCAACTGAGGGGGAAAGGGGGCTTTGTTTATCTATTCTTGCACTTCTATTATGATCTGGGTACCTTATGATTCATGATTCCTCCCCCTAAGGTAATAGTTATCTGCAGATATTGTAGGGTATAGCGAGACACCTAATTTCTTTTGAAAGGTAGGACATTTCTACCTTTATTTTGTGTGTATGGAGATCCACTGGCTAGGTACTTTGTATAACCTTGGGCATGTGCCCATTTTGATTGTACATTACTGGTATATAAGTGTGTGTCACTGTAGTACAGATCTGATTTTAATAATCTATACCTTTAGAGTTTTATTGATCTGTTATCCAGGTTCTCTCCATCCATAAATAGAGGGGCTATACATCAGGTACGCTTAGTGGGTTCCCATATAGTTTCGGGGGTAAACGGGGCTGTATGTGGAGTTCACTACGGTCTGCCACGTACCCTGTGGGAAGGTATGGGGCATGATAAATTTTGGTGGTATCAGAGCAGGTTCATACTAGAGCATATGTATATCCTGACAAGATCATTTGAGAACATGTGTATATTAGGATATCATTTATATAGATCTTTTAGAAGTAATTCATTTTAGGATATAAGGAGTCCAGTGGATCTTTGATAAGGATCAGTCTAGCGGCCCTAGGATATATGTCATATACGTAACATTAATGGTAATATTCGTGCATGATATTCAGAATGCAGCCATAGCATAGTCATTCAGGTGATGAGGCATCACATGGATAGGAGGGTTCCTCTGCCTCCCATGCAGTACCAGTAGATGGTGGCCAGGCTGCACCACCTGTTGTAGGAGGAGTCACTCTGACGGATGAGCAGTTTCAAACACTCCTTAGAGCGATTCAGACTTAGACTGCACCGGTACTGGCTCCCATTCCAACAGTGCAGGCACCCGTTGTTGCTTCTTAGACTGATTTACTAAAGCAGATCAAGACAGCTCGACAATTTGGCTGTTACAGTTTTGAGAGATCTAGAGACCTAGAAATAGCTCAGAAATGGTTACATAAAGTTTCAAAGACTGCTAGAGACATGAGATTGACAGATGCAGACACTATAAGACTAGCAGCTCAGCTATTGGAGGGTGATACACAGGTTTGGTGGGAGTCCCTCAGCACTAGTGGAGCTTTACCAATTACTTGGGAAGGATTTATAGATATCTTTAATAGGGAATATTACACTAGCTTTTATAAGGATCAGAAGAGAGATGAATTCTTTGCTTTGAGACAGGACCATAGATCAGTATTAGAGTTTGACACTAAGCTACGAGCTTTATCAGTATTTGTCCCAGAGTATGCCCGAGATACTGAGTATATGCATAGCAGGTTTAGAAAGGGACTGAATACAGAGATTTGAAAGTTGTTGGTTACTTCTACTACTGTCAGTTATCATGAGTTAGTGCAGATGGCAGTGGAGATTGAGCAGTTATCCCCAGCACCCTTTAAGGGTAAGGAAGTTTTCTCAGGAAAGAGAAAGTCAGGATTTTTCAGTCCTACATTCCAGAGGAAGAGTACGATAGTTAAGGGATCGCAAAGAATGAGAGAATCATCTAGTAGTGCTTCTAGATCACAGGCTTACCCTCGAGCTTTACCCATTCTAGATTCTGAGTCTCAAGTTCGACCTATGGCTAGAGATACTTGCAGAAATTGTGGTAAGAATCATTCTGGAATCTGCAGAGCTCCCCTGAGATGTTTCTATTGTCATCAGCCAGCGCATTATTATAGTAACTGCCCAAGACTACACCAAAGAGGTGACAGTAGAAGCAGTGAGATGCCCAGACCAGTACCAAGTGGTAGGCGATCGACCACTCAGGACAGACAACCATCTGGGGCAGTGAGAAGCTATACAGTAGATCAAGGAAGCAGTGTTAGAGGGACACAAGGTGGTTCTGGGATTCCACCTCGAGAGCAGACCCGGATCTTTATCAGTTCGGATAAGGAGGCTGAGGCCAATCCAGACCTGATCACAGGTACTTTACAGTTTTTTCAGCATACTGCTAGAGTACTTATTGATAGTGGTTCTCATAGATCTTATATTAATCCTGAGTTTGCAAAGTTTAGTGATAAATCCTTAGTTCCTTTGAAGCCTAAACTTGTTGTATGCACCCCTTTAGGAGAGCAACTTCTTAGAAATATGGTTTATAAAGACTGTGAGATCATGTTGGGGGATACTATATTACTAGCAGATTTAATCCCCTTAGATATGATAGATCTTGACTTAATATTGGGGATTGATTGGTTAGCCCGACATAAAGCCACTGTCAACTATTTTACCAAGGAAGTGATGTTCTCAAGGGAGGAAATATCTGAGTTATATTTTACCGGAAATTGTCGGATCCTACCGACTTGTGTAGTATCAACGCTACGAGCTTCGAAATTAATAAGGAAAGGATGTGTAGCCTATTTAGCTCATATAATAGACACATCCAACTCTGGAACCAAGCTAGAAGAGATACTGATGGTGCGTGAATTCCCCGACGTCTTCCCAGAAGAGTTACCAGGTGTACCACCTGATAGGGAAGTTGATTTCTTTATTGAACTGCAACGAGGAACTCACCCATCATGATTCAACTATATAGAATGGCACCTGCAGAACTCAGTGAATTGAAGGTACAATTACAAGAATTATTATATAAAGGATTTATCAAGCCATGTACCTCACCTTGGGGAGCACCGATATTATTTATAAAGAAGAAGGATGGTACCTTAAGATTATGCATTGATTATAGATAATTAAATAAGGTGACCATCAAGAATAAATATCCTTTGCCGAGAATTGACGATCTTTTTGACCAACTACAAGGAGCTAAGGTATTTTCAAAGGTTGATCTCAGGTCGGGGTATCATCAATTGAGAATCAAAGAATCAGATATATACTTAAGACTGCCTTCAGGACAAGATATGGATACTATGAGTTTGTAGTAATGCCTTTTGGGTTAACGAATGCCCCAGCTGCATTTATGGATCTAATAAATAGGGTATTTCATCCATATCTGGACAAGTTTATGATTGTGTTTATTGACGATATTCTGATATATTTTCCTGGAGAAAAGGAACATGCTTAAAATCTGAGAATTGTGTTACAGACACTGCGAGAAAAGAAACTGTATGCAAAATTCTCCAAATGTGAGTTTTGGTTGGAATAAGTGAAATTCTTGGGACATACCGTATCAGGAAAATGTATTATGGATGATTCAAGTAAAGTAGAAGCAATTCTGAAATGGGAACGACCCAAGAATGTTACAGAGATCCGCAATTTCTTAGGTCTAGTTGGATACTACAGAAGATTCATTGAGGGATTTTCTAAAATAGCTGGACCACTTACCAGACTCACACGAAAGGAAGTAAAATTTTACTGGGATGAAGAATGTGAAAAGAATTTTCAGAAACTCAAAGATTGTCTTACTTCTGCTCCAGTTCTGACATTATCGAAGCCTAATGAAGATTATACAGTATATAGTGATGCTTCTAGACAAGGACTAAGATGTGTATTGATGCAGGAAGGAAAAGTTATTGCTTATGCATCCAGTCAGTTAAGGAAGCATGAATTAAATTATCCTACCCATGATTTAAAACTAGCAGCAGTAGTTTTTGCATTAAAGATATGGCGACACTATCTATACGGAGTTCGATGCTATATTTTTACCGACCATCAGAGCTTGAAATATATTATGACTCAGAAAGAGCTAAATTTGAGACAAAGAAGATAATTGGAGTTAATAAAAGATTATGATCTCGTAATTGAGTATCATCTAGGAAAAGCTAATGTAGTTGCAGATGCATTGAGCAGAAAATTAGTTACATTATCCAGTATCTACCTTACCTCAACTTACGGGATTGAGATCTTTGGGAGTTCAGCTAGATTATGATCAATCCAGTGAGATCTTGGCTACATTTATTGTGCGACCTACACTTCACGAAGAAATTCGGGTTTTACAAAGCTTAGATGAGGAACTGAGTAAAATATTTCAAAGAGTACAAACATAAGAAAATATTGAGTTCAGGATGAGGGATGATGGATTATTAGTATATCGAGACAGAGTCTATGTTCCGAATAAAGCTGAACTCAGGAAAGCTATTCTGGAGGAAGCTCATTCCTCGGCATACGCAATGCACCCGGGAAGTACAAAAATGTATCGCACAATAAAAGGAAGTTATTGGTGGCCATGAATGAAGAAAGATATTGTAGATTATGTAGCTAAGTGTCATATATGTCAACAAGTTAAAGCTGAGCACCAAAGACTGGCAGGAAAGTTACAACCTTTGCCAATTCCTGAATGGAAATGGGAACACATCACCATGTATTTTGTGATAGGATTACCTCGCACATCAAGTAATCATAATGAATATGGGTAATTGTAGATAGACTTACGAAGTCTGCTCACTTTCTAGCAATTCATAATACTTATTCATTGGATAGATTAGCCAGAATCTATATTCAGGAGATTGTAAAACTTCATGGAGTTCCTATTACCATTGTCTATGATAGAGATCTCAGTTTTACTTCCTGTTTTTGACCAAAGATGCATGAAGCTTTGGGGACAACATTACAGTTTAGCACAGCTTTTCATCCCCCCGATGGCCAATCAGAAAGGACAATTCAAACCTTGGAAGATATGTTAAGGGTTTGTGTAATTGAATTCCAGGGAAGTTGGGATCAACATTGGAATGCCACCCTATGAAGCTTTATATGGGAGAAAGTGCAGAACACCGTTATGTTGGGATGAAGTTGGAGAAAGAAAGATAGAGGGAAATGAACTGATTGAAACTACGACAAAAAAGATTAAAATTATCAAGGAAATATTGAAAGTAGCCCAGGATAGACAGATAAGTTATGCAGATAACCGAAGAAGAGAATTAGAGTTCCAACCTGGGGATATGGTTTATTTGAAAGTAGCTCCACGGAAAGGAATTATACGGTTTGGAAACACAGGTAAGTTGAGTCCTAGATATATTGGACATTTCCCAATTATTAGCAGAATTGGTCTAGTGGCTTACAAACTGAAATACATCATGTATTGATATTGAGGAAATATATTGTGGATCCAGAATGAGTATTACCGACACCCCCGATAGAGTTTGCGGATAACTTAAGCTATAAGATACAACCTGTGCAAATCCTACAACGGAAGAAGAAAATCTTAAGGAATAAGGATTTATGGATGATTAAGGTGTTGTGGAGAAGTGCACAAGTAGAAGAAATCACTTAAAAATCTGAAGAGTACATGAAGAGAAAGTATCCTCAACTGTTTCAAGTGACGACTTAAGCCAAATTTTGAGGAAAAAATTTCTTTAAGGGGGGTAGGATGTGAGATTTGCATTTTTGCATTAGAGGTAATTTTGTAATAAAATAATATGAATGACTTATTTGTAAAATTACATAGATTTTTGAAGTACATAATTTTGATATAAAAATTATATAATTAGATAGGATTTTTGATAAGGAATCCAACGGCGTAGACGGATCGTGATTTGGACATCGTTTGATTGGTCAAATCCTTGAATTAAGGATGGATCCAAATGGACGGACGAGATTGAATCACGTAAATGGACGGCCCAGATTAGATGTCATTAAACTAATAGAGGAAGCGGGTTAGCGGGTTAGTGATAAACGGGTTCAGTATGAAACCCGGCCCGTTACCAAACCCATTTAACTTAACTACTTCTTCTTCCTCTCCCACCCGCGACACTCTCTCTCCTCTCATGCTTCTTCTTCGCGCGGCAGCGACGACGGAGCGTTTTGGCGACGATGGTTGGAGGTCTTCCCGGACGAATTTTTCCGTGAAATTTCAGACACAACTTCAGCTGAGCTAGGAGAACACATTTGAACCATCATTTGCAAGTTTTGGTGGAGATTTGAGAGAGAAAAGAGGAGAGAAGTAGGGGGCGGCGAAAGTTCGTCGCCGGAGCTTGCTCCAACGATTGCCGACCATTTCGGCCACGGAACTTCACAAACTTGGTACCTATGGCTTCTCCTCGACGAGAGCTTTCCATTGGTACCGGAGTTGAGGGCTGTTGGCCGCCGGTTGGCCGTCGGCGAGCTAAAAACCCAAAATTAGGGTTTTCGCCTAACTTGATTTAATCGGTGAAATTGATCGCGTGTGAGCTGTAAAAATTGGGGCAAATTTGATTTTTGGAATCCTCATGAAGAGAGCTTTCGATTGGTACCAATATTGGGGCTGATCGAAGAAATTCGCCGGCGAGGGTTCCGACGAACTTTCCGACGAGTCTCCGGCGAACTTTTCGGCGAACTTGAGATAAAAATTAGGGTAAATCTAGAGATCATTTAAGAGTATTGGTGAAGACGGATTTTATAAAATTATTGTTAGATTAAAAATTAAAATTTGTTAAAATATTCACAGGAAAATTGATAAACAAGCACGAGGATACGAACGCTCGCGATACGAATTAAAACGTACTTACGACGTTAGGATCAAGTGAGTGTTTATTCTCTGGGCAGAATAGACGGGATAGTTCTCAATGTTTAGTCCAGGAGAACTATAGTCCCTTTGATTATTTATATTTGATATCTTTTGGCTCTCCTGCTAGTTAGTATTATCCTGATTATGATCATTAATGAGTTATGAATAATTCTTGATATCCATATTGATACCCTTGTTACTTGATTCATTTTAAACATTATATTATGCTTCTGTTGACTCCTGATCTAGCATATGTATCTGTTTAATTTTTCATGATACTATTTCACTTGAAAATGCGTATGACTAGCATGATATTATACTGGATAGTGATATAGGCACTTTTCACTGTAGTGATAGGTTATTACACTTTTAGCACTCCCATGGGCCACCTATGAGGAGGGGCATGGGACGATAGTGCTCGATGTCAGGATGGGAGATTGGGATACTCCTGACTGGTTTTTACTCTAGATTAGCCATGGATACCAGGTAGCAACATCCAGTGGGCAACTCAGGGGGAAATGGGGCTTTGTTTATCTATTCTTGCACTTCTATTATGATCTGGGTACCTTATGATTCATGATTCCTCCCCCTAAGGTAACAGTTATCTACAGCAACTGTATTTTGATTATGTCAGCCTCAGATATAGTCTCGTGTGTTTCTTGATTACTCATTTTAATTGACTATTACACACGAATAGTCATATGATTTTATTCTTGAGACTTTGTTATTTTATGTTCTCGGTTTTACATTGTTTTCTATCCAACTCACTGAGTACGGCGTTACTCACCCCATAGGGGAACTCATTTTTATTTTTCAGGATCACAGCAGGAGAGAGTCTGATAGATATTGCAGCGTATAGCGAGGCACCTGATTTCTTTTGAAAGGTAGGACAGTTCTACCTTTATTTTGTGTGTATGGAGATCCACTGGCTAGGTACTTTGTATAACCTTGGGCATGTGCCCATTTTGATTGTACATTACTGGTATATAAGTGTGTGTCACTGTAGTACAGATCTGATTTTAATAATCTATACCTTTAGAGTTTTATTGATCTGTTATCCAGGTTCTCTCCTTCCATAAATAGAGGGGTTATACATCAGGTACGCTTAGTGGGTTCCCATATAGTTTCGGGGATAAACGGGGCTGTATGTGGAGTTCACTGCGGTCTGTCATGTGCCCTATGGGAAAGTACGGGGCGTGACACGAGTGGTCTGTTCGATTGCCTCTACTCGACGCCCATCTACCTGCTCCAAACGCCGCCGCCGTCTATCCCTTGATCAACCACCGCCCACTCGCCTGAAACCAGCGCACAAGCTCTTTGCTCCTCCCTCGACCCACCGACAACCTTTCCGCGGCAGAAGAAACGATCACCGCTCCTCCCTCGCCGGTGGAATCGCTGCGAATAGAGGGGTGCTCTATTTGCTGCCCAACTCCGACCACTGCCAGATTTTGAACTTCTGCACCGCTGTCTCCGCCAACAATCGACTCCTTTGAAGTCGACCCAACACCAAGCACCTCACCGTGAAGGGAAAGGATGATCCCTGCGCCCTTCGCCAGTGAGATCGACAGAGAAGCAGAGCTCCCCCATGGCCGCCTCTGTCTTTTTATAATTTGAGTATTATTCTTATATATATATATATACTGATTTTATTATTTATTTTATTTCCTTTTCTATTTTATTTTTATTTTTCTATTATTTTATTATTTTATTATTAAAATAATATTTTATTTATTTATTTATAAAAAAATAGGGTTTACACGAGCTGCTTCCACGATGAGTGCATATAAGAATGAACTTGGATATCTCCATGAATACTCATTCAAATCAAGAGAATTATCTATATATGGCCATAGGATTAGAGGATTAGTATGAGTAGATAAGGATAACAATCCCAAGGAACATGGTGATTAGAAAGGAGCGATTCCAAAGAGGCAAGTTGATTATAAGACCGTAGAACTCATTCTATTAGGTCCCTATAAATAAAGGAGGATGAAGAGAAGCAAGAAGCAAGCTAATAAGGAGCCAAGCTAGGGTAAAAACTCTAGAGAGAGTAAGAAGATGCAAGAGGAGCATTGGGGAGCCTTATGATAATTGATCGAAGTTGTAAAGCAATAATTGAGACGGTTGACTAAGTGTTTCTTATTGTAATTGGGGCTGGAGTGTTATTGAGAGGTTTTGTAGGTGCATTATCTTTCATTAGAATAAATGATATATTTTCCTCTCTATTACATTGTGTTTTTGAATGTTGTTGATAATTATTTGTATCCTTTCTTTCACATTGCAACATGAGTCTAGTAGAGGCTAGAGGGCTGCTCCACACTGGTGCAGTGTTTAGTAAGAGTGTGATTCCCTTAGGCATATGTTTGTTGTTCTTTATAACAAAGTGATATGAGAGCTAAATTTGATATTAGAACACTGAAGAAACATTGACACAAATTACCTTTGTATCTATTCGTGCCGAGGATGAAGATTCGTCCAAACACTTAACAATAAGGAAGATGTAAGATTGCTTCTTCCATGGAAGACTCATGCTATAGTAGGGCATGTGCTAACAAGGTAAAGTCAGTTTGAGGCATCCATTAGTGCCTCAAACACCCCCCTCAAGGTGCAATAAAAAAGGTATTTTCTATACTACCCTTATTCCTGATTAGTTATCGTGAGAATGTTGAACCAAGAGTAGTTTAATCAACTTACAAAGTTAGTTGCATTGTTGGAGACTACGGTTGGGACAAACCTTATCCATCAAGGCAGCAACCTACTTGAGGGCTCATTGATATACTAGACAGGAGAAATTTGCCTCACCATCGTAACCCTTCATGTGGAGATCAGGAACCTTCTCAATGAGGTGGAAAAAAGGCTCAAGACTAAGCGACTGAGCTTCCCCTAATATTATATCTAATCAAGACTCGAATGAGATGCAACAACTGTAAGCAAAGATCAAGTGCTTACATGTAGTGTAAACCTCCTTTTAGTGACGGTTGATCTTAGACTAATTAGGTGACTTAATTTCTAATGAGATAGGAACATTTATAAATAGATGCCTAACCACATTGATGATTTTTGTTGGTTGAGTTTGGGCTAAACATAGGCTAGACCCATTTAGACCCTTAGTTAAGGAATAAGTTAGTTTAGTTGATGTATGGGTATTGGTCATGTAATAGTTATACATGATCCAATTGTATGGTTGGGTCATGGACCATGTAAGGACTTATGGGATGAATATTCAGAAGTAATAAGGACAATTAGGTAATTGTAATGGGCATGTGATACACATGTGCTGGCTCACTTCTCACTCGACCAAACTAGTTCGACAGGACCGACCTAGTTGGATGGGTCTACATTGTAGAGCTGGCTCACTAGCACTCAGCCTTAAACACACCTCACGTTGCCTTTTTTTCCTCATGCATGCCACATCCTCGCTAGAGCACCGCCACCTACTACACGGGAATCCGATCGCCTCTTCGTCCTCCCTGGTACCACCTACGCCGACAACAAGGAGCTAGCGACCCCCTGCTCTTGCGATGTTCCCTATATTCTCGACTCCCTTTGTTCATAGCTCCTCTTCGTCAGGTCTCATCGGACCCCTTGTTATTGCATCCCCTATTTGGTGAAGAACCTCGGCATTCGATAAGCATAATCCTCAGCCTCACTATTAATTTTGCAACATCCTTCCCACTTTTACACTTCGCTCACTATCGCTTCTCTCCATCTACCACCTTACACCCCCTTCGATAGACGGTGCAAAGATTTCTCCCAACTTTATTTGTAGAGTCACTGATTCTTCACGATAGAGGTCTCCCATTTGGGTTCCTCGCTCGTCTTCTTCGAGTCTGGCATCCTCTTCGAATGCAGCTAGTGAGCCTAACAACCTCTCTTGGTGACACTTGGTCTCCTCATTTTCAAACGCAGCTAGTAGGCCTAACAACCTCTCCTTCTCATTGGTTTGTAATTCCAATTTTTGCATCTCATGATATAGGATAACACCCCCATCAACATCTCATTTTCCCCTTCCCCTTCAATTCTATTTGCGAGTAGTGGTAGTTGCACGTTTTCTACTCCTTTCACACAAGTATATTTTGATGTTTCGTTTCTATTCGCGTTATTGAGTTATTGAACCAATTAGCACGATTTGGATGAGTTAATCCCTTAGTTCAAATTAGTTGAATGGATGAGTTAATCTACTGTTTGAATTTTTTTTAGAATTTTATGAGTCTTAAAATCAAGACCTCATGATCCTCCCGTAAAGAGCCCAATTATTCTAACTAGAGGGGTGTACACTTTGTGTACAATCTACTATTCGAATTAGTTGAATGGATTGACTCCCCTACTTTGCAAATTAATGGGAATGGAGAAATAGTTGGGAATTATTGAAGCAATATGCATATGATCATATTAATTCATCTGCTTTGCCCCCCTTTTGCCCCTTCCATATTTAGGTAATTTTTTTTATCTTCTCCATTTCATTGGGAAATTGTTGATAAAGCCTATTTAGCTAGTGAAGAAGGTATTGAAAAAGGCCTATTTAGCTAGTGAAGAAGATATTAAAATAAATTTTATTTTGCATATGAAAATATTTTAGGACAAGAATGACATAGCTTGCTTAAATATTTTATTTGTGTGGTTCTAAAGCATGAATTCGCTAATTTCTTTGAGCTGGTTCACTGTAGTAGAATATTTTAGTTAGAAAATATTTAAAGTGGAATTATGAGAAAAATATGCATGCTTAGTCCATAGGAAATTTAGGATATCGTGTGGAAATTTAGGATATCATGTTTATTTTTACAAAAATCATATTTTAATTAATATTATATTATGCCATATTTGTTTGGAAATATGACGTGCTTTGTTTATATGTAATTATGCCATGTTATTGGAATCATCATGTTGATTAAACATGTTGTCTTACTATTCTATGATTTGTAATATGGTTATATGCATGATTCTTATTATGATGTTAATAAATAGACATCAAATATGTCACACTCCGACCTATCTGTCGAGTACGTGACAACCGCCGTATGAGCCCAAAGGACCCATACAAAGTATTTATTGATTTACACAATTTACATACATTATCAATGCAACAGATAATATAATTAAATCAATTAATTCAACTCTACTAATATAGTCTCGATATACCTACTATAATACTACAATGACAATAATGGTAGATAGACAATGTTCATCGATAATATCATCTCCGTCAACTATCTTGACCGGTCATTTAGTAGACCCGCACACACATTGAACGCGGTGTGCTCAACTTTGCGGCTTTGTGCCTACGACTCGAACAATAGTAAAATATCTCAAGTAGAGAATGGAAGATTTGAATATATCCATAGATCATTCAATAATATCAAACAAAGCATGTAAAGTCAAACAATAAAACATGGAGCATCATGAGTACAATATGTAATATGAGCGTGTATTTTAAATATAATTGTGGAGTGTGTATATGTCTCTAGATCATTGTCACTAAGAATGTCATTTTATTTAAATATTGTGATCTGGGCAGGCAGCCTGTGCTTAGGAGATCTCCTGATCAGGAAATTTTCATAAGCCCATCAGTGTCCTCTCGGTCTATGTCTCTACCTATGTCCGTCACACTAATGTTGGCAGAGAGGTTAGGTGACCGTGAATCCCTCTCTATTGGTCCGCTAGGCGAATCTCTTTATCTCCGCATCCTAGCGACCTGTCACTCCATACGTCTTCCCCAGACAATCCATTGAGCAACTCGTGTAGTACTACACATTATCCCCAAACAGGGTCACCGCACCTAAAGCTACCACTTCAACTAGGTATTGTTGATTATTGGATAGTAAAATTGATTTCTAAATCTAATACGAGTTTATTTTCACTCTTTTGCTTTCTTCATTTGCAAAATTTTTTGAGTTCGATTGGTTTTTATTTTTGCTTCTTCCTTCTCTCCTTTCATCTTCAAGTGCCGAGTGGGCAGTGCGGCACGGGAGCGGGCTGGCATGATCCGGCACAGGAGCGGGCTGGCACAATCCGACATATCATGAGCCGTGTCGAATCAGGCCCGACACACTAAATAGATATGCTGCATATCGCGCTGGGCGGAGGCAAAGTATGAAGAACTCATGCCGAGCACGGCATGATTCTAAATATGTCATGCCCCGCCCGACACACTCTAAGAGGGTGCCCGACCCGAGCACGGCTAGTTTGCATATCTACCTAGATATAGACATCTTGATTAAGTCTATTATGCTTAATTTTTTTTTAAATTCTTTATGAGCTCAACAATTGATTACAATGAAGGATAATATATTGAGCTAATGTTAAAGGAAGAAAATAAATATTTAAAAAGACATATCAATTGAAATTAATAAAATAATATGATGTTGAAGATCAAAGTTGATTAACAAAGGTTAACCATAATTTCCAAATACATTGACTCAAAAAGAGTAGTGAGATTTTATATACAAACCATAAAAGCTGCAATTAAAATAAATTTTACCGTCAAACAAAATGCTCATGAGCATTAACCATGTATGAAATATGGTATACTAATCAATTACAAATATAAAAATACTCAAAGAAGAAAAAAAGTGAAAAAATTGGTTAAAACCAAAACATTACTAGGGATAAGTAGTTTTAATCCTCGTGTTAAATTATACTAATCTTTAGTAATTGGACTCTACACTTTGTGCTCTATAAAAAAATGTGATTATGAGTTTATTATAATAATAATATCATTATTATAGTAGTAAAAAATTTAAAGAAAAGAATTTGATACGAAAGATCCCAATAACACAAAAGTGTTGCATTGGATTGGATCGTAAGTTAAAAACATTAAAGAGAATTTTTATGCATCAATCAAACTGCATATACAATAAATATACTTTAAAAACAATTATACGGACAAATATCCATTTTGGCTCTAAATGGATGATGAATAATCCCTAGGCCCTAAAGTATCATATCTCAGTGCAATTGGAGTATTACTCGGGGATGCACCCAAATCAATTATAATTAGCTATACAGATACTGAGTATCTTTTCTTATTCACATAATGCTCGATCACAGATGGACTATGTATTTACGTATGGAGGTATAAACATTTAGAGTGTATATGAAACAAACCAGGGTGGCTACTTCTTCTAATCACGTAGAAATTTTAATTATACATAATCAAGGTGGCTAGGAGATAGAATAAAGTATATTTTATCAGAGTTCTTCTTCACTCATGAGCTTTATACGAAGGGTGATATAAATTTGTTCAAGAGATATTTTTACAGATTTATTCACCGATGCATTACCATCTGTAAGTTTTAAAGAATTGGTTCATAGGATCAGAATAAGTAGGCTTAGAGATCTTCAATTTTATGGACTAAAGGTAGAGTAAAGAACATATGCACTCCATTTCATTTTACTTTACTTTTTTTTTTTTTCTAGTAAGATTTTATGAAAGCATAAAGCTCACTCAATGGACATGCAAAGGGGAGCCATATATATATCCCTAAATATTTTAATCTAATATATTATATTTTTATTATCTTAATTTTTTATGATCATAAGTATATATATACATGGAAATAGAAATAGATTGAGTTGCTAATTTTATTTTAAAAGGTAAGTATATCTTAATATTAATTTCATGAATTTTGAATTCTTTTTCTAATTCCTCTAAATTATTTTTTTATGATAAGTAAATGCTAACTGAAATATATATAATTTTATAATTTAAAAAAGTACCTTTTTAACCCTAATCTAATATTTCAGAGACAGGCGACTCTGCTCCCTTCTATTATTTTTTATTTTCTTCCTCTCCCCAATTCTTCGCTTCCCTTCCCTCCTCTCCAGCGGCGACGATGCACACCGCCGGCGCTTATCCCCCCCATCACCGTTCTCCACCGCCTCCTCCTCCTCCTCCTCCGCAGCTGCCTCCGATCCTATCATCGTCGCCCCCGTCGATGACGTCTACCCTCTCGGCTCTGGCTCCCCCTTTCACCCTCGATCACGCTCTTCCCTCCCCGCCGCCTCTCCGCCCCCTCGTTGATCCATACTACGGTCACTACTCGCAAAGTCGGCCCTTTGATGATTCCTTCGGATCCTCCTCGTCCTACTCCCGAGTTGGGTGCGGCCCATGGAACGGGCCCTTCGATGAGGAGGTGGGTCGTGGAATCCGTGCTGATGCAGCAGTGCCGTGGACGGAACCAACTTCAAGTCACAAGGTCCCTAGTTTTCATGGAGGTAGTATCTTTCCTTTCCCCTAATCTAATCGATACTCTTTTATTAGAGTTTATGATTACACTTCAGTGGGATTATTTTCTGCTTAAAATTTCTGTCTTGGGTGGCTGTTACGAACCGAAACTTCGGGAACGAGTCTTATTAGGATATGTGGTAATGGCCACTTTAGATGCCTTCGCTGAAATTATTTTATCAGTAACATTTGATCTATTGAGGAACTAACTTAACAGCAACAGTTGCAAAGTATAGGGCTAACCATTCCTTTAACTAGTTGCTGCATATGTCGTCTATAGATTAGAAAGCAAATTTGTTATGCCATATTGGAAAGAAAGCATCTAATAAATGTTTGGTTTACTGTGCTGGTTGATCCACCATTGTCAAGGATGTTTCACATGCTGATGATAATATCTGATGCATGGACTTAATTATATTTCATCCGTAAGGATCATTTTAAATTCTCTAAATAAATTTGCTCAACTATGTATCGCAGATTTGGATCCATGAAATAGGATTCTGTACTATGTAAACATAAAAATTGTTCATCAAGCATGAAATTTCTATGCTTAGTGTAAACTTATTTATTTAAAAGGAAGGGGTGTGCATAGAATCAATTAGGAGGCTATGGTATCTATAAACAAAAATGATATGCAAGAGAAGCGACAGCGACTTAAGTTTTGACTTCTTGGATTTCTATAAATTACATTTTATATTGAACTTCATTTGTATTCATCTTATGCTGTGCTCCATTGGGACCCATAGGAAACAAAACTTTCCCAAGCTCATGTCAAAGAATAGTTTCTATTCAACGTTGTTTGTGTTCATCTAAATATGTGTTCCATAAGGACCAATTGGAAACAAAACTTTCCCAAACCAATGTCAATAAATAGTTTTTGTTCTAGTAATCTTTCAGTTTACGTGAGCAAAAGGAAATATAGTCTCCCTTGTTAGGTAAAGTGAATTTGGTTCCTAAGAGCTCTTATTAGAAATAATAAACTGAGATTTCACTCCATTTACTTTGATTAGTCATAAATGTTCCGTGCAGGTGCCTAATCAATTCAGAAAAATACATGTTTATGACTTTTTTGTTGGCGAAATATTATGTTAGAATACTAGATGCTCAAACCTCTGCAATGATAGTATAACACCATAGATATCCTTATTATGACACCTTGATAAATAAGGAATATCTGTTGAAATTTCAAGACATGCCATACTAAAATATATAAGCATGAGTTCAATGAATGAGATTAAGGGATCTTAGCACAGTACCACTCCTTATACTAAACAAAGGATAAATCATAATCTAGAATCTCTGGTCCTTCAGACTAGACTCTCTCATAGAGCCATGCTACAATGGAGAAGAGAGGGGATGAATTTCTGCTCCTCTATTCTGATCTGTTGGAAGGATGGTATAGTGGAAGAATCAAGCTTTTTTACATTTATGTATTAGGATTTCTTTTGACATTTTTGAATCAAAATTGTCTGAAATACTCCACTCTAAGAAGGATCTTTTGATGAAATATTTGACCCAATCCTGAATTTTTTTTTTGGGAATAATTGATTTTGATCTTGGTTTATTTGCTTGCTTGCTTTGTACTCGACATTTATCAAACCTTGACCTAAAGGTAGTAACATTGTCCCTAGGGTCGTTATTCAAATTTACTTAATCTTTGTAGTATCAGGTTTATATATTGGTTCATGCAATACTTGACATTTATGCTAATTTGATGAAATGGCTCGTCTTTTATGCATTATGGAGGTCTATTCATATGAAGCTGTAGCTACATCGGTATAGGTCATCCACACTGGTTGCATACAGATGTAATGTGGTTGCATGCAATGTTGTCACAAGGTTCAAGGTGCTTAAAGGTGCCAAGGCTGTATATTGCCGAAGGTGCTAGGTGCTTGCATGTGCATATAGATGTTGTAATTAATAGATGATTATTCTGCATATGCTGCCCACAAAAGCATTAATATATAATTAGAATAGGTGATTGGTATTTCCTGCTTAAATTCTGTTGCTTCTCCTGTTATAACATTTATTTAACATAAACAATGTACTACTAGATTTGATATTCTTTTCACTTTACTTTTACATGTATCTTATATCTTAAACTTCTCCACAGAGTGTGTCATTTCATGAATTCTTCATTTATACTGCAATTGTATAATCTGGGTTGAGGTTTGATTTCGACCCTTTCCAAGCATAAGAATCAAACTCCAAAATGCCTGATTCTTGGTGGATGTGGAATCCCTCCCCCATTTTCCTTATACCAAAAAGGCCCTTAGTGTTTTTGTGCTTCCAGTATAAACACTGATGTTTGTGACTCCTTCCTTAAAAGAACAGAAGTAGATGAAGGTTTAGTGCTATCATTGACTACCTTCTTTACATAAGAAACATAGTATGAGATGTTGCACACTGAACTTGCTCTTGATGTTGTCTGCTGGTCCTCACTTAATTGGTCATATCACATTGGTTCTGAAACTGAGTCATATGTCCTAATTGAGCTTCTTCCGTTGTATCTTAGACATACTGTAGTTGCAATTGATTCCTTGCCCCCAAGAATTCTTAGCAGTCTATTTTCTTTTTTGGAGTAACATTGGTAATTGATTCTAAGTGACTGCCCAAACCTTGTTGATATGCAGTGTTAGACTTCTGATCTTGCTGCTGTTTAGTTGATTGATACAATACCATGCTTTGGAGGCATGGTTTTTGAAGCCTATGGTAGATTGATGGTTTGACTATTTTTGGCAAGTTCATTCAAGTTTTCCATACTATAAAGCATCAAAATATAAAAAATGAAAATCAGAATGAATAAGTAAAAAGAAGTATGAATTATTTCTCCCATGTTATTTAGGTTGTGTAGAACATATCAAGCACAAGTACTCTATGTTGTTCATAAATAGCATAAACCCCTATCTAGGGCCATAATTAGTGATTAGGCACATTCAAGAACATAGATGTGGTAAGTTAAAATATGAGATAAATTAAATAAAATAAGAAAAATGCTTGGATAAATACATGAATTTATAAAATATACCTATATTTTATGATTTTTGTGAATGGTAATAGAAAAGAAACATATGGACCATATATAGCTGCTGCATTTAAAATATCCTTTGTTATGCTCATAGGACTGAGTAATAGAATATCAGGAACTAATAGTGATAAGAAGGGAATAAAAATGATATGTTTGATTGAAATTTCATACTTGTGCAAATTGCATAGGCATCCTCATGCATGCTTGTAGCCTGTCACATGGGCAACACTAAGCACAGCATGGTGCACAGGTAGCTGCACTTCGTATTCATTGCTGATTTGCCCTTTTGAAATGCAGCATATTGCTGCATATGCATACAGATCATCAGAAGTGATAGCCACTAAATGAACATTGATAATTAATTAAGAAAATTTTCTAGGGAAAAGAGGGTGAGGATAAAAGTATTAGTATCCTCCAATCCCTTCATACTGGGCAGAAGCCACACATGCTTTCCACTCGGTTCAATCCTGCTTTGGCAGTAAATGTTGAATGTACTTTATAAATTAATTGTTTCTATAATTTGTTAGAATATGCCATATTTTTATGTTAGTTCTTGTCAATTCTTGTCAGAGTAAACCTCGTAACAGTTTGCCATAAACATGCTATCATGCAATAAGGATGAAGATGTTATGTGATTGTTAACATAAATATCCTTCCTTGACAATAAATTTAACAATTATACGCAATGTTGTATGTATAATGCTTTTAAAAGAAATGCTATATATATACTGACAACTTAGAACCTAAACATTTTGAAATTAGTTTTATTGTATAATATATATTTTTGTTTTACATGATCAAAAAAGAAACAAGCTACACAAATAGGCAGCACAAGTAACACGATTAGATATGTTCTTTGACATCCTTAGTTGTATATGTATTTAAGTTTTTCTGTCCATCATATTTAGATTTCTTTTATGAAATTCTAAAGATACTCTATGGATCAGGTTGTATTGTCACTTAGTTGCTATCCTAATCCCCACAATTGTGCAAAATATGCTCTCCATTTCAACTAATCAATCAGCAATATTCACCAAATACTTAGTTGGCAATATATGTGAGTCACCGAGTTCTTTTTTACATTTGTCTTGGCTGATAGCCTGGTACATGAAAAGCACGATGTGGGGAAAGCTGAAAGATAGTCAAATTAAAAAATATAATTATCTAAGTTAGAATCACCATCATACTTGTATAGAAATAAAAACATTATTTTTCCCTTCATTCAATTTCTTATCAAAGTAGAGATTCCCACTCAAGAATGGAAGTGGTTGGGGTCAGAAGGATGTGAGCACCTCAATGGGTCAGTTTGAATAGAGATTAGCTTGAACCCCAGGTTAATTAATCTGAACGAGATCTCCATTCATGACTGATGCCTTTTTCTTTTTCTATCATCATGCTGAATGATGATTGCCAATGTTGAGGTCCGCACAACCTTTTTTGAATAATAACATCGCGTTCATTTCTCAAATCTGAAATGGTACAATATATCATCCAAAGGGAAGAGAAAAAAACATGAAAAACTGAAATCAAAGAAGAAAACAAACGAGAAAAGAAAAATAGAAGAAAAATTATATGAGAAACCATAAACAATGGAAACCAAAACATGATTTACAACACCTATCCTCAAGTTGGTAGATGTATTGTAAAGAAAGCAAGAGCTATAGTTGCTTGAACTGCTAATGCAAATTCTAATATTCAATTCCTATAAAAAATCTCCTAGTTCTCTCTTTCCAAACACTCCAATGCAATACGTTGCTTGACTTTTAGTTGTCGTTCTTTCTTATTTTCCTTCAGTTCATGTGGTGCAATCTTCCTCCACCATGACAACCTTGCAAACCAATCACTTTTTGGTGTGAATCCTATTCTTCCTCATTAGCCAATTGAAGATGTTTATCTTCAATGATAATCTTGGCTTCCATAGACTAGAAGCCTCAACATCTTTGACACTTGTCTCTTTCTTGAGATTGTATAATAATCAAACTAAAAATCTCTTCTCGGTTGTCGGATGACATGATATTCTTTTGTTTCCCTCAAAAATCTGAATGCTTTCATGTCCTAAATGAATGTTGTTGCTTCCCCTTCAGAAATACTTCTATATGTAGCATGCTGTGATAAAGACATTTGTTATCACTGCCCGACCTGTAAACTTTTCATTTTCCCATGTAGCATGCTGTGATAACCTGCTAGTCATATGCTCAGCAGCAAGAGATACTTCTCTATGCATTTCTGCCATTCTTCTGAAGTTGTGCCAAGGTTCTCACCAGAAATTTATATCAGCTCTATCTCCAATTTCGTATTGCAAACTGAACATAAAAACATCTCTTAATTTCACAATTGTGTCCCATGTACTAGACCACCCTGTTGTACTTGTCTTTATGCTAGTCTTTTCTTCTAAAGTACTTCCAATGCACAACCCTTGCCCATGTTGAAGTATTCATTATGCATTCGAATGTTGAGAACACCAAGGCCTCCATTCTCCCTTTTCATGGTCACTATCCTCTAATTAACAGGTGCTAAAATGTCTTCAAAATTTAGAATTTTGAACACAGCTGCATAATATGAGAGAAGTGAAGATAGGATTGAGTTGAATAGAATCAGTCTCGCCCTTTCCACCCTATAAGATGAATCCATATTTGAGATTATGTTTCTCGAGTCCACCTTAAGATTGCTATCCCTTAGAGGTAGACCTAGGTATTTTATTGGGAATAAACCTGCTGGGCAGCCAAGGACATCCATATATTTCTTAGAGGCTTTTTTTCTACGTTGTAAATCAATGACAAATGATTTTACCATGTCAATTTTGAGACCATATGCAGTGTTAAAATAGTCAACAAGCAACCTCAAATTGATACTCCTTGGCTTGCAAAAATAAGACAATATCATCAGCATACATGACACCACCTTGAATCTCATTCAACACTCTTTATCAGTCCCGTTTGATCAGCTTCTTTTATGCTCCTGAGGAAGCATTCCATAACCAAGGCAAAATTATAAAATAACCCAGATCCTAAAGAGTGTGTAGAGGGATAAATTGTTTACAGGAGTTCTATGCCTTCTATTGATTAAATTCTCAAATTATTTAGCTGATTCTTTATAATGATGTTTTTATAATTGCATAAACAAGATGGGCATGAAAATATTTGTGCAGCATCTTGAGGGTGAGTGTTTGAAGATAATCATCAAACTAATTACCAAGGTGGTAAATCATTAAGTTATAATAACCAACTATAACCTGTATAAATGGGGCGATTAGTAATAGAAGAAACTCACAATTTTTTCTAGATTCCTATTCCTTCTTTTCTATATGCTTCTAAAGTAGTTTACTTGCACCGAGATAGTGGTTTCCTCATTTGTCTCTTTTGAAATGGATAGTCTAGATTTAACCTTCTAGTTTTAAAGCTTGGGGCTTGGTAATGTGCATTTTGTTTTTTGTGGTCACTTAGAATGTTGATATCTTAGTGCTTTTTTTAGGGTAAAGTTGATAAATATCTTTCTTATATATCTCATTGGAATGCCACTTTGCAGAGTATGATGCTGCTGGGTATAACTTGTATAAAGGTGTGATTAGTAATAGAAATAAACACTACTTCTACCAGAGTTTCAACTCTATCTTTTTTTCTGTTTGCTTTTAGAATAGCTTACATGTTGCAGTGAAACCGTGGATTCCTCATTTGTCTCTCTTGCACCATCTAGATCAATCTTGTTGTTTTAAATCTTTGGAGAATCTTATTGTTTTAAATCTTTGGAATTGTCTTTGGAATATTGTTTCAATCATTCCCGTCTCAAATTATCTCGATACTTTATATTAATTTTTATTATATATGATATTAGTATTGCATATTACTTCCAAATCTACTTTATTTGATAATCCTCTTGGAAATCATGTAAAGACAATTCTTATTTCATTGCTGCATCTTCTTGATCCCTCTCGCATTTCTATTTACTTGTATAAATATTTTAGCTTACAATAAAATTTGTAGAAGTTTGTTTTTTGTTCCTTGTCAGGTATAATGCTGATGTCTCAGTGTTTTCTTGGGTGAAAGTTTAGATATCACTCTCATGTATCTTCTTGGATTCTCATTGAATTGTCATTTTGCAGAATATGCTTCTGATGACTGTTGCTATTATGACACTGATTATTATGATGTTTGGCACGGAAAACTTACTGATTCACTAACAGGACATTTTGGATCTCAACATTCTGAATGGCTACAGGATAAGCACATAGAAAATTATGGGGACATGACATCCTCTTATACTGTTTTCAATGCTCCATTCTCTACACCAAGTACGTCACTTGGAGTACATTCCTCTGGGACTATGGGTTCAACTTCTGGAAAGGGGTCACATGATCCTTTTGTTATAAACTCTACATATGATAGATACATGGCACAACTTGATTCATGCTCGGTGAATCCTCTGGTTTGTTATCCATCTATGACATGTTCAACTCCTACTCAAGCACCAACAACTTTTAAAGCTGGTGCAAACATAAATTCTACTTTGCAGTCTACAACAATGCATGATGTGCCTCCATATATGATCAATGACCCATTACCTACAACTTCTAGGGTAAAGGAGCCATGCCTCAATCAAAATATAGGGATCAGTGATGATGAGAAGAAACTAGGGAATTACAACAAACCAAGAATTGTCACAGTTACTACCCTCCAACCTGCCGAATTTGGAAAAAACACTACTTTGAGCAAAAATGGAGCTATTGAAATTAACTTGAATTCTTCAGTGGGTTCAAATCCTGAATTGAATTTAAAGAATGTGGTGAATGCTGATGCTTCTCCAGCTAGGTGCAGTTCTATGGAACCAGATAAATCCATTAGAAGTTCTTCAGAGGCACTTGATCAGCATAGCCTTGCTGTTGATTCACCATGTTGGAGAGGAGCTCCAGCTTCACGGCAGTCTCCATTTACTGTTGATGCGATGCTTGTTAAAGTAGCATCTGCAGAATCAAAAGACTTAAATGTTCTAGCTCAAGATCAAACTCATCTTCTTGAGGATGCCGGTAACCCACCTGGTTCATTGGAACAAGTTGGTATACTGAACTTGGATAAGTACAGAAATAGTTCTTTTTCTGAAAAGCCACAATTCTTGCCAGTTGTTACATCATGCTTATATCAGAATCCTGAAAGTGGAGACAAAGTGTTGTTTGATCATAGAAAAAATAACCATGAGAATGGGTTTTTGTATGATACCCACAGGAAACAAATAGATAAAACAATTAATGTTAAGAAAAGAGACTCTGAAGCACATGGTGTCAGTTGTAGTAACTTTGTTGCCACAGAAAATACTGCCGTAAATAATTTTCCACCAAAGGACATTGATGATAACAACAAAGGTGTCACATCTCCTCCTTGTCACTTGTTTGTTTAATTTTCTAAATAGCATCTTCATGAGGTGCTTTATTTCCTCTGGCATACCTAGATTATCTGTAAGTTATTTTCTCCTTCAGGCACCTGCTCATCACAGAAAAACACCGAGGATCTTGTTAAAGCAATACACAATTATTCAGTAGATCTATTATTGTCTACCAATTTTAGCAATGACGAATTGGAACCACCTTACTGCAGGCTTCTCTACTCTGCAATTAACAATATCTCACTTGTCCTTAGGGACAGCAAGGTATATTAACTTTATCTTATTCCAATTTGTTGCGGTTACATTGGATAACTAGAAAACAGATGCAAATTCTGAAGCAATTGTTTCTAACAGGGAGCAATAGGGTAACTGTTTCTTCCAAGATTAAGTTTGCACAAGTCTTAAGTATCTGCTACATTTTTTTCTTTCACTTTTTGCTATGATATTCAGTGGAAAATATTGGAAATATGCTTCCTTTTCATGTGTACAAATTTTACCAACTTTGTGTTTAATGGATAAAGTGATTACTGAAGTCCTCGGTATATCCAAGTAGCAGATATTCTCTTATACCACTATTTGACAAGTAGTGGCCGATACTGTACAGTAACTGCATGAGGTCCATTTTTATCATGGAAAATTACATTTAGCCCCCTTGTACTGTTGCCTAATTACATTTGAACACTCTCTAAATTTTACATTTGAACCCATTCTCTAAGTTTTATAACCTACACTTCCACTCCTTCACTTTTAAGTTTTCTTATGTGGTAATATTTTTTATAATTTTTAAAAATGCATGTGGGATGCCACATCAACAGCAGTTGGACTTATTATAAAATTGGTTCTGTCATGGAATCCTTTGTGGCATCAATTGATGTTGATGTGACCTCCTCCATGACATTGAATATTATAAAAAAAATATTGCCACATAGGCAAACTTAAAAGAGAAAAGATATAAGTAGGTTTTGAGACTGGGAGGTTGCTGTTATTTTAAAACTTAGGAGTTGAAATACAATTAGGACAATAGTACAGTTGATCTAAATGAAAGAATCCCTTTTTCTCGTTGTTTATTTGGAAGGTAAACTTCCCATTAAATTTTGAACTTGCTGATTTATTTGGTGTGATAGAAACTCGATTGCACCTAATTTAAGCGATGTAACTGGCATAGGATGCTATGGAGGCACAAAAATATTAAAATGGCAGCTTAGAATATGGTCTAAAACTGAAACTTGGACAAATAGGCCAGCTGAAATGGGCGATAAATTTGAAAGTGCTTTGGTGGAATAAGCAATCTTCCCTTAGCTGTGTTGCTTGGAAAAACGATATGTTCAAATAATCCTTTTTGTATTTTTTTCATCTGCACTGCAGCTTGTGATCTACACCCAATATTTCTTTTGCTTAGTCAACAGAAAAATCAAGAGTCGACGTATTTTACCTCTCACTGCTGGTTATTTTGCCTGGACATTCTTTTGGTCATATAGAGCGTTTGCATATTTGATGTGTTTGGTGAGATTATTTCTGCATATTGACAGTGATGATGCATGACCTACATGCATTCATTTAGCAGTATGGAGCTTTTTACTTTTTATGATAACTCTCATTATCATATAAGTCGATGATTAGATATTTTGTGCAGGTCTTGGCTGGTTTTAGTCATTGTTCGGGTCTGGAGGCTGCCCAATCTTGCAATAGATGTTTAAATGCTGAGGATGTAAATCAGAGCAACATAAACCAAACTTGCAAAGGGAAGGAAAAGATGCACTTTGTCGGGTGCAATAACAGTAGTGGTGAGTATGACAATTTTGGTGTCAAGGGCAGTGAAGCAGGTCCCAGCAATGTCAATGGCACAACTCAGGTAACAGTTTGCTTTTTGAGATTAGACTGTATTGTAATGATTGTCTAGTTAATTGACAAACTTTTTCCTTTCTAAAATGTGCAGACTGTTGAAAATGCATTATCAGAAATTTTCCCTGATAGAGAAGAAAATGAACAGACATTATTGTATAAGAATCTCTGGATGGAAGCAGAAACTACTACCTGCAGATTGAAGTATGAGCTTCAACTTGCTCGAATGAAGATAGAAACAGAAAACAGTAAGAATCGATCACCAGTTTAAGCTTTTAATTCTTTGGTTTTACCTTTTTAGTCAACTGCAGTTATGTTCTTACAAGACCATCGTTTTACTTTTCTAGTGAAGCCTCCCCAGTCAGAACTCTCATCAAGCCTACCTTTTGCTCCTGAACTCAAGGGATATAATTCACATGAAAATGCCAAAACAAGTTCGTTGGGTACCATTTCTCCCAGTTTGTGTAGTGGAAGTCAACATGATGCACCTGCATGCCATGGATTAAACAAGTCACCGGATATTGAATCTTCTGTTATGGCCCGTCTCAAAGTTCTGCAGGCTCGAAATGTCATCTTGAATGATAGGAGCCTGGAGGAACAGGGAACAGTCGATACAGAGGAGCCCAGTATTTGCTCCATTGCTGACGAAAATGTTCATGGTTCCGCGTGCGATAAATTGAACCTGTCAGTGGATATTGAACCATCAGTTATGGCCCGACTCAAGGTTCTGCAGGATCGAGACATCAGCTTGAATAACAGGAACGTGGAGAAACAGGAGGCAGTTGAGCCAGTAGAGAATGCCAGAATCTGTCCTGGTACTAACGAAAATGTTCATGGTTCGCCACATGCTGAGAACAACTCGGAGAAGAATGACCTGCCGATGAATCTTGCAGAGCTGGGGTTCGTGGAAAGTGTTCCCCAGCTGCCGCCATATGCCAATGGAAATCGTAGGTCGCCATGGTCACTTTTCTCATCCGGATCTTTCGGTACTACGACAAGTGAGGAACAAGGAAAATATCTAAATGGCTCCGAAGAAGGAAACAACGAATGGACATTGAATGAATTGCTGATTCAGTCATACCTGGGGTACAAACAAATGAACCATCCGTATGGGCATGAAGTCTCTTCTTCATTTGAGTGGGAGCATGTGCGGGAGGAGGAAACCCCGCATCATCCTCAAAGGTGAATAAGAAACCTGATCATCAGGAGAGCTGGGATGAGCTTGTAAATATAAAGGATTGGAGAATTCGGGGGGTGGGGGTGGGTTGCAACATGTGAAAGGGAAACTTCATTTTGGACAATATTATGAACAGCTTGATCGTTTCCTATGCTTGCTGTCATAGTAAACGTTTACTCCAAAGATGATCGCTGTTGGAACTGTTAAGTGCAAATTGGGCAGCTAAGTTTTATTTAATTTTTCTTTTCTTTTTACGTGGACCACTATGTTTTGTTATTAAGGGTAATGTAAATTGAACTCTCTCTCTCTCTCTCTCTCTCTCTTTGCTTTAATTAATGGACTATATATATATTAGGAGAAGGCTTTTGAGGTAACTAACTAATGGACTATATTTATATACGGGAAGGATGCTCTGGATGGACTGCATATAAACTTTTAGGTTATCTTCTTGGATTTCCGCGTGGCCTGTTGATTTGAATTCAAGTCAGATAGTTGGAATTTTTTTATTTACAGATCTTTAATATAAAATTATATATTAAACTTGTGTTCTCTAAAATGATGATGGTACTCGTTAGGTGTTGAGGAAATACTCTAAAATGATGATGGTACTTGTTAGGTGTTGTGGAAATAATAGATAGGTAGTGTGAATTTAGAATTTACTAATATAGACGATTTATAAATCTCTCTATTTCCCTGTTGTATATCAATATTATAGAGTTTTCCTGATATAGTCCATGAAATATTTTTTAAAATATAAATTGCTGATAGTTGAAAGAAGAAAAAAAATTATTTAAGGAACCGAGGTGAAAGGGTAGAGGTAGGTTGGTAGGTAGGTAGGTAATGAGAAATGACAATGGGGGAAATTGAGGTGTAGAGAGAGAGTGAGAAATTGAGAATGAGAAGGAGAGAGCGCAATGATTATTTATAATCACAAGATGACCGTCACTCCCTCACCACACCACCTTCCTATTCCTGCGTTTGCTTCCAATGATTTCTATTATTATTATTAGTATGGAGAGATCAAATGTTGGATGAGCTTCCTCATCATTGTGACTATATATATAAATAAAATATATATAACTTTTAATCATATTTAACCTCATAATAAGCCTTAATTTTATCGTCAAACTAACCTATGAATTTAAATCTCTTATTCCAACTTCCATCATATAACAAGCAAATATTATAATATCACATAATAAATAATTCCAAAACGATGTTTGTTTATTTATTTATCCATTCGTAGCTCAGTCTATTTATTAAATGCATACTGAGCAAACGTGCAGAGCTGATTTCCCAGTAAAATACTGATTAAGACATCCAGATCAAACCGGTCGCAGTAAATCTATGAATTAAAACCAGCTGCAGTTAAATAAGAAGTGATAAAAGCTAATTTTTTTAGTTGGCAACAAAACAAAACCACCAGTCGATTATAATAAATGCACGTAGATATATGTAAAAAAAAATGTGTGCACAAGAACAGATGCATCCGGCTGTGCTCAGCTGTCAAACAAAACTTTGAAAACCAGGACGATCTTTTTGTACTGCAAAACATGTATTATTAATTAATCAATAACACTGTTGGAAAACGTGCTGTGTGTTTCTTCCAACATAAACCCCCCTCTCCTCCTTTTTTTTCATTTTTTTTACCCCCTCTTTTTCCATCTCTCTCTCTATATATCTATATATATTAAAAAGCTTCTGTCAAATAGGATTTCTATGTACGTATATAACTATTTAATAGTTTTTCTATAAAAAATGTATATATATATATATATATTGGAGATGAGTAAAAAAATAAGAGCTACCGCCACGCTATTTTTGTAGAACCGGTTATTATAAGATGGCGGAGAAAGTAGAGATTATATATTGATTGAGTAGGAAGAGGGAGTCAAATCATTTAACCATCCTTATCTTTCTACCGTCTGTCACTTTCACATTACACGATGATGCTGCTGTCTTATCCCTCCCCCTTCTATTCTACATCCAACTTACCCAAATACTCATTGCTATACAACTTTCTTATATACTTATACCTTATAATAACAAATCGATGTTCTTCAGTCTGGGATGCACCTGCTTAATTCTTTATTTTATTGTAAAAAACAACCAGTTAATTAGTTTATGTGAACCTAGTACTACTATTAAACTTTCTTATCCACTCACTACTATTAGCTAGTGATCCATCCTATTGCACTTCATACATCTATCTATCTATTAATTAGGCATATTAATTAATCTAGTGCTTGTGTCCGTCACATGCCCTAACACCTCTCTATCTTCAATTAATTCTTATAAATATCGCTTCCCCATACTTGCTGGTGGTTCATTGAATGTGCAATTATTAAATTAAACACAAGCCCCCCTCTTAGTATTATATGTTCGCTAACCTACCTACTTCATATTTATTTCTCTCAATGTATACCGATTGAATTTGAATAGTTGCAATTAATTAATTAAACTGATAGGAGTGGGGAGGTGATTGATAGACCACCACATGCGCTTATATTATGCTTATTGCCAGTTAGCAGCTGTAGAGGCTGCTGACGCGATGGATTTGCTATTAAATATCATCTCCCAACTTAAACTAAACCAACATCCATCCTCATGCGTAATATATATAGATTTGATTAATAATTATTTCCAATAATGAAGTATTTTCAACAAAATACAGCGTGTTAATATTGAATGAGGCCCTTAAATTCAGTTAGTTACAAATATTTATGCATCATATATATATTACGCACTAGAAAAGGGGATCATCACCGAGCCATCTTGCAGGATGCGAATGAGGTTAATCAGCTCATAACTGTATATATTAACTAAGTAGCAGTGGTAGTACACATCTTCATAACTAATAATTAACTGGCACCAAAGAAAACTTGTACTGCATGTACACACAACCGCTGTGAAGTCCATATCAATCCATTATATGGGCGCCTTCGAAATTATGCAGTTATTTATTGGATGTACCTGGAGTTAGATTCATGTGGAGTGGTTGAGATTTTGATCGACTGAATATAAAATTAATCTCTGCTGCATCTCATGGCCAATGTAGGAACCAGATGCTCGCTTGCTTGCTCGCTGCCCCTCTATCTATCTATCTATAGCTGGATCAAGAAGGCCGCTGCAAGTCAAATTGTTTGCTTGATTCATGTCACAAGATTATATATATCTAGAGCAGGATATCTTCCATATCTTTTAGCTCTCACTAAACCAGGCGAACATATATAGCATTGTGTGCTGCACCCTATGTATGCGATTAGCTGATCTCTTAAACATTAAGTAAGTTGTGTTGTTTGAGTTGATATATTCCCCAACTGGCTTCTTTATGTGAAGGGTCTTCATGTAGAAGGCTATAGACATATATATATATATAAATCTTGATGAAAAAGGACAAGGGGGTTGCATTAGAGCTACCAGATTATAATGGATGGGTCCTTCCCTTCTCTCACTCTCTGATAAATCTCTCTTTCTCCCCCCACCTTCTGTGTCTTCTGAAAGCTCCTATGCCCACCCTACTACTACTACTACTACTACTACTCCCCCTAAGCCCTACTTCTTCCTTCCTCCCTCCCTCCTCTTCTTCTTCCTTGTGTCTGATGCCCTTCTTCAATTCTCGATCGGTACATCTTCCTTTTTTTATCTCAACACCACACCGACTCCTTGTTTCTTGCCCAACCCACCTCTCATTGATTGCAGCATGTGCAAGATCCATCACATGATCCCGCAATATGCATGAGTGTCGATCTCTCTGCATCAGGTGGGAATTCAGGCATTAGTGATCGATCTTCTCTTTAAAATTTAGACTTCCCCCCTCCTTTGATTTTTGCCTAGCTAATTAGCTCCTCTCCCTGTTCAGGAGGAGGAAGAAGAAGAAGCAGCAGCAGCCGGATGGCTGGGACTTGACCTAGGAAGGCTCCTTCCTATATGCATTCTTTCCTTTGTCATTTTTTTTCCCTTTCTGATCGGGAATGTGCAAGCTAAGTGATGCAGATGCAACCCTAGCTCGGCTCCACCAGCCTGCTTCAGATAACCCGTTAGGGCATTTTTAGGGCATGCATGAGAGAGAGCAGACCATGCTTGACAATCTGTAACTCTATCTCTCTCTGCTGATTTCTTGTGCTTCTTAGACAGCAGCAATCTGTTAACCAAGAAGAAGAAGAAGCAGAAGAAGAGTATATATATACAGAGAGATAGATAGATAGATAGATGGAAGTATTTAGGCAGATCTGCTACACAACTTCTTCATCTTCCTCCGCCTCTTCGGCCTCGTCTTCTTCCTCCTCGCTCCGGCAAGGAGGAGGTGCGAACCCGGCCTCCGCCCTGCTGCAGCAGGCGACCGCTCCCGGGGAGGTGGAGCACATGTTCGACAAGGTGGTGACGCCGAGCGACGTCGGGAAGCTGAACCGCCTCGTTATCCCGAAGCAGTACGCGGAACGGTACTTCCCCCTCGATCCCTCGTCCGCCGACAAGGGCGTCGTCCTGTGCTTCGAGGACCGCACCGGAAAGCAGTGGCAGTTCCGCTACTCCTACTGGAACAGCAGCCAGAGCTACGTCATCACCAAGGGCTGGAGCCGCTTCGTCAAGGACAAGCAGCTCGACCCCGGCGATACCGTCTCCTTCAGCCGAACTCACCCCGCCGCCGCCGACAACGGCTGCCGCCTCCTCATCGACTGCCATAGGCGCCACCCGCTGCTCCGGCGGCGGAACCACCCGCCCGCCATTCCGGTCCAGCAGTTCGCCGCAGCCGCTGCCCGGTCAGCTGCGCGGTGGGCCGGGTTCTTCCCCGCCGTGGCAGCGGCCAACGGCGCCGCACCGCCTTCGCTCTACAGCGGAAGGCTGTATACCTTTTACGGCCAGTCGACAGCGCCGCCGCCCCCGTCGCCCCAGGGGAGGGTGCAAGACGGTGGTGGTGGTCTGCCGTCAGTCCAAGAGCCAGAACCGGAGCAGGTGCCAGTGCTCCAGACGAACATGGCAGAGCCGAAGCGTGTGAGGCTGTTCGGGGTTGACCTGGAGTTTTCCGAGCAGATCACTCCTGCAGGATCCGGTGCATCTGACACGATCTCCACCGGGGATCAAATCCCCTTCAACGAGGAAGATGGAAATTAAGGATCCACATATCCTTTGCTCCTTACTTTTGATTCTGATTAGGTTTACTAGGTTTCGGCCAGGCTTCTGTCAAACTTTTTTGATTTCTTTCTCTCTCTCTTTTTTTTTTGAGCACAGGAGAGATCATATTCCAAAGTGTTCCTGCGGAAGGATATGCTCGAGGGGGGAACCAAAAGAAAAATTAGGGTTTCATGTTTAACAGATATATATATAAATATTATATTTGCCACAATTATATAGTTCCTCATTATATATATATATCTTAATTTACACGGAGTATATGTATATCAATTAAACATCCAATTACTATGAAATACTTGCAACTTCAAAATTTTCTTTTGATTGAATTAGAGTACTGGGGATCATTTAGTTGCTCCTTCCCAAACCCTAACTAACTTTTTATTTGTTTTTTCAAGGTTCATATGTAGCCTAATTTTGCAGAGCACAAGCTTTTGCCGGAAGAAACAAAGCACCATCTTTGAAGAGAACAAAGCAAGCCAAGCCTCCTTACCTGATGAGATGTTTTGGCACTTGAGGTTTGGATTAATATGCAGCAGTGAGTTATTCTTTTCTAATTTTCTGATTCTTTGCTTCCTGTTGGTTCATGTAAATTCATTGATCTGACAAGATGGATGGAAGGGTGTTTAGGACTAAATATATATATATATATATAGATAAATTAGTCATACATGCAAGATTAAAGGGACATTCCGGAAGATTAATTTTCATATATACACAGTGGGTATATGTTCAATTAATTGCAGCACTGGCGAATAAAGAAATATATAAAACTGCGGAGAACAACATGGATGTGACCAGATCTTATAAATCAATGTCATCTTTCTTTAATTACAAAGAGTCAGCCGAGCCAACTTTTGTGATGCAGATATTGTTTATAGTTTTAGGGTTTGTCTACAGTAAGGAGGTCCGTGCTGTGTACAAGGGACATTCCGGAAGATTAATTTTCATATATACACAGTGGGTATATGTTCAATTAATTGCAGCACTGGCGAATAAAGAAATATATAAAACTGCGGAGAACAACATGGATGTGACCAGATCTTATAAATCAATGTCATCTTTCTTTAATTACAAAGAGTCAGCCGAGCCAACTTTTGTGATGCAGATATTGTTTATAGTTTTAGGGTTTGTCTACAGTAAGGAGGTCCGTGCTGTGTACAAGGCATGCAGTAGCAGTAATAGTAGTACTAGTACAGACCTAAAAAGTAGCCCTAACTTAACGTATAAATTTTTTATACTAAATATTATACACACACACACACCTTCCATTCCCATTGATTTTATTTAGCTAGTCATATATTGTTTACCATTTCTTTTAAATGTCTTGTACATATGTAATTGCTTTGCTTTTCATCATATTTAACTACATTATTCATGCTACTTCCCATGCATAAATAGACATGCAGTATAAGTTGTAAAGAATTAGTTCATATTAGAAACACCTCATCTTTTAACTTAATCATCAGCATTTCCCAGCAGTCAGTCAGAATCCTAAATTCCAACTTGATCAAATTAATTGTAGGGTTTCTTGAAAACTTTTATATCATATGATCGCATGATATTTTTCTGGCTAGTTTTGTGCGTATGTATGTGTGTGTATATTGACTGGATTCTAACAATTACATGCTGTATAATTAACCTTTGCTAGCTATTGTCTTCTGCACACTAGTCTATCTCTATAAGATGATTCAATTCAGTTTATTCATTAGGCTCGTGATGGACTAACTTTTTTTTTAACATCTTATTCTGGGTTTAATTTTAAAATCATCAACTTTGTTAAAATTAATGCAACGCGTTGTGATGCCTCCTGCACAATAACAAAAGAGACATGGAACTACACATTTTTCTTCTTGTATGGCCATGGAAATATTCTTTTTGCAGCATTCCTTTTGGGAAGGTAGAAAACTCTAGTGTTATTTTAATCAAATCCAGTGCTATGATAAGTAAGTAAGCCTGTACTTCTTATAATGATATATAGGCATACGCTGGATTAAATATTGAAACCTGTCAAGTTTACCGAATAAAAGTATGGTAAGCAGTTACCCTACGAGAAGAATATAATCTTTTTATTCTACTATCACTACTTTCTAAGTCAGATTGAGACAAGCCCTACCTAAGTTTAATCCCCCTTTCTAATTGTGTTCTTGCTCCAAATAAAACCACCATTTCGTTTCGTCCATGCCTCCTCATTAAATCCATGGATTAAATTTAATAACCTCAAAACAACGTGAGTGATCGAACAACGTTCGGCTCAAAGTTTATAGAGCAACTAATTAGATTATACATTTAAAATCCTACTTGTCCATATGTTTTTTGATTCTATAAAATGACCAACCCATAAATGAAAATTATTTGTATCATCTAAACTGCATTTAAAATATAAACCGCATATTGACTCGAAGCATGATCACTACTTCTCTGCCATCATTTAACAAATTTAGATATAAATTCAGAAAATGGTACTAATCTATTGATTCAACTACCCTTGATTCAAAAAATGGGATGTTCTCAAATACCTACCATAAAGCCAGCTCAAATATTTTGAGCATTTAAAAAACCTCAAACTCCAACGTTTGAGAGTAACTAAAAGATACATGCTTGTCTTATTTAGTACGAGATAAAATGAGATTGAATTAAAGAACCATAAGGATGAGGGCAGAAGGTGAGGATGAGGAGGACGAGAGCATGAGAGTACGAGGCAAGGATGAGGATCAAGGGTTAGATGGTGAGCGGTGATGGATATGGTGGGGATGTACGAACACCGGTGGCAAGGAGTGTAGGGAAAGCCCAATGATGATTGGTCATGAGCATGAGGACGATCGAACAAGAAACAACAATAGGCACAAGGATGGTTGGAGGATTAGAGGTACGATTACAACTAGATAAGGTGTCACCATGGAGGATCGAACAAGAAACAACAATAGGCACAAGGATGGTTGGAGGATTAGAGGCACGATTACAACTAGATAAGGTGTCACCACGGAGGATCAAACAAAAAACAACAATAGGCATAAGGATGGTTGGAGGATTAGAGGCACGATTACAACTAGATAAGGTGTCACCACCAAATAAAAAACAACAATAGGCACAAGGATGGTTGGAGGATTAGAGGCATGATTACAACTCGATAAGGTGTCACCACTCAGCTCAGGAAGGGTTCAAACCCTTAAGTATGTATCACCATATAAAATATCATTAATTGCATACTATAAGAGCATAACGTACCATAAATACTTCATTTTTGTAGGTATTCAAAGATCTTCGCACCTTGTCCCCGTAGCTCTTTTAGCTGTACAATTAAAGACTGAAGATAAACAACTAAGTCATTTGCAAGCATTCTTTTTCCTAAGAATTATGCTTAATAGAATGCAAATTGATGTTTTCATATACTGCCGTAGAGGAGTGCTATATGGAATGAATACCACTGACCAAATACTATAATTGGTTGAACCCCATAACTTTCCAAGGCTAGCTTTATAATTTTTGGGTTGACTACAAATTGAATCAAAATGATTTCAGGCCTCAAAAGTCTCCTAGATGCCTCATGATGCTATCATTCATACCAAAATACTTTCAATTGATATTAATATACTTGTACGATGTATTAATTTCTCAAATATGCATGCATCAATATTTAGCATAAATTTCCTCACCCATATATCTAACATGTTTATATTATTGGATTTCAAACAGATACGATATCGACAGATGTTTTAATGTCGAGTGATTGTGCGCATGCGTATGAAGCTTGGAAAAATTATATATATATATATTTAGATGCCATCAACATGATGTCCTTTAATCATACACAAAATACACAAAATGTATGATTCTTGTCATCAGATGATACTTTATAGGTTCTAAGTTATCCTAAAATGCTACCAAAAAATATTAAATAAACTATTATTGATTGGATATAGTGTATGAAAAATAGTGATGAAAATGAGTATATTAGAGAATGTAGCTCTCTGTCAACAATTCTACGATTTGGGACATCAATAATGATCTCATCGATAATTCAGTTACCACCGTCAATGAGTACCCATCTGAGACGCTTAACATTTCTTACCGTAGTGATCTCATCTCATCAAAATTGTTTAAAGGTTGGTGGGATTTGTACGCCTCGTTCGATAAGACATGTTGGGGAGTACGATGCCGCCGAGTCGGTCGCTAACAAGGGAAGGGAAGGGTGTGGGGAAATGGAGAGCCCTCCCTGGGTTAGGGCTAATACATAAGAAAAGGAGAGGGGGAGAAGGCAGGGTTTTTAAATTTCCAAACAGTGGGGAGCATGAGGTTTCATTGTCAGATCACTTCTAACTCCTCTGTGACCCTGCCGTTGTTGCCCTTGAGGACGAGCAAGTGGGTTGGGAGATAGAATGGCAAGGTGTAGAACAGTATGGTGACGAATCTAAGGAGGAACAAGAGAGCAAGGTAATAGCCGACGAGTATCAAGAAGCAGTTTGTGTGCTCCATTAGAGTAGTAACCCAGAAGAATTTAAGGTAAGTTAATTTTTATGTTATGAAGGGAGGGAGGGAGGGGGCAATGACGGGTGAAAATTGAGTTGTAGTAAATATGTTGGTATGGTAATTTATATACGTTAGGATTGAAGGTAAATCTTTAATTACTATCATATTTTTTAAATACAGATTTTGAGCCGTAAGAGTTTGAGAAGAGAACACAAGATATAAAATGAAAGAGGTTTATGTGGCTTGGGCTTGCCTACATCTACAACTATGGAGATTAACTTATATTAAGAGAGAAAATGACAATAGATCACAATATCCCAAATCCTGACACCGACAAAACATTTCTCTGTCTCTCTTAAACTAAGTTCTTCTCCCTTCAATTAGGTCCTTCTCTCAATCTAGTGATCTATTGAGGATTTTGGGGATATATTATTCAGACGGATTGGGGTTAGAGGAGGGAGGCAGCCGACGACGAGACGGAGGGAACAAATTCTACAATGGAGAGATATATGTGGGGATTTGAACTTGGAAAAATATTTGATTTTCCTACATGTCAATAGTTTTACAACCGATAAGAGATGGGATTGTTCTCTTCTATGTTCTTTGACATGAATAAATTAGGATAACTAAGTTCATATTTGGTTGCTAGAAATTTTTTGATCTAGTACATTTTTATTATCAAAATATTGTTTGGTTGCTAATCTTAACGAGTTTTGACTTAGATTTTTTAAAAATTAAGATAAAATAAAATCTAAGAATAGCCTGTTTTAATATTTTTTAAATTTAAGGTAAGAATGACTAGGGTTTTTGGTTGAACTTCATATTAAGAGAATGAAGAATTTTCTCAACAACAACATCTAGCATTGCATTGATTCTTTAAGTCTCTTTATTTGATTTATCCTCTCTCTCATTTCAATACATAAGTTTCACTACTCTTGACTATAAGAATTGAATATTTGAATGAAGGTTACATTTGGCTCTTAAGGTGTATGGGAGATTGTTGAAAAAGACTACAATGTACGATGAAGCATCATTTTCTCAAAGAGAATAAAATTTTATAGAAAGAAAGGAAAAATAATCAATGTGCTCTTATCAGTATGCATCAAGACTTGGACGATGAAATGTTCAAAAAGATTGCAAATGAGTCTAGGTTCTAAATAACCATGGGAGACACTTCATAACTCTATCATTGGAGTTGAGAAGGTGCATAAAGTTGGACTTTAAACTCGTTCTCTCCACAAAAAAGGTGAATCAATTCAAGATTACTTTACAAAAGTCTCAATAGTAATAAACAAAATGAAGAGACTTGAAGAACCAACGTCGGATGTTAGTGTTGTTGAAAAAATTATTTATTCTCTCAATATTAAGTTCTATCTTGTTGTAGTAGTCATTGAAGAATCAAAAGATATTGAGACCATGACCTTTGATGAGCTAAATGAGTATTTAAGAGCTCATAAGGAAAGGATAACTCGAGTCGAGCAACAATAAATTAAACTAGTCTTGCAAGCAAAGAGGACTTTGGAGTCCAAAGAAGGCCCTTCAAATAAAGATCATGTTCGAGGACAAGAAAGAAGTTGAGGTCGTGGTTTAGGAAGAGCAATCATAATACTTCCAAAGAAGAAATCAAATCTTTACAATAAAGAATGGAAGAGGACAAAGAAAAAGTAATCATTTAAGACATAATAATCAAGTTGATAAATCTAAAATTTAGTGTTATTCTTATCATAAATTTAACCATCATTCTTGGGAGTGCTGAACTAATAAAATAGATAGAGAAAAATAAGATGTAGAATACTCCTTACTTCTTGTACTGAAAGAGGATCATGTGGATATATCAAGTACAAGGTACCTTAACAATAGAGTGAGCAACTACGTATACAAAGGTAGAAATTGAAACTGAAGGTGAAATCTTAGTTCAAGCAAAAGATGAAAGTCATATAATTATTCATGATTTATTATATTACAAAGTTGATGAGGTTATAAAATTTAAATGAAAGATTACATCTTTCTTTTATAAAAAGAATAAGCAAGGGAGGTACTCGAGAAATTTAATATGCAAAATTATAATCCTATCAATACTTATATAAAGTAAATTATCCAAGTACATAAAAGATGAACAAAAGATTGATTGTCATATCTAAGAGCCTTGTTGGAAGTTTAAGATATTTAATTATCATAATATCTAAAATTTTATTTGCAGTAAGGATTGTGAGCCAAAACACACTTCATGGCATCCAAGAGAATTCTTTACCACATCAAAAGTACTCTTAATTTGTTATACATCTTTTAATGATGTCAAGCTAATGAGTTAATGTGATAGTGATTTTATTGGAGATCTTGATGATAGAAAAAGCACAATCGACTTTGTATTTTATTAGAAAATAATACAATCTCATAGTGTTCAAAGAAACAATCTATTATCACTTTATCTACTTGTGAGTCTGAATCTATTGTAGCTACTTCTTGTATTTATCATGCTATTTTATTGAGAAGATTGCTAGAGAAATTTAATTTTGAGTAAAAAAATGCTATAACAATTATGAATGATAACAAATCGGTATAAGCATTAACCAAGAATCTAGTATTTCATGATCAAAATATTTTTATAAAATCTCTCATGTATGATAGCTTTTAAAAGCTTAAACTTATAAGTATGAAGCAGCTGAAGTTTAAGTGAAGTGTTAGAAATTAAAAGAATTTTAAAATTAAAATTTTAGTGGGTAGTTTAGATGATTTGAGTAGTTATTTAGTTTGAATAAACTTAGGTAACTTGTGTAACTTCTCTTAGATTAATATAGGTATTCATGGATATAGCATGATATTCAAATAGAAGGGAGATGCTAGCTATGTGTAGTTGCACCAAAAACAATGGAGTATTTGCTCAATGAATATATATATAGCAAAACAATATAAAGTGATTTATTAAAATAGAAAGAAGAAGTATTGATACAAACTACGTAGGAAATTATAATTAATGTAGCTGCTAGAATAGCTAAAATAAGGATATTGAAAGGATAACTTATGCATATGGTGATGACAGAGTTTGTATATCATATTTGGAAGGAGAGGAACTGGAGACTATTTAAGCTACAGGTGAGGTATAAAGTAATCTTTCTTTAGTACATAAAAATAGAGATAAAATAAGAGAATTTATTATCTTATATTTAGCTTAGAGTACTACTGCAGGAATATACAAGTTCATATAGTGATATATTCTTTCTTAATGTATTTACTTTCTATAAAACTTATAGCATATGATATTTTAGTGATACTCAAATACCTTTCCTAGAAGATGAGTTTAGAACTACTCTTGATGTTATCAAACAAGTTATAAGGAGCAAAAGTTTTATGTATGATGATGTAATGATATTGAAACAATGTAAATGTAATATTTGTCACGATAAATGAAAATTTTATTTTATTGAAAAAAAGCATGTAATATTATAGTTTAGCAATGCAATAATTGTTTGGAAGAAAGTTCATCTTACTTATATTTTCCTCTTACATGTTCTAAATAAGTATCAATTGAGTGTGTATACCCTCCACCTTTCAATCCATCTCCACTCGTGAGATTAAGAAGCCGCTCACACCAAGAAAGCTCAAATACTCAACTCAAATGTGTTAAGTCGAAGTTGAAGATGACTAAGCATCGTGTTGCCATTGATAAGCTAGTATTGGTACATTACTTTGTCAATATCTCTTATGTCAACAAGGTAAGCCAACTTATTTGAACCCATCTCGGCATATTTAGTTCTTTAATAATCTTGCATGAGTAGAAAAAAGCCTATGTTCTTGAAATACTTATGGGTATGTGCAATTATCATGGTTTCTAAATTTGTTTATATCTATTATTTTTTCTGTAATTCATTAATATTTTTATAATAGTTTTGCACCAACGTCAAGATCCTTCTTCTTCTATAGTCTTATTAATGCTTTGAGAAATATCTCAGGTATGATCAGGCAATGTTCTTTGGATCGACCAAGGTGGATTCTTATACAAATAGAAACCAAGTGTGGAAAAGAAAAAGGTACCTAAGTTTTAGGACTCTAAATGTCATGCCCCGTACCTTCCCCTAAGGCACGTGGCAGATCGTAGTGAACTTCACACATAGTGTTCCACTTACCCTCAGAATTATATGGGAACCCACTAAGCATACCTGGTATATATTCTCTCTATATATGGAATGAGAGAACTTGGATAGTAGATCAATGTCACTCTAAAACTATGTATTTTTAAAACTAGAGTTCTTGCTCAATAATAACACTGTATGCAAATATTTTACAATCAAAATGGGATACCTGCCCAAATATATATAAAATACCTATCCGGTGAATCTCCATCTACCCAAAATAAAGGTAGTATTGTCCTACCTTTCAAAAGTTGAGTACCTAGCTATATGCCTCAGTATCTATCAATCCATCTCCTACTGTGGTCCTAAAAAAAAAGTCCCCTTATGGGGTGAGTAACGATGTAACCTAGCGAGTAGGATAGAAAATAAGTAAAACTAAGAACATATAATAACAAAGTCCAGTGAACAGAATAACCTAGCTATTCATATGTAATAGCCAATTAAGAAGAGCAATCATGGATTACACGATAATATATCCAGGGCTATTGTAGTCACGACAATTGTAGCTATTAACTGTCACCTTAGGGGGAGACATCAAACATCATAGGGTACCAAAATCAAAACAATGATACAAAACTGCAAGAAGATAACCCCTTTTTCCCTAGGTTGCCCACTGGACTTCACTACATGATTTTCTGTAGCTAGTCCAGTGAATATCATCAACTAGGAGTTATTTAACCTCCCATCCCGACGATCCGATACTTTAGCCCCACAACCCTCTATCTAGGTTGTTTATGAGAGTGCTCCTAAAACCTAACATCACTACAATGACCGTGTCATTGGCACACCAATATAATATCATCCTAGTCCTATGCAATTCAAGATGAAGTAGAATCATATATAAATTAAGAAATCTCTTCTAGGGTATATTTTTAACCATACCTTTGACTTCTTAGGAAAATCAGTACATATGCTAGCTTTATAATAAAAAAAAATCGTATCAAGCTCATATTTGAATCAAAGATCAATAGCAATGTAGAACCTATATCAATAAGCATGAATATCAAATGTTATTCATAATTTATTTATAATCATAATTAAGAATATTAACTAGCAGGAGAGTCAATAAATATCAAATATAACTAATCAAAGGGATATAGTTCTCTTGGACTAAATATTAAGAACTATCTTATTTATCTTTCTTAGAGAATAAACACTCACATAATCCTATCGTTGTAAGCACGTCCTAATTTGTATCGCGATCGTTAGTATCCTCGTATGTGTTTACCAAATTTCTTGTGAATATTTTATTAATTTTTATTTTCCAATTCAATAACAATTTCTCAATTTTGTTTTCACTAGAACTCTTAGAATAGTCTCTAGATTTATCATAATTTTTATCTCAAGTTCGTCAAAAAGTTGACCAGAGAGTCGCCGAAACCCTCACTAGCGAAGTTCTTCGATCAACACTAATATTGGTATCAATTGAAAGCTTTCTTCAAAGAATTCTAAAAAATTATATTTTCCCCAACTTTTAGAGTTCATACGTGGTCAATTTCATCAAATAAGCTCACTTAGGCGAAATCCCTGAATTTAGGGTTTTTAGATCACCGACAGCTAACCAGCAGCCGATAGCCCTCAGCTCAGGTACCAATAGATAGCACTCATAAAAAAAAAGTCATATGCACCAATTTTGCGAAGTTTCATGGTCAAAATGGCCGGTAATCGTCGGATCCGCCGACGCCTCAACTTAATTTTCTCCCTCAAATTTCTACTAAAACTCAAAAATAATACTTCCTATGTGTTCGCCCAACTCACCTAATATTGTGGTTCAAATCTCGTCAAAAAATTCGACCATAGTTGGCCAGAACATCATCGGCAAATTGAGGAAGTCAAACACCCATCATCGCCACGTGAAAAAAGAGGGAGGAGCGTGCGATAGGAAGAAAATAAAGTAATTAAAATAAATAAAAATTAGTTAATACAATTGGTTCACTTAACCAATGTTTGCTTGAACCCTGGTTTAACATGAGTTCACTGATTTGGACCATCCACCACTTTAAGTGATTTAATCTCATCTATTCAATTAGATCTATCCTTGGTTCAATAATTTGATTAATCAAACGACATTCAAAATTTGATCCGTCTGTGTCGTTGGATTCCATACTCAAAATCCTATCTGATGGTATAATTTTTATGACAAAATCTATGTGATTTTATAAATAAGTTTCCTATATTATTTTTTTTCAGTTAACCCTCGAAATCACCGTTTATTACATAGTTATCTTTAACGCAAAGATACAAATGTTTCTTTCTTATTATTTTCCTCATGTTGATAAACAGATGCCGAATCTCATTACACTTTCCTTGGTCCCTGGAAGCCAACACAAGGGTCAGTTTGTTTTTGATATTTCTTTCATACAAATTACATATAGGTCAATTTTTCCTCAAGGAAAAATCTACTTTTGGTTCGAGGTAGCGTGTCAATCAGAAATGATTCGTTGATACTTTAGCCGCGTAGCAAGGTAGCTTATCTTGTGTTAATCAGAAAGGAACCTTTCTTTTTACCCCCTTGATTCCTTCTCTTTCTGGGAAAATATTGTTTCAGACTTATGGTGTAATTACTGAAGAAAAAGATAACAAAGATAAGACAAACGATAACAAGTTTTCAGCAGAGCTGCTGTTATAGTGTGTTTCTGATACACATAATGATAGTAATATATTTTCAATCACACAATCATTCTGTACCTTATCTTTTTGATTTTAGTTCCTGCTGAGATTCATCATCATAAATCTTACATTTAAATTGATTAACTTTTAATCTAAACTTTATCATTCCTTGCACTTTCAGTAATGTGCTCAACATTTGATGTTGGTAATTTTTTGGTTATTCCTAGTTCTCCTGAAGAAATAAAGATAGAATGTACTTGAGAAGAAAATCTGAAAGAAGGCAATATTAAAGAGTGGCTGAGGAAGATGATAAAAAAATTTATAATTGATGTAAGATAGAAGATGGTTAACATTAGCATATACAATATTTAGTTATGCTTTTCCAAATTGAAAGTGGTATGAAAAATTATCATCTTCCCTTGACAGGAGGTATTAACTTTTCTTAATAGAAAGTGTCATCGATGCTTATAGAAATTCATAGCTTGAGGTACAACGAAAAAGACAGATAAGATAGGAAGGAGAATTGTGATGAATAATATCATTCCTTTTATTTTTATTTATGCGTTAAGCCTTGTAATATTTGCTTATATTATACTTCCCTAAAAGAAAAGATAATATTTTGCAAGGACTATGCTCTCAGGACAAACTCATGATCAAGGGATAAAAATAATGTGGTATATACCTAAAACATTAGATTCTCTCACTTTTTATCCATCTTACTTAAGATATCATCTAATATAAAGTATTATTTTATATATACTACTTGTTGGACATGTTTGTCCTCGTGCTCTCTCGCTCCTTATCATGTCGTGGCACCCACTAATCCAACTTTTATTTATTTTGAACTTAACTAGTCACACTTCACTTGGATCCATGTCTTGACTTAATTAATTATCACATTGAAAAGTGGCTTGATTAATTATTGCTAGTACCAATTAATTATCTTCACTTCTCTGCTGCTGCTGCTGCTGTTTTTTTCTATTCAATTAAGATATATGATGCCTATTAAGTAAACTACCAAATAAAAGTGTATATATCTATAGGTTTTTAATTATCAATTGGTATATACCTACAGCAGACATTTCGATATTACTGGAATATAAATACCTACAACAGACGTATCAATTATTTCAACCCGACAGAATATGTAAAATTAATTTGCCCTTGCATTTTGTCACGCACGGGCGGGAAGAAGATAAAGAGCGGCGGCATGCGCTGAAGAAATTATAATTATAAACTGAAGACTGAAGAGAGGAGAGGAGGGGAATCGATCGAAGGAGACAAAAATGGACGAAATGGGTGGGGCGGCGGTCTGCTTTCGCTTTTAGATCTTCCAATGTCTCCATCGATGGACGTATGCATACTTAATTCATGATACACGTTGTTTGGTTTCTCTTCTGATCCATCACATCGAGAAGTAGTCGCAGCCGCTGCTGCCTTTTTGCATTTGCTGCTCCATCGTCAGAGTGGGTTGGTTTTATTTCAACCTGGAGTGTCGCGCATGCCATGTGAGGAGAAGACGACGGTGGGCAATGTCCAACATGGTGGTGGAGGCCGGTGATGATGCTGGTGGTGGTGGTGGTGGAAGGAGAGGGAGAGAGCAAGTAGATAGTGGTGGTGAAGGTGGACGCTGCATTATATATTTCCCTTTCGCTTTTCTCTTCCTACCTAACTTTTGCCTTTACTCTACTGCCAAATATACTGTAACTTTTCATCCTTACTGATTAATTTAACTGGTGATACGCCAAGTGCATGGATTTTACAGATATATATACGTAGACCTGGAAGAATATAATTGCTTGGTTTCTCATCAACAGCTCCAGCAGCACAGGAATTAGATAATTAAGAATCATCGATACAAAATACTGGTTGTTGGTACGCTAGATTTAATTAATGCAACCGAATCATGTTCGTAATTTGACTAAAGTAATGCCTCCATGGATTGCAAGCGTAGACCTGGATGCAAGAAAGCTCATACCTACCTCTGCTTGACTCCGCATACAAATGCAAGCATTGCCATAGTAGTTCATCAACAACGAGGGGCAGTTTTAGGAGGAAGTGATCGAGTCGCAGCTAGCGATCTCCTACGTGTTTATTCTTCCTTCAATTGCTAACCGTACCTGAAAAAAAAGAAGAGAGAGATACTCCTGCGCTGGGGCTATATATTGTTCTTTAGATCTGCTTATTCTACGTCGGCTATGAATTCCTCCATCAATTAATCTTTTGTGAGCACATATTGCTCACTAGCTGCAAAGCGATCTGTGCCGCCCTTGGTGACGTTGTTGGCCTACTCCTCGTCAATCACTTGATTACTGTCGTGGAGATCATTGCTGTCCTATTGAACAGTGATGCCTCTTGCTTGAACACAGCAGCTAAACATATCAGGTTAAATGCTGCTCATATTTTCATCCTTATCAAAAAATACTTGAGAACACCCCCCCCCCCCCAACCTGATTTCCTCTGTCTGAACCCGCAAAAAGTCTTCGATTCTGTCCGTAGAGGCCCTTCCATATCTGAAACCGATTAAGTCCTGTTGCAGTGTGCATTTTTGTCTCTCTAGTGTTGTTAATGAAATGTGCTGCATTTACAATCTTGATCCAGGCTTGGTCGCATTGCCTGAAATATGCTGCATCTTAATTGCTGAATTTAAAGGAGGATCATTTTTGGACTTCATATCGTTCAGCCAAACAGCTCCTCGATTAAGTTCATGAAGACATACAAGGATAAAAATGATGAAGCGCAGTGGAGAACAATGGACATAAATTAACATGATGAATTAATACTGAGGCTTTATTTTTCCCCATTCAAGGTCTTCGGACTGATAGAGATGACGATGCGGAGTTGAATATATAATTCACAGTGCTGTTCAGAAGTGCATGCTTTGTTCGGTCGTTCGAATCAAGCACCGCTACCACTTCGAAGGCCTCACGGGAAGGAGATAACCAGGGAGGCACGGGCGGCGCACATACCGACGACGGCGGCCGGGAGATGCTTCATCACGCGCGAGTCCAGCCCACCCCTCCACATCCTTTATTTAATTTGGCTTCTTCCTCCCTATTTACTTTTGGTATGAGATCTCAAGTTTAGGGAACCCTTCAGCTATGATTTTTTTTTAATATAAAGAAAAGAAGAAGATACGGACAAATCCCCCCTATAAATGCTCTCCATTTGCCCACCAACTCACCACTCCACTCCGTTCCTTTTCTTCAATCGCCGGCATGGCGATGGAGTTGAAGCGGAGCAGCAGCATCTCACTCCCAAATGTATCGATTAATTTTCTTCATCAAAGTCTATTATTTCTTTCTTTCTGAAGATAAAAAGGCAGTACGCATTTCTTTTCTTTTTTGACGAACCCTTTCAGAGGTTTCTGGCGGCATGGCTGCTGCTAATGGCGGCGTCCACCGGGCCAGCGGAATGCGGCAGGAGCAGCCCTAGCTTCTCGGCGCAGGACGAGGGCGGAGGCGACGGGGGCGCGGCGGAGGGGGAGTTCAAGTACTACGCCGCCTCCTGCCGGTCTCATTCGGCGTCGCTGACGGACTTCGGTGGGGTGGGCGACGGCACGACCTCCAACACGGCGGCGTTCCGCGACGCGGTGGCTCACCTCGGCCAGTACGCCTCCGACGGCGGAGGGATGCTCTACGTTCCCGCCGGGCGGTGGCTAACAGGCCCCTTCAACCTCACCAGCTACTTCACCCTCTTCCTCCACCGGGAAGCCGTCATCCTCGCCACCCAGGTGCGACCGCGACTCACTTCCCACCTCCGCCGGGGTTTCCGTTCATCATTATTATTTCTTTTCAACCGACTCACTCTCTGTGGATTCACGGGTTTTTTATCGTTTCCTTCGCTCGTGATTAAAAAGTTTTATATATTGCGATTAAATCTCGTACCTTTTTTTTTCTTTCGTTAATATATTTTATATTATATTAGGCTTTAAGATTAGTGCTGGACGATGAGGTTGGATAGGTGGTGGTGGTCTCATTAAAAAAAAGCACACAAGTTGTTTTTCTTCTATATTTGGTATTCATGGAGAGCAGAGCAGTGCAGTGATAGTGTTTTACTGATGCAGGACATAAACGAATGGCCGGTGATCGATCCCCTGCCCTCCTACGGAAGAGGAAGGGATGGCCCTGGAGGAAGATACAGCAGTCTCATAGGAGGATCAAACCTCACCGACGTTATCATCGCAGGTGTGTCTTGTAGGAGGGGGGCCTTTGTGTTGAAGGATGACTGAAAGTTTTTAGTACAATGGCAGGGGAGAACGGAACGATAGACGGGCAGGGGGCATCGTGGTGGTCCAAGTTCCGCGGGAAGAAGCTCAAGTACACGAGAGGCTACCTCATCGAACTCATGCACTCCGACCAAATCTTCATAGCCAACCTCACTCTGCTCAACTCCCCCGCATGGAACATCCACCCTGTCTACAGCAGGTCCATTTTTAATACTCCTTCCTTTTACTCATCTCATCGTGTTGTTTATGTATTTTGCTTTGCTTTGATAATGCAGCAACATCGTTGTTTCTGGGATCACAATTCTTGCTCCGGTTCATTCCCCGAACACCGATGGAATCAACCCAGGTCCCTCTTTTTCTTTATATATATATTTCTCCTCCCTCTGTTCGTCATTAACCGACGACTGCTGCTGCTGCTGCTGCTTCATCAGACTCCTGCTCTAATGTCCGCATCGAGGACTGCTACATCGTCTCCGGCGACGACTGCGTGGCCATCAAGAGCGGCTGGGACGAGTACGGCATTGCCTACGCCATGCCCAGCCAGCACATCACCATCCGCCGCCTCACCTGCGTCTCTCCCACCAGCGCCGTCATCGCCCTCGGCAGCGAGATGTCCGGCGGCATCCAGGACGTCCGCGCCGAGGACATCACCGCCGTCGACTCCGAGTCCGGAGTCCGCATCAAAACCGCCGTCGGCCGCGGAGCCTTCGTCAGGGACGTCTTCGTCCGCCGCATGGACCTCCACACCATGAAGTGGGTCTTCTGGATGACCGGCAACTACAAGTCCCACCCCGACGACAAGTTCGACCCCAACGCCGTCCCCGTCGTCGACTCCATCAGCTACAGCGACGTAACCGCCGACAACGTCACCATGGCGGCACGGCTGGAGGGGATCCCCGGCGCGCCGTTCCGCGGCATCTGCGTCTCCAACGTCACGGTGGGGCTGAGGAAGGCCAGGAAGCTGCCCTGGTACTGCGCCGACGTGGAAGGGGTGTCGAGCGGGGTGACCCCGACAGCCTGCACTTCAATCGCCGACCAGGGTGGGAGTGCGGGGCAGTGCCCGTTTCCGACGGATGCGCTGCCGATGGACAGCGTGCAGTTCCAGGAGTGCACGTACACGAAGTCTTATGTTACTCACCGCCTCCGAGCTTGAGCTCTGTGTTGTTACGTATACATGTATTGACAGTTGCCACCGCCGCTGGTTGCTTTGTTGCTTGTTTGCTTGATGCTTGCCTTGTGGTTTTACATGGATAAACTGTCAATTATACAACTAAAAAAATGAAGCAACCACGCTGGATTACTTGAACATGAATTTAATGGATTCAAGATTAACTCCGTTTACATCCCAACTTGATTAGTCTCATCCTGAGGAATTCCAATGATCTGATGGGTGCTAGAAGTAGTAAAGCATCAGAGAATGATTAGGTTTTAAGAGTCACAGGCTTAAATAGCATGCAAAGAAAGCCAGAATGCCATTTGAGCTTCATGAACGAAAATAGTTTTAGGTATGCAAAAAAAAAAATCCCAAATTAATTGGATTGGCATGGCATTAGGAAGAGGATCAATCACCCATAAGTAAGATTTCCCAAATATTACGATATATACAAATGAAAAGATGGAATGCTATTAAGTTTTTGAAAACTCAGAAAAAACTCTTGCCAATATTTGATTCAACCACAGTTTTTGCTTTGGTTTCTTGTCAACCATAGCATGTATGGAAACAACAATACTTTGCCAACTGATAGTATCTGCCCGCTTTCACTCTTATCAAATAATTCAGATCAACGATTACATAATTCTATGCACAGAATGCACGCTCATCTAATTCGAACAACAAAGCTCGACATTGAAGATCCTAAGTAGACTTATGAGAAAAAAAAAAAAAAAGTCATTGCATGGTTCAGGGAAGAGTTAATGACCACTCGAACAAATCTACTGTCTTAAATTCAAACTGAAAGTCATGAATTCAGTGTGCGCTCTAGTTCTTGCTATGAAAAATGACAAGCATCCGATTTAGTTGAAAGCAAAAGAAGATCCAAGAGATTAAGATGCTTATCAAGCTAGAAGCATAATGAGTTGAGTTACAAGGCAAGTTACTTCAATTCAACAATATAATTTCATTTCATAAAGAAAAGTGGAGGAGGATAGGTTAATCTAAGTAAAAATATCTTTCCTGATAACACCACATGATTCTCAGCGGTACAAATGCATTTCCAAGTAGGCATTTAATCGCTGCTAAGATGTGGAAACTTGAGCTAACTTATTACCTCAAGCTTTGCCTCGTCCACAACTGACAAATTTGTAGAGGAGTCCGATGGGATTCCAATAGATTAGCATTCACTGGCTTTAGAAGGGCTTTCAATTCCAGGAGAAATCATAATTACAAATGTGAACAGTACGTGTAACACACTGGAAAACCCCTAGCGCAATGGATCTGGGTTGAACTTCAATGATTCTCTCCAGATGAGTTCTTTGATATCCTCTTCAGTATATGATGGATGTTCGAAATCAAAGCTGAATGGAGCTGGGCAGACAGGTTCATCATTTATGTCATGGAGAGATGCTAAGTATGGATGGTGCAAAGCTTCATCAACTGTCAATGAGATGCACATAATGGTGAATTTTAAACATAACAAAGTTAAACAATGCTTCGATCACACACACACAAAAAAATGTAAAAAGGTTGCAAAAACCTGTAATTCGCTTGCTTGGATCAAACACAAGCATTTTCTCTAGTAAATCAATGGCTCCATTAGACATAGTGGGAAACCTAGCACGAAAAAGTTGCTTTGGATATTGAGGAAGTTGCCTCACATATCTGCGAGCATTGTCACTTCGCAGAAACCCCAGGCTTGAGTCATCGGGTGAACCTATTAGCTTACCAAGATGAAAATCCAATATGATGTCAGCTTATTAGCTATAAGAGGCAATCTATAAATTAAACAAAATGATAGGTGAAAAGAAAATGAATTAGAAGTGAATGTTCTCAAATCATTGTTTTCAAATTTCACCAGTTTAGTGGAAATAAACATTCAAAAAAAAAAAAAAGCTACAGTAGAATTGTAAATGGATATAAATGATCATGACTATGTTCTGAAGCAAAACAAAAAAAAAGAGAAAATTACTTTTCGTTCCTCTGCAGCTATAAGACCTTTGATTCAACTATTCCACAACCATCACTCATCACCATGGAACATCAGTGTAATTGGGCGGAATATGAGTGATGTTCATATTTAGATCAAACGAGCAGATATATTCGATTTTATATTTCTCTTCAATAACAAAGTTATATCAAACAGGTAATCCATCATCAAAACAAAAAGTAGGTGACAACAATCTTGAAGAAGAAGAGAATGTTCTCCAACTATGGTTTACAGTTCACCAAACTAAATGTAGTGATAAAGACATTTAAACAGAAGTTACACCAATTGTAGGCAGAAATTACAAGGTTGAATGCATATAAGTGATCATTTGTATCTGCTTTTTTCAGTTCTGACACCTAGATTCAACTATATCCCTGATTTTGGATTGCTCTTCAAGAACAAGTTGCATGATATGGGACACATCATTTATCAGTAAAAATATTGTAGGTGAAAAAAAAAATCATGAATTAGAAATGAATGTGTTCTCAATCATTAGTTTATAGTTCACTATACTCGATATTATGATAGACACGCAAACAAAAGCTACCGTGAAATTGTAGGTACAAGTTTACAAGGTCAAATTCATTAAACGATCATTAATGAGTATTAGAACTTTGGCAGTTCTGCCACCTAGATTTGCACGACATTGATATGCACATTTAGCTTGAGATGATAGATGTATCCAGTATGAGGATTGCTGTTCAAGTAAAGTTGTCTGTATGGAGGCAAGGCACTCTTTCATATCAAATAGGCTACTTTGTCATACAGTGCGAACTAGATGTTTGCAAAGCCCAAAACATTGTAAGAAAGAAACTTAAATTAACAAAAAGAAACCATGCCTTTTAATACTAAACCAGCAAGTACAGTAAGATCAAGTTGGTCAACAGCAACTTAAGGATGAAAAGCAATAGATAAAAACAAATTAACAAAATTTAACCACAGAATACATCTAATTGTACCTCAGTTATCAGTCTTAACTGATGGACATAGTCTTTCCCAGGAAATAAAGGTTCTCTGGTTACCATTTCACCAAGAATACACCCCACGGACCAGATATCAATAGCAGCAGTGTATTCTGAACAGTTAAGGAGCAGTTCAGGTGCTCGATACCAGCGGGTGACAACATATTCAGTCATGAAATCTGTCTCAGATGTTGTTCTCGCCAATCCAAAATCTCCAATCTTAAGATCACAATTTGCATTTAGAAGCAAATTGCTAGGTTTAAGATCACGGTGCAGGACATGTGCTGAGTGCACATATTTCAGCCCCCGGAGCAATTGATAAAGAAAGAACTGCCAAGAATACATAGTGCCAAGATAGTGAAACATTAGTAATTTATATTTAATGAAGATATCACTATTTGGAAAAACAATATCCATCTTGTTAAGCACTTAATTATGAGCAATATTTGGCAAAGAGTATTACATCAATTTGCAAGAAACCTTCATCAAGTTAACAATTGAATCAGAGTATAGATATTGTGGTATTACAATAAGAAGACATATTTCAGGTCAGTGAAAGGTTTTCTAAAACACAACATCCTCCATCATACAAGTATCCAGAACTACTAAATGAATTAGGTGCCAAACCATTCTTATATCCAGAAGTTACGGAAATAAATAAGAGATGCACATTACACTGACAATAAGGAAAAGGCATGTGATCATCTTTGATAAACAATTACTTTCTTTCTAATAGTTTTTACAAAAATGTGTAACACGCCAAGACTTAGAGCCATGGTAAATGATATAACATTTAACAAGTTGCAACCAGAATAACATAATGTATGCATTATTTCCTTATTTCTTAATATTTCTCTCTAGTCATTCTAGCTCATTTTAACAGAAACAATGATACATCATAAATCTCACAGATCCAATTATGGATGCAGATATCTTGTTTTTCTGACATTTCAAGCAGTAAATACAAATAAAAGACCAAGCAATTTCAGATAAATGAAGGGACCCTAACAAGGTTACAGAAATAATTGAGCTTTCACGGGCAGAGAAATTGATATATCTAAGCACTAAGAAATATTCATTATTTTCTACCGACACGTTCGAAGGAGACATGCACAAGAAGAGGTTGAGGAAACAAGATAGTAGAGTTTCTTAATTTCATTAAAAGTACTGTAAATAGAACGATGGACATTAGAAACAGTTGTGGTTGTCGTTGTAAACACTGACTGAGTAAGTAAAACTAATGAGATTATGAGGTGTCATCGGGATAGACTAGAAAACTGAAGGATCCAAATGTAGAAGGAAAGGATACGTTACATAATCTTTTAAGGGTCTGTCTAAAAAAAAAGCACATCTCAGAACTAAGATATCAATCTTATGATCCATATGCTCCTATACACAAACTCAACAAATCATCATGAATAGTAGACAGAAATAATGAATACATTCTCTTGCAAGGAGGTTCTCTCCGCACAGAGATTGAGAGCAACTAACCTGGCAGTGGTCATCTGTCAATGGTTGATTTGAGCGTATTATCTGATGAAGATCAGTGTCCATTAACTCGTAGACAATGTACACATCATTGAAGTTTTCCCTGTTTGGAGGGCGTATGATATCCTTAATTGCAATAACCTACAACAAGAAACAGTTATTACAATGTGTAAATACTACAAAGGTAATGCTGCACAATACTAGTTTCAACAATTAAACAAGGGAAGCACAAATGTTCAATAAAGATGAAACCCATGGGAAAAATAAAACTCCTATTAAACTAGCTTAACCACAAAATTCTCTAGCTAAGGACATAATGACAGATCAAAATTAAGTTTCTCAAAATGTGAGAATAATCTATTCAAAGTTAAGTAGTAAATAACCATACAAAATGAGCAACCTATACTGAACGAAGGCATTATAGTCAAATTAAATGTCCTTAAATATTTCCTACTTTCCTTTGACTAAACAGTTCAAATATTTAACAACAAGATTAATAGAGAGAGTGCATAAATTAGTTATCTTTACCCAAGCTGAGCTAGAGAAAAGTGAAGCAATATTCATTATTAACATTATCTATCTTTTTCTTGTTATCCTGATGATTACGTTGTTATTTTTGTGTTATATATAACTTTCTATTTCGTACTTTCTGCATATGATTTCATTAATTCACCATCAATATCAGGGCCTGATGGCAATACCATTGGTCTCTAAGGTTGTTTAGCATCACCTGAGGTGATTTGCATGCCACGCATGTACAAATACTTTAATTAATAATGCATGTACAAATACTTTATTAATAATATATTAATTGCTTTCTTGGCAAAAAATGACTATGAATCCAAGTTGTTAAATGGCCCAAATGGTTTACCAAAGCACTAAGATCTTTTAGAGTCTGGGAATTAATTATCAACAGAAGGAAACTGAAAAAAAACTAGCTGAATCATCTATTACTTGTAGAAGTTTAAATCCATCCATTCTAGACTATGAAAGATGCATTTATATGGTGTGTGGTATCATTGTCACCTCTCCTAGTATTTTGAGTTCAAGAGAGCTAAATGGGAGCCACAACCATGGACATCAACAATGCCAAGATCTGCTACAATAAAGCGACCAAGTATATGAAATATTCAATTCCACCTCTTAAGTTGAACAACAATTGTCAAAAGGTTCAGCCACTATTTCAGATCAAGGTTAATAATGTTCTTCATTTTAATAATTTCCAGTTTCTGGAAATGCTTCATGATTCTGCCTTGTGCTCATCACTTTCATTATCCAAACAGAACTAATACTGTAGAGTTGGTTAAAAAACATTCAGCATTTCTGCGACTACTTTGAAAAATTAATGAATGGAAACCTCAAGTATAATTGCTTCCCTTGAATGAATAAAGCAGAGAACATAAGAATCAAGAGACCACTACCAGCAGTCAGTTGGCTATAAGGAACAAAGCGAATCCAATGAATAAACGAAATAACAGTAAATTTGACATAATCATCATTAGCCTTCCATTATCAATCAACTTAAACTCTATACATAACTGAAGATTTTTGGTATATCTTTTTACTTGCAAATGTTGAGCTCAAAAGTTTCTCCAAAGTCAACAATAGTTATTTCAACTATGGACAATGATGATGAAGGATGGGACAATACAATGTCAGGCCATCAGAGTACACAAGCCGAATAGCAAGTGAATTTTCAGGGAAAAACATACCATGAAGAAAAAGAAAATTGATGGAATGATCTTATAACTAGAACCAGTTGAAGAAGTATTAAATGATAAACAAGTCGTGTCAGCTCCGCTCTAGACTTACATTCTCATGATCCATGTGACGAAGAAGCTTTATTTCTCGTAAGGTTCTCTTGGCATCAATTCTGTTATCAAATGCATTGCCAATCTTCTTTATTGCAACCTCTTCACGGGTCTGAGAATTCATCGCAGCACTAGAGAACATCGAGAATAAATAACTCCTTAAACTTGGTAGTTTTAGCATAAATGAAATAAACAGGTTATGGTTCCACAGAGAAAATTATTATGCGCAGAAAATAGACGGATAAAATGAAATTAATTCGAAATGGTTATCCCAACTGCCAAAGTTTATTGTGAGTAGTTATGTAAAATACTGAGTTGTAGAAAATTAAACTGATAAAGATACTACTATTGGCATGAAAAAAGTACATGGTAAAATGGTGCCCATGGTTATCCATTCCAATAATAGAGAAGAAAGAGAGAGATCATTAAAACTTCACCCAAATAAGATTATAAGCATGTTTTGTTTTAAAGATGAAGAGAGAATTACAACCTTATGGGAGCAATGCAAACAGGAGGTCGGTAGTAGGGGCTAAAAAATAAGTGAGACATGTTTATCACCTTAAAACATAATAACTACCCATCAAAGTTGATAAAGGATTGAAATCAAGTAAGGTACTAGCATCTCCTACAGCCTAGGCACTATGGTATAAGTATAATCATATACCTACTGTGGTGAGGAATCAACAAGAAAATAGACTAATATAGCAGAGAATCAAATATACGATGGATTAGAGAAAGGAAATATCAAGGAAAAAGAAAGAAGGTAAGAAAGGAATACATATTCATGAACATGAAACATAGCAAAACAAGAATAAATGAATAATGAGAACAAGAATGTTTCAGAACTTTGGCAGTTTTTTGCCAAGATGTCATCTTATCATCCATATTAAGAAATAGGCAGTGAAAGAGGCCAATAAAACTGTGAAATAATAAGGAGATAAATTGCTTCTTATATAATCAAAAGGACATGGAACCTTATATCCGGTAATCTACTGTTATCTTTTTGGTACATGAGAATGTAAGTGAAGTTGAAGCACAAAGCCATGAAAAATGTTGCTATATTAGGTGGAGATCTTGTCAAGAAATATGATAACCCAAATAAGGTCAGGCAAAGATGTCCAAGCACATGAGATGCAGTTAATGAACAGAATCATCTATACTTAAATTAAATTTGATGTGTGCGTAAAATCACATATGTATATACTGTATAGTAAAATTTCCATAATTATAGAATTTTGACCTCTTGGAGTTTGTAGAAAGGATGTCCAAAGAGAGAGAAAATTAATCTGAAAAGAACACAGCAGAATCAACATGGGTGAAGAAAGCCATTTTTCCCTTTTTTAATACACTAGACTAGGCTGACTTGAAGAGTGTAGGAGTTGAGTGAAACCATGATTTGGTAAATTGAACCCAAAACCTTCCCTACTTTGGCCTTTCTATAGATGGATTGCCATTGGAGCTATCATTATCCCCTTGGTTCTGAGTGGGTCACCAACTGGATTTTTACCACAGTAGCAGTATAGTATAAGAAAAGACACAAGAAGAACTGGCTGTATTTGAAAATAAAACAAACTTATTAAACCAGCATAAGAAAATGTGATACACCTGAGCCTTGCTTTGAGCACATGGCACATGCCTGGGACATAACCCAGAAACTGCTGTCTTACATATGAAAAGGTAAGAGCCTGTACCTTATTATACCTATCTTATTCCTAGTCATGCACTGTGCACGATTATAACAACAAACCTTCTGAGAAGCAATGCCTAATGTAGACCCCCTGACACATGCAAAGGGTGACTGCAATGACATTGGTTACTTTTGTCAAGGGTAATGATCGTCAAGGAATGAAGATGATCACAAGTACATCAAGCTCACCTCAAATAATGACTACTATTCGGGAGAAGTAGCACAAAACCACTTAAAATTGTTTAAACGTCCCACTTAAAATTTATACTTTATGTATCAGGAAAAACAACCCAGACTATCTTTAACTATCTGAATAAAGATGCTGAATTCATGAGAACCAAACAGCTAGGAACGTAGTCGTGGTGGACCACATTTAAAGTAAGGAAGCAAGTTCATGAAGCACTGTATTCCAACAATGTAAACTGAATGGCATATAACGTGAACACTATCTAAGATAAAAGCTATTACGTTCTCCAATCAATTTTACCTCTTCAATTTGTAGAATACAGCATGTAATTAGGTTAGTAGGTTCACATTAAAGATGAATTTCCCTAGCAATAAAAAGAGGATAGACTAGAGAGCAGAGTTATCAAAAAACACTACCAACATCAGTGAATTAAATGGGACTAAGAAAGAACAGTAGAATATCAGGGATTTCATTCTTACACCCTTTGAGCGAAGTATTCTATAAGTTAAAAACACAGCTCAGTTCAAGGTGTTCAACATAGATGTGATAAAACATGGTATCTCAAGAAAATTTCTCCCCAGAAAATCTTTCCTCTCGAGTAAACTTTTCACGGAATTTTTTTATCATATATGCTGATCCAATTCTGTGGACCGCATCAAGGATCACGACAGCGGTACTCTTACCCTTTCGCGTCCCTGGAAAGCCTTTTAATTCAAAGCAAAAGTCAAATACAAAGGCAGGAAAACAACCGAATCTGAACTGGACAGAACATGCCACGATATAAGCAACTCCTAGCAGCTCTTAAGCTATAAAGGTGGGAACTTTTGGACTCACCAGACGATGCCGTATGCGCCGCGGCCGATGGGGCGGAGCGGAGGGACGTACTTGGCGGTGACCTCGAAGAGGTTGCCGTAGACGTTGTACTGCACGGAGCGGCCACCATGGATGGTGACGCCCTTGATGTGGCCGTCCCCGGCGGCGGCGGCGGCGGCTGATCCGGAGTCCATGGTAGGAGCCTGCCTCTCCACGGAATATGAGGGGAAAGGGGAAGGTGAGGAGTCTTGTGAAATGGGAAGTTGAGAAAGGGGAAGGAAGCCCGTGAAAGGGGGGGTTTACTTCCCTCTTCTTCTCTTCCGTTTTTGCTTTCTTCGCTCCTCGTTCGCTGTCGGTCGGTCTACAATTTTAACATTTTGACTTGGGAGGAAGCCTTCGGTGCCGGAGTTTAATCACAGAATTATAGACATGAAATCAAAACTAACCAAGAATATTTATATACATATATAGGGTTTTTAAATTTACTCTTAAATTACTCCTCCTTTTTAAAAACAAGGATTGGTGGTGCCCCCTCCCTGTCCTTCTTAACTTACTAAATGGAGCTTATGTCTGCACACTACTAACTTCTTTGGAAAAAAACTCTAGTATTTTGACTCGTTGCTAATTATTTCTCAACATTGTGAAAAGTGGATGTTGCATTTAGCATAATTTTTATTATCGTAAGAATTTTAGCTTTTTTTAATTTACATCCTTATGTTTGTCATTTTAGAGGAGTTAGGTTTTATTCTTATGATTATGTGTAAGAATTCGACTACAAATTGTTGGACCTTTGTGATATCGTTGAGGCGAACAAGTTGTTTGTATTTTTTTAGGATCTACAACCTTAGGTTCGAACACAATTGATGCATAAAGGTGTCCACAATCTCCACGATGTCATCATTATTATCGAGGGGCTACCTGATCACTGAGTCGGCATCGAACCTCCTTGTCAAGACCTACCACACCTAATAATGACGACAATGCCAACACAAGGCCGCACGACTGAGGGTCAACCTAAAGAACTGAGTGCTTTCACTACAATGGTCACACCTAATGTATGGGTAGTCTATGGCGTGACAAACTCGCCATGATACTATAGAACAATGAGGACCTAGTCGAGATAACCACTGACGTTGGCAAGGCACACATCACCCTAACACGATCCTTAAATATATTGCATGTGGGACACTAGCTCTAGGAGTGGACACTACTATAGAGTGCACACATGCAAGATGGTACTTAGGCCTCCCTCTGTATGATGTGCACATAGAGGCAATCAATCAAACAATATGAAGTAGCATACTAGTTCCCCAGAGAGGTTGTGTCAGATATCAGGGACCTCCTACTGCATAAGAGTGCACAACAATAACTTGTCGGAACCATATTCTATAGCATGTAGGTTCTCCTCCATACGAGGCATATGCAAAGGCGCTCAACCAAATCTGCATAGGATAGACCCATTACATAGAGGCTTCACTAAGATCACGTCATATAAGAAGATTCTAGCCTCATATTGTACGAGGACATAAAGTAACACCCCTTTTTGAAACTACATTGAAAAATGTGTAAGTTTCTCTCCACATGAGGTATATACAGAGGCTCTCACTTGAATCTACATGGGCCAGAACCCTCTCTGCGTGAGCAGTAGACAGGGATCCTATCCTAATAACGACGACATTGCCAATGCGAGACCACATGACCGAGGGTAAACACAAAGAATCGAGTGTTTTCTCTGCAATGGTCATAGCTGATGCATGCCTGCTTGTGACATGAGAAACTCACCATGATACTATGGAACGATGAGGACCCAGTTGAGACAACCACCGATATTGGCAAGGTATGTCACTCCGACACGACCCCTAAACATATTGCATGTGGGACACTAACTCGAGAGCGGGTATTGTTGTAGAGTGCACACACGCAAGATGGCATATCACTCCCTCTCTCTCTCTCTCCTCCTTCGTACGGACCGGCGACGGCGACGCAAACTTCCCAACGATGGTCCGGTGAAATCACAATGAACTAGGCTCTCAAATTTTAGCCACAGGTAGATCTCGACCTCCTCTTCATTTTGATACCAAGATGCCCAAATTTAGTGTAGAGATGAGGGAGAAATCACACGAGAGGTGTCGGCGGCGAGGGTTTCGATCGTCGGAGCTTACTCCGACGATTTCCAGCCGTGAAACCTTGCAAACTTAGTACCTATGGATTCTCCTTGATGAGAGCTATCCATTGGTACCGGAGTTGAGGGCTATTAGCCGCTGGTTGGCCGCCGGCGAGCTAAAAACCCTAACTTAGTGATTTCGCCCAAATTGATTTAATCGGTGAAATTGATCGCGTATGAGCTATAAAAATTGGGGCAAATATGATTTTTGGAATCCTCATGAAGAGAGCTTTCGATTGGTACCAATATTGGTGCTGATCGAAGAACTTCGCCGGCGAGGGTTCCGGCGAACTTTCCGGCGAACTTGGAAAAAAAATTAGAGTGATTCTAGAGATCATTCTAAGAGTAGTGGTGAAGAGAGATTTGAGAATTAAAATTCGTTGAATAATTGACAAGAAAATATAAAATACGTGAATGACGGCACGTGGATCGAGATAGTGTCAGAGAATAAAATTCAGCGAACGGACCTTAGGTTGGTTCCAAAGAGTAAACCGCCAAATCAGGTGCATTGGTTTATCAATGTATGATTTATTCAAGCTAGGGAATTCCTGCTGAGATCTTCTTAGGAAATTCTTGGATGCCTCAAATATGATAAAATATAATGTTTATCAAGATTATGTATGTATGCATGTTAGTGTAATTTATTTTTGTCTAACATGCATGATATACCATGTTCCCCGTGCTTAGCATTTAACATGTTGTAATATCTAGTCGTGCATGTTTTACTATTTTCCATGTTATATTCAACACAACCACCATGTAGACATAGATATAAATAACGACATGTTAGAACCCCTTGGAGACATCACTGTAACTTAGACAGAAAGGGGCATTTCTCATATGCCCCGGTTGACCGCCGCGTACCAACGATGGTCAAACGGTGATGTTCCGCTTCGCACCACTCCCGAGGCTATACATAACTTAGATACTGGGAGCTGGTGGGAAAAGGGACCGTACGAACTCCAAGGTCGTACTAGACCGGAAATATGGAGCAGGTCCCTACCCGAAAAGTTTATACTCTCACGGGTGTCGTTTAGGCGACCCCGTGATAGTCCTGAGATGGCTAGCGAGGATGAGCCCTACCATGGACTTGGCACCGATGGAGTCGAGGTTGTCACAGCCCATCGTGCGGATGTGCGTCAATCTCGGTCAACGTCGACTGTTATTGGACTGGGAAGGTGATTCCCTATGCGACGCCTTGGACAGTGGATCCGTAGACCACGCGGCTATCATCCATGACGTTCTGCAGACAGTCGGATGAGTAGTCCGGATCCTAGGGTTATTTTTATCGATTAGCCGTGGTCGATTTGTCTTGTTGATGGTGACCTTGTCTTTGGGCAGTGTGTAGTACTACACGAGTCGTCGTTACTCCTACGGAGTCCGAGGAGGATGTAAGGGCACGATAGTTTCATTAGGGGAGGCATCGAGGGTGACTAGCAAGACAGTGGAGAGTGATCAAGGGTCACCCGTCCTCTCCACCAACATCAGTGCAGCGGGCATAGGTAGAGATAGAGATAGAAAGACACTGATGGGCTTATGGATGCCCTTGGCCCGGGTATTCATTAAGCATAGGCTGGCAGCCCGAGTCTTGAAACTTTAAAATCTTATTATAACGTAGGTGACATATGCTGATAACATTGACATTAGATACAACTTAGGTGACATCTAGTGAAATACACGTTTCTATTTATTTATGCTACTTTACTGCCTTTTATGTCCTGATTTACACAAATCAAATGAAAAATGATGATTAACAACCAAAGGCATCCTAGAGTACTCCTCCTAGCCTTTGATTTCCTTATTCGGTTTAGAGTCGTAATTTCACAATAGGCCGCAAGGCTGAGCACACCGCGTTCAATGTGTGTGCAGGTTGTTAGATGATCGACCAGGATATTTGATGAAGATGAGGAATATCGATGGAGTTAGTTTTATTTATTGATAACGTTATTGTAGAATTGTAGTAGGTATATCGGGACTGTGTTAGTAGAGATTCATAGATGATTAAATTGTATATTCCGCTGTGTTGATTATGTGTATGTACAATATTTATTACCAAATACCTTGTATGGGTCCTTTGGGCTTATACGGCGGTTGCCACGTGTCCGACAGGTGGGTCGGGGCGTGATACCCTTGTTCTTCCTATAGAGGCAATTGAGGATGAACTTTTTGTAGGGGCAGCAGTGGTCTTTTTTGAATCACTAGGTTTGGACATCGGTGAGGTAAAATGGCTTCCTGAATTCCCTTGGTTAATTGGTGCAGCAGCTCTACTAGAATGACCAACACTCTTATGTTGCTGATTGGTATCCCTCAAAGGCATGAAAGAACTATGATAGCTATGACCAGATTTGTATGGTTGTCTCCTCCTTTGAATTTGTCTTTCAGCTTTGTATGCATAATGAAATAGTTGATCCAAAGAGTTGTAGTTCTGGAAATCAAATATTTGTTGTATCTCTCCATTCAATCCTCCCAAGAATCTAGCCATCTTTGCATTATCATCTTTTTGCACATTAGCACGTAATATACCTACCTGCAACTCTTGATAGTATTCTTCCACATATTTATTTCCTTAATTCATTCTTTGGAGTTTATTAAGTAATTCTCTCTCAAAATATGAAGGCACGAACCTGGACCTCATCAAGCGCTTCAAATCATCCCAAGTATGAGGATCTTCATTTCTTTGTCAAATTTGACTCCACCAAATAGAAGTATAACCAATAAATTTAGTAGTGGCTGCACGTACTCCGTGCTCTTCTGGGTAATGATGACAACTGAACTTTTGCTCAACTAATAATTCCCAATCAAGATAGGCTTCTGGATTAAACTTTCCATCAAAACTAGGAATAGTGAATTTAATTTTACCCAATGCATCATTCCTTCTGTATTCATTATGGTAACGTGCATGACCTCCATCACCTCCCACTCATCGATGATGACGTGTGAGGCGGTGCAGATACAATTCCAAGACAACTTCATCATCAGCTACATAATTATCATTTAACTCTTCATTTGCAACCTCTTGAAATGCAGCGTTCAAATTTCCTCTTAGTTCGAATGGAGCGGCAGCAGTAGCATTAGCTTCAACTTGTCTTCGAGGAACTCAAGGTGGTGGGTATCGTCGTGGAGGAGTTTGCTCCACTTGTTCAAGTCGCGCTTTAATTCCACCGAGACGATCCTCCAATCCATTCAGGCGCACGAGTACTTGATCGAATAGTATTCGTTCGAAGGTGTCTATAATATGAGCCATCAAAGCCTGAGAACACGGAGATAATGATATCGTCGATGATTGGGATACATCTTCCCCGTCATAAGAAACATCATGAGGACTTCTCGATCCTGACATTGTTAGTAAAGACAAAAGAGAAATTCTACTAAACTAATAAATTATTTATAAAATATTCTCGATCCTCACAAACCTCACAAACCTTACCACCTGAAACTCTTACCCTTCTCAGAAATTGCTCGCGTGTTTGCTGGTTCGTGATAACTTTCAACAGGGAGTGAATAAAATGATTGCAAAGTGCTAGAACACGCTGATCAAGGGTAATTTATTGAGCTCTAGATAGAGATATATTTGTTGTAAAGAGAAGCAAACAATAATTTCAGAAATTACAAAGTTTAATAAAATATTCGCACAAGTATTAGTCTTAGGTGCATATTTATAGGATATCTAAGACTCAATCAAGCAAAGTAGAAGGTGTCAACAGGAAGAATAAGTACAAGGATAATTATAATTAAAATTCGGAAAAAAATAAAAATAAAAATTTCTCTCTTTTTTTTCGCCTAACCTTCCTCCCGCTATTTTTCCCTTTTTTTTCTTCTTATTTTTTTTCCTTGCCGAACACTTTCTCCTCTCTTTTTTTTCTCTCTCTCTCTTTTTTTTTTCAAGATTTCTTGGCAGAACAACCCTTTCTTTCCTTTCTTTTTGTGCAAAAATTTAACAAAGTAAACGAAAATTAGGAGATAAAAAAAAGAACATAATAAAAGTTGAAAAAAACAACGATCATAGGCACGTAATAGAAGTTCAAGAAAAGGACTAGAGAATTTCTTTTTTTTATTTTGATGTAGGGAAAATAAACGATAATCTACTAAATGATAGATGAATTCCTACCAGCAACGATGACTCTAATACCACCTGATATGTACACGACTCGACTTAAGATGTGTGCAAGCAAGTTGCTCCCGATCTTCCGTCGTAAGAGAAACCCTTAAGGTGGCGAGTTATGACTTTCATAATAGGGAGGCTAACCATGATCTAAGAACGCGATCAGTAACCTCACAATCGCTAAATCACTCCTCAATTGGTTATCAACCGTGTCAAACACGACTAACCTGTTCACGAAGAATTGCACGAATAATTTACGAGAATTAAAATAGCAACAGTTGAAGGATCACTCAAGATGTGATTAAAGAAATTGAACTTTAAGTTTGCAGCAAAAACATTACAACAGCGGTAGCTAAGCAAAAATCAAAGTCCCCTCAATAGGGTATGCTCCACCAAATAATCAAAGTCCCCTCAATAGGGTATGCTCCACCAAATATATAGACATAATAATTGACGTTTTTTCATATTTTGTGTAACTAAAATATGAAAAATAAATAAATAAGTCTCGTCCTCTTGCAAGCCACGAATTTTGGACAATAAATATTCCTTGTTTTGATCTTGAATATATATTTGATGAAGATTTGATCTTGAATAAATATTCCTTGATTTACTCTTGAATAAATATTTGATGAAAATTTGATCTTGAATAAATATTCCTTGATTTGCTCTTAAATAAATATTTGATGGACATTTGATCTTGAATAAATATTCCTTCAATTACTCATGCAAATTCTATATTTAACGAAGATTTGATCTTGAATAAATATTCCTTCAACTACTCATGCAACTTCCATATGAGTAATTCCTCCATGTATTTCCTTGCATGTAGTAACAAGTAAACAATAATAATTAGGCAATATCATTTGTTCTGTAATTAAGTAATTTATTTGCCCAAGAAAAAAATTCACCTGTTGTCCTAAGCGTTTGGCACAGGCTTGTGTCATTAAGTCTTGTCTGCTAACTGAGTCTTGCACGGGTGAACTAGTGATGTCCTCATTAAGACTCGTGATAGCATCAATAATGTTACATCACATAACTCCATTAAATAGTGTGATTGAGGATTTTTACCAATGCTTAATAAAGTATTCTTTCCCCTTACTCTCTTGTTATCATTCTTTGCTTCCCAAACTTTCATAATCTACTCTTAGTACACTCGTGAAGACTGATAACATCAATAGAGTTACATCGCAAAACTTCATTAAATAGTGTGATTGAGGATTTTTACCAATGTTTAATAAAGTAATCTTTCCTCTTACTCTCTTGTTATCATTCTTTACTTTCCAAACTTTCACAATCTACTCTTAGTACACTCGTGAAGACTGATAGCATCAATAATATTACGTTGCATAACTCCATTAAATGGTGTGATTAAGGATTTTTATCAATGCTTAATGAAGTAATTTTCCCCCTTACTCTCTTGTTATCATTCTTTGCTTCTCAAACTTTCACAATCTACTCTTAGTACACTCGTGAAGACTGATAGCATCGATAATATTATGTTGCATAACTCCATTAAATAGTTTGATTCTCTCGGACACACTGTAATTTAATTGGGGTTGTTCATTATGTTCCATACCTTTAAGGTTGGGGATACGTCCGAGGAGCACTCGCTTGACCCAAGATGCATGATGGGCGGCCAAAGTAGGGCATAACACCTAGGCCCAAACCTATAAATGCATAGGACGAGGCTCGAGCCTGTAAAACTCAGCTCAAGATATACAGATCCTAGTAATACGAGCCAAGGTCACTAGCCACACTACTAGGCAACCCAAAGTCCAAAGATCTTAGTAATCTTTGGACCGAATAAGCTTAGAGGAGCATACTTGTAGGAGGCAATGATGGCACTCTACAATAAGTCTGATCATGCCAAAAATAGGCATGCATAAAGCTTAGAGGAGCAAACTTGCATGAGGCAATGATGGTGCTCTATACAAGTCAGTCATCCCAAGAATAAGAATAAGAAGTTTTAAAAATAAGTAGAATTTTTATTTATATAAACCCAACAACCTCGAGACTAAAAGGGGCAGAGTGACATTAGGAGACATCTCACAACATCCTCGAGCATTTTAAGAGAGTAGAATTTTTATCTATATAAATCCAACAACCTCGAGACTAAAAGGGGCAGAGTGACATTAGGAGACATCTCACAACATCCTCGAGCATTTTAAGAAAGAGTAAAGTTGGGAGGGTTAAAAGGTAAGGGATTAAACTGAGTTGAGTGCTGTCTACGATCACCCTATAGTTGTAAGTGAGAGGTTGCACTATTAGATTGTGGGATATAATGAGGTGATTTTTATAAGATTGATTTTTTTTTGCCTCTCAAATTTGGCTTCGGTCGTAGAAGATGGAAGAAATACAAACTTAAGAGTTGGTTCTTTATAATCTCTCATTAAAATGTATAATTCTTTTTAAAATATATTCCAATTTATATTATGCAAGGAATGTTAAGAGTTAATTCTTTCTGGATATCTTATTCTTAAATTTCTAGTTGGGAGACTGATGGAGCATGAAAGGATGGATGGATGGATGGATGGATGGATGAAGGGTAGGTAAGAGACGGCTGATTCGGATGTATCTCCTATTGTTTTTGCTTTTTTTGACAAGTTCTCTCAGCATACGATGAGAATTGGTCCGCGTCTGATTAATTCACTCGCTCAAAGTAAATTAAGTAATGGGGTCTTCGATTTGCCTATTCATAAATAAATACTAATGCCACCCTCTTTGCCTTATTTATTAATAGCATCTACACGTCTCGTAATTAATGCTGCCAAAAAAATAGGAGTTAACTGCAGTCATGAATTATCACTTTGTTTAATTATTTTTACGAATGGGTTGGTAAAATTAATATTAGCTGTCGATCTTCCACGGACAAATTGACCGGCCATTCAATTTTAAAAAATAAAAATCACTCCCTCTCTTGGTCGATTGCTAGCTGAAGGAACCTCGCAGCCTAGATCTGACTAAATACTACCCTTACCTCACATCAAAATCAAAAGAAATCATAGTAATTTAATATTATTAGGTCTGTCAAATAGTTAAACCAAATTATAACCTAAATAAACAATTACCCGGTCTACTGAACCAAATGTGGTACGGATGATCCAAATTAGCCTACTTTGGAGATTAATAGTAGATTTACTAAACTAAATATGGACCTAACTAAATTAACTTGAACCAATTTAAACTGGGAGAGTTTGGATGAATTGAACCGATTCAAACCATGACCAAATGATGATCTTTCAAAAAATTAAAGTAACTTAAATGATGGATGGGTAGATTAAGCGATCTAATCCAAGTTAACCTTGAGATAGTTGGCTTGCTGATGAATTAACTTGGGCTCACCTAATGCTGCTCGACTCAATCAGGTGAATTGGTTCGAAGTCACACGACCCTCGCACATGGGTGAGGTGACTACGACGGCGGTGATGCAGACGGTGATGATGGTGTGGATTCCCAATATCACTCTGACCAAAATACAGTGAATTGGCTATAAAATTTTAGCTACAGGTAGATCTCGATGTCCTCTTCATTTTAAAACCACCGACGAGTGAGTTACGATGAGATTATACTCCAAATAAGTTATTAAAATTTAGGCTCTTCTTATAGAAATATGTTGGAGGTTGAGAGGAATCAGTTGTTGTTGGTAATTGAAGGTGATCGATGGTGATCGCTAATCGGCATGGAGGAAACCAATCACTAGTGAGGGTTTGGAGTGATCAGAATATTTTAAAAATTTTCTTCAATTCTAGTCGAGTTAGTCGATGGTACTTGAGGAAGATAAGTTCAAGAAGTTGGATCGAATCATAAAAATATGACGAGACATAACATGCATTCTAGAGTACGCAAATTCCTTGATGGGAGAATTATGAAATATCATGATATATTTTTTATATTAAATTGATTATGTTATTTGGTGCTATTTATATGAGTTACATTTTAGCACTACGAATAACTCTAAGCTACCCAGGATATCTTGATAAAAAAAAGAAAATTGTAAGATAATTATAAATTACATTTACCATAGGTAGCATAATAAAGTTTACTAATATATCTCATTCTGGATCTCAACAATATGGATCCTACTCTTATGAAACCAGCTTAGTCAAAAGCATATGAATACCCCATGGTGGGCATGAGATAACATAGTGAAAATTTTTATTAACATTCTCATAGACCACCTGATTAGAGGGGTATGAGTTGAAAGTACTAGATCACTAGGATAGGAGATTGAGTACCCCTTGATTAATGAGTATTATTGGATAGCTATTGTTACGCCAGATAGTTAGATTCCATGGATAACTTAGGGATAAGAAAGGGGTGATATAATATTCAGTTTATCATGTGATCTTGATAAGTTATGTGAAACATTGAGATTAGTAGATAAACTTTTTGGTTATGTCTATTATAAAATATTATAGTAGGTTCTTTATAGATTTTTCCTAATGGCTCAAATGCTAATCATAATTGAAGAAAATATGTCCCTACATTATCAAATAACCTCTAAGACTAGAGTCCAAATATTAAGATATTAAACATTCACATATATTTATTACATATAGTTAGCTAGAGTGGACATAATCTAGCTAAATTTTAGAAAAGCTCATGGATAAGAGGTTTCTAGTATATTACTGAGCTAGTGATTGAATTATGGACAAATTTATCTTATGATTGTGGTTCATGCTATCTATATTGATATTTATGTGTTACAAAATTTAATTGTTGGGTACCTGCATAAAAGGTCCGAACAACATAAAAATCATGTTTGACAATAATATTTTATTATAAATCTATCATGTATTGTTTAGTTGCATATTATTTTCTATCCACCTCACTAGGTACAACAGTATTTATGCTTGGAGTTCTCATCTCTAAATTATCATAGATGACAAGTGATTTGTTGGATATTAGAAACAAGTTAGAATCAACTCATGGATAGGCTAGAGAGGTGCTAAATATTAAGCAATAGATTTATACGTAGGTAGAGGTGGACATATTTAGGTAAGATAATACATTTCAAACTTATCACGTTATTATCAATTTTTCATAGGTATATACATATGATGTTTACTTTGCTTCCGCTTGCTTTTAACCATGGAAATTTAATATATATACATCCATAAAGTGTATTCATGGGCTAGATCTTATGATGCCACAATCAGAGTAGGTGTGACAAGACTCCTTGATCTTAGTGAAGGAGAAAGATATCATAAAATAATGCTAGCAACGAATGAGTTAAGTTGAAAATGTCGAGCATATTCCTTTATTATTCTAGAGATGTAAATGTCACGTGGCTAAGGTAGAGATCATGGTACGAAAGAAAGAGTTAATGCCAAAGTTTGATGGCCCATTTTCGGTGGTTAGGAGGGTTGGAGAAGTTGCATATCAGTTGCAACTACCCTCTAGGCTCAAGATTCATCAAGCCTTTCTATGAAGGTGTTGATCCAGAGACAATAAGAGGCCCGAGTACCTCCCACTATAGTAACTAATTCCAGTCAGTAGGACGAGAAGATACTAAACAAGCATACAACACACACTTGGTGTAATGGAAGAATTATCCATATCACGCCCCGACCCACCAGTCGGACATGTGACAACCGCCGTATGAGCCCAAAGGACCCATACAAGGTATTTGGTAATAAATATTGTTCATACACATAATCAACACAGTGGAATATACAATTAAATCACTTATATAACCCTACTAACACAGTCCCGATATACCTACTACAATTCTATAATAACGACATCAATAAATAGAACTGAATCCATCGATATCCCTCATCTTCATCAAATATCCCAGTCAATCATCTAACAACCTGCACACATATTGAACATGGTGTGCTCAGCATTGCGGCTTAGTGTGAAATTACGACTCGAAACCAAAATAAGAAAATAAAAAACTAAGAGTACTCTAGGATATCTTTGGTTTATTAATCATCATTTTTCTTTTAATATGTGTAATTCATGACATAAAAAAGAAGTATAGCAGTGTAACAAATACAAACATGCATATCACTAGATGTCACCTAAGTTGTATCTAGTGTCTATGTCATCAATGTATGTCATCTATATTGTAATATGACTTTAAGTCTCAAGACTCGGGCTGCCAGCCTATGCTTAGTGAATACCCAGGCCAAGGGCATCCCTAAGCCTATAGTGCCTTTCTGTCTCTGTCTCTACCTATGTTCGCTGCACTGATGTTGGCGGAGAGGATGGGTAACCCTTGATCACTCTCCACTGTCTCGCTAGTCGCCCTCAATGCCTCCCCTAACGAAACTGCCGTGCCCTTACATCCTCCCCGGACTCCGTAGAGGCAACGGCGACTCGTATAGTACTACAACACTATCAGAAGACAGGGTCACCATCAATGAAGATGAATCGGCCATGGCTAACCGATAAAAATAACAACCCTAGGATCCGGACTACTCATCCGACTATCTGCAGAACGTCCTAGATGATAGCCGCGTGGTCTACAGATCCACTATCCAAGGCATCGCATAGGAGATCACCTTTCCAGTCCAATGGCAGTCGACGTTGATCGGGATAAACACACATCCGCACAGTGGGCTGTGGCAACCCCATCTCCATTGGTGTTAAGTCCATGGTAGGGTTCATCCTCGCTAGCCATCTCAGGATTATCAGGGGTCGCCTAAACGACACTCGTGCGGGTAAAAATTTTCGGATAGGAACCTAATCCATATTCCCGGTCTAGTATGACCTCAGAGTTTGTATGGTCCCTTTTTCCACCAGCTCCCAGTATCTAAGCTACGTGTAGCCTCGGAAGTGGTGCGAAGAGAAACATCACTGTTGTGACCATCGATAGTACGCGGTGGTCAACTGGGGTATATGGGAGACACCCCTATCCATTTAAATCTTAGCGATGTCTCATGGGAGGTTTTAGCATCTCTTGTCACCTATGTCACGCACTGACCCGCAGGACGACACGTGACAACTGCCGTATGGGCCCTACGATCCATACCGGGCATAAATATAAATATCACAATACACATACCCACATTTCCAAATAATATCTTAGTACAGTCCCGATATATCCTAATACAATTCTAAGTCGATGAAAGCGACGTTTGAACTAAATAACGACGATCGTATACCTTCCGCGATGAACCCTCCGTCAACGGTCTCGTTTAGATCATTTACACCTGCACACACATTGAACGCGGTGTGCTCAGCCTTGCGGCCTAGTGCGAAATTACGGCTCTAAACCGAATAAAGAAATCAAAGGCTAAGAGGAGTACTCTAGGATGCCTTTGGTTGTTAATCATCATGTTTCATTTGATTTGTGTAAATCAGTTCATAGGAAGTAGTAAAACAACATAAATAAATATAGACGTATATTTCACTAGATGTTGCCTAAGATATATCTAGTGTCAATATCATCAGCATATGTCACCTACGTCATAATGAGACTTTGAAGTTTCAAGACTCGGGCTGCCAGCCTATGCTTAATGAATACCCGAGCTAAGGGCATCAGTAAGTCTATCAGTGCTTTTCTGTCTCTGTCTCTACCTATGTTCGCTGCACTGATGTTGGCGGAGAGGACGGGTGACCCTTGATCACTCTCCACTGTCTCGCTAGTCGCCCTCAATGCCTCCCCTAACGAAACTGTCGTGCCCTTACATCCTTCCCGGACTCCGTAGAGGCAACGACGACTCGTGTAGTACTACAACACTATCAGAAGACAGGGTCACCATCAACGAAGACGAATCGGCCACGGCTAACCGATCAAAATAACAACCCTAGGATCCGGACTACTCATCCGACTATCTGCAGAACGTCCTAGATGATAGCCGCGTGGTCTACGGATCCACTATCTAAGGCATCGCATAGGAGATCACCTTTCCAGTCCAATGGCAGTCGACGTCGATCGGGATAAACACACATCCGCACAGTAGACTGTGGCAACCCCGTCTCCATTGGTGTTAAGTCCATGGTAGGGTTCATCCTCGCTAGCCATCTCAGGATTATCAGGGGTCGCCTAAACGACACTCGTGCGGGTAAAAATTTTCGGGTAGGAACCTAATCCATATTCCCGGTCTAGTATGACCTCGGAGTTTGTATGATCCCTTTTTCCACCAGCTCCCAGTATCTAAGCTACATGTAGCCTCGGAAGTGGTGCGAAGAGAAGCATCACTGTTGTGACCATCGATAGTACGCGGTGGTCAACTGGGGTATATGGGAGACACCCCTATCCATTTAAATCTTAGCGATGTCTCATGGGAGGTTCTAGCATCTCTTGTCACCTATGTCACGCACTGACCCGCAGGACGACACGTGACAACTGCCGTATGGGCCCTACGACCCATACCAGGCATAAATATAAATATCACAATACACACACCCACATTTCCAAATAATATCTTAGTACAGTCCCGATATATCCTAATACAATTCTAAGTCGATGAAAGCGACGTTTGAACTAAATAACGATGATCGTATACCTTCCGCGATGAACCCTCCGTCAACGGTCTCGTTTAGATCATTTACACCTACACACACATTGAACGCGGTGTGCTCAGCCTTGCAGCCTAGTGCGAAATTACGGCTCTAAACCGAATAAAGAAATCAAAGGCTAAGAGGAGTACTCTAGGATGCCTTTGGTTGTTAATCATCATGTTTCATTTGATTTGTGTAAATCAGTTCATAGGAAGTAGTAAAACAACATAAATAAATATAGACGTATATTTCACTAGATGTCGCCTAAGATATATCTAGTGTCAATATCATCAGCATATGTCACCTACGTCATAATAAGACTTTGAAGTTTCAAGACTCGGGCTGCCAGCCTATGTTTAATGAATACCCGAGCTAATGGCATCAGTAAGTCTATCAGTGCTTTTCTGTCTCTGTCTCTACCTATACCCACTGCACTGATGTTGGCGGAGAGGACGGGTGATCCTTGATCACTCTCCTCTGTCTCGCTAGTCGCCCTCGATGCCTCTCCTAGCGAAACTGTCGTGCCCTTACATCCTCCCCGGATTTCGTAGGGGCAACGGCGACTCGTGTAGTACTACACACTGCCCGAAGACAGGGTCACCATCAACAAGACAAATCGGCCACGGATAACCGATAAAAATAATCATCCTAGGATCCGGACTACTCGACTGTCTGCGGAATGTCATAGATGATAGCCGCGTGGTCTATGGATCCACTGTCCAAGGCGTCGCATAGGGAGTCACCTTCCCAGTCTAATAACAGACGACATCGATCGAGATTGACGCACATCCGCACGATGGGCTGTGGCAACCTCGACTCCATCGGTGCTAAGTCCATGGTAGGGCTCATCCTCGCTAGCCATCTCAGGACTATCACGGAGTTGCCTAAACGACATCCGTGCAGGTATAAGTTTTCAGGTAGGAACCCACTTCATATTTCCGGTCTAGTAAAACCTTAGTGTTCGTACAGTCCCTTTCCCTACCAGCTCCCAGTATCTAAGCTATGTATAACCTCGGGAGTGGTGCAAAGCGGAACATCACCGTTTGACCATCGTCGGTACGCGGCGATCAACTGGGGCATGTGAAAAATGCCCATTTCTGTCTAAGTTACAGAGATGTCTCCAAGGGGTTTTAACATTTTGTTATTTACATCTATGTCTACATGGTAGTTATCCTTAAACATGATTAAGGAAAAAGGGGCGGATGATACCTCCGTCGCTTCCTCCGCCCGTGCTCCTCGTCGGCAAACTCGCGGCCGGAGGTACGCCGGTGATCTAGCCGGCGAGACCTCGGGACCCTTGCACGCGCACTATCTCGGACACCCTATGAGCTCACGAACACCCAGCGGAAGCGAATCGAGCGACGGTCGGCGGGAGGGAAGAAACGTGTAGTTCTTCCCTTCGTCGACTCGCCGGTGGACCTCCCGGCCGCGTCGACCAAATCGACCCAGCGGAGGTCGAAATCTCGGGGTGCCGACTCCTCCCGAGCTCGCCGGAGGCCATAGCTGCTCGCCCCTGTCGCTCGAAGCAGCGGATCAGCGGCCACACAGTGGGGCGACCGCCGGCGTGGATCTGCTTGCGGAAAAAAGGGAACACAGCAGGAAGGAGTAGAAGACGACCTCCAACGCTGCCCTTCTCGTGGCGTCGGAGGGAACTGGTCAGCAAACGGCGGAAGGCGAAGGGCAGACGACGGATGGTTGATGGCGGACTCGGCGGCGACTGCTGTCGACGAAGAGGAGAGGGGAAGAAAGTAGGGGATAGGGTCACGTGACAGCAGCACACCTCCGTCGAGCTCTCCTCATCGCAGCGGAGAGGAATGGGCGGCGAACGGCGGGCTATGGACGGCGAGCTGCGGACGGCGAGTTGTGGACGTCAACGGCGGACGCGGCTGCTCTGCTGCGGGTGGTCGCGAGGGCGAGGAAGAAGGGGGCCTCGCGAAGGAGAAGAGCCCTTGGCTCTTCTCGCCCGCGATGCCTTCTTCGAACTGGGTGAACCGCCGGTTCATCTGGACCGGTCGGTTGGCCGGTTCATTTGAACCGAACCAATTTTTTATTTTTATTTTTATATAAGGTAGGGTGTAAACCCCTATCCTTAATATATGTATATATATAAATAAATAAATAAAAAAAAAGAAGAAGAAGAAGAAGGAAGAGAACCGGTCCGGTCTGACCAAACCGGCTAACCGGTTCGGATGGACCGGCTACCACTTCAATAGTGAAGCGAGCAAGAAGGGCGGATGCCCTAACTCCTTCGAGCGCCTACCATCGTCTTCCTCTTCTCCACACGCAGCGTGGGCGGGCGACGACGAGCTCGCCGACGCGCCGTCCCTCCGCGGTTGTCCCCGTCAGTGCAAGGCGATCAAGTGGAGAGCTCAGCCACAGTTTCGGCTGGGAGAGCTTCCGCATTAATCTCTTCCGATGCGATGTGCCCATTTGTTCGCCGTCTGCATTGCTGAAGCCTTCGACGCCGACTGCAGCCGTGCTCGACCAGGTCGAGGTGCTCCGCCTCCTCTCGAGCATAAGGACCAACGATCTAACTCGAGCGATGCCGACTGCCAATATCTATCTCCCTCCATCGTGCGACCTCAGCGGGAGCTTTGCCTCACCACTGCCGACCGCCTGAATCCCAGCAGCAACACTCCTATCTCCAGCGCGATTCGAGTCGTCATCGAGCCCCATTGGTGATAGTTCCCTCACGGTCTGACGCTTCCTCATTGATTCGGTCCCCTTCTTCCTCAATCATCGTTGAGCTTGCTGGCATTGGGGGAAAGCAGAGGCATCCCCTGTTTTCCGGCATTCCTCTCGTGAGCAACCATCGACGCCTACGAACCCGCCGACGACCCTCCATCGAAGCGGACTGATAGCCACCGCAGTTCGCCGTCCATCAAAGGAGAATCGTTCCAGCGGAGGTCGTCGGGGCTAGCGGCCAGCGAAGCGGCTTCATCGGCGAGCTCCCCGCCAGCGAGCGTGCGAGGGCGACGAACAGAGGTACGACTCTGTTTTCGTTCGCTTAAGCCACCTTAGTTAATGAATATTTTAAGTTAAAGTGCGATTAAGGAGTTAATTAAGCATGCTTAACTTTAATTTAATCGTAATTAGCTGATTAGATATAATACTTATAGGCTAATTTAAATATTAAATCAAGTTGCTTGATTAATTAAGTTGGGTTTGGATCTAACTTAACTTGGGTCCAAATTTGATAAGATGAACTTGATTTGATTGAGTCGAATTAATTGGACTTATGTTGAACCCAAGCTGAGTTGGTTCGGGTTTGGGTTAGGAGTAAGTCCATTTAACCAAATAAGGAGTCAACATAATCAACCTAAAGGGTCCATAGTCAATGCTGACCAATTTGGATCCAAATGTTGGGTTGGATTTGATTAAGAGGAATTTGGACTTAATAAACCTAAATCATTTAGCTGGTCAACATATAGTCAATTTTAGTTGACGAGGTCAATGTTGACCAAATTTTGACCTGGACCTATTAAGATTAAATTGGGCCTTCATCAGATGGGCTTTGAATGGATTGGGTCTTCAAGAGGGAATAAGCTTTAATAAGGGGTATGTTTAATAAAATTTATGTAAGCTTAATTTTTGAAAACTAAATAAGGTTAATTAAATTTTATTATTTTATTATTAATGGATGTGTTTGTTAGTATTTGACTAATTGGATCAAGATGATTAATTAATTTAGATTAATGGGATCAATTTATTTCTTAAAGAGAGAGGAATCATTTTATTAAGAAATGGGCTATGGGCTTACTACTTGGGCTCTAGGAAGTATGGATTGGACCTTAGCTAAATCTGATTAATTGGATTGGGCTAGTGTTAGTGCATTAATTGGATTAGATAAATAATTTAAAGGAGATTAAATTAAATTAATTAGGTAATTTAAAATTTTAATTAATTAGATTTCTATCCGGACAATTCTTAGGAATGGTTAGACTTGTTCTAAATAAACTTTACTATTTAGGAATATTATTTCGGATCGTGAGTTACATTACGATTGATACATCCGAGCTTCATCTGGATTGGTTCTGAAGCTCCGATCGCGATTCAGGTGCGTTGGTTCATCGAAATAGGATTTATTCAAGCTAGGAAATTCCTGTCGAGGTATTCTTAGGAAATATCTCGGATGCCTTAAATTTAATAATAATAATAAAAAAAAATGAGACGCATGCTATGATTGATTATATATGCATGTTAGTATGATTTACTTTATTTACCTACATGATATGCCATGTCTACCATGCCACTTGTTTAACATGTCTATGAATCTTGTCCTGCATGCTCTGCTATTTATCTATGCTATGTCAGCACTACCACCATGCAGTATCGATGAGAATAAAGACATGTTAGAAACTCTTAGGAGACATCACTAGAAAACAGATAGGAAGAGGTACTACTTGTAGACCCCGTTTGACCACCGCGTACCGCGAATGGTCAGAATGGTGATGCTCCGCCACACACCACTCCCGAGGTTATGCATAGCTTAGATACTGGGAGTACCACTCCCGAGGTTAAGCATAGCTTAGATACTGGGAGCTGGTAGGGAAAGGACTGTACAAACTCCAAGGTCACATTAGACCGGATATACGGAGTGAGTCCCTACCCAGAAAGTCATACCCGCACGTGTGCCGTCTAGGCGACACCGTGATAGTCCTGAGATGGCTAGCCGGGACGAACCAAAACAAGAACCTAGCAAACATGTCGCCGAGGTAGTAGCATTCTGGCGACAGCTAGTCTGCACACCTCTTGGCAGGCATCGCTGCTCGGGAATTGGGACGGTGACATCCCTCCGCATAGCCTTGGACAGTGGATCCGTAGACCACACGGCTACCATCATTGACGTTCTGCAGACGATCGGATGGGTAGTCCGGATCCTAGTGTTGTATTATCTCGACTAGCCGTGGTCGATGGTCTTGTTGATGGTGACCCCATCTTTGGATGGTGTTGTAGTACTACACGAGTCGTCGTTGCCCCTACGGAGTCCGAGGAGGATGTAAGGGCACGGCAGTTTCGCTAGGGGAGGCATTGTGGGCGACTAGCGAGACAGAGGAGAGTGATCAAGGGTCACCCGTCACCTCCGCCAACATCAGTGCAACGGGCATAGGAAGAGACAGAGACAAAAAGGCACTGATGGGCTTGGTGATGCCCTTTGGCCGGGGTATTCATTAAGCATAGGCCGGCAGTCCGAGTCTTGAGATTGTTAGTCATAATACACCGTAGATGACATTTCGGTGACACTTATAACATAGTCCTAGACACAGCTTAGGCGACATCTAGTGTTCCACATGACGTACCTATTCCGCTGTTATTTTGTTTATATGGCATGATCCACATGTGTTACATGAAAATGACTATTAATGAACCCAAGGCATTCTAGATTAATCCTCCTAGCCTTTGAATTCCTTATTCGGTTTCGAGCCGTAATCTCGCACTAGGCCGCAAGGCTGAGCACACCGTTTTTCCCCGTGTGTGCAGGTTCTTACGTGAGTTCGTAATAGTTCGTCGACGAGGACTGCGTCGTAGTCGTTTACGAAGTTCGCGTCGCCGGAGGTATATTTTCGTAATTTACTTGGACGTTATCGCTTTCGTATTTAGAGTTGTAGTAGGTCTATATCGGGACTGTACTAGATGGATGGTATTCTGTTTATAATTATGTCAATGATCCATCCTCTTACGCCTTGTATGGATCTCAGGGTTCATACGGCGGTTGCCACGTGCCCGTCAGTAGGGTCGGGGCGTGACAACTAAAGTGGTATCAGAGCCAGGTTATAAACATCTTAATGACCTAAGTCATTCTAGAGTCCGATTCAGGATCGTAAGAGTTAAGAAAGTCAGTCCCGATATATTTAGGATCGATAGTGGTTCAGTCGATTAACCATAGGAAGACCACGTGTAAGGGGATTGAGTGTGAGATCGAATTTCATACGAGGTGCACTGATTTAAAATTCTGTATCGTACAGATGTCTGAAGCATCGCCAAAGAGGAAACCGGGGAGGCCCCGGAAGGTTGTAGAGCCTCCGGACCAGACGACTGCTACATCCCGTCCGCCGGCAGAGCTACTCGCGCTAGCGCCACCTGCACCGGCGCCAGTAGTCGATGCAGACGGGGGTCCCCCGGGAGCACCGTTGCCGTTGGTCCCCGAGCAGGCATCTTCAGGGACACTACGGAGCTCGAGTTCTCGTCGGACATCGAGACAGAGGACTGGGTCCACAGTGCCATCAGGGCAGGCACCCGTTGCTCAGGGACAGCTGAACATAATAGCAGCAGCGGTGGCCAGCGCGATGGTTAGTATTCTGAATCACCGTGCACCGCGTGAGCCCGAGGTACCCCAGACTGTTGCACCTCCTCCTCCTCCGCCTCCTACTGCACCGGTCGCTCCACCAGCACCGCAGGTAGTCCAGACAGCTCCTGCCCCAGCAACTGTACCGGCTCCTGCGGACAGCACAGCGGAGACAGATCCAGTGATCGGAGCAACTGCAGCAGTTACCCCTCCTGTCGGGGTTCAGAGGACCTTCACTCGGGCAGAGTACCAGACCCCGATAGGGGAGGTTGCTACACCGGCGCCCAGTGGCCGTACTGGTAGACCGATAGCTGCTTGGGTGAGAGATGCTCGGCTGCTGGGGTGTGTCACATTTTCTGGATAATCGGACCCCCAGATAGCCCGGTCTTGGATTAATAATATCCGACGGATCACTGCTGATATGGAGTTATCGGATAGGGACAGACTTGGAGTTGCACTATATCTGATAGACGGCGATGCAGAGACTTGGCGAGAGGAGCTAGAGATTCGCTATGCTGCTGGTTTGACGTGGGAGATATTCCAGGATGAGTTCCACGAGCGGTATTACATAGAGTTCTAGCACGATCAGGAGATACAGGAGTTCTGGGACTGCACGCAGGGAGGCAGATCGGTAACTGAGTATGTGGTGGAGTTCGACCGGTTGGCCTCGCTGGTACCGGACGTGATTCCATCAGATAGATATCGACGTCTGCGGTTCTTGCAGGGACTGGATGATCATATTCAAACTAAGGTGGGACTGTTTAAGTACACGGCTTTCTAGCAGATGGTGGAGAAAGCCCTCCTAGTTGAGAGGATGGCTCAGACTACTCGCGCACGCAGGGAGGGGCGGAAGAGAAAGAGATCTACATCATAGAGGGGCCGAGGTGACTTGAGGGATAGGCAGGTTGGCATGACCACATCAGCTGCCTCAGCTGTCGGCGGGGCTCCATCTGGGGGCCGAGTTACACAGAGGATGGAGCAGCCAGGACAGCAGAGGCAGGCACGTCCTCCGCCACACCCTCAGCGGACTTCTCAGATACCTCGTACCCCGCAGGTGGCTCCATGCAGGCTCTGTCACAGGTTCCACACCGGTTCGTGCCGAGTGGTCTCCTGCTATCAGTGTGGGCAGCAGGGGCACATCCGACCCAACTGCCCACAGCGGCTTCAGGCTGGAGGATCTCAGCAATCAGCCATCCACCCTGCTATAGCTACCCGTGGTCGTCCACCAGCCCCAGTCTCACCGGCCACACCTGTTTCAGCGTCTGCCCGAGGACCTGCCACCAGATCGGGCCAGCACTCCCAGAGGCCACCCCAGCGCACTCAGACTCGCATCTTTGCACTGGATAGCGCCGATGCACAAGCCAACCCGGACGTGGTCACCGGTAACGAATCTCATACCGATGCCCCTTGAGTATCTTGCTTTGGATTCAATAAGTTAGACTTGATGTTTGAAGACTTATTTTGGTGTTGGATTTGAGTAAACTTTGTTGTAGTTGAACTATATTTTAATTGGTACTATGTGTTTGTTTGTGTGGATATGAAATAGGACTTATGCGATTATTTGATGCGTGGGCTCGTATTCTAGTTGATACCGGGTCACATCGGTCTTATATTAGCTCAGAGTATGCTAGGCGGGCTGATATACCCTTATCCCCGTTAGGGACAGAGCTTATTGTCTGCACTCCTTTGGGCGAGAAGATTATACGAGATCGGGTATATCGATCCTGTCCTATTATGATACAAGATGTTACTCTGGAGGCGGATCTAATTCCACTGGAGATGACGGATTTTGATGTGATCCTCGGTATGGACTGGTTGACTACACATAGAGCCCTAGTGAGTTGCTTCACAAAGTCAGTGTCCTTTGTTGGTTCGGGTCCACCAGAGCTTGTATTTGAGGGGCATCGTCGGGTTTTACCGACTGCTATTATTTCTGCTCTCACGGCGCAGAAATATGTGAAGAAAGGATATCAGTGTTTCCTGGCACACGTTGTGGATAACAGTAAGTCGGATGAACTGATGGCGGATATTCCTGTAGTCCGTGAGTTTCCAGATGTGTTCCCTCAGGATCTGCCCGGCCTACCCCCGGATCGGGTGTTAGAGTTTTGCATCGATCTTGCTCCTGGGACGATGCCTATCTCTAGACCCCCATATCGCATGGCACCGGCAGAGCTGAAGGAACTCAAGCTCCAGTTGCAAGACTTGGTGGACAAGGGGTTTATAAGACCTAGTGTCTCGCCTTGGGGCGCACCGGTCCTATTCGTGAAGAAGAAAGATGGGACTATGCGGATGTGTATTGATTATAGACAGTTGAACAGAGTCACTATCAAGAACAAGTATCCACTGCCTCGTATTGATGATCTGTTTGATCAGTTACAGGGTGCTCGGGTCTTCTCAAAGATTGATCTCAGATCGGGGTATCATCAGCTGAGGATTAGGGACTCGGATATTCCGAAGACAGCCTTTCGGACGCGGTATGGGCATTATGAGTTCTTGGTCATGTCATTTGGACTAACTAATGCTCCCGCTGTTTTTATGGATTTGATGAACCGGGTTTTTCATGAGTATTTAGATAAGTGTGTCATAGTGTTCATAGATGACATACTTGTCTATTCGAAGAGCCCGGAGGAGCATACACGGCATCTCCGACTTGTCTTACAGGTATTAGGAGACAATCAGCTGTATGCTAAATTCTCCAAATGTGAGTTCTGGCTGACTCAGGTGGGATTCCTAGGACATATTGTTACCAGTGAGGGCATTCAAGTTGATCCAGCAAAGATTGAGGCAGTGACTAAGTGGGAGCTGCCCAAAAGTCCCACGGAGGTTCGCAGTTTCCTTGGGTTGGCTGGGTACTATCGGCGGTTTGTGCAGAATTTCTCCCGGATAGCAGCGCCGATGACCAAGTTGACCCGTAAGGATATCAAGTTTCAGTGGTCCCCGGATTGTGAGCAGAGTTTCCAGGAACTTAAGACTCGTTTGACCACTGCTCCAGTACTCACTCCCAGTCAGCGGTACCGAGTACGTGGTATTCAGTGATGCATCTAAGCAGGGACTGGGCTGTGTTTTGATGCAGAGTGGGCGGGTGATTGCTTATGCTTCTCGACAGTTAAAGAAGCATGAGGTAAATTATCCGACTCATGACTTGGAGTTAGCAGCTATTATTTTAGCTCTTAAGATTTGGAGACACTATCTTTACGGAGAGAAGTGTCATATCTTCACCGACCATAAGAGCTTGCAGTATCTGTTGACGCAGAGGGAGCTGAATCTCAGGCAGCGTCGCTGGTTGGAGTTAATTAAAGATTATGATCTGATTATTGACTACCACCCAGGGAAAGCCAATGTTGTGGCAGATGCTTTGAGCAGGAAGTCGTCTGCCACTTTGGCACATATTCGCACTGTCTACTTACCATTGCTGCGGGACTTGAGATTATTGGGAGCAGAGTTACAGTGTGGCTCGCAGGGTGGGTTACTAGCACAGTTCGCTGTGCGACCCACTTTATCAGATCGGTTGGCAGAGTTGCAGAGGACAGATTCTGAGTTGAGCCAGGTGATCCAGAGGGTACAGGATGGTCGAGGGCAGGATTACAGACTTAGAGGTGACGGTTTATTGGTACTGAATGACAGGATCTGCGTACCCCACGATGAGGATTTACGACGGCAGATCCTGGAGGAGGCACACAGTTCCGCTTATGCCATGCATCCCGGAAGCACGAAGATGTACCGTACTATTCGACAGACGTATTGGTGGTCGGGCATGAAGCGGGATATAGCGGAGTTTGTAGCTCGGTGTCTGGTGTGTCAGCAGGTTAAGGCAGAACATCAGAAACCGGCAGGTACATTGCAGCCTCTCCCGATACCGGAGTGGAAGTGGGAGCACATCACTATGGATTTCGTGGTCGGGTTACCGCGCACCCAGCGACATCATGATGCTATCTGGGTGATCGTCGATCGACTTACGAAGTCCGCTCACTTCTTACCGATTGATATCACCTATTCCTTGGAGAGGTTAGCCAGGCTGTATATCGGTGAGATTGTCCGCCTTCATGGAGTGCCAGTATCTATTGTTTCGGATCGAGATCCTAGATTCACCTCTAGATTCTGGCCGAAGTTTCAGGGAGAGCTGGGTACATCTTTGAAGTTTAGCACTGCATTTCACCCGCAGACTGATGGGCAGTCAGAGCGCACCATTCAGACACTAGAGGATATGCTGAGAGCCTGCGTGCTTGAGTTTACTGGTAGCTGGGACACACACCTTCCTTTAGTGGAATTTGCATATAATAACAGCTATCAGGCCAGTATTTGTATGGCTCCTTATGAGGCTCTTTATGGCAGGCAGTGTCGGACTCCACTTTGTTGGAGTGAGGTGGGTGAGAGACGATTGACGGGTACGGAGTTGATTGATAAAACCGTAGCCAAGGTCACTGTCATCCGAGATAGACTGAAGACAGCTCAGGACCGGCAGAAGAGTTATGCGGATCATCGTCGCCGGCCTCTCGAGTTTGCAGTTGGGGATATGGTTTTCTTGAAGGTGTCCCCATGGAAGGGTATCCTCCGATTCCAAAAGAAAGGGAAGCTACATCCCAGATACATTGGACCCTTCCGGATACTTGAAAGAGTGGGGCCGGTGGCTTATCGTTTAGAGTTACCTGCCGACTTAGAGCAGATCCATGATGTCTTCCATGTATCCATGCTAAGGAAGTACATATCAGATCCATCCCATGTCCTCACGGCGCCACCAGTTCAGCTGAGGGAGGACTTGAGTTAGGGGGTGCAGGCGGTCGAGATTATCGATCGTCGCTTGAAGGTACTTCGAGGAAAAACTATTCCTTTAGTTAAAGTCCGTTGGAGGAATGCGCATGTAGAGGAGGTTACGTGGGAGACTGAGGCCCACATGCGGGCCCACCATCCTCATCTATTTGAGGGGGAGAGTGTGTGAGCGTGATGTAAAAGAATTTTTAAACTTGTTGGCTGTAGATCGTATTTTGTTATCTTGAGGGATTATTTTTGGAGGACCAAAAATTTTTAAGGGGGGGAGTACTTGTAAACCCCTATCCTTAATATATGTATATATATAAATAAATAAAAAAAAAAGAAGAAGAAGAAGAAGGAAGAGAACCGGTCCGGTCTGACCAAACCGGCTAACCGGTTCGGATGGACCGGCTACCACTTCAATAGTGAAGCGAGCAAGAAGGGCGGATGCCCTAACTCCTTCGAGCGCCTACCATCGTCTTCCTCTTCTCCACACGCAGCGTGGGCGGGCGACGACGAGCTCGCCGACGCGCCGTCCCTCCGCGGTTGTCCCCGTCAGTGCAAGGCGATCAAGTGGAGAGCTCAGCCACAGTTTCGGCTGGGAGAGCTTCCGCATTAATCTCTTCCGACGCGATGTGCCCATTTGTTCGCCGTCTGCATTGCTGAAGCCTTCGACGCCGACTGCAGCCGTGCTCGACCAGGTCGAGGTGCTCCGCCTCCTCTCGAGCATAAGGACCAACGATCTAACTCGAGCGATGCCGACTGCCAATATCTATCTCCCTCCATCGTGCGACCTCAGCGGGAGCTTTGCCTCACCACTGCCGACCGCCTGAATCCCAGCAGCAACACTCTTATCTCCAGCGCGATTCGAGTCGTCATCGAGCCCCATTGGTGATAGTTCCCTCACGGTCTGACGCTTCCTCATTGATTCAGTCCCCTTCTTCCTCAATCATCGTTGAGCTTGCTGGCATTGGGGGAAAGCAGAGGCATCCCCTGTTTTCCGGCATTCCCCTCGTGAGCAACCATCAACGCCTACGAACCCGCCGACGACCCTCCATCGAAGCGGACTGATAGCCACCGCAGTTCGCCGTCCATCAAAGGAGAATCGTTCCAGCGGAGGTCGTCGGGGCTAGCGGCCAGCGAAGCGGCTTCATCGGCGAGCTCCCCGCCAGCGAGCGTGCGAGGGCGACGAACAGAGGTACGACTCTGTTTTCGTTCGCTTAAGCCACCTTAGTTAATGAATATTTTAAGTTAAAGTGCGATTAAGGAGTTAATTAAGCATGCTTAACTTTAATTTAATCGTAATTAGCTGATTAGATATAATACTTATTGGCTAATTTAAATATTAAATCAAGTTGCTTGATTAATTAAGTTGGGTTTGGATCTAACTTAACTTGGGTCCAAATTTGATAAGATGAACTTGATTTGATTGAGTCGAATTAATTGGACTTATGTTGAACCCAAGCTGAGTTGGTTCGGGTTTGGGTTAGGAGTAAGTCCATTTAACCAAATAAGGAGTCAACATAATCAACCTAAAGGGTCCATAGTCAATGCTGACCAATTTGGATCCAAATGTTGGGTTGGATCTGATTAAGAGGAATTTGGACTTAATAAACCTAAATCATTTAGCTGGTCAACATATAGTCAATTTTAGTTGACTAGGTCAATGTTGACCAAATTTTGACCTGGACCTATTAAGATTAAATTGGGCCTTCATCAGATGGGCTTTGAATGGATTGGGTCTTCAAGAGGGAATAGGCTTTAATAAGGGGTATGTTTAATAAAATTTATGTAAGCTTAATTTTTGAAAACTAAATAAGGTTAATTAAATTTTATTATTTTATTATTAATGGATGTGTTTGTTAGTATTTGACTAATTGGATCAAGATGATTAATTAATTTAGATTAATGGGATCAATTTATTTCTTAAAGAGAGAGGAATCATTTTATTAAGAAATGAGCTATGGGCTTACTACTTGGGCTCTAGGAAGTATGGATTGGACCTTAGCTAAATCTGATTAATTGGATTGAGCTAGTGTTAGTGCATTATTTGGATTAGATAAATAATTTAAAGGAGATTAAATTAAATTAATTAGGTAATTTAAAATTTTAATTAATTAGATTTCTATCCGGACAATTCTTAGGAATGGTTAGACTTGTTCTAAATAAACTTTACTATTTAGGAATATTATTTCGGATCGCGAGTTACATTACGATTGATACATCCGAGCTTCATCTGGATTGGTTCTGAAGCTCCGATCGCGATTCAGGTGCGTTGGTTCATCGAAATAGGATTTATTCAAGCTAGGAAATTCCTGTCGAGGTATTCTTAGGAAATATCTCGGATGCCTTAAATTTAATAATAATAATAATAAAAAATGAGACGCATGCTATGATTAATTATATATGCATGTTAGTATGATTTACTTTATTTACCTGCATGATATGCCATGTCTACCATGCCACTTGTTTAACATGTCTATGAATCTTGTCCTGCATGCTCTGCTATTTATCTATGCTATGTCAGCACTACCACCATGCAGTATCGATGAGAATAAAGACATGTTAGAAACTCTTAGGAGACATCACTAGAAAACAGATAGGAAGGGGTACTACTTGTAGACCCCGTTTGACCACCGCGTACCGCGAATGGTCAGAATGGTGATGCTCCGCCACACACCACTCCCGAGGTTATGCATAGCTTAGATACTGGGAGTACCACTCCCGAGGTTAAGCATAGCTTAGATACTGGGAGCTGGTAGGGAAAGGACTGTACAAACTCCAAGGTCACATTAGACCGGATATACGGAGTGAGTCCCTACCCAGAAAGTCATACCCGCACGTGTGCCGTCTAGGCGACACCGTGATAGTCCTGAGATGGCTAGCCGGGACGAACCAAAATAAGAACCTAGCAAACATGTCGCCGAGGTAGTAGCATTCTGGCGACAGCTAGTCTGCACACCTCTTGGCAGGCATCGCTGCTCGGGAATTGGGACGGTGACATCCCTCCGCATAGCCTTGGACAGTGGATCCGTAGACCACACGGCTACCATCATTGACGTTCTGCAGACGATCGGATGGGTAGTCCGGATCCTAGGGTTGTATTATATCGACTAGCCGTGGTCGATGGTCTTGTTGATGGTGACCCCATCTTTGGATGGTGTTGTAGTACTACACGAGTCGTCGTTGCCCCTACGGAGTCCGGGGAGGATGTAAGGGCACGACAGTTTCGCTAGGGGAGGCATTGTGGGCGACTAGCGAGACAGAGGAGAGTGATCAAGGGTCACCCGTCACCTCCGCCAACATCAGTGCAACGGGCATAGGAAGAGACAGAGACAAAAAGGCACTGATGGGCTTGGTGATGCCCTTTGGCCGGGGTATTCATTAAGCATAGGCCGGCAGTCCGAGTCTTGAGATTGTTAGTCATAATACACCGTAGATGACATTTCGGTGACACTTATAACATAGTCCTAGACACAGCTTAGGCGACATCTAGTGTTCCACATGACGTACCTATTCCGCTGTTATTTTGTTTATATGGCATGATCCACATGTGTTACATGAAAATGACTATTAATGAACCAAAGGCATTCTAGATTAATCCTCCTAGCCTTTGAATTCCTTATTCGGTTTCGAGCCGTAATCTCGCACTAGGCCGCAAGGCTGAGCACACCGTTTTTCCCCGTGTGTGCAGGTTCTTACGTGAGTTCGTAATAGTTCGTCGACGAGGACTGCGTCGTAGTCGTTTACGAAGTTCCCGTCGCCGGAGGTATATTTTCGTAATTTACTTGGACGTTATCGCTTTCGTATTTAGAGTTGTAGTAGGTCTATATCGGGACTGTACTAGATGGATGGTATTCTGTTTATAATTATGTCAATGATCCATCCTCTTACGCCTTGTATGGATCTCAGGGTTCATACGGCGGTTGCCACGTGCCCGTCAGTAGGGTCGGGGCGTGACATAGGGGTTTATAACCTAAGATTAAATCTAGTGCGTCTTGTGTTATTGTTGATGCTACCTCCTATGTATGTTTGTTATTCATATATGCCACTATTTATATTCATGTCCACATGGTAATTGTGTGGTATATAGCACATAAAATAATACAACATGCAGGATGAGATTTTACTGCATATCAAAATACTTAGCATGGTGAATATGGCACATTATTCATGTTAGATAAATAATTTATACTAACATGCATACATGCATAATATTATCAAGCATTATATTTTATCATATTTAAGGCATCAAAGAATTTCCTAAGAAAACCTCAGCAGGAATTCTCTATCTTGAATAAATTCAAACTTCGATGAACCAACGCACCTGATTTGACGATTTACTCTTCAAAACTAACCCACGTAAAATAATCACTCCGATGGACTACTTGGATCGCGTGTCGATAATAGTCTTAAATAATAAAATTATTTAAAATATAAATTAATTTAATTTTTCCCTAAAATAAATAAAATAGAAATTTATCTATCTAACTTATACAAATTTTCTTAGTTAATTATCGCTTAATAAGCCTACTTTTAAATTTACGAGCCCATACTCAATTTAGGGGCGCATACTTAATTAATAAGCCCATGTTTACCCATTTGGCCCATATACACATTTTTGGCCAAATAAATTATCAATAAATTAATTAAAGTAATTACTATATTTAATTAACCCAATCTAAGCATACAAGTTGATAATTAATTCTATCTAATCATTCAATTATTAATTAACTGAATTTTAATTTTACTAATTAAACTAACTAAAATGTTAAAATAATTTAATTAAACTTAAATAAATTTTATCAAACTTATACCCATTTAAATCCAAACACATGATTTAGCCCATGTTTCTCAAAGGCCAAATCAAAAATCCATCAATAATTAATAAAATTATTAAATTTTAATTAACTCAATTGACTCGGTCAGCGTTGACCCGATCAACATTGCCCACATTGACTGCTCAGCATTGACTGGTCAATATTGACCTGGGTTTAGCACCTAACTTAATCAACTAAACATTGATTTAGACCTAATTTAACACATTAGTCAAAATTGGTCAAATATGACTTTAATTAATCAATTTGGTCAATTTTAACCCAATCCCAATAAATTTGACTCAATTCGGGTTCAAATAGTCAATTTGATTGAATTTAATTTAAATTCAATCTGATTCAATCTAGTTCGAATCTGACCTAATTCAATTTGATTGGGCTCAATTCAGACTTAAATCAATTTAATTAGTTCAACTCAGGTTCGGATCAATTCAATTTGGTTCGACCTAGATTTAATTTAATTCAATCTGGTTCAACTCGGACCCGGTCCAATTTAATTGGATCCGGTCTAGCCAGCCCAATCTAATTTGATTTGACTCGAGCTCGAACCAATTTTAATTAATTGATTCAGCTCACCCCAACTAAACTCAACCTGGATCCAAACTTAACTCGAATCAAACCCAACTAACTTCAATTCGGTTCAACCCAATTAAGTTCATTAAAATTAACCCATATGCTAAATCATAGTTAGATTAACTAAAGCTCGACTAATTAACGCTGAGCATGCTTAATTAATCACTAATATTGATTAAGAGAGAAAATAAATCTACCTCAGCAGACACTCTTCCCTCGCCGGAACCCTAGTCGCCGGCACCGGAACCCTAGCTGCCACCTCGCCGGAGCTCGCGAAACCGACGGCTGACTAGACGACGAGTTCCGAAACCCTTCGCACGCAGGGAGACCAATGACGACCTGCGAAAACTCCGGCCATCAATGCCCAAACGGCGGCTCTCGGCGGACGTCGCCAGTGAACTCTTGGGCGAGCCCACCGGAGGGCGAAACTGCCCGTTCATAGAGGGGAAGAGGAGTTGCTCACCTTGCAAACGAGCGGGGAAGAAGAGGAGGAGGATCCGGGGGGCGAGGAGAGTGGAATTGCAGCTCCACTCGGCGTTGAGGCAGATGCGGGCTCACGAGCTCGCGAAGAGGGCGAGCAAACTCCAGCCCTAGCGGAGGAAGCGGCACTCCGGCGATCTGGGCGTGGAACGACGGAGGCGGCTGATCTCTCGAAGAGGGGAGGTTGCAGGGGAGGGGTCGCGTGGCAGTAGTAGACCTCCGCCGAGCCCTCCTCGACGCGGCGGAGCTCCACAGACGGCGAACAACTAAAGGCAGAAGGCGGGCGGCGGGCGGTGGACGACGGACGCAAGGGAAGGGGACCGCCGGCGTTGCTCTGCAGTGGGCAGTTGCAAGGCGAAGGAGGGGGCGCTTCGCAAGTGGGAAGAGACCTCAGCTCTTCTCGCTCGTGTCGGCTCTTCAGACCGGGTCAGGCCGGTTCACCTGGACCGGCCGGCTGGCCGGTTCATTTGAACCGGGTCGATTTTTATTTTTTTTCAAGGTAGGGGTTTACAGTCCAAGTTCTAACGATTCGAATACCTGATCAAAATCTACCTAGCTGAGGAGTCAATAAGGATGTCGACGATTTTTAGTGGGGGAGCCTTATCACGATACTTAAGTTGGGAGATGCCCGGGGCGCATTAAGGACTTGAGGACACATTAGGGGCACGACATGCTCTTGGCAATTGGAGAGCCTAGAGTTGATCAAGATATGAACTTGGGTTGCAAAGAGTGCGACAATGACCAAAGGCTAGAGGTTAAGCATGCCTTGGTGAGCATGACCCAATGTTCAATCATCGAGCAAGTATTAGGGCACAATGTTTAGTTTTTGTTATGATATGAACGAGCACAACAATTGAGTTGATGATTATAATTTGATGGTTAGCTACTCGTGTGCACCCATATCAATGTCATAGTGATCCACCAAGTATTAGGAAGAATTGGTGATTAAAGAAGTTGGCATTGCATGAAGCCCGAAATCAGTATTAGAATTGATATGCCAGCTACACACGACACAGTGTGCAGTATTTTCGATAAGCTACTTAATGTTCAGTTTGAGCATTAGGTGAGTTGGTTCAACTTTGAGAACTTTAGGAGTTCCATGACTGACTTCTCCATATCTTGGGCATTAGTGGAAGTAAATATCAGCAAGGATGGCCACCCAGAACCAGTTGTTGCACACGACAAAGGCATTTTAAATTATAATACTGAACGTGTTTATGTGCAGGTTCAGCAATGTTTGGTTGTACTTGAATGTAGCCGTAACTCTACCTGAACCAATTGAGGATGACCCGTCGGTGCATGTTGGATGAGTTGCCTAGCTGTGAGTCCCAATGGGTGGTTAAGTTACTAACTAGGCCACATCGGTGAATTAGCAACGACTTCAACTGAGGTGGTAGTTGATGTGGTGCGACTTGGCCTTTATTTGGAATGACTCGAAGATAAGGATGCGCCACCTCTATGCTGGCTGTTGGCGACGAGCAAATGAGAGCTCTCCATCATCGCTTGCAACTGGAAGTGGAAATTATTGACTGCTCCAACCAATAGTGATGGCGCTACGTGTTCCAAGCCGCTCGTTCTATATGTGCTCCTTATAAGCTTATGATGAAACCTTAGCTCGAGAAAAAAGTGTTCGGATAATTGAGTTATTTGAGACTTTGTGAGCAGCTAAGTGCCAAGAGAGAAGACACCGACGAGTTAGCATTGTGAATTTGTTCCCTATCGACGATGAATTTGTTCGTTAGCAACCATTCGTAACATTGTGCAGAATTTATACATTAATTTTTGAAGGTTTTACTAGTGCAGCGAGATTGTATAGTTTTCCTCATCAAAGGAAATTGAATCGTACGAACATAAGTATAATAAATATCAGCTTTCCTCGTCAAAGGAAATTGAATCGTACGAACATAAGTATAATAAATATCACCATATATCATCACAGCATATCTAAGAAGTCATCCTTAAACACCTGCATAAAATTTAATTATAATCTATAAACTCTGGTGCATGCCATTTCTTAATATCCTAAGTGCTATTTTATCTTATCTCTTTAATAAAATGGGACTTTGTAGTTTTTTTAAACTTAATAAATATTAAATCTTATAATCCTTCCGTATAGAGCCCAATTACTCTAACTAGAGGAATGTACACTTTGTGTACAATGAAACTTCATAGTTGATCATATAAAATCAATCTTAGAATCATTTGTTTTTTTACAATCCGATTTCACTGTAAAGGTTCACTGATAACGAACTTAGTTGATGATCATTATTTTTAACACCGATCAACTTATTAATTAAAACTCAAAGAAGGTCTCGTTGCTAGATTTCATTAAAATTTATTAGAGATTGGAATAGTCGTTCGCTCTTAAACCTCACCAGTAACTTTCCTTATGCTTGATAGTTAGAGCCACTAATCATAGGAAGGCTCCAAAATAATTTAAGTTTAAATATTGAAACCCCTAGGTTATACAAAAATAGTTAGCTCAAATCTTATGGATGATTCTCATTGGCACCATCTAACCTAGGACTTAGTTTCAATAATGATTTTTGCATAGATATTTGACTTTGATGGATTCTTAAGTTACGAAGAAAATCATCCGATGAGCTCCGCGATGGAAGTTGTTGATATTTTCTAGATTTCAATCAAAATCTAGTGTAACTCGAGCATAAAAGTGAGCGGAGGAGAGGAGCCGGGATGAATTAATTTGACCTGCCTGACTTGGGTTATGTCCAATTCCAAATTAGGTTAATTAGGTTCAATCTAGAGAATTGATCTAGACGATTGGACCAAAAAAAAAAGACTGCTTCTAAATATAGCGGATCTTAAACAAGACGTGGAATAAAATATAAAAAAGGCTTTTTTTATGGGAAGAAGTTTAGACAATGCTTTCTCTGTTTTGGTGCTTTCAAAATTAGGTCGGCCTCCGCTCCGGCAATGGATGGGGGTGCACATTAAGAGGTCGGCAAGCATGCAGCTCAATTAACCCCTCCAATTGATTGCGCCAGCATTCACTTTTTAAGTCGAGGCCGTGCACCGGCAGCGGCAGCGGCAGCACCTCCTCTACTACTACTTACTTCGAGCACGAGCAGGAGCAGCGGCAGCGCAGCTCGCTCCAGTCCACCGCAAGTGGCCGACACCCTCGAGGCCGTCGGTCAACGATTCCCCAACATAAATGGCGTATTTTTAGGCGCAGCACCAACTCGTCCGAAACCGCTTTGACTCGCTCACCGCTCTACCTAGCAAGCAGCGAGCTCTCTTCCCACCTGCCGCCGCCGCCTGCCCGGATCTCCCGGACCAACGCCCAGGTTTACGTGGTCCTCCATCTCGGGGGGCCCCTTCCACCGCCTCCTGACAAGGTTTTCTTTCCAGGGCAGCATCTCACCATCATTCGTCGCCGCACAGGGGGGGAATCATGGGGTGCTGCTGCTGCTGCTGCTGGTTGATCATGTGATTTGAAGGGAGTGTGTGTGTGTCTGAGAGAGAGAGAGAGAGAGAGAGGACGGCCGCTTGCGCTTGCTTGGCCTTAACTTGGTGGACGCTGTTCCTCCTCCTACTCCTCCAGCCCACGCGATCAGATCATCCAAAGTTAACGAAGGAGTAGGAGGTGGAGAGGAGCTCCTCGCGACATTGTCGTCAGGTAAAGTGGAGCTCACGCGATGCTCGCAGGGAGTTGACATCGTCCTCTGGGGAGTACCCCGATCGAGGGGGGTGAGAGAGGAACCGCCATGAATGTTGTCACTCACCAAAGCGACGCCTTTGACCCACTCGCCGTGTTTAAAGCTCTCCAGCAGCTTAAAGAATGATGGGGATCGCTCACCACAGCCATTGCTTTCAGCTGCATGCACTTGGTTGTGGTCGATCACAACCAACAAAGCCAAGAGGGCCCAGTTGAATAGATATATACAAGAATTAAAGAAGAGTAGATAGCAGCACTGCAGAGTATGTTAATAAAGCTAACAACAAGAACAGCAACTGCGAATTGGCCCTCTTCCTCGTGATTTACTCCGACGCATCTCTTCCTCTTCTTCTTCTTGCTGTCAGCATTTCCAGATTAATTGCCTATTACTTAATTACAGAACAAAACACTTTGATGGATTTTCTTCTTCTAATGAACTATGTGACTGATTACAGCAGTTTTTTTTTTTTCTTGAGAAAGTAACACAGCAGATGATTTTGATGTTGCTGATCGATCGCCCGAGCTCGATTTCCCTAAAACAACGAAAGAATGAGATAAAAAACAGGAACTTGATCTTATCTGAAGAATCGAAAATGAGGCTTTAGACGGCGTTGTTGGGAGGTAGGTTGGTTGCCGAAGCTGCTTCCAGATGACCAAAATGGCGTGTTTTTTGATCGAGTCATTTGCGTGACAAATCTGTTGCGACGGAGAGCGCTGAGAGCTCCACCTCGTCCTCCGTCGGAGCTGGGAGATTGAGATCTATGCCGCTGCTGTTGGTTTTAGCGACGGCGGCGGATGAAGGCGAGCGAGGATGAGGAAAAGGGATCGCTGGGGAGGTGGTGGCGGTAGCGGTGACGGAGGAGGAAAGGTGAGACCTCTTGTGGCCTCCGAGTGCCTGGCCAGAGCCGAAGACACGGTAGCAATAGGGGCACTCCCACAGCTTACCGCTGCGGTGGGCGGGGACGGCGCCAGTGGAGGAATCTTCGCCGTGGATCGGCGTCAGCGCGGTGATCGGGATGCATTCCACCCCGACGCGCTTGTGGCTCGCGCGGTGGCCACCGAGCGCTTGATAGGAACGGAACACCTTCCGGCATGTGCCGCACCGGAACCTACTCCGCCGCCGCCGCCGCTGCCTCGATCCGGACCCGATCCCCTCCTTCTCCTCGTCATCCGTCTCCTGGCATTCTTCGCCGTCCACCTCGTCCCAGCCGTCGGACTGGCGCTCCTCGGCCTCCGATTTGGACCAGGCGTCGCGAGACAGCAGCATCAGGCAGCGGGCGACGTCCTCCTGGGAGGACGCATCGGAGACGGAGCTGAGAGGCTCGTCGGTCACGGGAGGCTCCGCACGAGGGCGCTTGGACCGGCGGTTCAGCGAGGACTCGGCGTCGCTCTCCCGATCCTGGAAAGCAGAGGAGGAGGAGAACTCGGGCGGCGCCTCCCTGTCGTCCGGCAACTTGGCAGGAGGGTGGGGCGAGGACGAGGAGGCGGAGGGGGAAGGGAGGGCGGGGGGGCGGCGGGGTATGGCGTGGGAGACGTGGGAGCGCATATGGCCAGCGAGGGCGCGGCCGCTGGCAAAGCGCCGGTAGCACTGCTTACATCTGTGCCTCTCCATGGTTGCCTGCGCCCGCCGCCGCCGCCGCCGCCGCTGCTGCTGAAAGGGCAGTTGAGTTGTGATCTTTGAGAGAGTTTAGAGGTGGGAGGCTTCTGCAGAGGTAGTTGAGTTCCTTCACTGTTACATCACTTCCCTCACCCTTTTGGCTTTTTTGGCTTTCCTGAGCAGCACAGAGTCAGTCACGCACAAGAGACAGGAGAAACTAAATGAAGAAGAAGAAGAAGAGTTGGTGACAAGCTTCCCTCTCTCTTTCTCCATCTCTCCATCTCTCTCTTTCTCTGCATCACACAAAGTGAAGAGATGGAGATGGAGATGGAGATGGAGAGAAGAATAAGAAGGGAAGAAGTCAATAGGAAAAGCAAGAAAGAAGTAAATGCTGGGTGATGTGTTGCTTCTTCTGAAAGGTTACTTTGCACACTTAGCAGTCCACACATGAATGCTACCATTTTTCCCTCAAAGCAATGCTTCTGATCCTGATGTCATACATACATACATACATACATTTATTTATTTATAAGAATTCAGCACCAATCCAAAAAAGTTTTTCGAATTAAGAATGGAAATTAAAGTGATGAATTTATGTTGACTTGACATAAGAAAAAGGAAAGTGGTGGAAGGTGCAGACTCAACATCCAATCCTTATTACAGGATTAATTTGGAAGTGATCTGGCTATTTTTATTGGGCAAGGATTACTCCAGTTTCCTAATTAATCATACTAATGAGGATATATCTTTATATAAAAATTAAGAAAAAAAATACTTATCATTTAAGTATATACAGAGAGCTCCTGCATTATTAACTGCTGTAGAGTATTCACATCATTGACTTGATTACAATTTCATTAACCAAAAAATATAAAGTAAAAAAATATTCAAGGAAGTGTCTCTCAATTATTTGGATCCAAATTCCCCTTGTTCCTTCAACCAATGCAATAGGAGTCTTCCTCTTTCTGGGCTCCTCTCATATGCTTTGTGCAGAGTCCAGCTAGGTTTAGGAATAAGGAGCAGTTGCTTGTTGTTTGTTTGTTTTATTTTTTATGGCGATGAATTGGGAAATGTATAAAAATGGTATTGTGGGAATACTTATATTTTTGTGCACTGTGCACAGTCAACTGGGTGAAGCCATAGCATTGCATGCCTTTATGACTCTTTAGTTGGCTTTGAGTCCACTTGGGGACAAAAAGTAAACAACCAAATCTTGGATGGACATCAGGCCAGGGATTCTTTCTTTCTTTCTTTCTTTCATTTCTGTGTTACATTTCTTTTTTTTAAAAAATAAATTGTTTACTTATTTATTATTTTTAGGTACACATATATGCATTCAAAATATGAAGGGCTAAAACACTGGAATTATAATACAACATATTAATTTCCCACCTACCCTTCTAATCTCTACATGAATAGGGATATAACCATTTGCAAGTACATTTGTTGGATCAATCATTAAATTTTATAAAAAAAGTTAGCTTAAGTTATAGATAATAATAATTAATAAATTTTATTTTTTAAAAGTTTTAGTAATTATTTATTTTTTTAAATAATTTATTATTAGGATGTATCAATTTTGATTAGATAATTTTTTAGTTAGGACAATTAGATTTTAAATTATATAAATTAAAAAATATAATTAATTTATTAAGAAAATTTTATGATATTTAGAATCCAAATCATAAGATGTTGATCATTAATACACTTGGCTAGGAAGGAGAGGAGAGGTCAAATAATACGCTTGGAAATTTAAGATATTATAGGAGGAAGGTAGCTCTTAGGAGTAAAGAAATAATAATAATATTATTAATTTTTTTATACTTATTGCACTGAAAACACTACCTACACATATTATATATAAATGACTCTTTACCATTCAAATATCCATTCAAATGGTTAATATATAAAATGTACATAGTGAAATCAAATAATCCATGAACCACTATATATAATTGGCTATAGAAAGGACTCTTTACCATTTGAGTACATTAAGTATCACTAGCTCCTAAAAGATTAAAAATATTGAATACAAATCATTGCTTCATAAAATGATGACTCAATTTAAGAGTTGGACTTCTAAATTACTAACATATGTAGAGAGAGTTCAACTCATAAAGAGAGTATTGTTTGGGGTGCAAAGCTATCATTCATAATTATTTATCTTACGTGCAAAGATAATGATGCGGTCTGTAGGATATTCTTATGAACAAGATCAGTTAAGACTAATAATTTGGTAGCATGAGATAAAAGTTTGCACACCAAGATCAGTTAAAGAGCTTAACTTACTTGAGACTAAACTTATGAAATAAAACAATCGTTTTCAAGCTCTTTTAAGATATACAAATGAAGAAAGATAAATTATGGATTAAATAGGTACATGGTTACTGTATTAAAAATAAAAATATTCATATGATTTTAATTAAGATAAAAAATGGATATTGAAGAAAGTGATGATGAGTAGAGATGTGTTATAATGCCACCATCAACTAATAAGAGCATCAACTATTGATATAATTTATATAATATTAATGGGCACATTGTCAAAGAAGACTTAGATAAATTTAGTTTGTGATTCAACTATTCGATCTAGAGCTATATTTATTCTATAGTTTGTTTTGCATCAAAAATTGATGATTGCAGATAGACTACTCAAGTGCAACATGTAGATAGAAGGAAAATGTCAGCTATATTTGATCGTAGTAAAAACTTTAGAGTATTTGTTGAATAAATATAGTTATAACAATAATCTATATTGTAATTTGTTGAAGTGGAAATGAAGGAGTGTCGATACAAACTACGTAGGAAATTACAATTCATGCAACTGCTAAAGTGACTAAAGCGAAGATAAGAAAATGACAGATTATACAAGTGGTGATAGCAAAGTTTGTATATCATATTTGGGAAGAAATGATCTAGAGGTTGTTTAAATAACAAGATAGGGACGAAACAATCATTCTTCGTTGCATCATGATAATAATTATACCAAACTGGATAGAGATAAAATAAAATAATTTATTATCTTATGTTTAACCTAGAGTATTACTACTATAATATATTGGTTCATATGATGATATGCTCTTTTTTAATATATGTTCTTCCTTTATGACTTATGGTACATGATATAGCAGTGATGTACCTATAAGATATATACACTTAAGTATCTTATCCTAGAAGAGATATAGTTAGGATAATTAGAAAAAATAAATAGCAGATTAGGTTTAACCTCATACGAAAGCACCTGTAAACTACTTGAACTTAAACTTCAAAAAACATAAGTTACTATCAACTCAATATTATTGGAGTGTAGCCTGGTAGCACTCTCACTACCTAGGCCTAAATATATATTACCTACATGTCATGAGTTATATCCGAATTCCTTGTGCAAGAAGACTCTCATGCCCTCTCTTTACAGCATGCTATGGTACAATTGTAAACCCCTACTCTCATCATCATCATCAAATAATAATAATAATAATAAAATCGGTCCGGTTCAAATGAACCGGCCAGACCCGGTTCGCCCGGCTCGAAGGAGGCAACGCGGGCGAGAAGAGCCGAGGGCTCTTCTCCTTCGCGACGCCCTCTTCTTCCTCACCCTCGCGACCGCCCGCAGCAGAGCAGCACTGGTGCTGCTCCACCTCGTCAGTGCCTGCCGCTCGCCGACCGTCGTTCGCCGACCATCCCCCTCCACCGTGACTAGAAGAGCTCGACGGAGGTCGAGTTTCCCTCTTTCCCGCTGCATTTTCCTCTTCGCAAGAGTAGCCTCCATCCGCGCCCCTTCCACCTCGTCGGTGTCTACCGTCCGCCGCCCACCTTCCGCCTTCAGCTGGTCGTCGTGCACCATTCCCCGTTGCGGAAAGGGGAGCTCAGCGGAAGCATTCCCGCGGCGCGATCCCCATTTCCCCTGCGATTTCCCTCTTCGAGTCCCCTGCAACCGTTCCCCATCTGCCGCTGCCGTCCCACGCCCGAATCGCCGGCGCTTTGCCTTCTCCGGTAGGGCTCGAGCTGCTAGAGGGTTCTGCTAGCGGAGGAGCCGCCAATTTCGCCTAGGTCCAACCGCAGGTGGTGGCGATTTTGCCGCCATTTGTTCTGCAGAATCCATCGCACCCCAGCGAGGGGTGGAGCTGCGATTCCACCCACCTCGCCGCCCGGATCCTCCTCCTCTTCTTCCCCACGCATTCGCAAGGTGAGGAGCTCCTCTTCCCCTTTGTGAACGGGCGATTTCGCCCTCCAGTGGACTCGCCCAAGCGTTCGCCGGCGATGTCCACCGACAGCCGCCGTTTGGCGTTGACGGCCGAATTTTGCGTAGGCCGTCATTGGTCTCCTTGCATGCGAAGGGTTTTGGAGCTCGTCGTCAGGCCGGCCGTCGGATTTTGCGAACTCTGGTGAGGTGTTGACTAGGGTTCCGACGGCCGGCGGCTAGGTTTCCGGTGAAGAGGGGTTCAGTTGAGGTATTCCCCCTCTTTTCCCTTAATCGCGGATTAACATTAATTAATCCTACTTTAGCATTAATTAAATATAATTAGTGTTAATTAAATTGTATTGGATGCATTAGGATAACCTTGTTATTAATGGATAATTAATGAACTGATTAAAGTAAGTTTAGGTTCAGGTTGAGTTTAGTTGGAGTGAGCTGAATCAATTAATTAAAATTGGTTTGAGCTCAAGTCAAATGAAATTAGATTGGGCTGGCTAGACCGGATCCAATTAAATTGGACCGGATCCGAGTTGAACCAGATTGAATTAAATTGAATCTAGGTTGAACCAAATTGAATTGATTCGAACTTGAGTGGAACCAATTAAATTGATTTAAGTCCGAATTGAGCCCAATCAAATTGAATCCGGTCAGATTCGAACCAGATTGAATTAGATCGAATTTAAATTAAACCAATTGGACTGTTTGAACCTGAATTGAGTCAAATTGATTGGGATTGAGTCAAAATTGACCAAATTGATTAATTAAAATCAGATTTGACCAATTTTGATTCATGGGTTAAATTGGGTCTAAATCAATATTTAGTTGATTAAGTTAGGTGCTAAACCCAGGTCAATATTAATTATTAAATTAGATTAGATGATTATTAAAGTAAGTAAACCTAATTTAGATGCTTAATTGAGTTAATTTAGATTTAATAGCTGATGGATTTAATTGGGCCCTTGGGTGACTTGGACTAGATCATGTGTTTGGTTTAAATGGGTATAAGTTTGATAAAATTTATTTAAGTTTAATTAAATCAATTTAACATTGTAATTAGTTTAATTAGTAAAATTAAAATTCCGTTAATTAATAATTGAATGATTAGATAGAATTAATTATCAACTTGTATGCTTAGATTGGGTTAATTAAATGTAGTAATTATTTTATTTAATAATTTATTTGTGTCAAAAATGTGGACAAGGGCCCAATGGGTAAACATGAGCTTATTAATTAAGTATGCACCCCTAAATTGAACATGAGCTCGTAAATCTAAACGTAGGCTTATTAAGCGATAATTAACTAGGATAATTTTATAAATTGGATTGATAAATTTCTATTTTATGTATTTTAGGGAAAAATAAAATAAATTTTATTTTAAATAATTGTGTTATTTAGGATTATTGTTGATACGCGATTCGAGTGGTTTGTCGGGGTGATTTAGGTTCCGAAGAGTAAACCGCCAAATCAGGTGTGTTGGTTCATCGAAGTGTGTTTATCCCGTGATAGTCTTTAGATGGCTAGCGAGGGTGAACCCTACCATGGACTTGACACCGATGGAGACGGGGTTGCAACAGCCCATTGTGCGGATGTGTGTTTATCCCGATCAACGTCGACTGCCATTGGACTGGGAAGATGATTCCCTATGCGATGCCTAGGACAGTGGATCCATAGACCACGCGGCTATCATGCAAGACGTTCTGCAGACAGTCGGATGAGTAGTTCGGATCCTAGGGTTGTTATTTTTATCGGTTAGCCGTGACCGATTCATCTTCGTTGATGGTGACCCTGTCTTCGAGGAGTGTTGTAGTACTACACGAGTCGTCGTTGGCCCTACGGAGTCCGGGGAGGATGTAAGGGCATGGCAGTTTCGCTAGGGGAGGCATTGAGGGCAACTAGCGAGACAGTGGAGAGTGATTAAGGGTCACCCATCCTCTCCGCCAACATCAGTGCAGTGAGCATAGGTAGAGACAGAGACAAAAAAGCACTGATGGGTTTATGGATGCCCTTGGCCTCGGTATTCACTAAGCATAGGCTGGCAATCCGAGTCTTGAGACTTAAAGTCGTATTACAATATAGATGACATTTTCTAATGACGTAGACACTGATTATCACTTAGGTGATATCTTGTGATATGCATGTTTGTAATTGTCTACTTTGTTATACTGCTTTTATGACATAAATTACACATATCAAAGAGAAAAATGATGATTAACAAATAAAAGGCATCCTAGAGTACTCCTCCTAGTTTTTGATTTCCTTATTTCGGTTTCGAGCTGTAATTTCGCACTAGGCCGCAAGGCTGAGCACACCACGTTCAATGTGTGTGCAGGTTATTAGATGACCGACCGGGATAGTTGATGAAGATGAGGGATATTGACGGAGTTAGTTTTATTTATTGATGACGTTATTATATAATTGTAGTAGGTATATTAGGACTGTGTTAGTAGAGTTGCATAAGTGATTTAATTTTATATTCCGTTGTGTTGATTATACATATGGATAATATTTATTACCAAATGCCTTATATGGGTCCTTCGGGCTCATACGGCGGTTGCCATGTGTCCGACAGGTGGGTCGGGGCGTGACAACTAAAGTGGTATCAGAGCCTATGTTTGAAGGACCTATGAGATTAAGTTAGGTTTGAGGTCTTAAGGATTAAGATGACAGTCCCGATATAATCTAGGATAAAGTACGAGTCGGAAAAATAATAATATATTTCCTTCGTAATGGGTTTTTACTTTGATGATAGTAACTATCGTTATGATTAATTTTTCCTGGCTCAATAATCGCCGTAATATAAAGATAGTAAATCCAGTAATCTCGAGATAGTATATATAACTACAATTTTCACTGCGTCGGAGAAGATATAGAAACTTAGATCAATATGTTCAGGTTTATGATCAATTTTTATTTCTAAATGATCAACTAAAGTTATCCATAATCATACTCAATGTTATCTTATTGTGTGCAATATGATCACCTTTTATATTAACGATCATCACCTTGATCTTAAGAGTATTGATCTCAAATTATCCCATATTATATCTTAATTATACTATTTGTATCTCATGACCCCATCTTGAGATATTGAGTCTAAATAAATCTATTAATATTCGATTTTATCTACTCCAATTCGAGCACTTACTCCTGGAGTTTGACTCTTAGACATAGAAGTACCGGATGCACTCTCACGTTCGTGCTCTCATGCTAGATAGCTAACATATCAGGTAGTCTATCAGGATTATTAAATTGTGGATTATCTATGAATCTTATCATCGATTCATATGTGACAATCTAGCCAAACAATTAGTACATTATTATATTATTTTATTGACTCTCCTACATGAGTTAGCACGTGTGCTACTATATGACATTTGAGTATATGGTTATTTAGATACCTCGTTTAACTTTTACTTATATTGTAAATTGTAGTTATATTATCAGATCATGAAACCTGGCAATATGAATATATCGACTGTCGTCGGTATACGTGATTTTCAGAAAAGTTTAAAATCTTGAATCGTAAGTTCAATCTATGACCAATTTGGACGTATAGAAGATGATGTAAATTATCCCCCATCATGCACGGTGCCACATCTTTATTTTTATCATAAAAAAATTTCATGCAAATCTTTACCTTAATTATTTTTTAGATCTTGAAAACAATTGATATTAAACGTCCATATGAGATCTGGATCATAGAATTTATATTAGATTAATCTATGTAAGACCACTGAGCTTAAAGAAAGTTCTACCGATATTTTAAGTTGGCTTATGTATGGAACCTGACTCTTTCTCAGATCTCTTAAAGGGACTTTATTCCCGATTCATAAAGTTATTGTAGATGGATCTGTATCAAATGATTTGAAATTATCTATAACCTTATTCTCATTTGAGTTAATTATATATATATATATCTCATAAGTATACGTTGATCATTTTGGATTGTCATCATGATTTTTAAGTTGCAACTAGAAGTTGACCATCATCAATTATAATATTCGTGTCAACTCCCAACACTTGCAGCTCTATGTACAATATTTGTAACTTTCTACATATACTAACTTTGTCGCTCTAGACCCTATCTGCAGCTCTATTTCACATATTCAGCTCATGTATATTACATGATATTTCTAGTTGCACATACTACAGCCTTCTTCATTTTCCTAGTTATACTGCAGCTTAGATGCTCACTTGTTATATTTCTATAGCTTCATTTTTGCAGCTCAGCTTTACAGCTTGCTTCATCTTATATTTCATAGCTTCTACAACTTTCGATATTTCATATTTATTTCAATTTAGCTGTAGTCATGTTGACTGACTTCCTAAATGTAAATTATTCTATTGTTTCTCCCTTCATTTCTTATTTCAATGTGTCAATACAGTTGGTATAGCTGTCATCAGCAGGCCACTTGCACTCTTTCATCATTATATCCATAAAGCTTCTTACACTCATTCAAGCAGTTCACTCAGTCATATTAAATCTTTACTGAGCTTGGGGCATCTTCCTTTGTACCAGCATTCTATGCATTCAATACAGCTGTTTCCTGCTATTTTCTTCTATCTATCAGTTTCGTTTCTGAGCTTTGAGCAGTTTTCGCTTGTTTCATATTTCCTATAAATATGGCCAACTTATTAGTCAAACAGTTTTCTTTTATCTATTTTCTTTAATTCTTCTTAGTGGCTTTTCTGAATGCAAATTCGATCGAATATTTTTGCAATTTTCTTGTAGTTATTTCCTCAGTCCTTTTCTGCAGTTTGCAGTCCCTTTTCGTGAAGCTACTTCCTTTGTCAAATACCCTTAGTCAAATTCTATCCATTGTTGATAGATTTCTTTACTTCTTTTTATTTCTATAGCTCCCTCAGCTTAGCTCAGTTCTTTACTTAGTATTTTTGCAGCTCAGATTCCTATATTTTCATCGGTATCATTATATATATCCGGTCTTTTTCTGCAGTCTTATTCAGTCAATGAAATCGGCAGTATTTCTGCATCTGCAGCTCACATTTCAACTGCCTGCAGATCTTGTAGTAACTTTACTTCTTTACTCCTTTATATTTCTCCTCTAATTTCTTGATGATGTAGTTTCTTGGCACCTTTATCATGTATTGATGTGCATGTTGATATCTTTGCATTGTTTCATTTCTGCATGTTGATATCCTTAGTAGGTGCATGTATTGTTGACATCTCCTATTTCAGTCGCTGCTTTTGCAGTTCATTTCTGGTGCGCACAGCAACCTAGGTACAACTACACTATTTCTACATCTACAAACTTGGATGTAGTCCTTTTACATCAAGATTTCACTCTATTATTTATTCCTTTATTGAGCTTTGAGTAAAGCTTACTTCGTATCAATAATCAATGCTTTGAGTAAAGTTTACTTCATGATAACAATCAATCCATTGCACTTTATCATAATAATATCTTCATATACACATCGTCAACCTGCAACTTGATGTTTTCTGCAGTTTCAGTCGACTTATAATTTGCATCATAATTTAACTTCGTACTAGAAATCAATTTCAGCTAATATTTCTGAGAAAAAAAAATCTTCTGATACACAATATCTCTGCATCGTACGTGATTTAACATTGCGATTCCACCCACCTCGCCGCCCGGATCCTCCTTCTCTTCTTCCCCACGTGTTCGCAAGGTGAGGAGCTCCTCTTCCCCTCTGTGAACGGGCGATTTCGCCCTCCGGTGGACTCGCCCAATCGTTCGCCGGCGATGTCCACCGACAGTCGCTGTTTGGCGTTGACGGTCGAATTTTGCGCAGGCCGTCGTTGGTCTCCCCGGGTGCGAAGGGTTTCGAAGCTCGTCATCAGGTCGGCCGTCAAATTTTGCGAACTCCAGCGAGGTGGCGGCTAGGGTTCCAGCGGCCAGCAGCTAGGTTTCCGACGAAGAGGGGTTCGGCTGAGGTATTCCCCCTTTTTTTTCCTTAATCGCGGATTAACATTAATTAATCCTACTTTAGCATTAATTAAATATAATTAGTGTTAATTAAATTGTATTGGATGCATTAGGATAACCTTGCTATTAATGGATAATTAATGAACTGATTAAAGTAAGTTTGGGTTCAGGTTGAGTTTAGTTGGGGTGAGCTGAATCAATTAATTGAAATTGGTTCAAGCTCGAGTCAAATCAAATTAGAATGGACTGGCTAGACCGGATCTAATTAAATTGGACCGGATCCGAGTTGAACCAGATTGAATTAAATTGAATCTAGGTCGAACCAAATTGAATTAATCCGAACCTGAGTTGAACCAATTAAATGGATTTAAGTCCGAATTGAACCCAATCAAATTGAATCCGGTCAAATTTGAACCAGATTGAATTAGATCAAATTTACTGTTTGAACCCGAATTTAGTCAAATTGATTGGGATTGGGTCAAAATTGACCAAATTGATTAATTAAAGTTAGATTTAACCAATGTTAACTCATGGGTTAAATTGGATCTAAATTAATGTTTAGTTGATTAAGTTAGTTGCGAAACCCAGGTCAATGTGGGCAATGTTGACCGGGTCAACGTTGACCAAGAATTGGATTTGAATTTCATGAACACCAATTTGGGCTAATTGGATTTGACTGACAACTTGAATTGGGTTGGATAATGATAAATTGAAATTTTCTTAATTGTCAACATGATTAATTTTAGTTGTCTAGGTCAATTTTGACCAAAATTTGACTTAAATCAAATTGGGCTAATAAATCGGGCTAAATTGATCAGATGATTATTAAAGAAAGTAAACTTAATTTAGATGCTTAATTGAGTTAATTAAGAATTAATAACTTTATTAATTGCCGATGGATTTTTAATTGGGCCCTTAGGTGACTTGGGCTAGATCATGTGTTTGGGTTTGAATGAGTATAAGTTTGATAAAATTTATGTAAGTTTAATTAAATCAATTTAACATTGTAATTATTTTAATTAGTAAAATTAAAATTCTGTTAATTAATAATTGAATGATTAGATAGAATTAATTATCAACTTGTATGTTTAACAATGGTTACTTGTCCAAGGCTATGCGGAGGAAGTCACCGTCCTAGTCCCCAAGCAGCGATGCTTGCCAAGAGGTGTGCATACTGGCTGTCGCCGGAAATGCTGCAACCTCAGCGACATGTTTGCTAGGTTCTTGATTTGGTTCGTCCCAGCTAGCCATCTCAAGACTATCACGGTGTCGCCTAGACGGCACACGTGTGGGTAATTTTATTCGGGTATGGACTTACTCCGCTTTCTGGTCTATCTTGACCTTGGAGTTCATGTCACGCCCCGACCCATCTGTCGAGCACGTGGCAACTGCCGTATGAGCCCCAAGGGACCCATACAAGGCATTTAATGATATATACATAATTCATATAAATTAACAATGCAGCGGATAATACAATCAAATCATCTAACTAAACTCTACTAACACAGTCCCGATATATCTACTACAATACTATGGTCACAAAATTAGTAAATAATTAGGTTCGTCGATAATCTCGTCTCCATTAGCTATCCTGACCGGTCGTCTAGTAGACCTGCACATATTTGAACGTCGTGTGCTCAGCCGCAAGCGGCTGAGTGCTTATGGCTCTAACCGCAGTAGAATAACTCAAGTAGCAAACAAGGAGATTCTAGCATGTCCATAACATCATTTCATAATCTCAAACAAAGCATGTAAAATCAACAAATAAAACATGAAGCATTATAAGAAGAACATGTAATATAAGTGTGATATCAAACAAAGCATATGATATCAGCAAATAAAACTTGAAACATTATAAGAAGAACATGTAATATAAGTGTGTAGCTCAACTATAAATATGAAGTGTGTTTATTTCACAAGATTATTATCACCAAAAATATCATCACATTCAAATATTGTGATCTGGGCAGCCAGCCTATGCTTAAGGGATCTCCTGATCAGGGAGTTCCCATAAGCCCATCAGTGTTCACTGTCTATATCTCTACCTATGCCTGTCACACTGAGGTTGGCAGAGAGGTCGGGTGACCGTGAATCCCTCTCCGATGGTACACTAGGCGAATCACTTCATCTCCGCGACCTAGCGACCAGTCACTCCATGCGTCTTCCCCAGACAATCCATGGAGCAACTCGTGTAGTACTACACCAAGGGTCACCGCACCTATGTAAATGCATCAGCCACGGCTAGCCAGTAATAAACCCCAGGATCTGGACTACTCTTCAAAACGTCTGCAGAACGTCTGGAATGATAACCGTGAGGTCCATAGATCCACTGTCCAAGGCTATGCGGAAGGAGTCACCGTACCAATTTACAAGCAGCTATGCCTGCCAGGAGGCATGCATCCTAGCCGTCACCGGAATGCTATAACCTCGGCGACATGTTTGCTACGTCATTGGTTTGGTTTCATCCATCCTAGCCATCTTAGGACTATCACGGTGATGACTTAGCGGCACCATGCGGGTATAGTGAATACATCACAACGTTTTCTGGCAATAAACTAATCCATATCTTATCCTCACCCTTTTATGTCCGAGATGATTTCAACATCTTTGGGTGATATAGGTTTATGAGTATTAAAGCTCGTATCTGAAATCTAAAAGATCCAATATGGTGCATCGATAATATTTTCATACAAAAGTATGTCAATGTTACATGTCTCAAAGTGATACTAATTGATGTCCATAAATAAGTCAGACTAAAGTGTAACCTGATAGTCTCTAGGTGTAACTGTTACATGCTATTATTTTTCATCATATCAACATAGCAGGTAATGAGCAAGAGCATAACCTAGCACATATTTGAATAACAGTAGACATAAGATAACAAGCATATCACACTAATAATATAGATAGGCTATTCCAACGTAACAAGCATCAATCATGAATAATTAAATATTAATTTCTAAGCAGTAAACATTTATCTCCTCAAGTTTCGCCAACTTGAGAATAGTCTACTGTAGTGAACCGGCGCACCTGGATGTTGTAGTTCGTCCTTCAGAACCAATCGTAAAATAGCTTGCACGTCGTTAAATATTTTGAGATGACCTACCTATTACAAACATCATCACCTTCAGAGATTATTTCTAATATTATGTATTATCTATTTTATTTTTAATGAGCTAAACTAACCCCCTTTCTTTATTTTCTTTAAACTCATCTCAACCCAATTTAGTTAAATGTTGTTCAACTCGATTTAGTTTATTCGACATAATCTACCCTAACTAATTCACCATTACTCTACCACTTGATCACCCAAGTTCCCATTCTATTGTGAGCTAATTAAAATTCTAAGTCATCCATAGTTCAACTAATGACTCTAATTTTATCTAGTTGTCATATCTAATAATTAACAAAGTGGGACATTGCAAATATGTCCTAGTGTTGACCTGCGTTCGATTACCCATTATGATGTAATTATTATATTACCCACAATAAATGAAGAAAATAACACAAAATACTAAATGAGCAAGGGTGGAGAAGATGCTCTCAATGGTGAAGGTGACGAAATGAGGGCATGGCAGAGGAGAGGTCGTCTGCGGCCGAAGGATATGCGAGGTCGATCACCGAGTGCGCCGTCGAGCTCTTCGCAAGAGATCCGGAGCCGCAGCTGGAGAAGAGGTTGAACGAAGGGGAGATTGAATGGGACGTCGTCGCGTGCTCGCCCGATCTAGGGCTTGTTTTACCGATTATGCCCCCATCAGATATAATTATTTACCTAGAATTATTTTTCCATCTTTAACCCTACTTCTTTGAATTAATTATGAGGTAATTTCTCACTATACCCCTTCTACTCCTACATATTCCTATTAGCATTACTATATATATATATATATATATATATATATATATATATTCCTAACAAAATTTGGGGTTTACAGTTCATTTAGTCTGTTTCCCAACCAACTCCCAGTATCTGAACTGTGTTTAGCCCTAAGAGTGGTAATAGTGAGTGACATCACTATTCGAACACTAAGGGTTCCCTTTATCATCTAGGGTGTGTTACTAATACACCCTCATGATATGTAATCTAGTGATTTCTCTAGGAGATGCTAGTATCAAATGTTACCTATGTCTCTATCTAAACTAGAGTATAAGGTAACCATTTTTGATATTATCTCCTATGTAGTATTTTAACTTTATAATCAATATATCGTCTTCTTTCGCAAGGTAGTAACATATCATATAATAATGAGGAGAAATAAAGCAATATGTAAAAGAATTTGATAAAGCATGTTAAACATTATACACATGGCATATGATTCATGCTAAATAAATAATATCATTCTAGCATGCATGTTATCATGTATTTAGCAAACATAACATTTTATTAGTTTCAAGGCATCCAAGACCTTCCTAATAATACCTCAGCAGGTAATTTCCTAGTTTGAATAAATCTTACTTTGATAAACCAACGCACCTGATAATGTAGTTTGATCTTCTTCGGAACCGACCGTGAAATAATTCGTACTTCCTTTAATCGTTTCAGAAAGATCCTCCTATTATAAACAAAGTTATATTTAGATCTTTGCTTTACATACGATTTATAATTAACCTTGTTCATGATGTAACAAATCATCTTCCTATGTTGTTCTCCTCTAGGCATGATAGAACCTTAATTAGTAGTCTCACAAGGTCCACGTCAATAACTTCCAAATTTCCTCTAACATCACCATATAATAACTAGTTAGTTGGAATTCAACAATACTTCCCTAGTGCAAACCTCGGTTCGATTCTTTCTACATCCACCACTCATTAAGTACCTGATTCACACATCCATAACATTATCACCACATACATTTCATCATCATCGACATAAATTCAATTGAAATTTGCAGCATCTATACATAGTTGAAATCAATATATCATCAATCGACAACAAAGGGAGAGATAGAATCGACCTTAGTGTCGAGTAAATTGGACGCTGACAGAGTCATCCGGGATCGGAGAGCTTTGATTGTGAGAGGTGCAGAGGGCAACGGCAACGTCTTCTCGCCGCAAGATTGAGGACAGCGAGGAAGAACGGGAGCTCACTATGTCCGGTCGTTGGCGGAGGAAGCGATGGAGGCGAGCTTGATTCAACGTTGGTAGTGGACAAGCGTGTGAAGGTGCGAAGGAGACGGGGGGATGCCAGTGTTGTCGTCCTCGAATGGAGGGAAAGGTGGACGATGGTCCGCTGAGATCTCGATGAAGAGGGGAATGCGGGTACAGGTGAAGGAGACACGAGTTTGGGGAAAATTTAGGGTTCCTCGCAGCATGGGATTTTGTCCGTCCACAAACCGGTTCGGGTGGACCGGGTTCGATTCAAGAGAATCGGATCGGTGAAGTCGGTCTGGTTCGGCCAGTTCACTCACGTGGGAAGCACGTGCATACAACTTTTACAATTTCATCCCCTACTTTTCTGGTATCACAAGTAAGTAGGGCTCTAAACTTATTTTAAATTCTAACTAGATCCCTAAAAATTTTAATAAATTTACAACTAGGTCCTTTTTAATTCATAAATCAACCTAATGATACCATTTGGTCCTAACCCAATCTAAAAGTTCTCTAACCCCCTTCCACCCAAATCTAAACATAAGTAAAATTTTAATCTCATTATTAATATTTTATTTAATTATTATATATATATATATATTCCTAATTAACAAATATAGAAGTGGGGGTTTACATCCGAAGAGTAAACTGCCAAATCAAAGTTTGGGTTTATTCAAGCTATGGAATTCTTGCTGCGGTTTTCTTAAGAAATTCTTAGATGCCTTAAATATGATAAAATGTAATGTTTAATATTATTATGCCTGTATGCATGGTAGTATAAATTATTTATCTAACATGAATAATGTGCCATGTTCACCATACTAAGTATTTTGATATGTTGTAAAATCTCATCCTGCATGTTGTATTATTTTATGTGCTATGTACCACACAATTACCATGCAGACATGAATATAGATAGTGATACATGAATAACAAACATACATAGGAGGTAGCATCAACAATAACACCAGACACACTAGATTTAGTCATAGGTGACATGAGATGGTAGAACCTCCTAGGAGACATGTAAACCCCACTTTTAGGTGGTTTAATTAATAAAATAATAATGAGTAAAAATAAAAATTTTCTTAAGCTTAGATTTGAGGAAAATAGGGTTAAAGAATCTTTGAGTGGAATTAGGATTCAAATGATGAAGTTGGACTAAATTTTGATTAAAATGGATATAATTATGATTTATAAAATTTTATAAACACCAAGTTGGTAGAGGATTAGATAAGTTTTAAGTTGAATTAGAACTAATGATGATATTAGTAAGTTTTTAGATTTAAAAAGAATGTAGTTGTAATTTATAGGGACCTAGTTAGAAATTTTATTAAGTTTAGAGGGACTTAGTTGTGTTATTTCGGAAGTTGTGGACCAATATGCAAATGTGTAGAAGGTGACTATTAACCCCTCACATGCCCACCTCCATCTGCACCGGTGTCGATCGCCTAAAATCCAACAGTGGCCCTTCCATTAGCAGTGGATGATGGATGGTTGAATTCATGCTATCTCCCTCACCTCCTCATTTCCCTATGAAACACTCTCTCTTCTCCTCTCTATATAGTGCATATAATGTGATAAGGAAGAGAATTGAACAAGGGTGTGCACTAAGAAAGTTATTGAGAATTTCATGTGACTAATGATCATATTTTGATGTTAAGTTGAAATATGGAATAATCGATTTGGATTTGATGTTGACTTGGACTAATCTAATAAAGTAGAGTTAATGGATAAGGATTAAGGGTTTAAGAGGTTGGGCTTCTGAGATAAATATGGGCTGATACCTTGGACTGAGTCCAATGATGATTCGATGATCTAATTTTTATTGATTACATGAGATTAGAGTTGATGGTTAATTTCAAATAATTTAATAAAATGAAGTTAGAAATTTATTTTGATTTGATTATTTAAATAGAATAATAATTTGATTACACCATTACTAGTTAGCTTGAGTATGATAATTTGAGTTAATTTAAATAATTAAAATATGTTGTTATTTATTTGGGCTACATGAGCTAGGTGGAATAAATTGGAGCTTAGTTGAATTAAGAGTTATTTGGTTTTGGGTTAGTTACATGAATTGAGTTAGATAATTAATTTGGATAGAGTGAAAGTAATGTTCTTAATTAATTAAATTTCTATCCGAATAATTCCTAGAAATGATATTAAATTTGTTCTAAATAAATTTTATTATTTAGGAATATTATTTTGACATGTGAACTACTTTAAGGTTGATATGTGTGAGCTTCAATTAAATTGATTCTGAAGCTAGGTAAATTCCTGCTTAGGTTTTTCTTAGAAAAGTCTTCGATGCCTTGAATAAAATAAAAAAATATGATGCATGTTAGATACTATATGATTATGCATGCTAGCATGATTTATTTTATTTAGCATGATTGACATGCAATGCATATGATGTTAGTATTGGACATGATTTTTACTACTTTCTCGCATATTATATTATATTTCTGTTTTATGTGTGACACATTTACCATGCAGATGAATATAAGAATAATAAGTTAAATATTAAACAAATAAATATATGAGGTAGTATCAATGATCAACACTTGACACTCTAGTATAGAGACATGAAACACATGATACTAGCATCTCCTAGGGATATCACTAAATTACAATTTCAGGGTGTTAACAACGCACCCTAGATGACATGATGAATTGTTAACAACGCACCCTAGATGACATGATGAATTGTTAATGTTCGAATAGTGATGTCTACTCACCAACACCACTCCCGAGGCTACAAGTAGCTTAGATACTGGGAGCTGGTTGGGAAATGGACCAGACTAACTCCAGGATCGAGATAGACCAGAAAGCGGAGTTGGTCCATACCCCGAAACTAATACTCGCACGTGTGACGGTTAGACGTCACCGTGATAGTCCTTATATAGCTATCGGGGATGAACCTTCCAATGATTCAGCAAAAATGTGATCGAGGTACCTCAAACCCATTGTGCGGATTGACGGTCAACTCGACCAACATCGACTGCTTTCTTGTTGTGATGGTGACTCCCTTAAGCCTTGGACAGTGGATCCGTAGACCACACGACTATCATCCTAGACGTTCTGCAGACGATCGGATGAGTTGTTCGGATCTTAGGGTTATTATAATTTCGGTTAGCCGTGACCGATGATATATTAGGTTGAGGTGACCCTGCCTGCGGGCAGTGTGTACACAGAGTGTCGTTGCCCTTACGGAGACCGGGGAGGAAGTAGGGGCACGATGTTTCACTGGGACGGGGTGTAGGGCGCGATTGGCGAAACAGTGGAGAGAGATAAGCGGTCACCCGTCCTCTCCGCCAACATCAGCGCAGCGGGCCTAGGTAGAGACATAGAATGACACCGTACTGATGGGCTTATGGGAAGTCCCCGACGGGGAATTCTTCTAAGCATAGGCTGGCGGCCCGAGATATTTGATACAAAGATAGAAATAATTTAGGTGATATTTATTAGCGACACATATAAATTACAATATAGAGGATATGTAGGAAAATACAAAGAGGTGCACTATCACATATGATTACATGTATTGTTGATGACATTTATTTACTTTATTAATTTTATAAAGTGATAATTAATAAAACAAAAAGGCATCCTAGAATCTTCCCCCTAGTATTGATTTCCTTACTACGATTTTGAGACGTAATTTCGCATTAGGCCGCAAGGCTGAGCACACCGCGTTCAATGTGTGTGCAGGTCTTGGGATAAGAGTCGAGATCGTTGACGACGGGCATGACGTCGGAGAAGTTCATCTCTCGTATTTAGTTTTATCGATTATCAAACATAGTTTTGTATTAGATCTATATCGGGACCATACAAATGGGACTGTAAATATAGATTATAATGAATTTTTTTTTAATGTATATTTAGTGACTTCTGATGTATATCATATGCCTTGTATGGGTTTCCGGATCCATACGGCGGTTTCCATGTGCCAGACCTGCGGGTCGGGGCGTGACAAAACATCACTAGGATTTAAATAGATAGGGGTGTCTTCCATATACCCAGTTGACCACCGCATACTATCGATGGTCACAACGGTGATGCTTCTCTTCGCACCCCTCCCGAGGCTACATGTAGCTTAGATACTGGGAGCTAGTGGAAAAAGGGACCATACAAACTCCAAGGTCATACTAGACCAGGAATATGGAGTAGGTTCCTACCCGAAAATTTATACCCGCACGAGTGTCGTTTAGGCGACCCTGTGATAGTCTTGAGATAGCTAGCGAAGATGAACCCTACCATGGACTTGATACCGATGGAGACAGGGTTGCCACAGCCCATTGTGCGGATGTGTGTTTATCCCGATCAACGTCGACTGCCATTGTATTGGGAAGGTGATTCCCTATGCGACGCTTTGAATAGTGGATCCGTAGACCATGAGGCTATCATCCAGGACATTCTGCAGACATTCGGATGAGTAGTCCGAATCCTAGGGTTGTTATTTTTATCGGTTAGCCGTGATCGATTTGTCTTCATTGATGGTGACCCTATCTTCGGACAGTGTTGTAGTACTACACGAGTCGCCGTTGCCCCTACGGAGTCCGGGGAGGATGTAAGGGCACGATAGTTTCGTTAGGGGAGGTATTGAGGGCAACTAGCGAGACAGTGGAGAGTGATCCAGGGTCACCCGTCCTCTCCGCCAATATCAGTGCAGCGGGAATAGGTAGAGATAGAGACAAAAAGGCACTGATGGGTTTATGGATACCCTTGGCCTGAGTATTCACTAAGCATAGGCTGGCAGCCCGAGTCTTGAGACTTAAAGTCGTATTACAATATAGATGACATTTTCTGATGACGTAGACATTGATTATCACTTAGGTGATATCTAGTGATATGCATGTTTGTAATTGTCTACTTTGTTATACTGCTTTTATGACATGAATTACACATATCAAAGAGAAAAATGATAATTAACAAACAAAAGGCATCCTAGAGTACTCATCCTAGTTTTTGATTTCTTTCTTTTAGTTTCGAGCCGTAATTTCGCACTAGAACGCAAGGCGGAGCACACCACGTTCAATGTGTGTGCTGGTTGTTAGATGACTGACTAGGATAGTTGATGAAGATGAGGGTTGACGAAGTTAATTTTATTTATTGATGACGTTATTATAGAATTGTAGTAGGTATATTGGGACTGTGTTGGTAGAGTTGCATAAGTAATTTAATTGTATATTCCGCTGTGTTGATTATGTGTATGGACAATATTTATTACCAAATACCTTGTATAGGTCCTTTGGGCTCATACGGCGGTTGCCACGTGTCCGATAGGTGGGTCGGGGCATGACAACGATGCCCTTACTCTATGTTTAATACGGAACAATAATCTTGCATCTCAAGCGTTTCTCATGTTTCAATTCCAATATCATATATGATATTTCATACAAGGAGTAAACTCAATCTTATTAGAAGACTCACATATATCGTATATTTTTCTTATATGTAAATTTATAGAATTACCCTCAAATTCCCTCTTGTAAAATTCTACTCAAATTCTTCCGCATTACTATAATATTTTTTTATTTGTTGATTAATGTAAGAGGAAGTCAATAATAATTTTTTTTTTTATAATCTATGTTATTAAAATATTAAGATAGACTCTAGGAGTAGTGAATTCACTAGATTAAACAAATAATACAACTTTGATCAATAATTTAATCTAAGTTGGTTTGACTTAAACCCAATATCCCCTAATACTATGTTAAAATAATAAATATATAAAAATAAGAGGATGATAGGAGGAATAATAGGTATTTGACTTATCCTTGATCCATGTGTTATCTAATAATTATGTATAAAGTATACGATTTTTTAACTAAGTAATTAGACTCTATATAAAAGATTATGAATTCAATACTAATAGAAATTAAAAGAATAACTCAAAGGTGATCATTGGAAATCGACTCTCTCTCTTTTGTTTATTCATCAAAATTAAGTATTTTAGTATTGAAATAAAGAGGATGTTGAGAGTTATGTTTGGTCAGTCTATAGGTTAATTATGGTGCAATAATTAAGTTAGGGTTAGCTGACTCATTCAATTGACCTATGAAATATTTTTTAAATTTAAAACAGTTAGTATATATACCATCAAAAGTTTTTAGGTTAATGCAAATAATATCTCAAAGAAAGTTAATATTATAAATAGGTTCTTTTAGTCCAAATTGGAGACTCAAGTATAATTATATAAATATCTAAGGTGAGAATAACTTTCGATTAAAACCTTCTCTTTAAGATTTCTCGTAATATTATTTTTTTTAATTTATATGTATTTATTTAAGATTTCTGTATAAAACTTTGACTAAAAATATACTTTATTACTAGTAAAATATATATATATATATATTGATAAAAAAGAAGAAAAATTATTTTGACCAAAATCTAGAAAATTCTGAAAATTTACTTAGAAAAGTTTTAACACTCCCTCCTGTTGAAAAACCCCCGGGCTTCTCCAGTAGCACAACGTGTTAAAAAACAACTAATGGATTGTTTACTGCATTGATATCTGAAGAAGCAGTGCAGCCGCATTTGCTTCTGAAGAAACTACCACTATTATTATCAGTGTTTCCTTTATTAACAGCTAAATCGCTATATACAAATTGCCTTTGCCGCAATGGGCATTAGTGGTTAAATATGTTGCTGCTTTGGATGTCGTAGAGATGATGTCAGACTTCCAATGGGCAGCCTACTGAGCGAGTTTATTTTTTTTGGACATTTGAGCTACAGAGTACCCTTGGCCTCTAAAGAAGGTAATATTTCACAGCTATTCGGAAATACACAGGACTCGAGAGCAAAACAAATCTACGTATTAGCTGGTAAAAGTAGTAAGGTTAGTATCAAAGTTATGGGGTTCCAAACCAACAAAAAATTAAAAAATTAGTCTGCATAATGCATGAAAGATGCACTGAACTTGCAAGTATTTCATAATATCATAATGTCATCGACATGGAAGGCACGGATACGAGTCTTGCAACTGCATAATGAATAAATAAACGTAGCATTTCCTGTTTTGTCAGACTAAAAAATATGTGCAAATCAAACAACTACCTGTTACGTTCATGTCGAACAGTTCCTAGTCATAATGAACCCAGAATATGGAGATGGGAATAAGCTGTAAGGTTATGCTAAGAGTTCCTGCAAATTAATCTTGCAATTATCTTTGCACTGATGTACATGACAACATATAAAGAACAAATCAAAACAACAAAATCACCAGCACCCAGCTATCACTCTGTAATTTTCCAGACACGTAAGTTGAAACCAGACCATCACCAGCTCTCAGCTAGCAGCATTTGTACTCGGACACAGTTAGTATTTGGGTAGGCCGAACATCCTACTCTGGTCTTCGCATTTTTACATTAATGCTAATCTCCTTGTAAGAAGTAACCCTCTCAACTGCTCTGCGTAATGGCCTTCCAACAGAAGATTTTTGTGGTTGTTTACCCCTTAAATGGGAAGAAACATCTGAATCCTGATTCTCACCCTTCATTTGTTCAGGCGAATAGCTTGTATTGGAAGCCGACAAATCCTTCTGAACAACATTTTCTTCATGCAAGTCTTTGTTCTTAATAGAAAAAACTAAAAAATCAGCTTCCTCCTTGATTGAGTTCTCCGTAGGCTCACACGATTTGGGCTTGAAATTACTGGACTTACGTAAGGATTTCCTGCAGTAAAATACTAATCAGAAGTCAAATTCTTAAGAATTGGAAAATGGAAACCATTCAAGAGTCGAAGAGTTCATGAATCACCTTCTTCCATCAGCGGATTTTCTGCTGTAAAATACTAATCAGAAGTCAAATTCTTAAGAATTGGAAAATGGAAACCATTCAAGAGTCGAAGAGTTCATGAATCACCTTCTTCCATCAGCCTTTCTATCAGATGTCACTTGGTTGGACAATGGAACCATGGCATCATCAATCTTGGGCAACTCCGCAGATTTGCATGATTCAGATTTCAAATTACAGTATTGCGTTCGCAAGGATCTTCTACTTAACAAAACTACTGTGTTAAATCCTGCTCTAGGACAATGAATAATTATTTTAAAGATTTACCAGAGGATGCATTACCTTCGTGCCTCAGTCTTCCCCTCTAGTGCTACGTGCTGGCTCACCGCAGAGCTGGCATTGTCTGTCTTGAATGAATCCTCAATGTCGCATGATTCTGACTTTAGGTCACTGGATTTTACTCGTAAGGACCTTCTGCTGAAATAAATTAATCAGGATCTACATAGCCTTGTGAAGGAAAAAAATCATCCAAATCTTAACAGAAGCATGAACTTACCTTCTCCCATTAGCCTGTCCATCTGCTGTCACTTGATGTTCCAAAATGGTAGATCGTAAAGCTTCAAAGACAAAAAAAATAGGCGGGGTGGGGAATCAAGTCTAGGAAAAAACTAAAATGAATTGAAATTCGTGAAATAACAAGTCATTTAAGTCATAATAGCTTTAAATTACGTTGATCTTTCAACTTCCTCTTCTTATTGGGATTGCCTACTTTTTTGTCATTAGCATTTTGAGTTTCATCTGCTTCAACTTTTGCGCAGTCGGCTTCATTAGCCTGTTGTAATTTTATAAAAACAGAACTATATAAGCATGAGAGAAGCTAAAATGTCCTTGAAGAACAAAACAACTCATCCACACCTCTGCGCCAATCTTCTCAAGTAGTTCCTTGATCAACTTTTCTTTCTCCTATTAACAAAAAGTAAAGGCTGCGAATAAGAGGTGGACAACGCCAAAAAGACCTAAAAGCAGTCCTTTACCTCTAGCTGTGAAGTCTTTAGCTTAAGAACTGATGACGTGCCACAAAGTTCATGTTGCAATATCTTTAGCTACATATAAGAGTTTACTAAATAAAAATGTTAGCACATGAAGAAAACTTAGTACAAAAATTCCAACTATTGCCAACAAAGAATTTACTTCCACAGTGCAGATAGAACAGTAAAAAAGATAAAGCATGAATAAGCAGGAAAACTTACTCTGTCTTTCCTGACATTGATCTCCTGCATATCAGAAGATTAAACAGATGTAAATGTTTATATCTTTCCATGAATGGAAACAATGAACAAAAGGCATTATTTTGCCTACCGCAAGCATATGCGAGTTAGACTGAGCCAACTGCCAGTTTTGTTGATTGGATTTCTGCAATTCAAGTTTGAGTCTCTGCAACTCGATTCCAGTCAATTCTATGATTTTACTGTCAAAACATGCAAACAAATCAGCCCAAGCAATCAAAACACAATCGATACCAGACACTATCTGCCTTTTTCAAAATCACGTACTTCTTTTCAGCAAGAAGTTTCAACAAGTCGGTATTTTCCTGGAACATCATAAAAATGATCGCTTTTATTGAGCAAAAACAAAAATTCGAACGAATTAGAGAACCACAAAATAAAAATTCAAAAGAGCACCTTCATGAGCTGCGCGACGATGTCGTTGGAGCTCATACAAGAACCCACCTTGGAGTTGCCCTCATTACCGGTCATCATCATTTCGACCCTCCTTGAACTGACAGTATTGGTAATGTCGGACAATCTTTTCCTCCCAGTGGCGCTCCCGACAAAGTTCTGAAATTTCTCTCTGAGATTCGCAGCAACTAAAAGGCCGAGCGAGCGCCAACTCGCCCACATCATCATCAGCAACGCAAGCCACTAAAACCAAAACCCTAAAAGAAAAAAAGACAAAGTTTAAACGATAGAAGAGCAGCGGGATCCTCACCTGCGGCGTCCATGGATGCAGCAAAGAAGGTAAGACCGCGGCCAGATCGAGGAGCAAGAAGGAGAAAGATCAAGATCTGGCGAGAGAGGAGGGAAGAAGGAAGGGGGAGCGGCGGAGGAAGGCAGAGCACACTTCTCGGGATCCTCGACACGCATTCGAATTTTGAAATGGCCTCCAATTTTCTTCCCCCGGTCCAATCGGGTCGGATCAAGCGCACCGTCGCACCCGTATGCTTGTGATCCTTTACCAACTTGGAGTACGATGTTTGGTGGATCGGGTTTCGGCTCGATGGGATGCGGCGTAATAGGGATATAAATTTTATAAAAATGTATTTTAAAAGGGTATTTTGGAAAATCTACTTAAAAAATTTAGAAAAATAAGTAAATAAACACGTGGAATTAAAAATTCTGATAAGTTGGTAGATTGGATTAAATATTTGAATAGAAAGATTATAGATTAGATTTAGATTTAGTAATCAATCCCTCGTTCTTATTTTTATGAAATATAGCACAGTAGAAGTCGACTTATTATATCTACTTCAAAAAAAAACTGCATTCGTACGAGATATTTATTCATAAATGAGCCAATCCAACCCAACCCATTGGATACGTTTATTTACTTTTGCACCCCTCGCTCTCCCCGCCCCTCATCTGAACCCTAGATGGGAATCAAACACACCAGCCGCGGCCCTAAGCGGCGGCCGCGGTCGCGGAAGAATACCGTCGCCGGTGCTCCTGTCGGAGGTCCTCCTGATTCCAACTCCGATTGCAGCTCCGAAGACTCCTTCCACGACGGCGCCTCTTTGCAGACCCCACCACGGCAGCCGGAATCCTTTGGGATGGAGTCCTCCCGTATGGCGGCGGAGCAAAACCACGCTCAAAGGTCGCATTTTGATGGTTCAGCGCGCCCCGCTTCCGGCCTCCGAGGTTTCCCTCAGGGCCATGGAGCTGGGGCTGGCGAGGTTGGCCAGGGTGAACCTCCTCGCAAGAAAGTGATTGTTTTGGGCCTCATGGCTGCTCAGAACTGTCCGTGGAGAACTGGAAGGAAGTCTCGTGGGGCCAAGCCTAAGAACCAAAGTTAAGCAGGGATGGGGTACTCCAACAGCCAAAGTTTGGAGTAAGTATTTGAATCTTGTGAGCATGTAACGTATGTGTCTGTATTGAAAGATACGACTGGTTTGGATAATTGAATCCCGTGAATCTGATGTTTAATTTTGTATTTCGATAAGTAGGAAACGACGAAAACAAATTTCTCATGGTATTTGCTCACTATGCTTGAATTTGTTCTTGTTATTTGGTTTTCTGGCTGTTGGCTTCAATAGTCAACTGACGTTAAAGGCTATACTTTGATTTAATCACCAATTTCCTCTTCTTCTGTTTTTGGTAGATTTGGGATGTTAATTTCCATACGGTAGGCTTTTTTTCCTGTTCCAGCAAGCTTTTAATGTTATTCGTCGTTACATTATTGTATGAAATCAGTGGAAAAAACAATATATAGGTGTCGAATGTATCTCGGTATGTGGTTACATTATGGGCCCTGCCCTATGTTTAATTCTTAGAGGAAGTTAGTAGTAAGCATTGTCAAAATGTTGGCATTAACTACACAGCTTTCTGAATGGTGATACGGTACCATCGATTCTTAGAGATGATTTCTTCGGTTTCAGTCAGTATGGGAATCCATTGTTTTCCTGACCAATGGAAAGAGAGCATGCACTTGTTTCCAAAGCTTTCAGCCAGGATTCTCTCTCTTCCTCTTGTAGTTCGCACTATCTATCAATTGTGAATTTGCAGTTAGTAGGTTAAATTGTGAATTTGCAGTTAGTAGGTTAAGTTAGCAGACTGATTTAGTTATGTATTTCTTCTGGTTGAAGAATAGATTATGTAAAATTAGGAGAAGATATTCATACTGGATTGCTACTTGGCATCTTGTTATTATTTTGCTCTTGTTCGGTTTTTATTAACGTCAAGTGCTGAGACTCTATTGCAAAATTAAGTAATCTATAAGTGGATTTCACTTTAATCTGTTCTGAGCTGGAATAAGTTAGGAAAACCAACAGGAGAAAAAAGTTATGGTACTGCTACTTGGTACTGCTGGTGATATATATATTCATGCCACTCTAAAATTATCCCTTTCAATAAGAATGAACCAACATGAATAAATGACCTGAATCAGTCCATAACGAAACGATTTCCCCTCTATATATGGAGGGTTTCAACAGTAATCAGTAGTTAGATGTTCATGCGATTCACTACATCTATTGCTCCACCGAGTGAAAAAAACAACATATATGCACATCCGATGTTGATAGAGCGCCATCGATGCTTTCTATTGTTGGATCATCAAGGTGACAACAAACTAGAAAGAAATCAATAATCAGCATTCGCAGTCAGAAATTGAATCAGCATTAGCCAAATTTCATAGCATAGATAAGAAAGAGCCTGAGCCAAGGCAACGATGATACTTTTCCTTTCCCTCCTCCTATTTTCCTTTTTATTTCCTTTTCTCCCCGTGGGTAAATGATTTCTACTCCTTGTGTACTCGACCTCTTTGTCTAATAGTAATCCTAGAAGCTCATCAGCAAACACATTTGAAAACTCCTACACAACGCTAGTTTATACAGATAATTTCTACTCTCAAATTGCTACGATTATGAGGTATAACATGAATCTATTGCAGTCTTTCTGACACTGTAATGCTAAAATACCATGGATCTAAAGAATAATGAACTTTAAAGACTACAACATAAATAGATTAGCCTCAAACTATAGCACCTCCATTAATATATTTTTCTTCACAATCTTATTAGGAATTAGAATCGCTTGGTATGGAATGCGCACAATCAACACTCCACTCTCGCTGTAATAAAAACATACTCATAGTATATAAGCATATGAGTATTTTTAATATCTATCACTGTATGAATAAGAGTTCAATATATCAATAAAAATTACACCTCAAATGATAGTGCCTGCTAGGTCCTACACTTGATCAATATAAAACACATACACTAGAAACTATACTTATGTATCATGTTATGTGGCCAATTACTATAGAGTAACTCTTGAGTAACAAATGGAGTAGGTCCTTTGTTATCCTTTGTTCTCCCTCGAGGATAGCAAGGGTAATCTCACTCGTTGAAACTAGGTTACTTGTAATAGAAACAAATCTCCTATACGGACAACTAATGCTAATATGGGTTGGATTGCCATAGCAAAAACAATGGGCTCTTCCTTTTCAGTTGGTCAGGATCTCTAAATAACTCTTATACTTCCTATACTAAGTCCTCAGGTATCTTGAGAGGGGGTGGTTATTATGGGTATTTGTAGATCTCTTCTTGCCCCTTATAAGTAATCGTAGAGCTTCTTACCCCAAAAATTTCATCCTCAAATTAGTTTCGAGGGCACCATCATCTAGGGTCTCTTGCTTATTTCTTATTTACTCTAACTTTGTTTCAAGCTTCAATGTCCATGGTTCTCCCCACTAGGATATGGTGGAGAGCCTTGAGATGCTAGTATATTCCTAATTTTCCATCATAATCATCATCGAACCACATTGCAGATTTCTATAAACCGTCAACTTTTACTCAACTATTATATGAGTCTCCTTATGTCAACTCTATAAACTTATGTTGATATATAGATGATAAAACAAAGAAAAATATCAAATGCAAAAGATCCCCTTAAACTCCTACCATTTGAAGTCCTCCCAACCTCTAGCCAAATGATCTAATCTTAAGGTAAAAATATACTCACAATATATGAATGAGTATTATCAGTATCTATCATTGCATGAATATGAGTGCTATTAATGAAAATTATACCTCAAATAATAGCATCTTATGTTTGCATATACTTGAGCCTAAGGTGAAGTATCTCTCTATGAGCGATCATTGTAGAGTAGCTTTTGAGTTGGTAACATGTGAAGTAGATCCCTAGTGGTACCTTGCTCTCCCTTTAAGAGGGTAAGCACAAGCTCACTAATTGTGGCTAGGTTACTTTCAATGGTAGCAAATCTGTTGCTCATGGAGACACCCAATGTCTGATTCCCATTACAACTAGGTTGCTTTTCATTAAAATAATTATTTTTAATATATAGTCCATAATTTCTTTAGTTATAACCCTAGAGCTTAGTTTCACTATAAATAGTACATATAAGCAAACCTATGAGATTTATTATGAGATTTGTATTTTTACATGAATGGTGATAGCGTAATAAATGATTATTTTGAAGGTTGTATGAAAAAAAAATAATATGGAGGATTTATTTATAAAATTATTTATAAATTTTAAAGTTAGAATTTTTACATAAAATTATACAGTCAGATAGAATTTTGGATATAAAATCTAACAGCGTAGACAAATTGTAATTTGGACGTCGTTTGCTTGGTCAAATAGTTGAACCAATGATAGATCTAAATGGATAGATGAGATTAAATCACTTAAAATGATGGATGAACCAAATCTAATCTCAGCAAACCAAGGTTGAACCAGGGATAAATTAAACCTGACTTGGGTGAACCGCTTGGTTTAATTAATATTTTAATTTAATTTAATTTTTCCTTTTTATCGCATCATGAGCTCTTCCTCCTTCGTGCGAGCGATGAAGCCATTCAACCCCTCCTCCTTGTCGATGATGCTCCAGCTAACTCCAGTGGAGTTTTTTGAACGGGATTTGAACCACAACATCGGGTGAATTAAGCAAACATATTAGATACATTATTTTTAAGTTTTAGTGAAGATTTGAGGGAGAAATTGAGGTTGAGACATCGGCGGTGAAAACTCCATCACCGAAGCTTGCTCCGGTGATTGCCAGCCATTCTAGCCATAGAACTTGATAAGCTTGGTACTTATGGCTTCTCCTCGATGAAAGATATCCATAGGTACCTGAGTTGAGGGCTATTGGTTGTTGGTTGGCCATCGATGAGCTAAAAATCATAACTTAGGAATTTTGCCTAAGTGAGATTAATCTGTGAAATTGGACGCCGGTGAGCTCAAAAAATTAGAGCAAATATGATTTTTGGATTCCTGATGAAGAGAATTTTTGATTGGTATCAACATTGTTGCTGATTGAAGAACTTCGCCTACAAGGGTTCCGATAAACTTTCCGGTGAGATTCCAGCAGGTCTCCGGTGAACTTGTGATAAAAATTTGGATGAATCTAGTGACATTGTAAGAGTGTTGGTGAAGACGGATTTGAGAAATTGTTACCGGATTGAGAATTAAAATTCATTGAAATATTTATAGGAAATTCGTTAAGCAAGCACGAGGATACAAACGATCGCGATATGAGTTAGATAGCGATTACGATGATAGGAGCAAGTGAGTATTTATTCTCTGAATAGAATAGATGAGATAGTTCTTAGTGTTTAATCCAGGAGAACTATATCCCTTTGATTATCTATATTGATATTCTTTGGTTCTCTTGCTAGTTAATATAACTCCTGATGATGATTATAAATGAGTTGTGAACAATCGCTAATATTCATGTTTATTAATATAAGTTTTTCATTACTATTGTTCCCAACCATGACACTATGCTTTTGTTGACTCTAAATCTAGCATATGTATCTGTATGATTATTCATGATAATACTTCACTTTTTGAATGCATATGGCTAGGATGACATATTACTGAATAGTATTATAAGCACTTTCACTGCAGTGATAGGAGATTATGTTATCGGCACTTCCATGGGCCACCTATAAAGAGGGGCGTGGGGCGATAGTGCTCGAGGTTAGGATATGAGACTTGGTTACTCCTGATTGGTTTTATACTCGACTAGCTATGGATACTAGGTATTCCCAAGTCCTTATCCTTGAATGTATACCTGGAGGATATCTCTAAGGACTCTCCCTTTTAGCTTTACCGTGGATTTTAGAGATGGGTTGGGTAACGCTTTCGGTTACCATCACTGGACTTAGCATGGTGGAACTTACCAATCATAAGAACTACTTATTCTGATCTATTTAGATAGTATGAGGGCATTGGTCACCCCTACAGAAGGAAAGGAACTTTCACAGCCCTTATACACTGATCTTTCTTCTCTTCTTATGCACTCTCTTTTCTTTAGGAACGGATATAAGAGGCCAAGTTAAAGAAGTCAATAAATTTGGTCGGACGAGAGGACTTGAACTATTAAAGGCCTTTCTGAGGTCTCGCAATGAAATTATGAAACTCACAGTGAGAGCCTGTCGCGCTCCAAATATACCTTTGGGCACGTAGCAACCGCCGTATAAGCTGCACTTCTACACCACAACTTATACAATACTAAATGTATCACAAAGCATCACAACTATTTTAATTAAACATAATAGAAATATAAACAAATTACATTTGGTACAACACTACAAAATAAATCTCTATCTAAATTTTCAAATTAAATTCTACTTCGTCATAACTAGGTTTTCCCTCGTTCCTCGTACCAATGGTCAACCTGTAACCTGCGCAATAGGGAAAAATGTGCACATCTGAGTCGCGAAACTCAGTGAGGCTACAAAGAGAGCACCCTAAAAATGAGCATAAAGTATTATACAAACCAACAAGAAAATACATTACTAAATCACATACTAAATCAACATGTCAACAATATAACTAGATGTAGGAATAAGATCATAACGCTAGCACTTTATCGAAGATGTTATGTTTCCTTAATTAATATTTAATAATTTATTCATACTACACCTGAGACATCCAACCTATGTTTAGGGTAAATTCCTCGTGAAGGATTTTCCCAAATTCGTTAGTGTTAACTCTAAATCTTTATCTTATATGCTTGTACACTGACGTTAGGAGAAAGAGCTGGTGATCACGACACCCATTCTTTCCAATATACGTACCATATAGTGCTGTAATTCTGCCTCATAATAGGCTCACCACACAAAATCACAAACCACACTATCTACAGCCTAACAAGCTGAGATATTCTGCATATGTTACCAATGAACCTGGACTGCTCAGGGACCCACATCTTGAGCGTATCAGTGTCCCTAGGTTCCCTAACATTGGTAGCGCATTGAACGGTACTATTCCTAACACACCATCTACCTTAAAGTAATACAATTAAGGTAAATTCTGTACCAAAGTGAGATCTTGGTTACCCTAAAGCATCTGTGGCTAAGTCAACCAAACTTGCACCTCTACCTTGGCTAGCATATAGCTCCTCACCACATGTTAGCACATAACAACCTAAGAACCTGATGTCATCTCCTAGATTATTATGACCCTAAGATGTCCAAAAGTTCTTAGTCATATGTCAATTAAGACCATTCTAGGTGTAACATATTATGAACCTAAAGTGTCTCTAGTTTTTATCTCGTGTCATCTTGTTCTATGTTCTTACTAAGTGTCTCTACATCTCTAACATAATATGAACATATCAGATAGTAACATAACATGAGTATGAACATCAATATCATGTATTAATAGCATCATACAAATATTAGCATAACATAACTTTTAACTCATGTGATTTCACATGTTAATTAAAATATGTAACAAAGCAGATATATAACTTATCAGCATGTACAATAAATAACAATGTCTTTTAGGACTCAACACTGTAGTAAGCCATAAATTTGAAATCATAAGCCCTCACCTGAGTCTCAAAGCAAATTTCAAACAAGAATCATAGCTTGGTTGTGACTCTTAAAAGCAAGTAAGCAATCAAGAAAAATAATTCCTTTCTATCAACACAAATCACAGCTTGGCCGTGATTTGTCAAGCAACAGTACAACAATTTAATTCTCCTAAAGTAAAATACATACATCCAAACTAAATATAAATCATACAAGCCAACAAGAATTTCCTATCTACCCTTTATACTCACATCCTCTCATATTATTTTTATTTAATTCCTTTATAATCAATCAATAATTTAACAAATTAAATAATCACAATACAACCATAATTAAACATCATCAAGCCTATAAAATAAACATTCAATTTAACAATTAAATTATTCTAACAATTCTGCTCTAACATATACCACCATAATTAATTCAAAAATAAATTTTAATAATTATGTGAAAAAACTAATTAAATTAAATTAAATAAATTTGTGAAATCCTAAATTATTCAAATTCACTAAATAGAAAAAATCTAAATTACCTAATTACCTAAATTTTATAACATCATAAATGTATTAATTCTGTAAAAATTCTAATTAAAATATTTTAATTCTATTTAATGCAATTTAAATACAATAACATCTACCAAAATATTGTCCTCATACATATAACATACAAATAATACATTTAAACTCTAAATTAACCTAAATCATTTTAATTAAATTAAGAATTATACTTTAATAATTTTTAAAAATTCTAATTAAATCACGAAAATTATATTCAAGCATAATATAGTATCACAAATTATTTTATATTTTTTTAACAAATTTAATACACTCGAAGCCCTGAATCCAACTAAAAATAATTCAAAAATAGTACCTAAAATTTAATAAAAATTCTAAATAAATTTCTCAAAGTCTAAAACTCACCAAAAAACACTATGTCACATTGAACCGGACCGAACCAAACGTAAAATTATGAAACCAGGCGTGAACCACGTCAAACCGCACCTATTGTATGAGCAAATTAGATATTGAATGCGTGAAGGAGGGCACTATCTCTTAAATAAAAAATGATGCAACTTTTTTCCAAGACTCCCCTAATGTGGGACTAAAAAACCAACTCTCAAACCTTCCAACTTTTTCTCTTCTTTTCTAAAAAATTTAAAATTAAAATTTAAAATCCCTTTTACCTAATTTTTATTTTTCTAATTTTATTTTTTATTTTTATCCTACTTATTATTTTATTATTTTAATATCATAATAATTCTTTTTTAAAAAAAATAGAGTTTACAGAGCCCCCCAAGGAAGCACTAGTTCAGAAGTAAAAAGGTGCTAGGCGGTCGTTTGAAGCAAGAAGAGAAGAAAAGAGATTATGAGAATTTTGCTTTCAGTTTCACTGCCTCAATTCATAAGTTTTTTGATTTGCAAAGTGTACGTATGGAGAAATTAAAACTCGGCTCACTTCTACTCCCTGGCAATGAAAAAGCAACTCAACCAATTAATTTGAAAGATTTGCAAGGTGAGTTTAGGAGACTTGTGAAAGGTCTTTTTGACACAACTATTTCTTGGGATTCTTTGGATCATAGTGGTGAATGCTCAATCAATCGCCACTTTCTGAAAGGCCACATGTACTTGAAAATCTTTGCCAAGTTCGCATGACTATTGAGAGACTGAAATAAGAGAGAATCTAAAAACATTCTCTAGTATGAGCCTAAAGATGAAGTGAAGGTAAAGAGCACAATGATTTGGCCAGTAGGTAGGGCTTGAAATTCAACTTCCTTTCGCTATGCACCTAGGAATGCCCTCTAGAAACCCTATGTTGAAGCTGCCATTTATAAGCCCTGGTACTTGATAGGCAACCCCCTCAAGAAGGAGTTTTTCTACTTGCTTCCTATGCATCGATTGGATCTTTTGGCTTGGTATAGGTAGTTCGTCGAGTGAGGTCATTCAACCCAGTATCAATTTCTTTCTACTGAACTTCGTAGACGACCAAATATCTTACCCAGAATCAGCACCATGCTGGAGACTCGGCAGAATGATATAAGCTCTTTCGCTTTCGTCGCTACTGTTAATAGTTAAGAATGATATAATCATGAAAGTACAAGGACCTAAAAATAACTCGCTCTAATTGCAGCAATTCATAATTAAATTTAAAACAACTCACTTGTTTAAGAATAACTCTTCCATTAATTTAGTCACCATAGGTGTCCATCAAGTCTCTTAAAAGCAATAAAGCATGTATTTACATTAAAATTTCGTGAAGATTTAACTTCTATCCATTTTTCCCATCCTAAGGCCTTGTATTAAATTAGAGAAAATAATCTAAAGTAAAGGGTACTAATATATTAGAAGGTAAGTCAAACATAGTGCCATTTATAGGCATAAAATTTAGTCATTGAAGAGGATATATGTTCTTAAATCACTTTCCAAGTTGCTACTACTTTTCGGCAACAGCAAGGTTTGTTCTTTCCATTTTTGACATGTGGAAATTTGTCCTTATCTCACAAGGTTATTCATGACCCTTTAAATAGAATTAAAATAGTATTTAGCCATAGGGATAAAAAGGGAGTAAGTCACTGTTGATTGTGTATTCTCATTATCTTTCATACTTGCAACAAGAAGGAGATAATAATCAAACAATTCTATCTACCTACTGTTACTCCTCCTTTTCTCAAACCAAGACTCACCACATGTACTGATTTACCATCATATGATACTAAATAACTTTGAGTCAGCAGTAGAACTATTTCTTTTTCCTGTTATTTCACACTTAATATCCTCTTTCACTCCTTTCCTTCTTCTTATTCTTTCATATTTAGTACATCTAATAGATTTAAAAGTAGCTCAAAACCTTCTTAAATTGCCAAAATTGCTAAAATCAGATAATGAAACAATGTGGAAGATAAAAATAGGAAAAATTCGGATCTGGGTTGATCTTAGAAAAGAAAGTGATTTTAAACATCCGTTTATCAAATTACTATAGAAGACAAGTGGAAATTGAAACTAAGAGTAATTGGGAGAATTGGAGAAATTAGAAGGGCAAAAGAGTCATTACTCGCTTCATCTTCTCACCCGCGCTACAACCTCGACGAAATTGATTTCAAAAAAGGGGGAAAGAGTTGGCTAGAAAACTAGAACCCTAATTCCCCAAATTCAACATCTTTGGAGTTTAAATAATTATGCGGATTCTGGTTCGTCAGACTGTTGAGACTAAACAAAGAGGTGACTCTATCATAGGGCAGAACGTAGTACTATATAGTAGTCACATAGTGTGGGTTTGGTGAGACACATATATAAAGATCACGAAGCATGGGCTGAGGTACGACTTACGAGATCGAAAGGAGATGATTCCACAGTCACCAGTTATCTCCACCAATGTCAGTGTGACGGGCACTAGGCAGAGACTTAGATGGACACTGATGAGCTCATGGATAATCCCTGGGTTGAGCGTATCCTAAAAATAGGATGATAGCCCTAGAAAATATGAAAATAAAAAATATAATGGATGATGATTTTGTTGTGCACAAATATGACATGAAAGACTTCCCTTATGATCCGATTTAATTCTTACAATATTTTCATATCATGATTACTTTATTTTAATTAAATTCATATATGCCAATGTTCCTGTTTCTTACAATTGCGAGGGACTACTTTTTCTGTAATCACTGGGCCGCAAGGCTCAAAGCAAGTTATTTTTCCATGCATAGGTATTTGGAAGCCGAGTAAATTACTTGGGAGCATTATATGGAGAGACAAACATTAGCTTGACATAATTTATTATTTCATGACTTAGATTGAGTGTATTAGGTACACTAAACTTGTGAGATTTGTATTTTTATATTAAGGGTAATTATGTAATAGATGATAATTTTGAGGGGTTTTATGAAAGAAATAATATGGAGGACTTATATGTAAAATCATATGGATTTTTAAAGTATGAAATTTTAATATAAAAATTATACCATCACATAAGATTTTTGATTTGGAATCCAACGGTGCAGACAAATCATAATTTGCCTGACTTTTAAAAGCTAGAACAATACTACATTTATTTTGTGTATATAGAGATCCACTAAATAGACATTTTGTATATACATGGGCATGTGCCTAATTTTGATCGTAAAATACGTGTATATAAGTGTTTCAATGTATATGAGATCTGGTTTGAAAATATTTAGCATCAGAGTTATATTGATCTGTTATCGAGGTTCTCTCCTTCAATAAATAGAGGGGATATGAGTTCCCATGTAGTCTTGGAAGGTAATTGGGGCTATGTGTGGAGTTTACTAGTCACGCCCCGACCCACCTGTTGGACATGTGGCAACCACCGTATGAGCCCAGAGGACCCATACAAGGCATTTAGTAATAAATATTATCCGTACACATAATCAACACAGCGGAAAATACAAATAAATCATCTATTTAACTCCACTATCACAGTCCCGATATACCTACTACAATTCTACAATAACGTCATCAATAATTAAAAGTAAATCCATCGATGACCCTCATTTTCATCAAATATCCCGGTCAGTCATCTAACAACCTACACACACATTGAACGTGGTGTGCTCAGCCTTGCGGCCCAGTGCGAAATTACGGCTCGAAATCGAAATAAGGAAATCAAAAGCTAGGAGGAGTACTCTAGGATGCCTTTGGTTTGTTACTCTAGGATGTCATCAGCATATGTCACCTACGTCATAATAAGACTTTGAAGTTTCAAGACTCGGGCTGCCAGCTTATGCTTAATGAATACCCGAGCTAAGGGTATCAGTAAGCCCATCAGTGCTTTTCTGTCTCTATCTCTACCTATGCCCGTTGCACTGATGTTGGCGGAGAGGACGGGTGACCCTTGATCACTCTCCACTGTCTCGCTAGTCGCCCTCAATGCCTCCCCTAGCGAAACTGTCGTGCCCTTACATCCTCCCCGGACTCCGTAGGGGCAACGATGACTCGTGTAGTACTACACACTGCCCGAAGATAATGTCACCATCAACAAGACTCGTCGGCCACGACTAACCGATAAAAAAAATCCTAGGATCCGAACTACTCATCTGATTGTCTGTAGAACGTCATGGATGATAGTCGCGTGGTCTACGGATCCACTGTCCAAGGCGTCGCATAGGGAATCACCTTCCCAGTCCAATAGCAGTCGACGTCGACCGAGATTGACGCACATCCGCACGATGGGCTGTGGCAACCTCGACTCCATCGGTGGACTTCATGGTAGGGCTCATCCTCGCTAGCCATCTCAGGACTATCACGGGGTCGCCTAACGACACCCGTGCGGGTATAAACTTTTTGGATAGGGACTTGCTCCATATTTTCAGTCTAGTACGACCTTGGAGTGCGTACGGTCCCTTTCCCCACCAGCTCTCAATATCTAAGCTATGTATAGCCTCGGGAGTGGTGCAAAGCGGAACATCACCGTTTGACCATCGTCGGTACGCGGCGGTCAACCGGGGCATGTGAGAAATACCCCTTTCTGTCTAAGTTATAGTGATGTCTCCAAGGAGATTCTAACATGTCATTCTATATATATCTATGTCCGCATGGTAGTGGTTTAGAACATAACATAGAAAATAATATAACATGCAGGACCAGAATTTAGAACATGTTAGATACATAGCAGATCATTCATGTTAGACAAAATAAATTATACTAACATGTATACGATCATAGTATTAACAAATATTATATTTTTTATCATATTTAGGGCATCCAAGAATTTCCTAAGAAAACCTCAGCAGAAATTCCCTAGCTTATAAATCCTACATCGATGAACCAACGCACCGGATTTGACGGTTTACTCTTCGGAACCAACCTAATGTCCGTTCGTTGAATTTTATTCTCTAACATTGTCTCGATCCACGTGCCGTCATTTACGCATTTAATATTTTCCTGTCAATTATTTAACGAATTTTAATTCTCAATTCAGAAATAATTTCTCAAATCTCTCTTCACCACTACTCTTAGAATGATTTCTAGAATCACTCTAATTTTTTCCAAGTTCGCCGGAAAATCTCTCCGGCGATCACCGGAGAGTTCGCCGGAACCCTCACCGGCGAAGTTCTTCGATCAGCACTAATATTGGTACCAATCGAAAGCTCTCTTCATGAGGATTCCAAAAATCATATTTGCCCCAATTTTTATAGCTCATACGCGATCAATTTCACCGATTAAAAATTTGTGCAAAATCCCTAAGTTAGGGTTTTTAGCTTTCCGGCGGCCAATAGGCGGCTAATAGCCCTCAACTCCGGTACCAATGGATAGCTCTCGTCAAGGAGAATCCATAGGTACCAAGTTTGCAAGGTTTCAAGACCGGAATCGCCGGAAATCATCGGAGGAAGCTCCGACGATCGAAACCCTCACCGCTGATGCCTCTCGCATGATTTCTCCCTCATCTCTACACCAAATTTGGGTGTCTTGGTATCAAAATGAAGAGGAGGTCGAGATCTACCTGTGGCTAAAATTTGGGAGCCTAGTTCATCGTGGTTTCACCGGAGCATCGTCGAGAAGTTTGCATTGCCATCGCCGGTCCGTGCGGAGAAGGAGAGAGAGAGAGATGGAGGGAGAGGAGCGCGCGAGCGGGCACTCGGTGGGAAGAAAATGCATTTTTTTTAATTAGTTAATTAAAATCTTAAATCTTAGATTAAATCTTGATTGTCCAATTGACCAATCAAACGACATCCAAATTACGATCCGTCTGCGCCGTTGGATTCCTTATCAAAAATACTACCTGATGGTATAATTTTCACATCAAAATCTCATACTTCAAAAATCCATATGATTTTACAAATAAGTAATTTAAAGAATTTCTTTTACGATTAAATTCTCTAAATACTAAAATTACTCTATTGCCCTTATTCAAAAATCACGGGTTTCACATCACTGCCACATGTCCTAAGGGAAGGTACGGGGCATGACAAAACTATTTGTATCAAGTTGTAATCATAAAAATTTTCTACAGATTTTTATTCCACGGTTGTGTTCTTTATGATATTATAATTAGCTTTGTGTTAGTTATGCAAACTCATATAGCAATTGTCATTGATAGAGTGGGGGCATGACATCTATCTTGGATTAATAGTCATTATATAACTTTTATTGATGGCTTTTGAAGTTATACTTTAATTTCCTTAATGAAGGATCATTATAAAGTATTTAAAATTTTTCAAAGTTTCTATAATAAAATTAAAACATAGTTTCGAAAAATAATTCACATCCTACGAAGTGATGATACTAAATTATACTTCTCAGCTTCCTTTAACTCTTTTCTTGCATCCAACGACATCTTACATCAATCTAGCTACTCTCATACTCCTCAACAGAATGATATAATTAAAAGGAAACATCATTATATTATTGATAAAGCTTGAACCTTTTTTATTAATTCCAATATTCAATTAAAATTTTGGATTGATATTGTTCTCATGGTAGTGTATCTAGTTAATAGGATGTCATGCTCAGCCCTTAATAATCAAACCTCCCACTCAATTTTGTTTCCAAGAGAAGCTCTTTATATAGTTGCCCCTAAGTTATTTAGCTCAATTTACTTTGTATATGACTTATCTCTTAATAATGACAAATTATAACCCCACTCAACCAAATATAAATTCCTAAGGGACTCTCGATTGTGAAAAGGACATCAATGTTATTCTCCACCTACAAATAGGTGTCACACCTCTCTAAATGTCGCATTCTTTGGAAATATTCCTTATTTTTTAACTCTAATTGAATTAGAATCTTTAAAACAAGTCTTACTAATATCTATCATTGATGTTCATAGATGTCATTAGCAAATAGGAAGACAAGTTGAGGTTCTAGTGCCTAAAGTTAATGAGCAATATGAACTACACATGAGTAACACAAACCCATCAAATCAGTTTGGTATCATTTATGAGCGTCGACAATAATTAAAGCTTCTGTTGAGAATGATTTTGCAATTGTTTCAGCCCCCGTTCTAGTTTCTCCACTTGCAAAATATCCTATTCAAGCTCCTCAAATTCAGATCTAGCTAACCTACCCATTGCAATTTACAAAGATAAAAGGTCACACTCAATTCAAATCCAATATTATCTTTTATCACCAATATATTTTGCTTTTATATCCACTGTCTTCCATTATAATTCCTAAAAATACCTAAGAAGCTCCATCTCATCTAAAATGACGATAGGTAATGATTAAGGAAATGATTGCTTTAAAATCAAATTAGACATGGACATTTACTCCTCCTCATGAAAAGTCAATTATGGATTATCGATGGATATTCACAATCAAAACTAGACCTAATAGGGAAGTTGATACATTGGAAGCAAGATTTGTCATAAAGGTATATACTCAAATTTATAGGCTAGATTATAGTGATACTTTCTCTTTAATTGCCAAAATTACCTCAATACGACTTTTTATCAGTAGCAACCATAAAAAATTGATCATTGTATCAACTAGATATCGAAAATACTTCTTATGTGGGGACATAGACGTGGAGATCTATATGGAGTAACCTTCCAGGTTTATTGCTTAGGGAAAAATTTGGTCTTGTATGCAAACTGAAGAAATCTTTATAGGAGTTGAAGCAATCACCTAGGGCATGGTTTGCAATATTTAATTAGGTTCCAAAACTATTTGGTATGGAAAGGTTTGAAGCTGATTATTTAGTATTTTCTAAATTCTCTTCAAACAATAATCTATATATCTTATTGTGTATGTAAATGATATAATCATTATATTAAATGAACAAGAATGTATCAAAGATTTAAAGCAGCATTTATCTCAATATTTTTAAACCTATGATATTTCCTTGGTATTGAGATGGCTTGATTGAAAAAATGAGGGATAATTATATTTCAAAGGAAATATAATCTAGATTTACTAAATAAAATAGGATTGATAAATTGTAAGACACTTGATATCCTAATGAATTTGAATGAAATTTTTTTACTAGATCAAGGAAAAATCTACTCAGATCCAAAATGATATTGAAAATTAGTTGGGAAGCTAAATTATCTCATCATAACTAGATTAGATATATCATTTTCGATCAATGTGGTAAGTCAATTGCCTAATTCTTCTCGTGTTAGTCATTGTAATGAAATTGTGAGAATTCTTAAGTATATAATAAAATCACTAGGAAAAATAATAATATACAAAGATAGAGACAACATAAACATCATAGGTTACACATATATAGATTGGGCAAGATCACCTTCAGAATATTGTGTGTTCATTGATAAAAATCTAATTTTATAAAAAAGTAAGAGACAAAGTGTAGTAGTCATGGCATGCACCAACCCTATGTCAGCAACGTGGCAACCGCCTTATGAATTGTAAAAATCTACATAAAGCTAAATAAATTTTTTTCGTGTTGACTAATGTTCAATGAAGTCAACTTTAATTTCCTACTACAGTCCATCAAATTTTAAGTTTGTACTGCCCTATATCCTACTATCTTGACTCGATGTCCAGAACTCGATCTCCCTCTCTCAATCTGTTACCTGCAGGGGAGGAAAAATTTGCATGCACTGACTCTTGCGACCCAGTGGCTTCAGAGAAAGACATCCTAGTATAGAGGCAAAAGAGATATATCTGGAAACAGCTAAGTACGAATAATCAAGCAATAGCAGTTTAATAATTGATATAAGCAAGCATACGATAATAATTAAATAAGCAGACAATGTAAATAATAAATCACTCCATAATTTTGCATTAATTCATCTGTATCATCTCTATACCAATATGTGTTATATTTTCTATTTAGTTTGGGCTGCCTTTCTTTGCTTATTCCCTTATCAGGGACTAAGCCCGCCAGTGTCCAACTAGGTCTCTACCTAGGCCAGTCACTGATGTCTCCACAGGAGGCTATTATGCACCCTGGATAACATCGCGAACCACCAGTGTTCGGTTAGTGATGTTCCCCCTCCCGAGGCTTCTGATAGCTTAGATACTGGGAGCGGGATGAAGGGATTGGACCAGTTAACTCCTGGGTCAGATCAGACCAGCACATGGAGTGGTTCCAACCCAGGTTCCTATACCCTTATGCGTTCCGCCTCGGCGACACCGTGATAGTCCTCAGATGGCTAGTGGGGATAATCTCACTCGACGATTTAGCAAATATGAGGTCGAGACACCACAGCCCATCGTGTGGATGTGCGATTGACTCGGCTAGCATAGATTGCTTTTGAGTTAGAGGGGTGATTCTCTTATGCCTTGGACAGTGGATCCGTGGACCGCACGGCTAGCATCCTCGACGTCCTACAGACGATCGGATGAGTAGTCCAGATCCTAGGGTTGTTCTTATTTCGACTAGCCATGGTCGATGGCTCTTGTGTAATGGTGACCCTGTCTACGAACAGAGTGTGGTACTATACTGGGGTCGTGCCCCTACGGAGTCCGGGGAGGCTGTAAGGGCATGACGATTTTACTAGAGGAGGCATCGTCGGCGACTAGCGAAATGAGGGAGATGGTCATTGGGTCACCCGTCCTCTCCGCCAACATCAGTGCAGCGGGCATAAGTAGAGACATAGACGATACAAGGCACTGATAGGCTTATGGACGTCCCTGGCCCGGATTCGTCCTTAAGCATACACTGGCAATCCGAGACACGTGATATGAGTTAGAGCTGTGTTTGATGACTGATTATAGCGACACCGACATGAGCTATAACCTAGATGACATTTAGAGACGTACGCGTATCTATAACCTATGTTGACATATAGCTTGATGAGATAAAATTAGTATTACATAGAAAACTATTGCGTGATAACTAATCTCACTAAGGCATCCTCGAATGAGACCTCTAGCTTTTGATTTCGTGCTGTGGTTTCGAGCTGTAATTTCGCATTAGGCCGCAAGGCTGAGCACACCGCGTTCAATGTGTGTGCAGGTATAACGGTGACGATCAAGTTCGGAGATAAGGGTCTCGTCCGTCGAAGTGGGCTATCATCCCCATTTCATTTATGTACTGATTTCGGAGCGTAGTATGTAGTAGATTAGTGTCGGGACTGTACTAGGAGACTGTATTATTTATTTTATTGATATTACTAGTTGTTTATGTTGCAGAGATAAGATCCTGTTATGCCTTGCATGGGTTGGTGAGCTCATGCGGTGGTTGCCACGTGGCCGATAGGTGGTTCGGGGCGTGACAACTTAGGTGGTATCAGAGCCTAGGTTATAAAGGTCTAAAGATTAATATTAGAGCTTCGGCTCAGAGTCTCCTAAGTGTAGAAGTCAGTCCCGATATTGTTATTAGAGTAAGCGAGTCAGGAGTTAGTACGGTCGCATAGCTATGACCAGATGACTAATTTACCCTTTGTTGATACTTTCTCGGATTCAGAATATTATTACTGTGTGATGACTCGAGATATTTACTTATGGTTGGAAATTGATTTTGTGTATATGTCGGACGTACCGTCGCAGCAGAGACGGATAAGGACCCGGAGGGTAGTGGATATAGAGGTTCAAATGAGTGTCACTTCTCGTCCACCTGCAGACTCGCCGGTGGCAGGCGCACAGGTGCAAGTGGAGAGTGCTACTAGAGGTTCTTCGTGGGCACCGCCACTAGTGATTCCAGAGCGGACTGCCTCGAGGACATCACGGAGTTCGGGAGCTCGCACTGTTTCAGTTGCACCACCCGTGGGAGTACCTTTGGCTCAGAGGTATCTGAGCATGATAGCGACAGCCATCGCCAGTATTTTTACTCCAGCTCCATAGGTTGAGGTTCCTCCTTCGCCACCTGCGGTGCAGACGGTGCCACCAGTTGTTCCGCCAGCTCCTGCTCCGTTAGCGATGCCTGCTCTAGTTGATAGTCCTCCTGAGACTGTACCAGCAATCGGCTTATTTGATGCGGTCATACCTCCAGAGGACCGACCAAGGGTTCCTGTTCAGCCAGTATCTCAGGCTCCATTAGTGGGAGGCATTGCCTCGATGCTGGATCCTGCGGCAGACGCACGTGCAATGCGACCTTTGGCCGCTAGGGTTCGGGATGCTAGGCAGCTGGGCTGTGTTGTTTTCTCTGGCTCCTCAGACTCACAAGTAGCCCGAGCTTGGATCACTAATATCCGTTGGGTCACTACCGAGTTGGAGTTATCAGATCGTGACAGTCTTGAGGTAGCGCTTCACCTACTGGAGGGTGATGCAGAGATATGGCGGGAGTAGCTCGAGGGTCTAGCGATGTTCCGCTGACTTGGGCTAGCTTCGAGGAGGAGTTTCATGAGCGATTCTATACTGAGATGCAACACGATCTGAAGATTCAGGAGTTTCTGGTGTGTGCGTAGAGAGGTAGATTGGTTGCGGAGTATGCTGCAGACTTTAACTGGTTAGCCTCGTTTGTGCCGGAGGTGATCCAGTCAGAGAAGTATCGTCGCATTCGCTTCATTCAGGGCCTCGATGATCATATTCAGTCAAGGGTGGTTCTTCTGAACTATTTTGGGTTCCAGAAGATTGTTGATAAGACCCTGATGGCGGAGCAAATGATTTTAGCTACGCGCAGACGCAAAGAGGGGCAGAAGAGAAAGCACCCTGGTTCGCAGCGAGGTCGAGGTGACTACAGAGAGCGACAGGGCAGAGTGGCATTATCATTGGGCTCTATTGCCAAAGGCGCTCCAGCTGGGGAGCTCGACACTTGGAGGACGATACCCCAAGTGTGGCAGAGTCAGACTCGTCCACCACTGCCACCTAGGCCTGCTTAGGTATATCGCCCTCTACCTTTCACATCAGAGATTAGTGGGGACAGAGCTCGGGCAGGACCGAGCCGGATAGCCTCCTGTTATCATTGTGGACAGCGATGACACATCCGCCCCAACTGCCCCCAGAGGAGACAACCGGGAGGTTTCCAGCAGTCCACGGTGCGTCCTGCAGCTGTTGGATGTGGTCGTCCTTTTGACCCGGTTTCATCCGCTGCTTCTGCTCCGGCGTTGATAAGGGGACCTACTCCCCCACCTGGCCAGACTTCTCAGAGGCCGCCGCAGCGTACGCAGACTCGCATTTTCGCGCTGAATAGCGTGGACGGGCAAGTCAACCCAGACGTGGTTATTGGTAATCCCTCGTTTAGCAACCCTCATTGAGATACTCTATTTTGATCTAGTTTTGTGTAAATATATATGATATTTTGGTGGGATGGTAGTATTTTGTCGTTTAAAAGAACTGTCCCCAATGTTACATATGTATTTTGTTGGTAATGGATGTTAACCAAGACGTATGTGGTTGTTCGACTCATGGGCTCGGATACATATAGATACTGGATCACATCGATCATTCATCAGCTCCGAGTATGCCGGACGAGCCGATCGACCCTTGGAGTCGTTGGAGTCCGAGCTGATTGTCTCCACTCCTTTGGGCGAGCAGATTGTACGAGATCAGGTGTGTCGTACTTGCCCTATTATCATACAGGGTGTCACGTTGGAGGCGGATTTGATTCCGTTGGAGATGACTGACTTTGACGTGATTCTCGGATAGATTGGCTGACGCCACACGGAGCACTCGTGAATTGCTTCACGAAGTCGGTGTCCTTCGCAGGATCGGGGCCACCAGAGATTACTTTTGAGAGGGATCAACGGGTGTTGACGACTGCCATTATATCTGTTATTTCGGCGTTGAAGTATATTCAGAAAGGATGTCAGTGTTTTCTAGCGCACGTGAAGGACAGTAGTCAGACGGATGGCGATTTGGCAGACATCCCGGTAGTTCGAGAGTTTCCCGACGTATTTCCTCAAGATTTGTCCGGATTACCCTCGGATCGGATGCTGGAGTTCTGTATTGATCTTGCTCCAGGGATGATGCCGATCTCCAGACCCCTGTATCGTATGGCACCTGCTGAGTTAAAAGAACTAAAGGTACAACTATAGGACTTGGTGGACAAGGGATTCATTCGACCTAGTGTCTCTCCCTAGGGTGCACCCGTCCTGTTTGTGAAAAAGAAAGATGGTACCATGAGGATGTGTATTGACTATAGACAGCTGAACAAGGTCTTATCAAGTATAAGTATCCCCTTCCTCGTATCGATGATTTATTTGATCAGTTGCAGGGTGCTCAGGTTTTCTCTAAGATTGATTTGAGATCGGGATACCACCAGTTGCGGATCCGAGATGCAGATTTTCCAAAGACAGCATTTCGGACACGGTACGGGCATTATGAGTTCTTAGTTATGTCTTTTAGGCTCACTAATGCTCCTGCAGCTTTTATGGACCTAATGAATCAGGTCTTTCACGAGTATTTGGATAAGTGTGTCATTGTCTTCATAGATGACATACTAATCTACTCGAGGAGTCAAGCAGAGCACACGAGACATCTACGGTCGGTATTACAGGTTTTGCGGGAGAATCAGTTATACGCCAAGTTCTCCAAGTGTGAGTTCTGGCTGACGCGGGTGGGATTTCTAGGGCACATAGTATCGGGAGAATGTATTCAGGTTGATCTAATAAAGATTGAGGCGATAACTAAATTGAAGTAGCCGAAAAATCCCACCGAGGTTCGCAGTTTTCTGGGATTAGCCGGGTGCTATCGATGCTTTTTTTAGGATTTCTCTCGTATTGTAGCCCCGATGACCAGGCTGACCCGGAAGGACAGTAAGTTCCAGTGGAGCCCAAGATGCGAGCAGAGTTTTCAGGAGCTCAAGACTCGCCTGACTATTGCACTGGTACTCACTCTTCCGGTTAGTGGTGTAGAGTATGTGGTATTCAGCGATGCATCTAGGCAAGGATTGGGATGTGTTTCGATGTAGTGTGGTCGGGTAATTACATACGCTTCTCGACAGTTGAAAAAGCATGAGGGGAATTATCCCACCCATAATCTGGGGTTAGCAGCGATTGTTTTGGTGCTGAAGATCTGGAGACACTATTTATTTGGAGAGAAATGTAATATTTTTACAGATTATAAGAGTTTGCAGTATTTACTTACTCAGAGGGAGTTAAATCTCAGGCAGCGCTGCTGGTTAGAGTTGATTAAAGATTACGATCTCGTTATTGATTACCACCTAGGGAAGGCTAATATAGTGGCAGATACACTGAGTAGGAAATCATTCGCCACCTTAGCCTACATTCGTACTGCGTACGTGCCGTTTTTACATGACTTGAGAGCCTTGACATTGAGCTGCAGTGTGGTTCACAAGATGAGTTACTGGCACAATTCGTTGTGCGTCCTACCCTATTTGATCGATTGGCGGAGTTATAGAAGATAGACCCAGAACTGAGCAGAATGATCGAGAGGGTACAGAGTGGTCAGGAACACAATTTTAGACTCAGAGATGATGGTATGTTGGTACTGTGGGATAGGGTGTGTGTACCTCAGGATGAGGACTTACGACGATAGATTTTGGAGGTGACACACAGTTCTGCCTATGCCATGCACCCAGGTAGTACAAAGATGTATCGCACTATCAGACAGACTTACTGGTGGGCAGGCATGAAGCGGGACATAGCTGAGTTTGTAGCCCGATATTTAATATGCCAGCAGGTGAAAGCCGAGCATCAAATGTATTGATTCAAGCCCAAATTGAACTCAATTAGATTGAATCAAGTCAGATTTGAACCAAATTGAATTTAATTAAATCCAAATTGAACCCATTTTATTATTTGAACCTGAATTGAATCAAATTGAATTAGATTTGGTCAAAATAGATCAATTTGGTTAAATAAAGCTAGCTTTAAATAATTTTGACCAAATTGACATGGATTAGGAATGGATATGGGCTTGGGCTTAATGAATAGAGTTGGGCTAAGCAATTTGGACTAATTAAATGGATAGATCGGATTAATATTAAATAATCTATTTCTATCATAATTAATTCTAAAAAATTCTAAATAAATTTCCTTACTTTAGGAATATTATATGTCCGTGATCTACACCGTTATTAAAGTTGCTGGGCTTCTTTTGAATTAGTTTTGGAGTCCAATATATGATACACGTGCGTAGGTTCACTATATTATGATCTATTCAAGCTAGGGTAAATCTTAATTAGATTTTTTGAAAGTTCTTGGACGCCTGCCAATTAAATAACTATTATGCTTATAAAATACCCAAAAGACATATGCATGCTAGAAATACATATTTTACTAGCCGCTCGACGTGCTTTTATGTTTACTGTTTGTTATTTATCCAGCATGCTATGTTACTCTTACCGCATGTTATTATTTATTGATGGTGTAATGCAGACTACACATATAGCTATCATGCGGAATAGGGTAAAAATGATATAACTTAAAACATAGTATCACGACATATACCGGACACTCTAGAATAGAGATACAGGTGACATGATACTATCATATCCTATGAACATCAATAAATTACCCACAGGAGGCTATTATGCACCCTGGATAACATTACGAACCACCAGTGTTCGGTTAGTGATGTTTACCCCTCCCGAGGCTTCTGATAGCTTAGATACTGGGAGCGAGGCGGAGGGATTGAACCAGTTAACTCCTGGGTCAGATCAGACCAGCATATGGAGTGGTTTCAACCCAGGTTCCTATACCCACACGCGTGCCGCCTCGGCGACACCGTGATAGTCCTCAGATGGCTAGCGGGGATAATCCTACTCGATAATTTAGCAGATATGAGGTCGAGACATCACAGCCCATTGTGCGAATGTGCATTCGACTCGGCTAGTATATATTGCTTTTAAGTTGGAGGGGTGATTCCTTTACGCCTTGGACAGTGGATCCGTAGACCGCACGACTAGTATCCTCGACGTCATGCAGACGGTCGGATGAGTAGTTCAGATCCTAGGGTTGTTCTTATTTTGGCTAGCTGTGGCCGATGACTTTTGTGTGATGGTGACCCTGTCTACGGACAGAGTGTGGTACTACACTAGGGTCGTACCCTACGGAGTCCGAGGAGGCTGTAAGGGAACGATGGTTTTGTTAGGGAAGACATCGTTGGTGACTAGTGAAACGAGGGAGAGGGTCATTGGGTCACCCGTCCTCTCCGCCAACATCAGTGCAGTAGGCATAGGTAGAGACATAGACGATAAAGGCACTAATGGGCTTAAAGACGTCCCTGGCACGAATTCGTCCTTAAGCATATGTTGACAGCCCAAGATATATGATATGACTTAGAGCTATGTTTGATAACTTATTTTAGTAATACCGACATGAGATATAACCTAAGTGACATTTAGAGATGTACACGTATTTATAACTTAGGTTGAAATAAGTCTAGCTAAATAAAATTAGTATTACATAGAAAACTGTTGTGTGATAACTAATCTCACTGATGCATCCTCGAATGAGCCCTCTAGCCTTTGATTTCGTGTTGTGATTTCGAGCTATAATTTTGCACTAGGCCGCAAGGCTGAGCACATCACGTTCAATGTGTGTGCAGGTGTAGCGGTGACGGTCAAGTTTGGAGACAAGGGTCTCGTCAGCCGAGGTGGGCTATCATCCTCATTTCGTTTAGTTACTGATTTCAGAGCGTAGTATGTAATAGATTAGTGTTGGGACTGTATTAAGAGATTGTATTATTTATTTTATTGATATAACTAGTTGTTTATGTTGCAGAGATGAGATCCTGTTACGCCTTGCATTAGGCATGCAAATGGGCTCGGGCGGCCCGGGCCGTGCCTGGCACGGCTCGAAGCACAAGCGGGGCGGTGCCCAACACGGCCCGCTACTGTTACCGTGCCGGGTTGGGTCGCAAGGGCTAGGCCTGCGGGCTGACACGACACGGCACGACACGACACAAATAGTGTATATATATAATATATATATGTACATTTTCAAAATGTTGAATAGCAGAATTATTAATACATTTGGCTTCCGGGTACCGATGCGGTTTCAAGTCGCGTACTGTCACGAAGAGGGCGATAAGGACTTATAACCCAAAAAATAAGGGCGGCCCTGTTTCTGGTTGGCAGAGGTCGACGAGGCCTCGCGGGCGAAGCGACGCTTCAACGGGGGGAGTACTGATCAGAGGTGTGGCGTCGCCTACGAGGCCGGCTACATGTGGAAGCAGCTCTCGCGGGCGAAGAACTTGAAAGGGGCGGCGGAACAAGGGGTATCCCTGTTCCCGTCGATTGCGCCGACGAGAGGGGCGGAGATCGAGTTCCCTCTCCGCAGCGAAGTAGATGGGGAGTTAGTCGGAGGTTTGCGGATGGTGTGGTGGCATTGGGACGTGCTGTAGTGGTTCCGGCAGGCCGCAATCAGTTTGGAAGTGGTAGAGGTAGGGGATCCTCTGGGTTCCCTTCGATTTCACAAGCGAAGGGGATTGGCGTCCCTTCTGCAGTGAGGTGTTTGGAGACAAATCGACTCCAACGGAGTCGGTTTGAGATAACAATCGTAGCGTGGAGGCTTGGATTCCGACTGTAATCGGAGTTGGGCGGAGATCATTCGGTGCGGCGGGGGAAGGGTTGCACCGATGGCTGTGGAACCCTGGACTCTACTGACGGTGAGAAGAGCTCACCGGAGTGTGGAGGAAGGTGGAGCGAGTTTGTTCGAAGGGTTTCCGGGAGTCCGCAGTAGTGGAACGGCGACAAATCAACGTTGGATCGCCAGCGGTGTTCAGTGAACTTGAATAGAGTTCGAGCGGAGAGGCAATCAAGCGGGTGCACGTGCGTAATGTGTGCAACGGTCGGGTTCGGGTCGGTTCACCCCGGTCCAGTCCGGTTTGGTTCGGCTGACGTCGGTTCAGGTTCGGTTTAGCTTCATTTTCGCTAGTTTTCACAATTTTACAACTGGTTCAAGTGGATTCAACTTTGCTAGGGCTTGATTGTTGAGTTTTGATTCCTGAAAAATTTATTTAGAATTTCTAACAAGGTGGAGCGAGTTTGTTCGAAGGGTTTCCGGGAGTCCGCAGTAGTGGAACGGCGGCAAATCAACGTTGGATCGCCAGCGGTGTTCGGTGAACTTGAATAGAGTTCGAGCGGAGAGGCAATCGAGCGGGTGCACGTGCGTAACGCGTGCAACGGTCGGGTTCGGGTCGGTTCACCCCGGTCCGATCCGATTTGGTTCGGCTGACGCTGGTTCAGATTTGGTTTAGCTTGATTTTCGCTAGTGTTCACAGTTTTACAACCGGTTCAAGTGGATTCAACTTTGCTAGGGCTTGATTGTTGAATTTTGATTCCTGAAAAATTTATTTAGAATTTCTAACAAATTTTATGTACGGTTTTCAAATTTATTTATGTTGGGTTCAGGGTTTTGAGTGCGTAAACAAGGTTAGAAAAATCTAAAATAAATTTTGGTGCTATGTTATGCTTAAACATATTTTTCATGATTTAATTAGAATTATTAAAAATTATTAGAATGCTGTTCTAAATTTAATTAAGATAATTTGGGTTAATTAAGGGTTTAAATAAATTAATTGTATGTTATATGTATTAAGAAATATTTTGGTAGATGTTATGATATTTAAATTACATTAATTGGAATTAAAATGATTTATTTGGAATTTTTACAGAATTAATGAATTTAGGATATGGTAAATTGAGGTAATTAGATTATTTAGATTTTTCTAATTAGTCAAATTGAATAATTTTAAATTTTATAAATTTAATTGGTGTAATTGGATTTTCCACGGAATTATTAAAATGATTTTTAAAATTTATTAAAGTGATATATATTGATTAAATTTTTTGGTATAATTGAATTATTAAAATAAATAATATATTATAGGCTTGTTTATGTTTGATTGTGCTGGATTGTGATTGTTTAATGTGATGGATGATTGGTTGATTATAATGAAATTAAATATAGGTAAGAAAATGATGGGAGGATGTGAGTAAAAGGGTGGATATGAAATCCTTATTGAGTTATATGATTTATGTTTTATTTGATTTTTTTATTTTATTTTAAAAAATTTGATTATTGTGCTATTGCTTGATAAATCACGGCAAAACTGTGATTTGTATTGGAGTAGGAAGGAATTGTTGTGCTTGATTGATTGCTTGCTTGCTTTTAAGAATCACAGCCAAACTGTGAATTCTTGCTTGATATTACTTTGAGACTCAGGTGAGAGTTTATGGTTTCAGGTTTCTGGCCTACTACAGTATTGAGTCCTAAGGATCGTTGTTAATTATTGTACATTATTGATGAGTTATATATCTGCTTTGTAACATGTTTAAATTACATGTGATTTAATATGATTTTGAAGTATGTCATGCCAGTATATAGATATGATTCTATCATGTGCATGTTATAAATGTTATGCTCATATTATGTTGATATTGATATATTCATGTGGTGCTAGAGATGTAGAGTCATTGAGCAAGACACAAAACATGATGACATGAGACAAAACTAGAAATATTTTAGGTACATATTATGGTAACACCTAGAGTGGTCTTATTTAACATTTAACTAAAAACTTTTGGACATCTTACGGTCATAATAACCTAGGAGATAACATTAAGGTTCTTAGTCTGCTATGTGCCAACATGTGGTGAGAAGCCATGTGCTAACTAAGGTAGAAATGCACGTTCGGTTGACTTAGCCTCAAATGTTTTGGTGTAGCCGGGATCTCACTTCGGTGTAGAACTCAATTTATTTGTGTTACTCCAAGGTAGATGGGTGCTAGGAATAGTACCGTCCCGTGCGCTACTAATGCTAGGGAACCTGATGATACCGGCATGCTCAACGATGTGGGTCCCTGAGTAGTCCAGGTTTATTGGTAGCATATGTAGTGGATCTCAGCTTGCCAGGTTGTAGATGGTAGTGATTTGTGATTTTATATGGTGATTCTGCCATGGGGCAGAATTACAGCGCTGTATGGTACTTGTGTTGCATAGAAGGAGTGTCGTGGTCACCAACTCCTTACGCAACGTCAGTGTACAGGCATATAGGACAGAGATGTAGAGTTTACACTGTCGGATTCGGAAAAAATCCCTGACGAGGGGTTTATCTTAAATATAGGACGACTGCCTTAGGAGTAGTACTAGATAACTTCTGATATATTAGTTAAGGCGATATGATATTTTCATATTTAAGTTACTATTATGAATACAGTTCTTATATCATGTTCACATGCCTTATTTTAATAATATGACTGTTACTTTAATATATTAAGTCTTGTTATATATTGTATAATATATTATTTTAAATGCTTGATTTGGTGGATATATTTTCTTGTTGGCTTGTACAATATCTTATACCTATTTTTAGGGTGCTCTCTCCGTAGCCTCACTGAGTTTCGCGATTCAGATATGCTTATTTTTTCCTGTTGCGCAGGTTACAGGTGAGCCATTGGTACGAAGAATGAGAAAGAACATAATTATGACGAAATAGACTTTATTTTGGAAATCTAGATAGAGATTTATTTTGTAGTGTTATATTAAATGTAATTTGGTTATGTTTCTGTTGTATTTAATTAAAATAATTATATTGCTTCGTGATACATTTTAGACTTGTATAAGTTGTGGTGTAGAAGTGCAGCTTATACGGCGGTTGTCACGTACTTAAAGGTAGAATTGGGCCGTGACACTACCCAAGATATTTGGAATTTTATGAATAGGACTACTAATCTCACCTTTAAGAATTTGATGAAGATGATGAAGGATCACTTGTTGTGGTTACCAAGAACAACCCAATGAATTTAAATGTCAACGTAGAGGTGGTATGCCGTTTTGCACTTTTCAGCTAAAATGATGAGGGACTGCAAAATGGCAAACTATTCTCATGTTAAACGTCTTTCTGAACATGATTCTTATAAGAGAGATACTATACTTTGGAAATATTTACTAATTTGCATGGATATGTTACTAGGACATGAAAATGAGGAAAGATGGAAAGGCATCTCTTACTACAGGAAATATCTCATACCAACAGTTTTCTCGCAGATGAAATTGTGCTGAAACACCCATGCACCTTGCTTCAAGATGAAATTTAAGTAAGCTAGTAAACAGCATCTGAAGTGCTAGAAGGTCCAGTGTCATTTGGGTAAGGTCACACATAAAAAGTTATTAGGAGAAACATTAATGACAAGCTAATCAATAACAACAATGGCAAACGGTGGAACTCAAGAAGTTGTAAATTGACATGGGAATCAGATTCCAATCTTGAATTCACCTACAAAGCAAAAAAACATATGACTTTGAGCAAATACAGAAAGATGAAGAGAAGCAACAATTAAGGTCCAAGTAGACTACATAACTATCATGTTGTAGTTGGTATTCAGCTTAACAGAGCAGAACCGAATGTGAATGTTCTAAAAATTTTGGAATGTAAAAGGTCTGATACACAAATCAAAATAGCTAATTTCTACGGACCACCACCAGCGAAGGGAGAAACTTTGGTTGCAATACATGGAAAAAGTAGTTCAACAAAGCTCTAAATTAATATGGGAGGAGACTGCAATCTCACCAAGAATATACAAAAAATGATGAAACTATGGCAGTACATGGAAAAAAGTTGTTCATCAAGTTTTAGTTGCTTCATTTTATGTCTCCTGATCTTAATACTTTCAAATCTTAGGTTTCACCGCGATGATGATTGTTGAGTGAAATAAACATTATTTTATGATTACATTGGATGTGTATGGATGTGAATGAAGATAATAAAACTAATGCAGGTTGCCCTACAGCTTTTCTCCATTATGTCTTAGAAACTAAGGATATATAAATAGTCATTTCCAGCATACATGTAGTTCACAAATGCTGAAAACTTAAGTTTCTGTGTAGCTAATTTTAAGTTATTTGTTGAGAAAATGTATTCAATTTTTTTCTTTTTGTTCCCTTTTTTAATTTTGAGAAGTTTGTTTAAATGCGTTAAAAATAAGTCCCGCCACTAAGAAGCTATCTGTTGATGAACTTACCTAAAAATAAACATTTATGGTCTTTGGCATCTGTTGTACACTAATTTTTATATTTAACTTGAATAGACCATATGTCAAGATTTTAAAACTTCCAACAGAAACACTGTATGATGAGGATTTGGAGTGGAAAGCTGTCTGACTTCAGCTTAGCTAGACAAGGCCCAGAAGATGGATCAAGTCACATCCCAACAACAGTATGCAAGATTTAGTCAGATTTATTGAACTCCATTCTAGTTCCTGGTAATGCTACTTAAAACAAGCATACAAGGCCCAGTACATAAGCAATGCTAGCAAATCACGCCTGTGACACCAGGTCAATTTCTAGGGCAAAATTTGTGGAAGCTATGACACCAGTACATAAGCAATATGCAAGTTTGTGGAAGCTGGATCGAAACGATACTTGAAACTCCAACAAATACTACACAAAATCACAGCAAACACACATGCACAATTTTGAGGGGAAAGGTTATGGTTCTCACTAGTAAAACCCCATAAAAGAATCAAACGAATCACTAATCATAAGTTACAACAATGCCATCGGTGAACAATCTCACTGCTGGCACACACACCCTCATGCGTCTTTCCATAATTCAGCAAAGTCGTCACCCTCAAACCCTCACAGAAAAGCCTCCCACGCTCGCTGTTGTTGAGGAGAAGGAACCCTTGCTCAATGTCCCCAGCTAGGGATTCAAGTTGTAGCCTCCACTCCTTCAATGGGAGGTATCTATGGAGTCCAAGAGCCAATCACCATCTCTGCATTAGAATTGGAAATGGCAGCATCGTAGGTTGGAGTGGAAGCTACGGATTGGGAGGTCCTGCCACATTAACATTAAGTGTCACCACATCAACCTCCATGTGGGAGTAAGTTGTAGAGTTGTTTTATTGATTGTTGAAGTTCTTGTTGGCTCAATCTGAATTGATTTGGACCAAGTATAACTGCCTTTGGTTCCAACCTAACTAGGAATCAGCTGCCAAGAAGTCCACTTGATAACTAAATATTACTAAAATGGAGTTGTTGCCTTTGTTGCATTTTTCATACTAAAATATTACTGAACATAATGCAAAAGAGTGTTCAGTTCAATAGATTTCACTCCAACTCAACGTCCAATTGCTCCCACACTTCCATGTCCATATGGCTAATTATTTGCTACCAAAGAAAAAACTTAAGTTCTTAATTTCCACTTCAACTAAATTGAATATTCTTACATTATTAGTTACTGTTCACAATATCGCAACTGTTATAATATTGTCAATGTACTGACCCAGTTCAAGGCTATCTCAATTCTCCTTTCATTAATCTAAAATTCTATGAACTCATTCCCCACTGATAGACCTATATCTCTATAAAAGATCGTCTTCATTAGATCTTTGAAATGGCTGTAGTTAAATGAAAAAGTTTTAACTGAAACTGAACATAACATAACATATATTTTAGGGAGACATATATATCAGCCTATTCTTATACTAGGAGTTAACCTAGACGTAATTTTAAATGTGGTAAGCTAATTCGACTATTTTTTTTTAGCAAATAAATTAAATTATCATTTACCAATAGGATATTACATTGTTTCAGTACAGTTACATCATCTTACATAAATTCTGCTCCTTATAACTTGTTTGATAGCATCAATAGTAATGTCAACTCACATTCTAGGAAGGGTATTTGAGCATCACTACAACATCATGTGCTACAAGTCATAAAGAAGCAAATATAATAAAAATGAATATCTCAAAGAGCACTAGTATTCTAAGCTAAGCATAAGACAGCAAACTCTCTTATTTTTTCTTTATCCAGCCTAGTAAAAATTATTGTCTTGATATGCCGAAGAAGGACCACTTCATCTCTTACTTGTTGCTTAAATAATCTCCAGTTTCTTTATTTCCAAATGTGATATACAAACTCTGCTATCACCACCTGCATAAGCTGTCCTTTCAATATTCTCCTTTTAGCTATTCTAGCAGCTATATTAATTGTGATTCCTATGTAGTTTGTCTTAAAACTTCTTCATTCCATTTCAAGAAATCACTCTATATAGTCTTGCTATATTTACATTCATTCAGCAAATATTCTAAGGTTTCTATTGTAGTTAGACATAGCTGATATCCTCCTTCTATTTGCATGCCCCGCTTGAGTAGTTTATCTGCAGTCATAAATTTCTGATGCAAAGCAAGCCATAGAATGAAGGTAGCTCTAGGCCTAGCTGTAGAATCACATATCAAACTTGTCCAATTTTTCTTTGGCAATGTACCCACCAATATATTGTAAATTGCACTGATTGTGATTTTTCTAGTTAGTATTATTGCCAGTTGGGGATGGTATTGTAATACCTCTCTACTCATCATCACTTTCTTCAACATCCAGCTTGTTTGTTTGGGTAGAGTCATAGTATGAATATTTTTATTTTTTATATAATAAGTGTGTACCCATTTGATCCATAATTTATCTTTCTTCATCTGTATGTCCCAAAAGAGCTTGAAGATGGCTGCATTATTCCATAAGTCTAGTCTTAGTAAGTTAAGTCCTCTGGCTAACTTTGGTGTGAAAACTTTATTCCAAACTATCAAGGCCTTCCTACTAGTCTCAACCGATTCTGTCCATAAGAATGTCCTGCAAACTGCATCCATCATTTTGATTATTTTTTTGGGCAATATGAATAATTGTGACCAATAGCTTTACACTCCAAATAACACTGACTTTATAAGTTGAACTCTTCCTGCATATGTTAGCAACTTGGCAGTCCAACTTTTAAGTCTAACTATCATTTTGTCAAGCAGTACTTTACATTCTGTAATTTTTAGTTTCTTAGGAGCCAAAGGTACTCCTAGATACTTGAATGGTAAAGAGCCCTCTCTATAGCCAAGTATATGTAATATTCTATCTTTTTTTTCAGCAGGTATTCCTCTAAAGTAGATACTACTCTTAAGTGTATTAGCTTTCAAACTTGATGCCTTTGAGAATTTAAGAAATACCTAATGTAGGAGCTTGATAGATTTCTCATCTCCTCTAGAAAACATAAGTAAATCATATGCAAAACAAAGGTGAGTAATAGATAATTTTATTCATTTGGGATGATATTTAAAGTTTTTCTTATTTCCTAGCTCCCTCATACATCTACTCAAATATTCCATCACAAGGACAAAGATATAAGGTGATAGAGGGTCACCTTGTCTTAATCCTCTTTTTGCTCGAAAAGGTACCGTTTTTTTACCATTTATTAGAATGATATAATGTACTGATTTGATGCAAGCCATCACCCATTCAATAAATTTAGGAGGAAATCTCAATTCTTTGAGCATTTGTTCCATACATATCCATTCTACTGAATCATAAGCCTTTTGTAGATCCACCTTGATCATGCATCTAAGGGATATTATTTTTCTGGTATATCATTTAATGAGCTCATGACTTAATATGATATTATCTACAATCACTCTTCTTGGTACAAAGGCTGACTGAGCTTCACTAACTAGTTCACCAATCACTCCTTTAAGTCTATTCACCAAGATATTAGTAATAATCTTATATAAAATTGTACAAAAAATAATTGGTTTTAGGTCCTTAACAGTTTCTGAATTTGGTACCTTGGGTATGAGTGTAACTAGAGTAGAGTTTATAGCTTTCAATATTTTTCCTGTCATGAAGAACTCTTGTATTGCTACACATATATCATGTTTTAACACATGTCATTCTTTTTTATAAAATAATGCACCAAATCCATCAATTCCTGGAGCCTTATCATCATTTATGTCAAATAAAGCCTGATTGATCTCTGCTTCTGAGACAGCTGCACATAGACCTGAGAAATAATGGTGCTTAACTAGCCTACTAAGTTTAACTGTCATTTTATCCACCATAGGAAGTTCATATTCTGCATTTCCCATTAAACCTTTATAAAAGTCAACTATTTCTGTACTGATCTTATCATGAGTAGTTAATCTCTCCCCATCTCTACTGTATAGGATATTAAGAGTTTTGGCATCATTCCTTGCTTTTGCATAGGCAAAAAAGAATTTAGAGTTTGAATCACCTTAAGTAATCCAATAAGCTCTAGACTTTTGCCTCAATATACTTTCCTCTATTCTATTCCATTTCTCTAATTTCATTAAGGCATATTTCTCTTGCACATGCAGATTAGCTAGTAAAGGAGTGTCTTGCAATTATCTTTGGATACTTTCCAAATTACTTCTAGCTTTGTTTGCCTTAAGTTTTGCTTGACTGATTTTTTTCTTGAATAGTTCTTGCATTGCACCTTTCATGAGTTTAAGTCTTTGTTATACTTTGTACATCTCAAAGCCCTCAATTTTTGTACTCCAAATAGCTACAACAGTAGGGAGAAATTCAATGTGATTAGCTATTATATTCAAAAATCTGAAACTTGGTATACCTCTATTAATAGTAGTACCAACATCAAGTTTTAATGGAGAATGATCTGAGATCATTGCTTCTCCTATCTCTACCACCACTGCTCCATTATTTTCCATCCAATCTTTATTCCCAAATGCTCTATCTATCTTACTCCATATTCTATCACTCCCTTCTTGTTTGTTGCTCCATGTATAATATCCTCCAATAGTTGTTGGCTCCGTAAGCTGGAGGTTCTCTATAGTAGCATTAAAGTCTCTCGTTTCATATTCAGTGATAGGATTACCTTGCAATCTATCATACATAGATAACACTGCATTGAAGTCTCCCACAATAAGCCATAATCCATGAATTTGAGTAGCTATATTCTTTAGGCCCTGCCATAGATCTTTTCTCAGCTCAATAATATTAAATTCATACACAATTGTAAGATTGTAGTGTATATTAGAGCATCTATCAATTACTAGACAATGAATAAATTGAGCATCGATAATAAGTACAATTACATCTAGTAAATCTGTATCCCATAATAACCAAATTCTGCCATTTGCAGCTGCTGTATAATTAGCTGCGTATTTAAAATTTGCTGCTATTCGTTTCATCACTTTATCAGCCTTATCCTCTTTAACTCTTGTTTCTATCAAACCAGCCAAATTTATTCTATTTCTTTTGAGATATAGACAAACCTCTTTTTATTTATGAGGTTTATATATACCTCGCACATTCCAACTAAGCCATATCATGTTGATGTCTTCCCCTTATCAGGGGGCTTAGTTATTTCCTGCTCCAATTCTATGATAGGCTCAAGCATTAAAGTTTCATCAGAGTTAAGTTTTTGAGCATTATACATTTTTTCTTCCACGAGTGTTGAACTCCCTTCAATTGTTAGCACATGTTGTGGGGGTTGGATATTGTGCTGTTCTGCTTCATTTTGGACAACCTTTTGCTTTTTATTAGTTGTATCATCTATTTTTTCAGTAATCTCCATATGCTGATTATTCTCTTTTTCCTCTTCCTTTGTAGGTAGCCATTCCTGTCTTATAATCTTTTTAGTTCTTTTTTTCCTTCTCATTTCGTGTTTAAGTCGGTTGGAGGCTTTGTCTGATTGGCTTGGCATATGTGACCCACTTTATTACAAATACCACAATATTTTGGAATCCAATCATATTCCACTGTTTGTTCAATAGTTCTACCTTGTTTGTCCCCAATAAGAATGCTGCGAGGTAATGGTTGTGTCATATTAATTTCAACAAGAACTCTTACATAAGATATTCTCATTTGTTTTGTTGTGCACTCATCTGCAACCATAGGAACACCAAGAGAATTTGTTATTCTGCTTAATGAGTTTTCCCCCCAATAGCATAAAGGTAATTTAGGTAGCCTAACCCAGATAGGAATGTCCCTTAAAAATTCTTCTTTGAATTCAAAATCCATAGTCCAAGGTTTAAGCATGATAGGATTATTTTTAATACTATATGGTCCTGAAGATAGAATTATGTCTCTCTCTTGTATTGAGCTAAATTAGACTATAAAATATCCATCATCATGTAGAAATAATTTAGGATTTTCTTTGGTGCTCCAAGGATTTTTCATGTATCCCTCCATGTACTTAAATCTATGATTGGTACCAACGATATAAGCGATTAAAGCATATTTCCATTCATCATTCATTTTATCTACTTCCTCCTTTTCTAATTCAATAAATGGTTTGCCATCTTTATTAATTGGAGAAAAGTAGCTAAGTGACATACCATTCTCTATTAATTTATTACCAGAAAAGAGTCCAGTCCATGATTGTTCATTTTGTATCTCTGTTGGATGTTCCTTCCTATTAATCTTTGATGGCTCAGTATTTGAAGCATTGCCCACATCTAATTTATGAGCAGTTTCATTTGGAGAGTCCATTGTTGACAAATGAGTTACTATTCCATTGGTAATAGGAATAACATGAGCATCTATATTCGTAGAGATAATATTGTTGTTGTTCTCTATGCTATTATCAACAGAATTTTCAATGGAATTTTCAAGAGTTACCTTGTGTGGCCTCCCACGAGGTCGTCCTTATCCTTATCCCTTGCTCCCTTGTTGTCATTTGCTCTTTCCTCTGACCATTTGTGAGATCTTCACTGGAATAATATTGTTTGATTTAATTTCCTAAGCAAAGGAAAACCCTAGTTTCAACTATTTTATCTGACTATTTTCTCTATGAGACTAAAATCAAATCCCATAATATCAATACAAGTTGATTATAGAGACTAAAATCAAATCCCATAATATCAATACAAGTTGATTGTAAGTTTAATATTTCAAAATTAAAAAAATCTCATCTTATACTAAAAATTAGTGAGTTGAGCGATAATACTCAATACAAGTGATTGTAAGTTTAATATTTCAAAATTTAAAAAAAAAATAGTGTATCTCATAGTCAAAAAAAATTTCGTGACATGGTGTTTTGTGTTCAGAGAGTAATTTGCTAATGTATGCACAAAATCACACCATCTGCTTTGACTTAAAACACCCGGAGAATTAGCATATCCTCGATTGAGTTACAGCCGAGCATTCACCATCATAGAGAAGAATTTTGCTGGCAAAGAAAGTGAATAATTTATTCTAACCATTACACCATGTCAAACTTTACAGAAAGTTTTGGAACCTGATACACATTTTAAAACTTGGAAAAAGGCCCAACATCCATCTACATTTTGCCTCCACTCCTGTTATGCTATTCTACACACCATCTCTGATGATGACAGTACTGCTGCTGTAGCTTTCATCTATTACTTGAGATATTTTTATAGGTCCGAAATATACATGGAGAACAGGGGAAAATTTTTATTCCAACATGCCTTTCCTTTATCTACATCAAGGCTGCCCGGCTCAAACTCGCCATTTTGCTGGAAAGAAAAAGATAACTGATAAAACACTACCCTCATTATCTGTACAGAGGATGTCACTTTATCCGGTCAGTCCACATGCTTCTCAGGAAGAAGGCAACGAAACTCCAATGCGCCTTTCTGCATGACCCAAACGATCAAAATAAGGATGCCATGTTTTGGCAGCATCGTTTTTTTCTAGTATCTCAAGAGGAGAAAGGTTTATTACCTCCTGCAGCAACAAGCTTCTCGACACGAGCCACTATATGTTTTCCGTATGTATACCGCTTCAAGGCATTCAAGTGGACCTTGATGCGGGAAACAATTAGTTCACGGTTTTGATCATCACATGTCTCGAGAACCTTTTGCACAACATAGTTAGCAAATTGGTCTTTCATCATTGCCTGTAGAAACCGACGCATAAGTTAACATTTACTGCAATGATGAAATGAAGAATCAACCGGTCTTTATATACATACCTGCAAAGGTTCATTTTCATCAGTAGATCCAAGCATTTCATTTATTAAAAATTGACGCTCCTCAGCAGTACCATAAGTCAAGCACTTCTCAACAACATTTGATGCATATTTTTGCTGGCTCATCTTTACGATCTGTCCAGCTAGCTTACTTATAATAGCTGAGCGTTCTTCTACTTTGCCATGCTGCAAAACATGCTAGAAGACCAAGGAGAACAACCTAGTCATTCCACATAGTATCTATAAAATTTTTATAAGTTTAGAAATGCTAATAAAAAATTAGCTGCATTATCCAGATAATGGTATATAGAAAGTATATAAGAAAAGTTATCATGGCCAAAAAAAGTAGAAATGTCCATTTCTAACCCCCTACTTTTAGAAAGGTTACCAATCATGATGAAAACTCCACACTAAATCTTTCCAAGTAATATAATTTCAAGGTTGCAGGTGATAGGAAATACTTCCACCAGGATACCAACGAAACCAGATGCCTTGTGGCACAATGTTGACCTATAATGATCTTAAGGTACATAAAAGATTCAAAATGGGATACAAATATCTAGATCCTTACTAGTGAGCCAGGAATATGAAATACGATCAGATTTGGATAGCAGATACAGAAGGCCATGTTCCACCATAGGGACCTTATGCACAAGTAGCAGGTCATAAATTAATAAATTTAGATGGAAATAACCTACTTGGATAACGTAGTTGCCATATTGGTCTTGTGCCAATGTACAAACAAACTGCATGATTTCATCCATCATTATGCTCTGAGTTTTAGGATCATCACAGTGCTCCAGGACTCTCTGCCAAGTTCAAATGTGAAATGTTAATGTGAATAAAAGAAGCATTTTAGAGGAATAAGTTGCAAATATCGCTTGTAATGATAGTTATTAAATGGAAAGATATGTTTTAAAACCTGTATGACTCGGCAACCATATGGATGGGTGGACAATGCTACAACATGCCCATAGAACGATTCAATAATGAATTGTATTTTTTCTTGAGGGACACTTTCAATACATTTCTGGATTACATGATTGCCATTTTGATCACGCACACATTTCATTATTTGCCCATCAAGTTCTAACACCATTTCAGTCTGCTGATTAACATCAACCACTTCTAATGCCTGCCAACAAAGTGCAAAAATATGAGCAAATAAACATTGACAATGATGCATATCATATAATGAGAAAAATCAACATTATAATGCCTCTGTACAAACTAGTTATACTGTCCAGAGATGGTTACATATCTCTGGAAACTGTTTGTATGCTGAGGCAAAGTAAGTACCCATAAAACATGGGGGTTAACAGACTAATTATACCTTCTGGATTACTCTACAACCATACATTTGGAGACTAAGGGGTAAAACATGGCCCTTAAGTTGACTGGCAAGTTGCTTTCTCTGAATTTCAGTACCATGCTCAAAGAACTGCAATTCAAGTGATTATTAGTGGCAAGGAATATTCACAAATATAACTTGTGAGACTATCTTTAGTGTAAAAATTTCATACTTTCTGGATGACATAATTTCCAAAAACATCCGTCATCAAAGAATGAGCTTTAGGAAGTATCTCCGGAAAAATTTTGTTCTTCTCTTCTACTGAAGCTGTCTCAAGTTTTTGTTGGATAAAACGGCTTCCAAACTGATCCGCACTGCAAAAGGATCAGAGATGACTGTTAGTGTCAGTTTAGTAACAGACTTTCTAGTTACTTAACATTTGTAACAGTAAGTTTACTGATTTCCAAAAATTTGCTTAATAGTAGAAAAGTAGGAATCACATAATAGTACCTGAATTCAACAACATGACCCACAATATCTGATAGCTCAAAAGATCTTGTTTTGTTGTTCTTAAATTCTTCCAACAAAGAAGTCATATAACCTTCTTTCATGGCACCATTTTCTGTGTTCCATGAAACAAGTGATGCTCCAGCTGCACTTCTCAAACTGGAAGGGACACGAGAAAACCGTTCATTTTGCTTCACAGGGTTTCCAGAACCCAAAGGAGGAGAGTGAATGGTAGTAGATAATGGATTTCCTGGATATGGCATACCAATGCCAAGATTGTTATAGAGACCCTGATTTAAACCACCAGATTTGCTTAGGAGAGGCATGCCATATTGTAATTTTTGTTGGGCAATCAAGGCAGCAAGATAGGCATTTTGATATTCAGGCAAGTCCATCTGAGAAGCACCAAGATAATTCCTTCCCGCATAAAGATCCAAATTCACAGCATCAGAAGCACCGTGTAGATACTGGGAATATGAGGAGTCCATTATTGGTCTCTGGAAAACAGAGCTCATTTGGTTCCCAGTTGAATTCAGATATTGTCCTGGACAGGCCATCCGTATTTCAAAATTACAATCATGTTTTTTTTCTAAATGAAAAGAAAACGATTGCACTTGCATAGATGATATGTGACAATGCATGGAAAATGCAAAAATGGTAAGAGAGGGAAGAAAGGGAGAAAGATTACCAGAATCTAACATTGTCGGCAGTCCATGATTACCTGCGTAAGCTTTGGGGTTTGATCCACTGAAATCAAAACTTGACAAATCTGCATGCTGATGTAGACTTTTAGAGATTGTTGAACCCATGGATGGTCCTTTCTTAAAGGAATTAGTATAGGATGATTTAGAAGTTACTTTACTTAAACCAATATCTGTTATACTGCTAGTTTTCTCAGGCAGATTACTATACCCAACAGCATTTGGGGGATTTTTCAATAATGCTGAATCAGACTTGTTAATTATATTTCGCTGCAGAATGTCATTGCCAGGCAAATCAAAAAACATTTCAGGCCGATTTTGGAATTCCTCATTAAGCCGGGCAGATACATCATCTAATTTCATTTTTCTAGACAAGTTCAAGTCACCTAAAGCAGTTGCAATCTCACCATAGTCACCACCTAATCCATTTGATCTATCACTGTCACTGTTTCTCACCCCTACAGGTGGAAGACAGGGGCTTGGTGTCCTACGAATCAATTGAGGATCAGGAGTTGTACTCCTAGAAAGAGAGGAAGCCAATGCAGATGCAAAGGAATGAGAAATTGAGGATCCAAGGCTTTGGACCCTTGTAAGATTGGAGGAAGTTGTTCCAGATTGCATGACTTCTAAAGCTTCTCGCCCATTTTGAAGCTGCATCAGGGGTGAATCTGAAGCTACTACTGGATCAACACTGTCATATGCATTTCGACTAACTGGGCGTGATATATGTCCAATAACAGAAGATGGCCGACCAAGTTCCTCCTGCAGAGTCAATTTTTTTTCCTGATGAGCCTAACAAATGTTGTTCCAAACAGATCTAAAAAGCAAATGCAAAGCCGGTATCAAGTAATTATTTAAAAATGTACAAGGAATTATGGAAAAATGGAACTAAACAAGCAAATAAACAGTGTTAAGATTAACAAATCTAATACATCATGGACTTCCGCATGCTTTCGAATCAAGCACTCAGGTGTTATAAGCGCATAGCACACAAATAGCATGCAAAAGATATTAGTTACAGGAAAACAAATTCCAGAATGTAACTTTTATGGAACGGTGGAGAAAGGGCACAATGGTAAAAGAAATGGCTTACAAAATTTTGCACTTACAAGGCCATTTCGTTTACTGTTCTTCACACTGAAAACCAAGACGTGATGCAAACTGTGGAAAAGGAATTTACATATAATCTCTGAAATTTGAGATGCAGTCTGAAGATTCTGAATCATCAATGCTGATTTTCCCAATAGAGAGGTAATTGTCATACTAAAAGAAATTAGTACATGGCAGTCATAAGACGTGATGCACAGTCAAATTTATTTCATTATATGATTGAACCAATTTGAAGGCATTAAAAGAAAGCTTTTTCCTGCATATGAAGCAAATGGCTGCTGTGTCACTAGTCTACTTCATGGCAGATAATGCAGAGAGAAAAATGATCAATTTTTGTTTGCACTTTGTCCAATTTAACATTATTACACGAATTTACAAGTTCAAAGGTGCATCATATGTGCAGATCGTACAAGTTATATTTTTTTGGGGAAAAATTGGATAGTAGAAATCAATGGTAAACTAGAATAAATCAAAAAGAAAGATGGACCATTGCAGAAATGCTTCTTCTTTAAGAAAACGTAATAGCAATCAATATTTTCTATACTAGCAAGTTTAATTTTGTCATAAGCCATCTAGAAGATTCTAAGACAGTGTATAAGCCAAGAATCTACATTAATTAACTACCAGTAGAAGATTCATAAACATCAAAATAGTAGCCCAGTTTGTAAATATTGGACTGATTTCCTCCTAGCACACGAACACACCATACAGGTAGATGTGGTGAAAGATTCCTTTCACCTTTTTTCTTTCTTTTAGGGGAAAAATAACCTATACATACAAAAATTGTAATGATCCGACTACAAAAGCATGTATACAATTCCAAAGCTGAAACAAAAAAGCAATGTATCTACTGTTTGAGCCCTACACCACTGTTTTCAATATTGTAACACATGTTTCATATACACAAACTAGTTTTTACAGCTAAAACTGTAACAGTAATCTTTCATTTATAATTAGAAGTATTTGTTTGTTTTTTAGTATTCCTCCTTAATACTGGTGATACAACAAGATACTGTACATAGATCGAATGTATCACATCCAGTACCAAGATCTACGCATGGTTTCAACTATAGACTTTTTAAGAAAAGGTTAAAGCTTACTCAATGATCAAACTTGGGTCATATAATGATAATACTTACTATATGATCATAAAAATCATAAAAATTAATGGCAAATTATGATATTACCAAAGATTTCTAATGAAGAAACAGTTGCCAGTGCACCAAGGCTTGTTCCTCAATAAATAGAAACAAAAGTGCCTAAAACTTGGCTACATGAAATTATTGTATATTGTACGTCATCTTCACATAGAAGGATCACGTCAACATGCTCCTTTGGTGGTATTACTGACTATGCATGATGACCAACATTATACATGTGTTACGACAGAAGTTGACTGATCAAAGATAGCTTTAGCAAAATTTATAAAACCCCTGCTATGAGAAGCAACAACTTATGACTAGGAATAACACTCAAAACAGCTAATAGGCACATTTAATAGCTAACTAAATCATGAGGAAATATATAAATGTGGAAGCCGACAACAAAATAATGGAAAACTGCAAGCTACCTGGAGTGCATCTGCAAAACTCTTTCTCCTCGTGCAAATCCCTACATCTGGAAGTCCAATAAGACCATCACTGCTCCGCTCAAGCCATTCGCCAGATTGCTGCTGAGGCTGAGGCTGATCCAGTGGCAACAGTCCTATTCGTGGATTCAGCGTCTCCTGTCCACTAGGATGCAAAGGGTAGCCTGGCTGCAAAGAGAAAAGAGAGTTGATTTGGCCGTCACCATTAACAGATTCTTTTTTCTTCCGCCTGTCGCCAATCCCTCCGAAAGAAGATGCCCCTCCATGAAACCTCTGCTGGGCACGCCAGTCCTCCTTTGATATTGCCGGAGGGGGCATCCTCGGGTTCAAGTTCTCATTGGAATAATAGTAAGATGCGTAGTCTGGATGAGACCTCAAATCATCCTCTGACAGCAAAACTCTAGAATCCTGGCCACTGAGGCGGCGGGCGGGATCAGTGAATCCATTGTGCCCAAGCAAGCTCCCAAAGGCGCTTCTTGATCCCTCCACCGTAGGAGGCGCACTGCCGCTTCGAAAAATATTGAGCTCGTCCACGTCAAGATCGAAGGCAGCTCTACTCTGATGCTGCTCGCGGACCAAAGCGTCGATGTCCCTCTCGAAGTCATCGTCAAATCCCCCAATCACTGGACTCTCCGGCGCCATCTTCATGGGGCTCTGCGTCACCATCACCAAAACCCTTACACCACAGCCGTCACCCAATCATATCAAAATCACACCACAGAAAGCAAAATCCAAAAGACGCCAAGAAGAAGAAGAAATCAACCAGAGCAACAAACAAGAGATCGGCGGCGATAGGTCTCACCTTCACGGCAGTTCCGTCATCCGATCGACCAGAAACGGCACGCACAGAACCCCGGTCGTCGGACGAAGGACCGCGCTAATTGGGACAAGAAGAGCAGACTCGGAATCGAATTAGGACAAGAATCTGGTCCTCCTCAGTTTCGGATCGCCGCGATAGGAACGACCGAGATAGAGGATCTAGGGTTTCAAAAGAAGAAGTAACACGATCCGTCTTAAATTGAGACGGTGAAGCACGAAAAAGGAAAGGGAAGAGAGAACAGAGCGAGATAACGGCTCCTGGGAACGATCGAGATAGGCGTTCCCTGTCTACCGATCCGAACCGTCCGTCCCACGATCGACGGCCTACGATCGCTGCGTGCCCAACGCTTCGTGGTTCCTGAGGCGGTCGTCTCCGTCGCTCGAGCGCACGTCCGAGCGCATCATCCGCCGTCCGTCCTGCGCCGAGCCCGATCTCGGCCGTACGCTATGCTTGCCAAGGCCCAGATCGGCCACCACGTCGGCGCTCGGTGGATTGGGCCGAAGTGCGGGACCCGCTGAGGGGTAGGAAGGCAGCTTACTGGATAAACCGCTTCGCGTACCCGGACGTCCTCCACCGACTCGTCTACCCTGCCCTGGAATTGCGGGTAGATGCTGGTCTTCCAATACTGGGGGCGGTAACAGCGACGGGTCTTCTTCCAACTTTCCCATCTTTCCTTCCGAAAGAAATAGTAAGCTACGTGGCTTGATCGGAAATACAGCTGTTGATAAACCAAATAAATATTTAATCTAAAAAATATTTTTTTGTTAATAATTTTTAATGGAATAAAAATATATTTGGTCAGTTTAATGTTTACGATCAATTATAACTTTTGTTTAAAATAAATTATAGGTTTTTTTAAAAAGTAAATATTATTCTATTTATAGATGCCCTATGTCTAAATATGGATGGATATGCTATTTCTATAACTCCAATGACATCTATTTACGTAGCCTATCTCACAACTTCTCCAAATAATATCTCTACTCTTAATGCTTGCTTCAGCTCCTGTAAATAGTTGAGCCCCCTGGAAATAGGCCTTTTTTCACTGTCTCTTAGATTTGATGTTTCTAACTCTGATTTAATGTTTCTAACTCTGGCTAATGTTTCTTATTCGCTACCTCTGACTATTCTTCGTATTTTAGGATATAATTATATATAATTTTACAGAAAAAGTATATTATGTTTATAACGTGCGTGTGAATTTTCTAGTAATTTTTTAATTTATTTTAAATTTTTACAATGAGGATATAATATTTTTGGTATCATTGTCTTAAATAAATATCTGTAAAAATTTTATTCATTAATAAAATTAAATAAAAGAATGTGTATCACATTTAGGATAAAAAAAATTAAAAGTTATTCAAGCAATAAATCAATGATGAAGAAATTTTTGATCATGTTAAGATAATAATCATTCGACTAGACATATATAGAATAAGAGAATTTATTCTCTTATATTTATCTTAGAGTATTACTATTATAATATTTTATACCTAAGTTTTAATACCGCTTTAATTATCACACTTCTACTTACAGATCAGCACGTCTCAACCGCCATATGAATCTATAAACTCATACAAAACATAAAATGAGCTCAACTCTAAATACGATATGACTAAAAATCATAATCATCATAATACAGTCCAAACTTTAGTAGTGAAATAACATCAATTGACACAATCTCTTATTATAGTCTCGATATAAACCTACCACAATACTATGACTGATAACAGGTGAAATCCAAATAAAATGGTAGTAGACCTTTGACGATATACTTATCGACAATAACCTCGACTGCTCACCTACTATACATGCACACACATTGGACATAGTATACTTAGTCTTGTGGCCTTGTATGAAATTACAGCTCAAATCATAGTAGAAAACTCAAGTACTAGGAGGAGTTTTTTAAGATGTCTTTGCTTTATTTATTATTATACGTCAGCTTTTTAATATATATAATTTCATCGAATAATTCTATATATTCTAGATAGTATATGTATGAGCATGTCTCTAACTTCATCTATGTTATATGATATGCATGTATTATTAGTATATATCATCTAAAATGCTTCTATCTTTTTATCAAATGATTGGGGCCGCCAATCTATGCTTAGGGAATATCCTAACTAGGAATTTTTGTAAGCCATCAGTGTCATATTTGTCTATGTCTTTACCTTCGCTCTTTATATTGATATTAGCGGAGAGCATGGGTGATCCTAGATTGTATTCCACTATTTAGCTAGTCAGACCATATGCCTCGCCCTCACAATTACTATGACCATATGTACTCCCCAGACCCCATAAGGGCATGACAACTCGTATAGTATTATATATTGTCTACAAATAAGGTCACCATCATAAATGATAACTAATTAAACACAACTAGTAGAAACAAATAACAATCCCAAGATCCAGACTACTTATTAGGTCATATATAAAATGTCTGATATAATAGTTATGTGATCAATGGATCCATTATCCAAGACTTCATGGAGGAAATCATCGTCCTATCTCAAAAGCAACTAATGTTGGCAAAAGTTGAACTCACATCCACATAATATATTGTGGCTAACTTTGCCACATACATATTAAATCATTAAGAGGTTTCATTCTTATTAGTCATCTCAAGATTATTACGGAGATGTCCTAGGTATCACACATACAAGGTAATAGTAATCTAGCTAGACCTACTCTATTTCTTGATCTACAATGTCATTGGAGTCATCAGGTCCATACTCCAGCCCACTCTTAGTGTTTGAGCTATCCGTAGCATCTGGAGTGGTGTTGATAAATGAATATCACTTTTCAAACTTTGAAAGTTTGAAATGTCATATAGGGCAAACTATTGATATATCCTTAATTATAATCTAGTGATATTCCTAGGAGGAGTTAATATCATATGTCCCTTATATCTCTATATCAAAGTGTTGCACGTATGATTTTTAATACTACCTCCCACGTAACGATTTAAGATTTTTAACTTTTATTTTTACTTTTCAGAATTGCATTTTTATTTATCATAAATAACAATACAAATAACATACAGAAAATAATAGACATATTAGATAATTAACATAATACAGAATAATATATGACATACATACATGCTCAATAAGATATAATATTTTTAGCATGCATAACATCATAGCACTTTAGTAAATATAATATTTAAATATATTCCTAAGACATTCTAGAACTTCTTAAGAAAACTTTATCAAAAATTTTCCTATCTTAAATATATCCTACTACAGTGAATCAAACATACCTAAATTCATGAGTTTGTACTTTAGAACCACTAGAGTGCAATATTTTATGTAAGCGATGCATCACTCCCATCCCAGAATACTTTTCCTATATTAAATAAAGTTTGTTTCAATATTTCTTCATCATAATTTAATTGTTAGCTAATTGAAACTTATTAATAATCTCCTATCCTAGATCTTAATATAATTCCCTTTATCTGGAAGACAATGTAACATGGATCATTGAGGTCTTGGCACTATTTATGTTACATTGTTGCAGGTCGATTCTAATGGAAATGAAATCAAGGAACATTTCATGAAATTCGAATGAATCTAGCTTTAATCGAGGACATGCTTAATAAGATATAATATTTTTAGCATACATAGCATCATGACACTTTAGTTAATATAGCATTTAAATATTTTTCTAAGACATTCTAGAACTTCCTAAGAAAATTTTTTAACAAAATTTTTTCTATCTTATATATCCTACTACATTGAATCCAACGTGCCTAAATTCGTAAGATTGTACTTCAGAATCCCAGAATACTTTCCCTACATCAAACAAAATTTATTTCAATATCTTCTTCATTGCAATTTAATTGTTAGCTAATTGGGACTTATTAATAATCTGCTATCCTAGATCTCAATTTCATTCCCTTCATCCAAAGGACATATGACTTAGCTTGGGACGTAGAGGTCCTGGTGTCATTCGTGTTATGTTGTTGTAGCTTCAATCGAGGACATGCTCAATAAGATAAAATATTTTTAGCATGCATAACATCATGGCACTTTAGTACGTATAATATTTAAATATATTTCTAAGACATCCTAGGACTTTCTAAGAAAATTTTAACAAAATATTTTCTATCTTGAATATATCCTACCATAGTGAATCTAACATACCTAAATTCATAAGTTTATACTTCAGAACCACTAAAGTGCAATAGTTTATGCAAGCGATGTGTCGTTCCCATCTCGGAATACTTTCCCTACATCAAACAAAGTTTATTTCAACATCTTCTTCATCACAATTTAATTGATAGCTAATTGGAACTTATTAATAATCTCCTATCCTAGATCTCAATTTCATTCCCTTCATCCGGAAGACATATGTCTCAGCATGGCTGAGGTCTTGGTGCCATTCGTGTTACGTTGTTGCAAGTCGATTCAAATGGAAATGGAATCAAGGAATATTTCATGAAATTTGAATGCATTTAGCTCCTCGATAATGTTTTTAACATGCATACCATCATGGTACATTAGTAAATATAACATTTAAATATATTTCTAAGACATCCTAAAACTTCCTAAGAAAATTTTAACAAAAGTTTTCTTATCTTGAATATATCCTACTATAGTGAATCCAACGTACTTAAATTTATAAGTTTGTACTTCAGAACCACCAGTTTAATAGTTTATATAAGCAATGCATCACTCCTATCTCAAAATATTTTCCCTGCATCAAATAAAGTTTGTTTCAACATCTTCTTCATCACAATTTAATTGTTAGCTAATTGGGAATTGTTAATAATCTGCTATGCTATATCTCAATTTAATTCCCTTCATCCAGAAGATATATGACTCAACATGGGTCGTAGAGGTCCTAGCGCCATTCTTATGAGGTCCTAGCACCATTCTTATTACGTTGTTGTAGGTTGATTCGAATGGAAATGAAATCAAAGAATAATTCATGAAATTCGAATGCATCTAGCTTCAATTGAATGAAGTAGGATAGGATTGATGCGACGATGAACACCAAGCGCCCTGGCTGCCATGCACTGTGAGGAGAGAAAAATCAGTGTTGATGACATTGCAAAAGAAGTGGAAGACCAGTGATATATGACTAACTGATCCCTTGGTGAATCGCCATCATAATCAAATGCTATCCCCACTTCCCTATTCCTCCCCTATTTTGGTTGCAATCACTGCCTCACAACCTTCATGGTCTTCGCCGGTAGCTTGGATGCTTCAAGAATTGGATCTAGAAGATGTCCATGAAGAAAAGGATTAAGGGAAGATATTTGGGAGGGAAAGGATCGAGGGGTGCCTCGGCAGGGTGCTATAAAAGCACCGAAACTACCTTCGACTCCACAGAAAAGGAGGTTGAGCTTCAGAGCGATTTTGGGGGAGCTTTAGAGGAAGGTGTGTTGGGGACCATGAATGTAGGAGACATAGATTGCGTGAGGGTGGCAACTCGATTACTGATGGGGTCACCAAGGAGATCGACGACGGGTAGGGGAAATGATCAAATTCTACATCGCGAGTGAAAAAAGGGGAAAACAGTGACCAAGAGACTAAGGATTGAGAATGTGGGCAACAAGGATCTCATAGGCGACGACGACTCAATTGTTGTCATTATCACCGATGAATTCGAAGCAACCACACTTATTTCTTTTGTCTCCTGAGAAGCAGTGATTCAAGTAGGTGGATGACTTAGGGGAGATGCTGTTAGGGCTTGCAAGAGACCGGGTTTACTTGCGAGAGATCTTATCTGGTCAGTTGGTCCAGACTGACTAGTTTGATTGGATGAGGAGTGAGTCAACTGCCTGCATCATGCATGACTTCGTAGAATTTCCTATTTGCCCTCGTCACCTTTGCATAATCATAGGTTCAACCTTTGGATCCTAATCTGGTTAAAATTCAAACTCGCCTCAATGTTAGTGTTGGGCCAGGAAAATCTACTACATAATCCAATAAAGTATCTTGTGCAACATCAAATCTTCATGGCTCCATCATAATAATAATAATCTTTCCATCAATATTGAACCACGTGACCTAACCAATCATGAAAAATAATAAACTTTTGCTTTATAATTACTTGCACTGTATGTATTACAAGATGGAGAAAAAAAAACAATTGGATAATATAAATACAACTTTCTTATCCAAATATTATAAGTAAATTTAAATTTTCACTTGTCTCCACGATATGTATCTCAAACTAATATATTTAAAATATAATTTTTCAATACTTCTATATATATGGAATCATCCCTCCATAGTTTATTTTTTTTTAGACCCACACTCTATAGTTAGTTAATTTTGTGCTAATAGGAGGGTCAATGTATAATGAGGTAGGGAAGGTTTAATAAGGAGATTATCTAATTGAGAATATATATCTTGACAACTTAATTTATGTCCTAAACTTTTAATGATTATTTTACACTATTATTATTAGAAAAATAAAAGAAAAGAAAATAATAATAATCCATAAAGTAATTAGCTAGTATCTTTTCCCATTGTTTTTGTCGTCTCTTCGTCTTTTCCCCCGACACCCTCTTTCATCGAGCTTTTCCTTCAATGGTATCTACCCCCTCCATTGAACCCTCCCCTTCTTTTATCTCGGGCACTTTTAATATGCACATATCTCGATTTAAGATACGTGCAAGCAATCTTCTGTCTTAGGAAAAATTATTGAGGTGTTAACTTGTGACTTTCACAATAGAGAAACTAACTACAATCTAGGAATACAACCAGTAACTTTATAATCGCTAAACCACTTCTTAATTAGTTATCAACTGTGTCAAATACGACCGACCATTTAATGAAGAATGGTATAAACAATTCACCGAGAATTGAGAGAGCAACAGCAGAATGACCACTTAAAGATGTATGATCAAAGAAATAGAACTTCAAATTTTTCGAAAAAAAATCTTTACCATAGTAGTAGCTAAAATAAAAATCAAAGTCTACCTTAGTCCACCAAATATATAAAAATACTCATAGAAATTTTCTCCCTATTTTGTACTACTAAAATAAGAAAAATAAATAAATAAGTGGCATATATGACATTTCTCTTGCAAGTAAAATTAGTGACATATATGCAACTTCCTTTGGGGCCACAAAATTAGAAAAGATAAATATTCCCTTATTTGGTGTTGATGCCTTGTGAACTCATGACTTATATATTATGTATGATTTTCTTCCATTACTCACGTAACTTTTATATTATTAATTTCTCTATTAGTTTCCTTGCATGTAGTAACAAGCAAGAAGTAATAATTAAGTAATATTATTTGTTCTGTAATTCAGTAATTAATTTAAACAAAAAGAGAATGCAACTATTGTCCTAAGTGCCGAGCACGAGCTCGTGTCATTGGACTATGTATGCTAATTGAATCTTGCATAGGTGAACCGATGATGTCCTCATTATAATCTCCTTCTTAAGAAAGAGTTGATCTCAACTCCAACTCATCTTCATTACCCAAGTATGGAGACAAATCAGCCACATTAACTGTATTATTCACTCCATATTCCTTAGGTAACTCCAGCTTGTAGGCATCATCATTGATCTTTGCAAGAACCTTGAGTGGACCATCACCTCGCGGCGTTAGTTTGGACTTAAACTTTTCTAGAAAGCGATCTTTGTGCAAATGCAACCAAACGAAATCTCCTTCTTCAAAAATAACTTTTTTCTACCTTTATTCGCATGCTTCTTATATTGTATTTGCATCTTCTCGATCGTCTGATGTATCTTATGAATCATTTCAGCACACTTCTCTACATTCAGATTACCTCTTTCTGAAGGTGGTAGAGGCAGTAGAAGCAATAGACTTAAATCCAAAGATGACCTCAGACGGGCAGAATTTTATAGTAGAATGCATGACACGGTTGTAGGCGAAATCAATGTGTGGTAAGTGCTTCTTTCAAAGTTTCAGATTCTTTTTTAGTATTGCTCATAGCATGGTACCAAGTGTGCGGTTGACGACCTCGGTTTGTCCATCGGTTTGCGGATGACATGTTGTCACGCCCCATACCTTCCCTCAGGGCACGTGACACAAGCCTCGCTTAAACCTTCAGAATTATATGGGAACCTACTAAGCGTACCTGACGTATATCTCCTCTATTTATGGAAGGAGAAAACCTAGATAACGAAGCAATATAACTCTAAAATCATGTATTTTAAAAAAATCAGATCTCCTATACTAGGAAACATGTATATACAAATAATATTACACCCAAAATGGAGCACATATCTAAGCAAATACAAAATATCTATCCAGTGGATCTCTATATACATAAAATAAAAATAGAATTATCTTACCTTTTAAAAGTCAGGTATTTGGTTATATGCCTCAATATCTATTGGTCCCTCTCCTGCTGTTGTACTGAAAAATAAAAATAAACCCCCTTATGGGTTGAGTAACGTCGTACCCAGTGAGTTGGATAGAAAACAATATAAAATTGAGAACGTAAAATAACAAAGCCTTATGAATAGGATAATCTAGCTATTTATGCGTAATAGTCAATCAAGAAGAGCACGAGACGATATTCGAGGCTTTGTTAATCAAATAAAGTTATGACCAATAATTGTTATCTCAGGGGAGGAATTAAGTATCATAAGGTACTCAGATCAAAGTAGAAGTGTAAAAATATAAACAAAGCCCCCTTTCCCCTTAGGTTGCCCATTGGACCTCACTACCTGGTATCCATAGCTAGTTTAAGTCAGGAGTATCCCAATCTCCCAACTTAATCTCAAGCACCATCACCCCACGTCCCTCTCTAGAGATGACCTATGAGAGTGCTAATAATATAATTTTCTATCACTACAGTAAAGGTGCCTATAGCACTATTTAGTACATATCCTAGCCATATGGATTCAAAAGTAAAATGATACCACGAATAATCAAACAAATGCATATGCTAGATTTAGAGTTAACAAAAGCATAATATCACACATAATGAATCAAGAAACAATAGTAATGAAAAGCTTATGTCATCAAGTATGGATATCGAAGATTATTCACAACTTATTCAAAATTATAATCAGTATTATATTAACTGGCAGGAGGGCCAAGAAATATCAAATATAGATAATTAAAGGGATACAGTTCTCTTGGACTAAACATTAATAACTATCGCGTTAATTTTGCCTAGAGAATATACACTCACCTGATTCTATTGTCGTAAGCACGTCATAACTTATATCGTGATCGTTAGTATCCTCGTGCTTGCTTACCGTATTTTCTGTGAATATTTTAATAATTTTTAGTTTTCCATCCGATAATAAATTCTCAATTCGGTCTTCACAAACACACTTAGAATAGTCTCTAGATTCATACTAATTTTTCTTTCAAGTTTGTCAGATACCCATCGAAAAGTACACCGGAACCATTACTGGTGAAGTTCTTCGATTAGCACTAGTATTGGTTCCAATCAAAAGCTCTCCCCATTAAAAATCCAAAAATCATATTTGCCTCAATTTTTAGAGCTCACACGTGCCCAATATTATCCAAAAATCAACTTAGGTAAATTCCCTAAGTTAGGATTTTTAGCTTACCGATGTCCAACCGACAGCCAATAGCCCTCAACCCAAGTACCAATGGATAGCTCTCATCAAGGAGAAGCCATAAGTATCAACTTTCCAAAGTTCCATGGTCAGAATGATCGGTAATTACCGGAGCAAGCTCCTGTTATGGAGCTTTCGCCCATCAAGGCCCCCTTTAATTTTTCTTCCTCAAATCTTCATAAAAACTTTAAATTGATAATTCTATTGTATTTTCCTCACTCATATGGAGCTGTGACTAAAACCTCGTCAAAAAATTTGACAGGGAGGTAGTCCAATCGTTGGCGGCAATAGAGGAAGCAAGTTTGTCATTGCCTTTGTTTGAAGAAAAGGAGGAGAGAGAAAGTCATAGGTGGGAGAGGAAGAGGAAGCAGAGGGATAAGTAATGGGTTGGTAATAAATCGGGTTTCATCACTTAACCCACTTATCATTAACCCATTAACCCTGATTCAACCATGGGTTCACTAGGATCCGATTTGGGCCATTTATTTTTTAAGTAATTTAATCTAGATAATCCATTTGTATCTATCTTTGGTTCAATAATTTGACCAATCAAACAGTGTCCAAATTTTAATCTGTCTACAACTTTGGATTCCTTATCTAAAATCCTATATGTTGGTATAATTTGTATATCAAAACTCAATACTTCAAAAATTCATGTGATTTTATAAATAATTCCTTCATATTATTTATTTCATATAATATTAAAATAATCATGTATTATACAATTACCCTTGATGTAAAAATACAAATCTCACACATGTAGTTAAAAATAATAATTTTGTCCTAAGCTTACCCAAAATGTCCTTCAAAAATGGCTTAAAAATTTTGCATCACGATCAGAAATAATTATTCTCAGCACTCCATGTAGGCAAATGATCTCCTTGAAAAATAAATCAGCAATACGAGTAGTATTATCTCTCTTATGACAAATTATAAAATAAGCCATCTTAGAAAACCTATCAATGATAATAAATATATTATCCCTCCCTTTCTTAGTATTTGGTAAACTCAACACAAAATCCATAGAAATATTCTCTCAATGTACTTTCGGAATGAGAAAAGGTGTATATAAACTATATGGGTTTAAGTGAGACTTAGCTGTTTGACAAGTAGTGCATCTCCCTACGTAATGCTCGATGTCGTATCTCATCTTTGGCGAGTAAAAGTGTGTGGTCAATACGTCCTTGATTTTATGGATCCTAAAATGCCCTATCAAACCACCTCCGCCTTCTGCAATAATAGAAGACGAACATAACTTGCCGGAATATAAAACTTATTAGCCCTAAATAAATAGTCATCATTCAACATATATTTATCCAAGCATCAACCTTCTTTATAATTAGTGTAAATATTTTTGAAATCCAAGTCAGTATCATATAATTCTTTTAACCTTTCCAAACTGAGAATTTTACAATCAAGTCAACATTTATCATCTAGATAAAGATTATCTGTATCCTTCTTATATTTCATAACATATGAAAAAGTTTCAATAAATTCGATCCACTTAATATGCCTATGATTTAACTTACTTTGGTGAATATGCTTCAATGATTTATGATTTGAATGTATGATAAATTTTTTTTGCCAGAGATAATGTTGTCATGTCTCTAACACTCTAACTAATGCATACAATTTCTTATCATATATTGAGTAGTTCAAGGTTGGACCATTAAGTTTTTCACTAAAGTTTTACACCTCTAATTCTAATATCACTAATAACATATTCTATCTCAATTATTTTATTAAAATAGGAAGTTGTAAAAGTATTGCATTACTAAACTTATCTTTCAACATATTGAAGACATCTTCTTGCGCATTTCCCACTTGAAAGGTATATTATTCTTTATCAACGTGTTGAGTGGAGCGGTGAGCATTGCTAAAATCCTTTACAAACCAGTGGTAGAAGCTAGTGAGTCCATGAAAATTCCATACTTGCGTGACTATTGTGGGTGTAGGCTATGCTCGAATAGCTTTCACATTTTTCTCATCCACCTCAATTCCAGTACAGTCACAACAAAACTAAGAAATACGATTCGATCTGTGCAAAAGGTGCACTTCATGAGGTTAGCAAACAAGTGCACCTCTCTCAAAGCATTTAATACTTGGCGCATATGTGTTAAATGTTTATCCAAAGACTTTCTATAAATTAATATATCATCAAAGTAAACTACTAAAAAATTTCCAATAAAAGTTCTCAATATTTCATTCATTAAGCACATAAATATACTGGGTGCATTAGTAAGATCAAATGTCATAATTAACCACTCATATAATCCAAATTTAGTCTTAAAAACAGTTTTCTATTCATCATCTAGTTTCACTCTAATTTGGAGGTAACTACTACACAAGTCAATCTTAGAAAAAATTATAGAGCCACACAATTCATCAAGTATATCATTTAATCGAGGAATAGGATGGTGATAATGTACCGTAATATTATTGATAGCTCGACAATTTATACACATCTTCTATGATCTATCTTTCCTTGGCACAAGTAAAATAGGAACAACACATGAATATAAACTTTCACGCACATACCTTTTATCGAGAAGCTCTTGCACTTGGCGTTGAATTACATCAGTAAATACCTGCATCAAAGAAACAATTGAAACAGACAAAGTAGAGTGTAAAGTGTCAGGAGAAAAGAGAGTGTATCACGCCCCAACCTTGTCGACAATCATGACAACAACTATATGAGTTTAGAAAACTCATATCACGCTTAATTGAAATTTTAATATGGAAAAAAATAATGACATAAAATCTCATAATTTTTTTTTACAATTACAACTTAATAGAATAAATGTTTTCTTTTACCTAATATAGTCTGATTATATAGTTTAAAACATTAATCATTTCATGCTAGTTTGTCCAGATCACTCCCCCACGAGTTTACCTATATCTAAGTACTTGCGCATGAGAAAATAAATTGCGTTGAGCCTTGTGGCCAGTGGCTATAGAAAGAGTAGTCCCTAGTAATTGTAAGGACAAAAGACATCGACGTACATGGATTCAATTAAAACATAGCAAACATGAAGTAAATATGCTGTAGGAAATAAGATTAATCATAAGAAGATTTTAGCATGTTATTTTTATATGTAAGATGTCATCATTCACTATGTTTTCAATATTCTCTTTTCTAGGGCTATCATCCTATGCTTAGGATAAGCCTGGGCCAAGGACTATCCATATGCCCGTTAGTATCCTTCTAAGTCTCTACCTAGTACCCGTCACTAACGTTAGCGGAGATAATTGGTGATCGTAGAATCATCTCCCTCTGATCTCACAAACCGTACCTGAGCCCGTGCTTCGAGACCTTCGCATATGTGTCCTCCAGGACTCACACTATACGACTATTATATAATACTATATTCTACCCCACGACAGGATTACATCTTTGTTCAGTCTCAGTGATTTGATGAATCAGACTCCACATAATTATTTAAATTCTAGGATCTAGTTACCCCCTCATAGGCCCATAGAGCCCGAATAGGGTACATTAGTTATCTTATGACCTTTTAGTCTTAGGGCAGAGTGGCTATATAGCTCCTTAGTTCCTAAGTCTTTATCCTTAAATGTGTACCTGGAGGACATCTCTAAGGACTTTTCCTTTTTGGCTTCACTGTGGATTGTAGAGTTGGGTTGGTGATGCTTCCGGTTACTTTCACTAGACTCAGCACAATGATACCTTCCAACTGTAAGAGAAATAAAGTATAAGGACCTAAAAGTCTTTTCCTAGTTTGATGTCTCTAGAATGTTTGGTCCTTTTTGTTTCCATGAGTAGAGATCTAGTTGAACGATATCGCTAAGTGTCTCTATATTTCATGGCAATCATTATTCATACAGATCATGAGTTTATTACATTCTCAATAATTTAACATGATATCAACTTACATGATATAGAATATTATTAAATGTTTACAACATATTACTCATGAAATTGTAGTTTAACTAAATCATATCATATGTCTGAAACATTAACAACCGCCCACTAAAGGCTTTAACTATATTAGTTCATAATTGAACTTTAAAAAAGAACTCACAGTGATTTTTTAGTTAAGTCTCCACAACAAAAATAAATATCCTTATGTCTATCACCATCAAAGTAGAACTTTCCCTAAGCATAATAAAGATATTACATTTTTGTCAATATTCTATATTAACAAAATATTTATGGTTTTCTACTTTCAAACACCCCATCTTAACTCAAACAATATAATACTCAATCAACAAGAAAGTAAACTTTTGTTCATAAATTTTTTTATTACCAACTTGTTATTCATTAAGCCAAAATAAAATTTGAGCAAAACTAATTTTAACTCATCAACACCAAAGTCAATAAAAAAAAGATTGAAGTAGCATCATAAGGTTAAGTCAAAAGAAGTAAAAGAAATCAAACAGGGATAGAACAAATCTTTAGGTAAGCAACTAAAATATTGGTAAAATATAATAATTTAGTTAACCAGAAGTAAGCAAGCTAAACCCCTTTTAAAAAATCTGAGTTCATGCCACCAATTTCTTTCCACTTATTTCTTCTTTTCTTAATCTACTTTCCCATCTTAACTTTATTTATCTACCTTTATTAATATCTTACCCAACTTCACTGTTTTTTTGCACCCTAAGTTACTTAAATAAACTTAGCTAAGTTAATTATTTATTTACTTTCATTTCATAACAGATTATTTCCCTCAACTATTTTTCTTTATTACCACCTGCTGGTATCTTCCCTACTTACTACTTTTACAACTAAATTGAGCAACTGAATTAGAGAAACCTACTTTAATATTTCATTCACCTGATTTACCGTCAACCTCAACAAAGTATCACCGTTAACACTTACTAACTATTATTCCCTTTGTTCGAGGTATCACAAAAATCCTAACACAACCTCCTATGGTAAAAGACTCACCGATCAAGAATGTAACAGATATAGCATAACATTTTCACTTCTACCTATTTATCATACATCAAACAGTAGTAAAGTTAGTTAAATCATGAAGCATATCAAGTTTCATACACTTCTGTGTCAAGATAGTAACCTTTCTTTGTCCCAAAGAATGGTTCCCTGTTTACTATTTATTTCATCCAACATTATTGTTTCACATACTACCAAAACTGATCCAACTAACAGTAGGACAATTACAATTCATGAAGTATATGAGCCTTCCTACAATTTCACATCGACTTCCAACTACAAAAACAAATCACAACCATAGCAGTAATAGCAACATACAACATATGCAAATCTTTAAGTTTCTATCTTGCATGTCAATCTCCTAGTTTCTTCAACTTTCAAGGTTTAAATCAGCAAGAAAATATTCAGGCTTCAAAACTCAATTTTCAACACATAGACTCTAGAATGTATCATCTATAACAGCTTATTTCAAGTGACCGAGATCTACCATACTTCAATCTAACTCAACAATAGTCCAATGGTTTCACATGGTATTAAAATATAATGCATTCCAAGAAAAATCACAGAAATTTAAATAACTTGAACCAACTGCAACTCATTTCTGCATTCTGAGAATTTAGTGAAATTCTCACTACTTTGTTTAGTAATTAAATTCCAGCTGAATTCTCTATATCAACATCACTATGCATGCATTAACCCAACTATTACTAACATTCACAACTTCTTATTTTTGTTCATAGTACAAAAATAATTAAAGTAAAGAGAGAAGATATATTTCTAAATGAAATTTTTTAGGTTGTTTGCAATTAATTTGTCAGCTTTTATTTATTACAATTAATTAATTTATTATAAACGAAATAAGACTTCTATCTAAGACAGGAAACAATAGCTAATGGGTTTAGCATAGTTAAATTATCATTGTATTTATTTATCATAGTTAACACTAAATCCTATCTACGACTATCGTCTCGTCTCTTTAACTTTTAATTTCCAATATTCAAAACAACATACATACATCCATTTCCATACCTATATGATTATATTCATTCAACTCTTTTCCTATTCGTACACGTAGCAGACTCGTCATAAACAATCATAATCAATATTATCAAAAAGATTTAGCAAGGCAAAGAAAACACTAATACCAACTACGTTTGTGGCAACATGCAATTCTATCAAAATTTCCATCAATATGTGGCACAGTGAGTTCTTACATTGCACATTATCATATATCATGGTAGTGTACTAAAGAGGGAAACAAAACCCGTCATTGCTTAAGAACAGCAAAGTAATATAAATAGGACCATTAGAATACACCATTCATTGGTTAGTTTAGGAATAGCAAGACACAATAACTCTCACTGCACATTGTTTAACATCTCCCTATGATGTTATCTTCTAGCTTGTAACCCCAAACAGTCAAAGGTACTTCAAGTAGTATATTTTCTATATATATTTCAATTTCAATAGGAACCCAAGAATAACATCTATCACAAATTCATAACTGATCATCCAAGCCAAATTCAGCAAGAGTGTATTTGACTTTTATTCTATCACCTTCAATTTTCTCTTCTTCAAAACTCTCACAAACTATGAGCATATTAAAATTATTAGGGACTATTATAAATCTCTACTTATACAGAACAATTCTAACAATTTTATTAGTTAGCAAATTATCTATTCTCGATTTAACAACACACGAGTTATTAAAACTTTTGGACTTTTAAACATACTAATGATGAGAACTAGACAAATAGAGAAATTTACAGCAAGTGCAGTTAACATTTCATGGAGGTATCTATTATGTAGGCTCTCTTCCTATCGTTCATTATAGATAAATTTGGATAGAATTTTAACAGCAAACCAAAGAATAACATTTTGGCATGTACCACACAGAAAATAAGAAGAGGAAATAAAATGCATCGACTAGGAAAATGCTTGCATCTGCCCTCAACCCCAAAATAGGATTTTGTGCAACTAAATGTTTAAAAACCAACCTATTGTCACCGAATTTATCAAACACTTTAGAAATCCTTCAGGTTGCAACACCAGCACTTCCTCCCCACAATTTGGTTTCTTTTCTGCTCCCTTCATTCACCATTTTGAAGGAATAGGGAGCCATGACGAGATCCAAAAGAGCTTCGCCCGCGAGGATGTCGACAGCAGCAGGGATCTACCGTAGGTGAAGAAGGTGTCTTTTTTTAAAAATAATATGGTCGAAAGACATTGGTCGTGGGGAGAAGACAAAGAAGAAAAGGGAAATAAAATAAAAGAAGAAAATATAAGAAACATTTCAAGGCAGTGGAAGGAGTGGGATGGGAAAATGACCGAGTTGCCCCCCATTTCCTTTTCCTAACTTCGAAAACAACCTAGGTATTGTTGAAGTGCTAATATATATATATCATTATCATTAACCTTATCTATATAAGTGTATATATTAATAAGTACATATTCATTCTTATATATATATTTAGATTATTACTAACCTTATCTATATAAGTATATATGTATATATACATTTATATATATACATATACCTTTATGAAATTACCGTCTTGTCCTCATTCCTTCTTTCTCTTTTACTCAATCAACCTCGATCCAAATTTCCACCGTTTCCTCTATGTCCCTTCTCTGTCTAACTTCAAACTGTACATGTATATAATTATCCCTTATTTATTTAAATCTATATCTAATGCCTATAATTTATGTTTATTGCTATATATCTATATATGTGTATCCATATACATATATAATTATCTTTACTTCTTCCTACTACGTGTTTATTTACACATATACTTAGGAACAAAAGTATTTATATAGTACATACTTTTATACTTATTATATTTATACATATACATATCGCACTCCTAAATATATATATGCACATTTCAAACCTATATATGTATATACGTCTGCACCGCAATTTTATGAAAGATATATATATATATATATATATATATATATTAAACCAAATTTGAGGTCTACAAGTTCATCCTCTTTAAAAAATTTTGATCCTCTAAAAATTTAGGAAGAGACTATGTAAGAAATGACTGTCAATCCTTATTCGTGAAACAGTAAAACTTTAGGAAAGCAAGTGGTCATGTAAAATTTCAATAAGTCAACAAGCAAGTTTAAATACAACATCCTTCTTTTGGATGCCCTAGTTCTCATAATATGGATGTGGGTAATGTGCACTAACCCTATTTATAATTTACTACAAACATCTCCTATTTGTGCAGGTCAAAATTAGGCAGGTACTTACAAAGGAGGGAATGGAGCTAGTATGTTTAGTAAAAAGACAATACAAGTTTGATAAATATCTCAAGCAATAAATATAACAGTACTAGAAAAGAAAGATAGCTTATATAGGATAACTGAATATTTCTATTAATTTCACAAAAGTTGGAAGACTATTTTTGTAGTGTAAAATTACATCTAGGAGGGATCAATTTATTTCAAAAAGTTATTCAATACAATCTTATATATTAGCATAGATAGCTATAGGGCAGGTGTAACACTTGCAAGTAACTTCCAATGCAATTATGGTTCTAGGAAACAAGTAATATTATGGCAATACATTTAATCATGAATAGAATTCCTTGATGGGCATGCTTAGCAACAACATGTTCAAAATTATTATTATTATTATTTTCCAGGGATGTTCGACATTGTGTTCATCAATATTTACTGTTGGTTGAGTTATGAAATCAATGACCAATGAAGGGAACAAGTGGATTGATCTATAACCACATTGCTTAGAGGCTGAAGAAGCCAAAATAGTAGTTGATACACCATTTGGCATGCTGCTCTAGTAATTTCAGCTACTGTTGACTTGAATATAGTGTTCGCTTTCAGGAACTGAAGTTGGGGTCAGCTACAAGTTGGGTTCTTAGGTTGGTATTAATCAGTTTGATATGTTTGGTGATTGATATCCACAACTTCAGAAGGTTTGAGCAGCCAAGAAAAGAGTATCAGAATGCTCCATATCAATTTAGTAGAAATTAGCAATATACGTTGTGAAGATCCATTTGGAATTAGAAGTTCGATGATATCACACTTGAAGAGTTCTGCCATATTTTTCTCCAAGTTGGGTTTATGTAGCTTGAGTCAAGGTTATCGCAGTGGGAATAGCAACCCTTAGGTGTGCTGATGCAAGTTTTCAACAATGTGCACCACTAGACTACAATTTTGGCAAACAGTCATGTTAATTTCTGACAAACTTCAAACAGCTATAACTTCCTCATGAATAATTTGATTGAGATGCCATTTTGAGAGTAGATGCTCATATCAGTATTGAAGTTGTCCATAAAATTTTAACTAATTTGGATAACTATAGAGTTCAGAATAATTCATGAACAGAAATCAGCAATCTACAATTCAATTTGATATCAAGCTACAATAACTAATATGCTACAATACTAGTGATATCAATTCATTGTATTATTCTAGATTTAAGTTGTGATAAAGTTAGTCTAATCACAAGTTGAGGAACACTCTTAGGATATCGGTGAAGGTGCTCAGCCTGAAAGCATTATTGTTGGAATAGGTTGTGTAGCGAGCAAGCATGTTCAGGAGGGTTTAGCAATGGGGGTCGTTGTGATCAGATCTAATTGTAGCTTGATGCTAATGCAAATGGAGATCTTGTTTGACTATCAGCAAAGCTAAGTTTTTTTGTAGGTTGTGCAGAGCAACTCACTCCTAAGATAACAACCACAATGGTATGTTGATGTAGTTTTTAGCATAGGCAGTTTTACTATATATTTTAATTTCAGAGGTTGAACTTTGTGGCAGTATTATAGAAAATAGAGTGTCCTTGCACACAAGTGCAAAACACTCCTATGGATATATTTTTAATTCTCGCATCTCATTTTTGGTGGCTAATAGATACTATCCCTTAGGCGGTATCTTTTTTTCTTCTTATATTTTTCTTTCTTTTCTCTTAATTTGGGCCGATTTCTCTCGGTTCCTATTTTGTGGATGTCACTCATCTCCTTTTCTTTTCTCTCATATTCATTCTTATCTAAATCATCTTTAAGAAGTTCTTCCGGTGACATTGAGACTAGCACAACCTTCACATCTTTGTGCATAAAGGAGTACTTGTTGGAATGCCCATAATGTGTAGCATCCTTATCATACTGTCGTGATCTTTCAAGTAGTAATGCATAAGTTTGCATTGACACCACATCATAGTCCACAAAGTCAGAGTAGGTACTAATAGAAAAATATACTCGTACCATCATTGTTACCTTCAACTTACTACAAGCATTGAGCCGCTGAATGTAGTATGGCTGTGGGTGCAATTGTGTGGTTATGCCAAGCTTTCCAACCATCTCTGAACCTGCAATGTTGTTACAACTCTCACCATCAATTATGATCTTGCACGAGTACTCTTTGATCACAAATTTTGGTTGGAATAAATTGTGGCGCTGCTCATTATCTGCCTTCTCAATCTAAGAGCTAAAAATACGACAATAAACCCTAATTTTTTTCTTTATTTTCCCCAATGAATATAATGCAAAGATAAAACTTTTGGTAGAAAATATAATTGCTAAAAAGGCAAAAATAATTACAGAAGTAGAGTTGTTATGGAGATAGATCTTGTAGTTATCCTTATGCTACAGAAAACTAGGTTAAATAGTGGGGGTTTGATAGATAGTATAGGTGGATTTTTATTAAATAGGATTGAATTGGTATATTACATTTATATTTTTTTTTCTTTTCTTGAGTGCCTAAAACAAAAAAAAACAAAGAAAAGTTGTTATGCATGTTATTCTTTTTGCCGAAAGGAAAGAGTAGGCTACAAACATGTTTTAATAATGATTTATAATGATTCATTATCTTGATCTCATACTTGTTTTGTGAACATTGGGATTTTCTCCTTACTCTTAAGTTTATTTTTTTCACTATGTTAAAGTGAACACTAGGAAAGGGATGGATTTAGAACTAGGACTAGGGGCTAGGAGATAACTGACGAACTCTTTTCCAATTTTATAGACTTGTAAGGGTATCTAGACCTTGGAGTTAAATAATAATGTAGAGTCCGATTTGTAAGATAGTTGAGACTAAAACTAAAGAGGTGACCCTATCATGGGGCAGAATGTAGCACTATATGATAGTTATAGAGTGTGGTATACGGAGACATATGGTGCGAAGGTCTCAAAGTGCGGGTAGAAGTACCTGGGCCACAAGACCCAATGTGGATTATTTTTGTCACGCCCCATACCTTCCCCTAGGGCACGTGGCAGACCACAATAAACTCCACAAATAGCCCCGCTTAAACTCCGAGACTATATGGGAATCCACTAAGCATACTTGATGTATATCCCCTCTATTTATGGAAGGGGAGAACCTGGATAAAAGTTCAATATAACTCTAAAACTATATACTTTCAAATTTGATCATTTATACAGTGACACATTTATTTACAATTAATTTTACAATCAAAATAGGGCACATGCCCAAGGATATACAAAATACCTAACGAGTGGATCTCGATATACACCAAAATAAAGGCAGTATTATTCTACCTTTCAAAAGTCGGGCACCTGGCTACTCGTTTCACGATCTATGAATCTCTCTCCTACTGTGGTCCTGAAAAATAAAAATGAGTCCCCCTATGGGGTGAGAGTACACTTGTACCTAGTGAGTTGGATATAAAATAATGTAAAACCGATAACATAAAATAACAAAGTCTGATAAATAGAATAAATGAGTTATTTGGGTGCGATAGTCAAGTAACAAGAGCAATCAAGAATCATACGAGACTGAATCGGGGGCTAGATAAATCAAATACAATTGCTGCAGACAACTGTCACCTCAAGGGGAGGTAACAAGCATCGTAGGGTACCCAAATCAAAGTAGAGTCACAAGAATACAGAAATAAAGTCCCTTTTTACCCCCTGAGTTGCCCACTCGACCTGGTTACCTGGTATCCATAGCTAGTCCAGCGTAAAACCAGTCAGGAGTAAAATCTCCCATCCCGACATCGGCCACTGTAACCCCATGCCCCTCTTCATTGGCAGCCCATGGGGGTATCATTAATAAAATCTCTTATCTCTGTAGTGAAAGTGCTTATAGCAATATCCAGTATCAGATCATACTAGCCATATGCATTCATAAGTAAGAAAGTATGACAAATAATCAAACAGATGCATATGCTAAATTTAGAGTCAACAAAAGCATAGTATCATGCTTATAATGAACCAAGGAATAATAGCATTGAAAAGCTTATCATGGATTTCAAAGAGTATTCACAACTCATTTATAATTGTAATAAGGAATATTAACTAGCAGGAGAGCCAAAGGATATCAAGTATCAATAATCAAAAGGGATATAGTTCTCCTGGACTAAACATTGAGAACTATCCCGTGTATTCTACTTGGAGAATAAACACTCACCTAATCCTATTGTCGTAAGCATATTCTAATTCATATCGCGATCCTTAGTATCCTCGTGCTTGCTTATCGAATTTCCTGGAAATATTTTAATTCTCAATCCAGAAATAATTTTATAATTTTGTCTTCACCAACACTCTTAGAGTAGTCTCTTGATTCACCCTAATTTTTATCTCAAGTTCGCCGAAAAGTTCGACGGAGACTTGCCGGAAAGTTTGCCGAAACCCTCGCCGGCGAAGTTCTTCGATCAGCACCAATATTGGTACCAATCGAAAGCTCTCTTCATGAGGATTCTAAAAATCATATTTCTCCCAATTTTTATGTCTACACGTGATTAATTTTACTGATTAAATCAATTTGGGTGAAATCCCTAAGTTAGGGTTTTTAGCTCACCGACGGCCAACCGGCAGCCCATAGCCCTCCACTCCAGTACCAATGGATAGCTCTCGTCGAGAAAAAGCCATAAGTACCAAGTTTTTAAAGTTTCGTGGCCGGAATGGCCGGCAATCGCCGGAGTAAGCTCCGACGATGAAACTTTTGCCGTCGCCACTTCTCTCTTCTTTTTCTCCTCAAATCTCAATCAAAACTTAAAATTTATGATTCTAATGTTTTCTCCTAGCTCACCTGAGGTTGTGTCTGAAATATCACGGAAAATTTCGATCGAAAAGTGGTCCAAATGTGTGCGGCGAAGGAGAAGATGAGTTGCTCGTCGCTGCCGCGTAAAGCAGGGGAGGAGAGAGGAGAAGGAATTCGTGCAAGCGATGGGAAGAAATGTTAATTTTATAAATAATTAAAATCTTAAATCTTAGTTTTAATTCTGGCCGTCCATTTGGATTAATTCTTGTTTAAACGATTTGACCAATCAAACGATGTCCAAATTACGATCCGTCTGCGCCGTTGGATTCCTTGTCAAAAATCATATCTGATGATATAATTTTTACATCAAAATTTCATACTTCAAAAATCCATATAATTTTATAAATAAATTCTTCCTATTATTTTCTTTCATAAAACCCCTCAAACTTATCATCTATTACATAATTACCCTTAAGGCCAAAATGCAAATCTCACATCCTACCCCCCTTAAGGAAATTTTGTCCTCAAAATTTAGTTCAAATCATCCCTTCAAGTTATCGAGGATAGTTCCTCTTCATATACTTCTCCTGTCACGCCCCGACACACCTGTCGGACATGTGGCAACCGCCGTATGAGCCCAAAGGATCCATACAAGGCATTTGATAATAAATATCGTCCATACTCAACACAGCGGAATATACAATTAAATCATCTATGCAATTCTACTAACACAGTCCCGATATACCTACTACAGTTCTACAATAATGACATCAATAAATAAAACTAACTCCATCGATATTCCTTATCTTCATCAAATATCATGGTCGGTCATCTAACAACCTGCACACATATTGAACGTGGTATGCTCAGCCTTGCGGCCTAGTGCGAAATTACGGCTCAAAATCGAAATAAGGAAATCAAAGGCTAGGAGGAGTACTCTAGGATGTCTTTTGTTTGTAAATCATCATTTTTTTCTTTGATATGTGTAATTCATGTCATAAAAAACAGTAAAGCAGTGTAAATAAATATAACATGCATTTCGCTAGATGTCACCTAAGTTGTATCCAGTATCTACGTCATCAGCAAATGTCATCTATATTGTAATACGACTTTAAGTCTCAAGACTCGGGCTGCCAGCCTATACTTAGTGAATACCTAGACCAAGGGAATTCATAAGCCCATCAGTGCCTTTCTGTTTCTGTCTCTACCTATGCCCGCTGCACTGATGTTGACGGAGAGGATGGGTTACCCTTGATCACTCTCTATTGTCTCGCTAATCGCCCTCAATACCTCCCCTAGCGAAACTATCGTGCTCTTACATCCTCCTCGGACTCCGTAGGGGCAACGACAACTCGTGTAGTACTGCACACTGCCCGAAGACAGGGTCACCATCAACAAGACTCATCGACCATGGCTAACCGATATGATAATTCCTAGGATCCGGACTACTCATTCGGCTGTCTGCAGAACGTCCGGGATGATAGCCGCGTGGTCAACGGATCCACTGTCCAAGGCATCGCATAGGGAATCACCTTCCCAGTCCAATAGCAGTCGACGTTGATTGGGATAAACACACATCCGCACAATGGGCTGTGGCAACCCCGTTTCTATCGGTGCCAAGTCCATGGTAGGGTTCATCCTCGCTAGCCATCTCAGGACTATTACGGTGCTGCCTAAATGACACTCGTGCGTGTATAAGTTTTCAGGGAAGGAACCTACTCCATATTCCTGGTCTAGTATGACATTGGAGTGTGTATGGTCTCTTTTTCCACCAGCTCCCAGTATCTAAGCTACGTGTAGCCTCGGGAGTGGTGCAAAGAGAAGCATCACCGATTGTGACCATCGATAGTACGCGGTGGTCAACTAGGGTATATGGGAGACACCCATATCCATTTAAATCCTGGTGATGTCTCCTAGGAGGTTCTAGCATCTCATGTCACCTAAGACTAAATCTAGTACGTCTGGTGTTATTATTGATGCTACCTCCTATGTATGTTTGTTATTCATATATGCCACTATTTATATTCATGTCCACATAGTAATTAGGTGGTACAAAGCACATAAAATAATACAACATGCAGGATAATATTTTACAGCATATTAAAATACTTAGCATGGTGAACATGACACATTATTCATGTTAGATAAATAATTTATACTAACATGCATACATGCATAATATTATCAAGCATTACATTTTATCATATTTAAGACATCCAAGAATTTTCTAAGAAAACCTCAGTAGGAATTTCCTAGCTTAAATAAATCTTAAATCGATAAACCAACGTACTTGAGTTGGCGGTTTACTCTTCGGAACCAACCTAAGGTCCTTTCGCTGAATTTTATTCTCTCACACTGTCTCGATCCACGTGCCGTCATTTACGCATTTTATATTTTCCTGTCAATTATTCAATGAATTTTAATTCTCAATTCAGAAATAGTTTCTCAAATCTCTCTTCACCACTACTCTTAGAATGATCTCTACAATCACCTCATTTTTTTTCCAAGTTCGCCGGAAAATCTCTACGGCGATCGCCGGAAAGTTCGCCGGAACCCTTACCGGCGAAGTTCTTCGATCAGCACCAATATTGGCACCAATCGAAAGCTCTCTTCATGAGGATTCCAAAAATCATATTTGCCCCAATTTTTATAGCTCATACGCGATCAATTTCACCGATTAAATCAATTTGGGCGAAATCCCTAAGTTAGGATTTTTAGCTCGCCGGCGGCCAACCGGCGGCTAATAGCCCTCAACTCCAGTACCAATGGATAGCTCTCGTCAAGAAAATTCATAGGTACCAAGTTTGTAAGGTTTCACGGCCGGAATCGCCGGAAATCTTCGGAGCAAGCTCCGGCGATCGAAACCCTCACCGCCGACGCCTATCGCGTGATTTCTCTCTCATCTCTACACCAAATTTGAGAATCTTGGTATCAAAATGAAGAGGAGGTCGAGATCTACCTGTGGTTAAAATTTGGGAGCCTAGTTCATCGTGGTTTCACCGGAGCATCGTCGGGAAGTTCGCATCGTTGTCGCCGGTCCTTGCGGAGGAGGAGAGAGAGAGTGGGAGGGATGAGCGCGCGCGAGCGTGCATTCGGTGGGAAGAAATTGAGATTTTTTTTAATTAGGTAATTAAAATCTTAAATCCTAGATTAAATCTTGACTGTCCAATTGACCAATCAAATGACGTCCAAATTACGATTCGTCTGCGCCGTTGGATTCCTTATCAAAAATACTACCTGATGGTATAATTTTCACATCAAAAATCTCATACTTTAAAAATTCATATGATTTTACAAATGAGTACTTTAAAGAATTTCTTTTACAATTAAATTCTCCAAATACTAAAATTACTCTATTGCCCTTATTCAAAAATCACGGGTCTCACATCTCCGGTTCCCAAGTATTTCCTTCTAGTTATGCACTTCTCTGTGATCTTCTAATGATTCATACCTATTTATTACTTAAGGTTTTTCTCTTTCGTCCTAAGATTTGTTATAGGCTATACTCTTAGATCTTATTCAAACTCAATTGGGGTATTTCTAATATTTGTTCAGGATCCACGATATTTACTTAATATGGTTACATATCGTGTATTCTAGCGGTTTCTTCAAATAACTCCAATTTATATGCTACCGGATAATTTCCGTTAATGATTCTAAAAGGTCCACTATATCTTGGACTCAAGTTTTCTTATGTTTCCAAATTGTAGGATTCCTTTTCAAACATCTATTTTCTGGCACACTATATTCCTAGGTTAAAATTCTAACTTATCTCTTCATTTGTCTGTATAACTCTTTTGTCTATCATAGGATACTTTCAATCTTTCCTTAATGATCATAATCTTCTCTTTAGTAGTTTCAGTCAATTCATTCTCTTTTATTCATCTTTTTCGAACCTCATCTTAACATATTAGTGTTCCACATTTCCTTCCGTATAAAGACTCATATAATGATATTCTAATGCTAGCTCGATAACTATTATTACAACCAATCTCAATCAATAGTAACTATTGCTTTGACTTTCCTAGAATTCAATCACCCATACTTTTAACATAACTTTCAAGTTTTGAATTGTACTTTCAGATTGATCATTAATCTAAAGGTAGAAGTTGTGCTATACTATAAGGTACCTAAAGCCTCATGCATGCTTAGCCCAAAAAGAAAAAGAAATTAGGGATCTTGATCCGAACTCATTGTAATACGAACCCCATAAAATTTTATGATCTCCTAAATATAAATTTAGGCTAACTTACACAATGAATAAGTATTTGAATGCTAGAAAAGTTTATCCACAATTACCCAAATCGTAATATAACTTGATGTGCGGAATAATCCGATCATAAGGTCTATTATAATATATTCGTATTTCCCTTCAGGATTAAGCAAAAGTTAGCTCACTGACGTATGTGACACTTAGCTACATAATCTACAATGTTCTTTTTCATTTAGGGTTACTAACAATTTCCTTTTATTATGTGATACATTCTTGTAATTCCTAAATGTAATGCATATACTGAGGAATGAGCTCCCTTCAAGATAGATTTCCTGAGTTCAATCTTATTAGGAATAGAGACTCGGTTTTTATATACCAATAATCCATATCCCTCATGATGACCTCAATATTTGCTTCTATTTACATTATTTGAAATACTTTCCTCAATTCCTTCATTTTGCCAGGCAAATCGAATTTCTGCATGTACAGTAAATCACACCATAAATATGGTTATTATATTACTAGATGTGTCATGGTCTAACTAAACTCCCAAGGATTTCAACTTCACTGATTGAAATGGTATAGTGGTTGAGATAATTGACAATATAGTTAATTTTCTATTTGATGCATCTATGACCACATTCACCATGCCTAAAGAATACTAAATCACAATATCATAACCCTTTATCAGTTCTACTTATCTTCTATGCCTCGAATTTAATTTTTTTTTGATCAAAATATATTTCAAATTCCCTATAAATAATATCATCATAGTCATAGAGTAAACACCGCTATTATCGATTCTAAATTCTAGGTAAGGTAATTCCATTCATAGTAATTTTTTTTATAACTGTATCAACATGCATCCCCAATCATTGTCTAAAACATCACTATATGTTATAAAATTTTCCTTAGGCTTTGGTAAGATCGGAACTAGGATAGAATTAAGGTAGTCCTAGAGCTTCTGAAAACTCCTTTCACAATTCTCATCCCATTTAAACTCTTCCTCCTTTCTAGTTACTTCTGTGGGTAGTCCAACTATCTTAGAAAATCCTTCAATAATTTTTTTTGTAATATCCGGCTAGACTTAAGAAACTCCGGATTTCAATAACATTCCTCATGCATTTACAATTCAAAATTACTTTCGCTTTACTAGAATCTATAGTGCCCTTTTTGATATGATATGCCTCTAGAATTTTCATTTCTTTTAACTAGAACCCACCTTTGAGAAATTTTGTTTACTCTCTCTTGTCTCGTAATGTTTGTAAAGCTACTCTCAATTGTTGTATATGCATATTTCCTCTAGGAGAGTATATCCAAAATATCCTCCAATAATCATAATAATAATTTCATTCAGACATCGATAAAATATCCCATTCATTGAATTCCTAACTACAGCTCCGACATTTATAAATTTACAAAGAACTTCAATAACATTGTAATATCGCTAGTTGATCCTAGAAGTAGTTTTGGATACATTTGACTCCCAAATTCTTATTTGATAATATCTTCATCTACGATCAATCTTTGAAGATACTTTTCTCTCCTTATAGTTAGTCCAAGAGATTATTACTCCTCAATAAATAATTTATTCTTGATGGTCATCTTATTTAATTTTTTATAAATAATGCATCCTCTTAATGTACCATCTTTCCTTTTTACAACTAATATTGATGCTTCCTAGAGTGATATGCTCAATCAAATAATCTCTTTAAGTAATAATTCTGATAAGTGTATCCTTAACTCATTAAGTTTTGTGACTTTCACATACATGCTCAATCAAATAGTCCTTCACTATGGTTGATTAATAATATGATGAGTGTCTGGTTATCATTTTCTAAAGTAATTCACTTTTCCATCAGGCAGTAACCTCGATAAATCTCCTAGAAATATATTCAAAAGTTCACATACAATTGATATCTCCTTTAACTTAATTCTAGTTCTAGATGTGTCAATTAAGTACATCAAGTAAACTATTCATCCATTCTTAATCTACTTTGAAGCTTGTAATGTCAAAATTATCCAAAAGCATAAAGTTTAATAAGTTCTAGTAAAGTGTAACTTAGGTCTAATAGCTCTTACTAATCCTACTTCTTTGATAAAAATAGATAATATTGGCCTAACATCTGGCTAATCAGTTAATCTCAAATGTAAAATCAAGATTCAACATTTCTAAGGATCTTAAATCTACTAATAATATTGTATCTCCCAGCCTAATATTATGATCATTATAACTTGCATACTTAAGTTATTGTTATTCTAATGTTATGTATACAAAAAAGTTCAAACCCCACAAAGATCTAATAATTTACTTACTCCACTTTGCAAACTCAAGATAAATTTAAAATCTACATAAGCCATAAATAGCAAGTTTCTGATAAGGTATTAAAATAACTGTAAAATACCTGTGATTAGCTTTGGATCAGTCTCAACTTCCCTTCCCTGACTATTAGAAATCTGGGTTTGTTCCTGAGGTAGAACTTTAGAGCTATTATGAGGTCCTCTAACGTTGTCTTCTCCCTCAGTGAATGTGCTTATAGTTGTAAACCCTCATTTTTATAATAATAATAAAAAATTTATATTAAACAAATAAAATAATAACAAAAAAATATAATAAATAAATAAAATAGAAATAGATAAAATAGTAGTGTGAAAACAAAATTTTAAATTTATTTTAGAATTTTATTTAATAATAACGAATTACAATATTTAATTAGTTTTGTTTTTATTTTTATTTTTTTAAAAAAAAACCATCGCTGCACGTGCTTTGCACGTGCAGCGAGTTAGAGGCGAGTTGACCCGGCCAAACCGGCCGAGTCGATCGACGAGCCGGTGACTCGTCGATCGTATAAGAGGGTGTTGGAAGCAGGGGTTTGCCCTATTCCGATTTCTCTGGCGGCGGGGCGGCTTCAAGTTTCTGGCGAGGCTTCGATCCAGCATGAAGAGGTGGAGAGTGGAGCTGGGCGTCGCCATCAGGGGCTGCGAGCGAAGGACACCACTCTGGCGAGCCGGAAACGAGAAGGGGGCGGCGAGCAGAGGGGCTCCTCTGTTCGCGGTGAATTCGTCGGAGAAGGGAAGCGTCGACCGGCTTCTTCCTCGCCGTGAGCTTCCTAAAGTTGATTCAACTTCCTGGGAGTCGATAGGGAGCTGCGGTGGCGGTGGGAGAGTCATGGGAGGAGCGGAGGACGGCGATTCCGCCTGCGGCAGAGAGCTCGAAGGAAGTGGCGACTGTCGGCAGCGACTGGGTGTTACCGGCATTTCGATTCTGTTGCCAGAGGGTGGTGAAAGGTTAAGAGGGGGAGTTAGACGGGTTCTGTTGCGTCGGCGGTGCTGATCGGCGGTGGTCGGGGGTGGAAACGAGCGTGGCGGTGTGGCGAGGAGTCGAACAGGGGCGAGGAAGCGGGTGAAGCAGACGCACGTGTTCTGCACGTGTTTCGGTTCGGCTCGAACCACTCCGGTCTGGTCCGGGTCGTCCGGTCTGGTTCAACTGCAATTTGAGCGTGGGTTTAGCCGGTTCGTGTTGTTTTTCGACCGGTTTAATTCGGTTCAATATTTCTACAGTTTTTTTGGTGAGTTTTATGGTTCTGAGAATTTATTTAGAATTTTTATCAACTTTTAGTTTCGGTTTCCAAATTATTTTCTATTTGGTTCAAGGGTTTGAGTGCATTATTGATGTCAGAAAAATTTAAAATAAATTATGATGTTAGATAATACTTGGATATATTATTTTTAATTTAATTATAATTTTTCCGAACCTTTAAGTTAGAGTGTTGATTTAAATAAGATGATTTGAGTGTATTTAGCTCTTAAATGGATCAATTATATGTTAATTACATGAAAGAGTATTTTTGGTAGATGTTATTATGCTTGATTCATGTTAGACAGAATTAAAATAATTAAATTATAATTTTTACAGAATTTATAAATTTTATGTTGAGATTAAATTGGATAAATAGGGTAATTAGATTTTCTAATTAATGGAATTCGGAAAATTGTGATATGTATTTCTGAAAATTAGATTTTACAGAATTATTAAAAGTTATGTTTAGATTAATTAAGGTTAGTTGATGTATAATTGTAGTAGTGTGGTTATTTGAGTTAATTAATCTATTTGATTGGTTAAAAAAAGATTAAATCAAAATTGGTGTGATGTTGTGAGTAGAGGTGTTGTTAGGAAGTTGTTTGAGTTGTATTATTTATGCATGTTTGTTTGTTTGTATTTAATTTATTTTAGGAGATTGTGTTGCTGTACTGTTGCTTGACAAATCACGGCCAAGCTGTGATTTGTGATGAGGTTGAATGGAATTGCTTTGCTAAATTAATTGCTTGCTCGCTTGAAGAATCACGGTCAAGCTGTGATTCTTGTTAAGGATCTGCTTAAGACTCAGGTGAGGATTTATGGTTTCAAATTTTATTTGACCTACTACAGATGCTGAGTCCTAAGGGTCGTTGTTAAATATTGTACATGCTGATAAGTTGTATATCTGCTTGATTGCATATTTAATTAGCATGTGATTTATTGAAAAGTTATACCATGCTAGTTGTGTATGATGTTCTTATATGCATGCTATTGACATGAGTCTGAAAGTTATAACATGATAGTTAATGTATGATGGTATCATATGCATGCTCTTGTTATAAGGTTGAAAGTGATGTCATGCTAGTTCATGTTGATGTTTTTACATGCTTGCACTTGATATGAGCTGAAAGATATACCATGCTAGTATGTGAAATTTTACTATATGCATACTCCTAATGTGAGTTGAAAGATATACCATGAGAGTATATGTATGATGCTATTATATGTATGATGTTGATATTATGCTCATGTGATGTTATTATTGATATATTCATGTTGCTAGAGTTGTAGAGACACTTAGTGAGAAGATGGAACATGAGAACATGAGATAATAATTTGAGACACTTTAGGTTCATGTTATGATAACACCTAGAGTGGTCTGGTTAAACACATGACTAAGAACTTAAGGTTCTTAGGCTGGTATGTGCCAACATGTGGTGAGGAGCCATGTGCTAGTAAGATAGAAATGCACGTTCGGTTGACTTAGTCACTAATACTTTGGTGTAGCCGGGATCTCACTTTGGTGCAGAACTCAACTTGTTGTGTTACACCAAGGTAGAGGGTGTACTAGGAACAGTACCGTCCCATGCGCTACCGAGGCTAGGGAACTTGATTTACAGTGGCATGCTCAACAGATGTGGATCCCTGAATAGTCCTGGTTCATTGGTATCGTATACAGTGAGTCTCAGCGGGCCAGACTGTAGACTGATGTGGCTGGTTGATTTTGTATGGTGATCCTGCTATGGGGCAGAATTACAGCGCTGTATGGTACTTATGATTGGAAAGAAAGGGTGCCGTGATCACCAGCTCCTTCCGCCAACGTCAGTGTATAGGCCTATAGGACAGAGATATAGAGTTGACACTGACGGGTTTAGGGAAATCTCTGACGATGGATTCACCTTGAACATAAGTGGCTGCCTTAGGTGTAGAATGGTTAGATGATGGAATATTAATTGAAGTGATATGATATCTTTGATTTAGTGACATTGTTGTGATCATATTTCTTATATGCGGTTATATGCCATATTATGATCATATTCATGATGTTTCTTATTTATTGTCTTGTTCTATTATGGACATGTTGATTTAAGTATGTGATTTTTAGTGGATATATTTTCTTGTTGGTTTGTACAATACCTTATGCCCATTTTTAGGGTGCTCTTTCTGTAGCTTCACTGAGTTTCGCAACTCAGATGTTCACATTTTTCCCCTGTTGCGTAGGTTACAGGTTGACCATTGGCAGGGAGTGAGAGAGAACCTAGTTGGTGGATAATAATTATTTTTTTGTAATCTAGATAGAGATATGAATCCGTAGTGTTGGCTTGAATGTACAATGTAATTGCTTCTGCTTTGTTTAAATAATAAAATGATAATGCTTTGTGATACTTTTAGCTTTGTATAAGTTGTGGTGTTCTAGTACAGCTTATACGGCGGTTGCCATGTGCCCAAAGGTGGTTTGGGGCGTGACAATAGCAATATCCAGTATTAGATCATACTAGCCATATGCATTCATAAGTAAGAAAGTATGACGAATAATCAAAGAGATGCATATGCTAGTTTTAGACTCAACAAAAGCATAGTATCATGCTTATAATGAACCAAGGAACAATAGCACTGAAAAGCTTATCATAGATTTCAAAGAGTATTCACAACTCATTTATAATCGTAATCAGGAATATTAACTAGCAGAAGAGTTAAAGGATATCAACAAAAGGGATATAGTTCTCCTGGACTAAACATTGAGAACTATCTCATCTATTCTACTTGGAGACCTAATCTTATTGTCGTAAGCACATTCTAATTCATATCGCGATCCTTAGTATCCACATCCTTACTTATCGAATTTCCTGGGAATATTTCAATGAATTTTAATTCTCAATCCAGAAATAATTTTGTAATTCCGTTTTCACCAACACTCTTAGAATAATCTCTAGATTCACCCTAATTTTTATCTCAAGTTCGGAAAGTTCGACGGAGACTTGCCGGAAAGTTCGCCGGAACCCTCGCCAGCGAAGTTCTTCGATCAGCACCAATATTGGTACCAATCAAAAGCTCCTTCTAAAAATCACATTTCTCCCAATTTTTATGTCTCACACGCGATCAATTTCACCGATTAAATCAATTTGGGCGAAATCTCTAAGTTAGGGTTTTTAGCTCACCGGCGGTTCACCGGCAGCCCATAGCCCTCCACTTCGGTACCAATGGATAGCTCTCGTCGAGGAGAAGCCATAAGTACCAAGTTTGCAAAGTTTCGTGGCCGGAATGACTTGCTCCGGCGACAAAACTTTCACCGTCGCTACTTCTCTCTTCTTTTTCTCCTCAAATCTCAATCAAAACATAAAATTTATGATTCTAATGTTTTCTCCTAGCTCACCTAAGGTTGTGTCTGAAATATCACGGAAAATTTCGATCGAAAAGTGGTCCAAATGTTTGTGGCGAAGAAGAAGATGAGTCGCTCGTCGCTGCCGCGTAAAGTAGGGGAGGAGAGAGGAGAAGGAATTCGTGCGAGTGGTGGGAAGAAATGTTAATTTTATAAATAATTAAAATCTTAAATCTTAGTTTTAATCCTGGCCGTCCATTTGGATTAATCCTTATTTAAATAATTTGACCAATCAAACGACGTCCAAATTATGATCCGTCTATGCCATTGGATTCCTTGTCAAAAATCCTACCTGATGGTATAATTTTTACATCAAAATTCTATACTTAAAAAATCTATATAATTTTATAAATAAATCCTTCATATTATTTTCTTTCATAAAACCCCTCAAACTTATCATCTATTACATAATTATCCTTAAAGCCAGAATGTAAATCTCACAATTTTCCCACGTAAAGGTACATGGGCATCGCATAGTGATATGCACATGCCTCGACCTAAGATGCGTGCAAGCAAGTTGGTCACGATTTTCCGTCATACGAGAAATCCTTAAGGCGGGGGAAGTTGTGACTTTGACGAAGGGGAGGCTAACCACGATCTAGGAACGCGACCAACAACCTCACAATCGCTAAACCACTCCTTAGTTGGTTATCAACCATGTCAAACATGACCGACCTATTCACGAAGAACGGTACGAATAATTCAAGAGAATTGAAAGAGCAACAGCGGAAGGATCACTCAAGAAGTGATTAAGAAAGTGGACTTCAAGTTTGTAGAAAAAGCATTATAAAAGTGGTGGCTAAAATAAAAATCAAAGTCCCCTTTCAATAGAGCATGCTCCACCAAATATATAGACAAAATATGACACGTTTTTCCATATTTTGTTTCATTAAAATAGAAAAAATAAATATATAAATCTCCTCCTCTTGTAAGCCACGAATTTGGAAAATAAATATCTCTTGATGAAGATTTGAATAAATATTTGATAAAGATTTGATCTTGAATAAATATTTGATGTAGGAAAAATAAAAGAGAAGCTACTAAAGGATAGATGAATTCCTACCGGTAACGAAGGCTCTGATACCACCTGATATGCATACGCCTTGACTTAAGATACGTGCAAGCAAGTTGGTCCCGATCTTCCGTCGTAGGAGAAATCCTTAAGGCGGGGGAAGTTGTGACTTTGACGAAGGGGAGGCTAACCACGATCTAGGAACGCGACCAGCAACCTCACAATCGCTAAACCACTTCTCAGTTGGTTATCAACCGTGTCAAACACGACTGATCTGTTCAAGAAGAACGACACAAACAATTCAAGAGAATTGAAATAGCAATAGCGGAAGGATCACTCAATAAGTGATTAAGAAAGTGGACTTCAAGTTTGTAGCAAAAGCTTACAAAAGTGGTAGCTAAAGCAAAAATCAAAGTCCCCTTTCAATAGAGCATGCTCCACCAAATATATAGACAAAATATGGCATATTTTTTCATATTTTGTTTCACTAAAATAGGAAAAATAAATATATAAATCTCCTCCTATTGTAAGCCACAAATTTGGAAAATAAATATCTCTTGATGAAGATTTGAATAAATATTTGATGAAGATTTGATCTTGAATAAATCTTCCTTGATTTGCTCTTGAATAAATATTTGATGAAGATTTGATTCTTGAATAAATCTTCTTCCTTGATTTGCTCTTGAATAAATATTTGATGAAGATTTGATTCTTGAATAAATCTTCTTCCTTCAATTACTCATATAACTTTCATATTCATGCAACTTCCATATGAGTAATTCCTCCATGTGTTTCCTTGCACGTAATGATAAGTAAACAATAACAATTAGGTAATATCATTTATTCTGTAATTAAGTAATTAATTTGCCAAAGAAAAGAATTCACCTGTTGTTCTAAGCGTCATGCACGGGCTCGTGTCATTGGGCCTTGTATGCTAACCGGGTCTTGCATGGGTGAACCAGTGATGTCCTCATCACATAGACTTATGGGGAGTGATGTTAATATTTAAAAGTAGGACTTTAACAAATCCTTTACTATATATAGTCATACTATGTTGGGTGAAAAGAAATATTTTGCTTAATTGTAACTCTGAAGAATTCTTAAAGAATTTTTAAGATGTAATTTAATTCATGCAAAATTTTATTTAACCCCTTTTATGAGCCATGATGACTCACAAGATTATATTATTAACATAGGGGTGGAGTGTGACAATTAAAGACCTATTTGGTGTGTAACCTCGACGACCATAGCTCGTTGGCGACACTTTGGGCAATCCCATTCAACTTGCTATTTTTCTCTCCATACTTCATAAAAATTAGGCATTTTGGTATCAAAATGAAGTTGATCTTGAGATCTACTTGTGGCTAAAATCTCACAGTATAGATCGTTGTATTTTGGCTGCAGCAACATCGAAAAGTTTTGCCATTATCGCATCGGCATCATCATCATTGTCGCCCATGCATGAAGAGAAAGGAGAAAGTGGCTATTGGTTTAATCCAATGAACCAACCCTTTACTACAAACCCTAACTCATATTACCTAATCATAGCTATCAATTATTTAAGATATCTAATTTGAGCCATCCGTTTAAATCTAATTAATCTGATTTGATTCAATTGAACTGGTTTACTTGGCCTTAAATTTGGTTCAACTATTTCACTAACTTAATGATGTCCAAATCATGACCCATTTATACCGTTGGACTCTAAATCCAAACCCTATCTGATTGTATAAATTTTATATAAAAATTCTATATTCTAAAATTTTTCACATGTAATTTTATGAAATAAGTCCTTATGAAACTTCTTTACATATAAGTCCTCCAAAATAATATAATATTACTTAATTATTCATAGTCAAAAATTACGAGTCTCACACAAAATAGCTCACAAACTCAAATTGATCATACAAGCCTAAATGAACTCCTCAAACCCAAATTCATTATGCAAGCCCAATTCTAGAATCCAGCCCAATCTAAACTTATCCAGCCAAATTAGTTCACTCGACCCGGTCCGAATCCATGCAACCCAAACCTATTTATGCAGCCCAACTAGTTGTTCATGCCCATCGTATTACTTAAACTCATTTAATCTAATTAATTCGTTAATCATGTTTTATTAAGTTATTTGTCCCCACTTGCTAATTAACCTAGACAACTTAAATTAACCACTAATTGCAGTTAATTAATAATTAATCATGGAATAGGATTGAGGGGATCAAAATAGAGGATTCGGATCATTCACAACTGAGGTAGTATAGAAGGGAATAGGAACCACAACTTTGCACGTCAATCTAGCTCCTAGAGATTTAAAATCATTGAACAACCAGTCATCATTCTGACGATCCAAAGATTCACCCGCTTACACACTAGTTTGCGGAGGAAATAGGGGTTCGTCAAACACCTAAGGAATCAAAATAGAAATAGTGGTGGATTCATCCCCAAAGCCTGCGGCTGTTTACTCTACTACCATGATTCAAGTGTGAGAAAAGGTGGCTACATTGCAAAACTAGAGACGTCCATCAAAAGGGTGACGTGCGATCAAGTAGAGGCACCAGACAATACCATCAAGCTTAATCCCACGAAGGAGTGAAACCTACGGAATGTATAGGAATGGAAAGAAAAATCATGTCTATTGACCTCATGAGCTTGCGAGAAGGGAGGCGACAGATGATTCGATCGAACTTCCAACCCAATCTGACCCAAGTCGAACCCGAGTCAGCCGGTTTGGGGAGGGGTTAATCTTGGTGGTTAGAGTTGAACCCGCGCAACCCCTTGCACAAGCGATGAACAAGAGCGACTCGTGTAAGCGGAGGGTGAGCGGTGACGGCGACAATGATGAGCACTCCCGACAATGCTCCAACAAAAAGAGATGAACCAGGCTCCCAAATTTTAGCCACAGGTAGATCTCAGTACCCTCTTCATTACCAGGATGCCTAATTTTGGTGAGGAAATGAGGGAGAAATCACACGAGAGGCATAGACGGTGAGAGTTTCGATCGTCAAAGCTTTCTCCCCCAATTGCTGATGATTCCGGCCATGAATTCTTATAAACTTAGTACATATGCTTTCTTCTCGACGAGATCTATCTATTGGTACTAGAGTTGGCGACGATTGGCTACCCGTCGAATGCCTCTTAATTTTAGATTTTCGTCGTCGTGAGTTTCCCTAACGAAATTGGTCATCGACGAAGCTCCAAATGATGGGACAAATATGATTTTTGGATTCCTGGTGAAGAGAGTTTTAAAATGGTACTATTATCGGTGCTAATTGGAGAAGGTTGCCAACGAGGGTTTCAGCAAGGATTCCGTTGGTCACCGATGAGGGTTCAAGCAATTATCGACAAAAGGAATTTTCTAAATTCTGATTGATCCTAATCAAATTGGATAATGGTGCTTGAGGAAAACATGCTCAGGACAATGAAATCTACCAATCAATACCAATATTAGTGTTGATCGGAGCACCTCGCCAACAGCGAGGGTTCCAGCGATCGTCGGCGAAGGTTCTGACGATTGTTACAGTTATTTTCCGATGAACTTAGGATAAAATTAGGTGACTAGAGATCATTGTAAGAGTAATGGTGAAGATGGATTTGAGAAATTATTTCTGGATTGAAAATTAAAATATATTGAATAATCCACAAGAAAATTAAAAATGTACGAATGATGATAAGCGAATAGAGGAAGTACATGTCACGGCCCAAATCTACCTTTGGGCATGTAGCAACCGCCGTATAAGCTGCACTTCTACACCATAACTTATACAAGATAAAATGTATCACAAAGCAACCACAATTATTTTAATTAAACACAGCAGAAACATAACCAAAATTATAAATTGTATCTAAGCTATTTGTAGCCTCGGGAGTGGTGTTGGTGAGTGAACATCACTATTCGAACATGAATAGTTCGGCATGTATCTAGGGTGCATTAATGACACCCTCTAATTGTAAATTAGTGATGTCCCTAGGAGGTGTCAGTATCATATGTATCATGTGTCTCTATACTAGAGTGTTATGAATAATTCTTGATACTACCTCCTAAGTAATGATTTAAGTTTTTAACATTTAGTTTCATAGTTCTCTACATAACGGTAGTACCACATTTAATAAGTATGAGAAAATAAGTAACATATAGGAGAACTAATAAAGCATGCGAGGAAAAGCAAAGTAGCACAGCATATGACATGTCAATCATGCTTTAATCTAGCATGTACATTGCATGGTATTTAGGAAGCATAAATTTTAATTAGTTTCAAGGCATCCAAGTCTTTTCTAATAGAATCTTATTAAGATTCTCCCTAGCATGAATATAATCCTACTGCGATGAACCAACACACCTGATTCAGCGATCCGCTCTTCAGAACCAATATCCTTAGAATATATATATACTCTAATGATTTACTTGGCTCGCATATCAATCAATACTCCTAAATAATAAAATTATTTAAAATCAATTTAATATAATTTCCTAAAGCTAGTAAGATAGAGACCGAGCACCTAAGTATTCACCATACAATTTAAATATTAACTCTACTTAATTTATTAAATACAACTTTCTGATTTTACATCATTAAATATAAATTAAATCAACACTCGATATCCCATTTAATTAATTAACTTAAGGTTAATTTGATTAATCCTACTAACTCACCTAGCCATGATCCCTATTATTAGCCCAAGTCCAAATGATAAGCCCACATTTAAGTAAATAGCTCATGTCTAAAGAGTAAGCCCAGCCCAACTCATGCTTTGCTTAATGAAATCAAATTATTATATCATATCTTAGCAAATTTAAGCATGCAACCCAATAACTAACATTACTTAATTAATTAAATGTGAGTCAATAATCTGAGGCCCCATCTGATTAAAATTTAATTACTCATATATAAATAAACTGTTAACTCCATTTTAATTGATCTACTTAAATTAACTATTAACATCCTATTTAATTAGATATCCCTAAGTCAATTCAATCAACCCAATTTATTTGACCCAGTCCACTCGGTCAAATTTCTAATTTATGAAAGGCAACATCAATTTTAATCAACTAGTCTATAATTCAACTTAATATCAAAACTTCACTAGCTAAGTTGAATCAATTGAAATTTTCTAAGTGTTGGCCCTTATTAGATTACTCACCTTATCATATTACATCCTTTACCTAGAACATAGGAGGGTGATAGTATAATAGGTAAAGGAGAAGAAGGTGGGGGAGATAGCTAAAATCATCATCAATTAATCCTTATCATTGTCACATTCTACCATTCCATTAGCATTTAAATTAAAGACACACATACATCATCATCAACAATCAATTAAAATAGGATCATTAATACTTAAAGAATTTGAAGCAGGGAGAGATTAATTACTTGATAGCAATTAAATCGGCCGCTGTTTTAGAACGAGAGAAATCAAAGCGGGAGCTCAACGGACGAAACCTCGAAGGAGCGACTTTGGGCATTGGAGATGCATACTCACCCAATCGCACGGTGGCATTGATATCAACAAGAGATTCATCCATCCATAATAGCACAACAACATCAATTGATGACCAATGAAGATGTGTAGCTGTGCAGCATTGATACTAATCAATTGAACTCAAGAAGGAAAATAATTCGACCTTAGCGTGGAGCAAATTGCAGAAGCAAGGTGCTGCCGATCAATGGGCAAATCGAGCAGCTCTGGCCTTCGCAGTAATTAGGGGCATTTTGACAACAAAATTATGATTCACCTAATCGGGCAGCAGCGACGAAGGATCGAAGAGGCGAGAACAGCAAGTCGATGACTAACGTCGCGAGCAAATGATTAGGGTAAAATGTGCGACGATCGACTTCTCATTGTCGTTGAGGGAAGACGATGTCAGATTCGCAGGGCATCGAGTTGATTGACGAACGAAGGAGCAGTGGGATGCCGGCAGATCCCGATGGCCGCCGTCGAGCTTCATGATAGATGACCCCACTCCCACACTGCCCCCGGCGAATGGAGACAGATGAAGTGGTGAACGACAAGGAGTTCACCGACGAGCTCACAACGACAAGGGCGACATGAGCAGCGGTGAAGGAGACACGGATTTGAGGGAATTGGGGTTAAAGCTAGGGATTTGATGTGGCCGACTTCTTAGATATAGAAGGCGCTGACCGCCAACCCTTCGCCGGTGAATCGATCTCCCGACAATGAGGAGAGGGAGGACGTCGGCTGCGAAGGGAGGCGTGACAGTGATCCCGATGATGCTCGCTTCACAGTTGCGGGGTCGGAGACGATGAGGGCTGCACGAGTTAGGGCGAAATGCCCGGCCGACTCTTTCATGTGGGGTTTTGGCTAGTAGTCGGTTCATCTAAACTGGTTGACCGGCCGGTTCGGTTGGACCAGTTGGATTTTTTTTTAAATTTTTATTATTATTTATTTATTTATGAAAATAGTGGGGGTTTACAGACGGATGGTCTAGATTTAATCTTAGTGAAGCCATTTTAAATCAGGTTTCAGGTAAATATAGGTTGAGTGAATCAGCTATATTATGTGATTTTTATTTATTTTAATTATCCTATTCCTTCCAATCACACCTCCTCCCGCTTTCTTCATGCGACAGCAACGACAACCTCACCACCTCAACCACTGATGATGTTTAGATGACTTTCTTGTGGAATTTTTCAACGTGGATTTTTACCATAATATCAGTTGAGCTGGATGAAATCATTGGAACTATTATTTGGGATTTTTGGTAGAGATTTGAGAGAAAATTTGAGGTTAAGGCATCAACAAGCGAAAGCTCCATTGCCAGAGTTTGCTCCGACGATTACCGACCATTTCGGCCACGAAACTCGACAATCTTGGTACCTATGGCTTCTCCTCGATGAGTGATATCCTTTGGTACCTGAGTTGAGGGCTATTGGCCGCCAGTTTACAATCAACGAGCTAAAAATCCTAAATTTAGAGATTTCACCTAAGTGAGCTTCTTTGATGAAATTGATCACGTATTGTAAACCCCCACCTTTAGGTGGTTTAATAAATTAAATAAAAATAATTAAAAATAAAATTTTTCTCAAGCTTAAATTAAGAAAAATAAGGTTGAAGAATTTTTGAGTAGAATTAAGACTCAAATAATGAAATGGAAATAAATTTTGATTAAAAAGGATATATTGTGAATTACAAAATTTATAAGAACTAAGTTAGAAATTTAGTTAAGCGTTGAGGATTAGATGACTTTTAAATAAAGTTAAGACCTAGATGGTGACCTTAGGTTGATAATTGGTATTAAACAGGACCTAGTTGTAATTTATTAAAATTATACTATAAGATATTTTATTACCTTTTTTTTTTCTTTTAGCATCTCTAATAGTGAAAGTGATAGAGCTAAATCATCCACTACTTTAACTCATAGAAGCCAAGGAGAGAAAAAAGAGAAGATATGGAAATGAGGAAAAATCAAAGAGCTCATTAAGTTGGGTACCTTAAGAAATGTCTAGAAAGGTCAATAGAGACTTATGTTAAGCATTCTCCCAACTAACGGTCAAATTGACTCCATTTAAACAAAGCGAAAGAACATACAAGGGTTTAATGTCCCAAGCTCAAAAATTTATACTAATATAATGTAAAACAAGCAAATTACTATAGACAAACTCAAAGTAGAACAACATGAAAAACCTTTTTTTTTCCACCAAAGTAATGTAATCATATCATAATTAAAAATTCAAATGGAGTTTCAAGCAATCAAAAGATATTTTCTTATTGAACAAGAAGCTATGTATATCACTATGATCAATCATAGTCAAGCATAACATGACTAGGTTCGTATGTGAACACTTAAGTCATGTAGTGAAAGGTCATATGCTTCCATATAAAATGCTCGGCAAGATTATTGAAACCAAAAAGGAAAACATATGTAAGTGCAACTTATCCGCAAAGAAATGATACAATTTATCTGACTGATAATTAAAGTTAAATATCAAGATAAAAGCAGGGGGTATATTTTTCCTTATTCTTGAGATCATACCCCAATATATCAAAAACTCAATACATGAGTATGTATTCATGGATGCACACTTTGAAGATATACATGGACACTCCACTTTGTGTCAAATCTTTCTTTTAACAGTGCCAATAAGTCTTTGAATCAGATTTAGCATCAACCTTTGAAATTCCACCTTTTATTACATCCTTGTAGGTAATTTTAATATTAACCCAAACTCCCTTAAGAATGTTCTATTTGATAGATCCGAAAATAACCTTTGCTAATAAAATCCTAGCAGGGTATGAACGATAAGAAAACTGGGTAAAAATGATCAAATGTATATTCTCACTTTGATATTTAACATAGACGGGGGTTCAAGATACAACCACGATTGTTAAAGTTGGAAATTTTTTTTTTTTCTATATTTCTAAAGTCCCCAAAAGTAGTATAACTAAGATCTAAACTACGATATCTTGCAAGACTATAACCTGCAAGTGATATGAGGGAAGGGACCAATAAATAAAAGGAGAAATTTTAAATGATCAAATTTTAAATGACAAGTAAGAGAATAACAATAACGATAGATGGAAATGATCTTTAGATGGAATTGGAAAACATTTCAAAACTAGGTCAAATTTTTTTTTTTATTATGTATGAATTAACATATAGTGAATGATTAGATTTCTATAATATCTAAAGCAAACAAGAAAGCTAATAAGGTGTCAAAGAGAATCCATGGGGATAAAAACCCATGTGCTAAGATCATAAAAGGAGAAGAAACATCCAACCCCAATATTACAAAAGATAGTGAAGAGAAACTATGACAAATGGCTCTCATCATCAAGTGAAAGATGATACAATTTTCAAGACCAATGGAAGTCAAGATTTTATTTCTACTGCACAAATTTTGAAGTGCCAAACTAATGCATATGCAAAAATAGTTGTGGAGTAACGGAGTATGAAAGATTTTGAGAAAATGTTAAACTATATATTATCCGACAATAACCATGCCAATGAATCCCAAGACCAATCACCTGGAAATGTACCATGGCATTTCTTTTTCCTTGCATCAATATGCAAAATATAAGATTATCATATTTGAGAGTAGAGAACTTACAATCTTGCATCTATATGCTCAAAATGATAAGATGCACGCCTAGATACAACCATTGTGGTTATGCAATATAAACTTTCATTAATATCTACATAATGAAGGTAAGAGACTCAAAGTTGACAAGACATAGAAACATATTAAGTCAATCTTTATCATAACCAACAAAGTAGTATTGCATTCTCCAAATCCATGGAGGATAACACTAACCAAGAAAATTGGAGAAGTAATGGAGCAAACAAAAGTAAATAATAGCACGTTTAAAGAAGATATACATGATCTGATAGGCAAGGAGAAAAGGAGACATGCCAGAAGGTACAATGTTTAGAGAATGTTTATGGTGAAGGTATAAATAACTAATACCATAACTGGTAGTATCTAGTACACTAGGAATAAGAATTAAGAGAAGATGAACTATGTATTTCGGCGTAGACATATAGTGGAATAATTCTTAGTCTATAAGAGTTCAAAGACCACAACAAAATTCCAAAAAGAAACACGCAATTAGAGAAATAACTTATAAGTTTCTGTAATTTCTTGAGCACATTATCCATACTAAAACTAAGGAAACCAATGACTTTTCCTGAAAGATGTTCATACTGATGATTGATGTTAGTGTATGTGATCAAAGCATGAAGATCTACCCATTAAAGATACAACAAATAAAAAGAAGAAAGGAGTGTATCATAATGCAATTTAAAATACTTTAGGTAGAATAGATTTAGTGCATCTAAGATAAAAACCTATCCACTAAAGAAGCTGAAAAAGGAACAACGACCCAAGAGAAAGGTTATGAAATCCTATCTTCTGGAATTCATGTGGAGTTGAAGGTCTTGAAAGGATTCTATGGATGTAGTCATCCAAAATATATAGACTTACGCATTTGAGACTATCAATATGACCTTAATTTAAGTGCGGGTTCAAAGATTTAAGTCAATAAAATATTTGATCCTAAGAAAGAAGTTTTTTTTTTTTTTCAAAATTCAAGACTTTGAAGAAATAAATAAATTCTCTTAGAACTAATATTTCGCAAGCTAAGTTAATTTTATTTTTTTTCAATGCAACTAGAATAGGTATCATAATGGGCAACGGGCTTTGATCAAATCCCAACCAACGTTTCAAATTACTGATGCACTACATCAAGAGCATATGAATATTAAAACTCATTAAGAATGGGATTTAGTAAGAATAGGGAGTTTAGAAGTGCCTCAACCACCAACATGCATTATCAACAGGAAGGAAAAACAAATGCTTGGATTATTGAAACTCATTCAATAAGGAAGGAAAGATAATTAAGATCTATGATCTTAGGGAAGTTCATAGTGATATAATACTTAACTGCTATCACAACAATGATCTTGTAATAGTTAAGATCTATGCACCTACTTGATCCATGATGCATTTATAGAATGTGTGATAAACTTATTCAGAAGAAGTGTCCAATCACCATAACAGGGATAAACATGGAGGTGATAAATAACTTGCCCCATCTATAGCTTGAATTTAAATTTTTGTCAAGGTATAGATCTGGTCTGTAAGCGGTGCTAATGGATCTTAGAAGAGGTGCAAGATCAAGAGATGCAATCTCGAATAAGATATACGTGAGGTTAAGAGAACTAAAGTACCATCATTCTGACCCTACTCAATATCCTATGTATATCGAGACTATTAGCCTAATCCTTAAATCCTCGAACCTAGGCTCTGATACCTATTTAATTGTCACGCCCCGACCCATCTGTCGAGCACGTGGCAACCGCCGTATGAGCCCCAAGGGACCCATACAAGGCATTTAATGATATATACATAATTCATATACATTAACAATGCAGCGGATAATACAATCAAATCATCTAACTAAACTCTACTAACACAGTCCCGATATACCTACTACAATACTATGGTCACAAAATTAGTAAATAACTAGGTTCGTCAATAATCTCGCCTCCATTAGCTATCCCGACCGGTCGTCTAGTAGACCTGCACACATTTGAACGTCGTGTGCTCAGCCGCAAGCGGCTGAGTGCTTATGGCTCTAACCGCAGTAGAATAACTCAAGTAGCAAACAAGGAGATTCTAGCATGTCCATAACATCATTTCATAATCTCAAACAAAGCATGTAAAATCAACAAATAAAACATAAGCATTATAAGAAGAACATGTAATATAAGTGTGTAGCTCAACTATAAATATGAAGTGTGTTTATTTCACAAGATTATTGTCACTAAACATATCATCACATTCAAATATTGTGATCTGGCAGCCAGCCTATGCTTAGGGGATCTCCTGATCAGGGAGTTCCCATAAGCCCATCAGTGTCCATTGTCTATGTCTCTACCTATGCCCGTCACACTGATATTGGCAGAGAGGTTGGATGACCGTGAATCCCTCTCCGATGGTACACTAGGCGAATCACTTCATCTCCGCGACCTAGCGACCAGTCACTCCATGCGTCTTCCCCAGACAATCCATGGAGCAACTCGTGTAGTACTACACCAAGGGTCACCGCACCTATGTATACGCATCGGCCACGACTAGTCGGTAATAAACCCCAGGATCTGGACTACTCATCAGAACGTCTGCAGAACGTTTGGAATGATAGCCGTGAGCTCCATAGATCCACTGTCCAAGGCTATGCGGAAGGAGTCACCGTACCAATTTACAAGCAGCTATGCTTGCCAGGAGGCGTGCATCCTACCCGTGGCCGGAATGCTATAACCTCAGCGATACGTTTGCTAGGTCATTGATTTGGTTTCATTCATCCTAGCCATCTTAGGACTATCACGGTGACGACTTAGCGATACCATGCGGGTATAGTGAATACATCACAACGTTCTCTCGCAATAAACTAATCCATATCTTATTCTCACCTTTTTATATCCAAGATGATTTCAACATCTTTGGGTGATATAGGTTTATGAGCATTAAAGCTCGTATCCGTAACTTAGGAGATCAAAACGGTGCATCGTCAATAATTACGTACGTAAGTATGTCAATGTCACATATCTATAAGTGATGCTTGTCGATGTCTATGAATATGTCACACTATAGTGTAACATAATAGGTTCTAGAAGTAACTGTAATATTTTAATACTTTTCGTCACATCAACCTAGTAGATAATGAGCAAGAAAATAACCTAGCACATATTTGAATAACAGTAAACATAAGACAACAAGCATATCATATTAATCATATAAATAGGCTATTCTAACATACAAAGCATGAATCATGAATGATTAAATATTAATTTCTAAGCAGTAAAACATTTATCTCCTCAAGTTTCGCCAACTTGAGAATAGTCTACTGTAGTGAACCGGCGCACCTGGATATGTAGATCGATCTTCAGAACCAACCGTATGTTAGCTTGAACTTCGTCTAATTATATCAAGGTATCTACCTATTACAAGTAACATTATCTTTAGATATGATCATTAACATTATATATTATTAATCCTATCTACAAAATATTAAATCAACCATCTCAACCATTTTGCCTACCTAACCCATCCTAAATTAATTATTCAATAAGGTTTGATTAATCCAAACTAATCTAATAAATTAACCTTATTCACTTTATAAATCTTAATCATAACTACCAAGCAACCATTAGAGTCCTAAATAAAGTCCAACTAAAATTGCAATAATCCCTAGTCCTAATTTACCACTCACTAATTTTTATTTAATTACAATATCTAATTATTAGTAGAGAGGAAACTATTAATTGTGCCCTATTGCTGACATGCATTCGATACTGCATTCCATCATAATTAACATATCATCTACATGTCATCAAGTAAAGGCAAGGAAAAGAAAATAGAAATAAAATCAACACTCAACAGCAATACACCGTATCAACTCATCACAAGCCAACTAAAATAACATCACCATTAAATCCACATTCATAACCATCAAAATCATAATACTTGAATACCATCAAGTAAGAATAAATCATATGTGAATACCATCAACTAAGAATAAATCATATCATCAGCATCACTGCCAAGCAAATCCCACCAACAACAAATCCAACATCATTATCACCATTAATTCCATAATCAAAACCATCAGCAACGTAGCCACATAAGCACCATATAACAACCCATCAAACCCATCGGCATTATCACATAAGCAACCAAAATTCCACAATCATCAATAATAATCAATTCAACAGCACAATCAAAACCACCAACAATCCACAATCATCAACAATAATCAATTCAACAGCACAGAACCCAATTGAATTAGGGGCATACTAGCACATCATGATGTATCAAAATAGAGGTTGGAGTTTAACTAGTTAACATCATCGTTCGAAAGCACAACAAGCATTGAAATCATTATATAGTAAATATCATAGTTCGAAAGCACAACAAAGCACAACCGCAGCTCATCGAGCACACAGGCTTCACCAGGATCGTCCGAGCTCTCTCTCTCCACCGATCGGCCCCATCCATGGCCAACTGAATTTTATTGCCATCCTAAGGTCGTTTCCTTATTTGAGATGGTGGGTGTTGGATGAACATTGAATCTTTTTGTGCTAGATGGTGGTGGGTGTTGGATGAACATTGAAACCATGCTATCTCCCCCACCTCCTTCTCCTTTCCCTATCATACTCTACCCTTCTCCATTATTTAGTTTTCTCCTTTCCTTACTTAAAGTTATATATATAGGATAATTATGATGGATGGGGAGAGATTCGAACTGGGGTTTGTACTAGGAAAATACTACTAAATCCCAATTAACTAGTTATTATATGATGTTTTGATAGGGTTGTTTATGTGTAATTTTGAATATGAGAATGTTGATGTGGTGGAATTGTTGATGTGGTTTGATTTATGTTGAATGTTTTGATGTGGTTTTTGCATATGGGGTGATTGAATGTTTTGTTGATGTGCATAGGGGGTGATTTATGATGAACGTTTTGTTGATGTGCATATGGGTGATTATGATGAATGTTTTGTTGATGTGGAATTTTTGTTGAATGTTTTATAGATGTTTATGTTGAATGTGATATGGAATTTTTGTTGAATGTTTTGTAGATGTTTTATGTTGAATGTGATATGGAATTTTTGTTGAATGTTTTGTAGATGTTTTATATTGAATGTGATGTGGAATTTTTGTTGAATGTTTTGTAGATGTTTTATGTTGAATGTGATGTGGAATTTTTGTTGAATGTTTTGTAGATGTTATGTTGAATGTGATGTGGAATTTTTGTTGAATGTTTTGTAGATGTTTTATGTTGAATGTGATGTGGAATTGTTACACGCTTTTGTTGTGAGTATTTTGCTGTGAACCATGGCATGAATTTAAATATTTAGTGTTGTGGCGTGATGGCCGGGTGAATATTTATTTAATGTGGCGATATTTTGTTTTTGCATGAGTTTTGCATAAATTTAAATATTTAATGTTGTGGGCTTTTGACGAGGCCTTGATGAATATAAATCGGTGTGTTTATATGATGAATGTGGTAGTTTTCAATGAAGGTGAATTTTTGTGAGTTGTTGCAATGGTGACGTTTTCAATTGTTGTTATTTGTGATATGATGGTTTTGCATGTGTTGGTATATTGATGTGAGGATTTGGTTTCTTCCTTCTTCTCACCCATTATAACCTCCTTCTCATTTCCCTATTTCCGCTCATTCTCATTGTTATCCTTCCCTACTTGAGATTATGCATAGGGTACAATAATTGAGGATGTAGAGAGAATAAGGGAAGGTTGACACTAAGGAAAGATTGTTGGAGGGTTATTAGTCATGTGTATGGATTGCGAGTTATTAGCGACTAAATAATTCCTATCATATTAGATTATGAAGATTTTATTTTAAATAAAATCTTTATTGTTTTAGGAATCTTACTCCGATTTGGAGCTGAGTATTATTACTATATCTGGGTTGGTTCCGAAGTTCAGATCTTCATACAGGTGCGTTGGTTCACTGAATGTAGGATTTATTCAAGCTAGAAAATTTCTGCCGAGGTGTTCTTAGGAAATATCTCGGATGCCTTAAATATAATAAAAATAAAATGCATGCTATGTTTATATGTAAATGCATGTTAGTATGATTTACCTTCTCTATATGCACGAAATGCTATGTTTACCATGCTATTTATTTAACATGTCTATGAATCCTATCCTGCATGCTATGTTATTTATCTTTGCTATGATAGCACGATTACCATGCAGTTATAGATAAGAATGATGACATGTTAGAAACTCTTAGGAGACATCACTAGGAATCAGACAGGAAGGGGTACTGCTTGCATACCCCGTTTGACCACGGCGTACCGCCGATGGTCAGAATGGTGATGCTCCACCACACACCACTCCCGAGGCTACACATAGCTTGGATATTGGGAGTTGGTGGGGAAATGGACTGTACACACTCCAAGGTCATATTAAATCGGATATATGGAGCAAGTCCCTACCCGATGATTTCTACCCGCATGAGTGTCGTTTAAGGGGCACTCGTGATAGTCCTGAGATGGTTAGCTGAGACGAACCAGAACAAGAACCTAGCAAACATGTCGCCGAGGTTGTAGCATTCCGGCGACAGCTAGTCTACACAACTCTTGACAGGCACCGCTGCTCGGGGATTGGTACGGTGACATCCTTCCGCATAGCCTTGGACAGTGGATCCGTAGACCACACGGCTACCATCCTTGACGTTCTGCAGACGAGCGGATGGTGAGTCCGGGTCCTAGGATTGTATTATATCGACCGAGATCGTAGTCGATGGACTTTATTGACGGTGACCCCGTCTTCGGACGGTGTGTAGTACTACACGATTGTCGTTGTCCTTACGGCATCCGGGGAGGATGTAAGGGCACGACGGTTTTGCTAGGGGAGACATGGTAGGCGACTAGCGACACCGAGGAGAGTGATCATGGGTCACCCGTCACCTCCGCCAACATCAGTGCAGCGGGCATAGGGAGAGACAGAGACGAAAGGCACTGAAGGGCTTGGTAATGCTCTCTGGCCGGAGTATTCACTAAGCATAGGCTGGCAGCCCGAGTCATTAGACTGATAGACATAGTACACCGTAGATGACATTCCGGTGACAGTAATGACACAGTTACTAGAGACAGCTTAGGTGACACAGATGACATAGTTACTAGAGACAGCTTAGGTGACATTCATGATATGGTTAGTAGAGACAGCTTAGGTAACATCTAGTGCTACACCTGTTGTATATGCTTACACAATTATTCTACACTTATGATATGCTTCACATGTATTATATGAAAATGACTATTAATAAACCCAAGGCATCCTAGATTAATCCTCCTAGCCTTTAGATTCCTTATTCGGTTTCGAGCCGTAAATTTGCACTAAGCCGCAAGGCTGAGCACACCACTTTTCCCCGTGTGTGCAGGTTATTAGAGGATCGATCGGGAAAGTAACTGAAGATGAGACCACCGATGGATTTATTTTCTTTATCGATACCGTTTATCATAGAATTATAGTAGGTTTATCGGGACTGTGTTAGAATTGTTGAGTTAGAAAATTTTATTGTATATTCCGCTGCGTAAATGATGGCTATGGATTATATGTATCACTTTGATACCTTGTATGGGTCCGTTGGGCTCATACGGCGGTTGCCACGTACCCGACAGTAGGGTCGGGGCGTGACAATTAAAGTGGTATCAGAGCTTAGGTTGGATCACATAAGGACGAAAGTGATATGAGCTTTAGGTTTAAAGACTTAAGGATTAAAGTAGTATGAGAGTTTAAAGCTTAAGTTTCCAAGAGTTAAGGTAACAGTCCCGATATAGTTAGGATTTGGAGAGTGTCTGTAATTGGTAAGATCTATTGACCTAGACCTGTTTACGACATAATCCCTAAAGATGACGAGTACATGTGCGTTGAGATATACCAACGCAATCAGATTATTTAGGAAGTATAGACTTGTCATGCTACATCATATTATCTCAATTTATTAGTTCTCATTGTGAACAAAATTTATTGATCTTGATCATTCTCATATGAGACCTCTTTATTATTCATCATAGGTATATATCTTATGCAAATCTTTGCAGCGATTAATTCTTAAATCTTGGGACTACTGTGATTATTGTTCCAAAGGTTTGATCATAATATTTACATTACATTGATCTAACCGGATATTTGATCTAGCCTACATCTAGGCTAATTTTGTTTGAACCAGATTTTTATCTGAATCGCTTTAATTGACTTCCTTTTAGATCTATAAATCTATCTGTTGAGGAACCTACATCAAACAAGCAGAGGGTTGTAGATCGATATTATGACTGGTATTAAATATTATATCTTCATCAGCTCTTTACACTTGCAACTCTATATGCAGTACTTAGAGCTTTTTGTGTATATTCTATGTGCAGCTCTATTTTATATGGTGAGCTTGTAGAGTACTGTATTACTTCCTCCATTCCTACATACCATAGTTTTCTTTATTTCCCTCACTTGAGATATTTCAGTGGATGCATTATATTCTTGCTGCTTACATGTGCACTTGTTATATTTCTGCAGTTTCATTTTTGCAACTCAGTTTTGCAACTTGTTTCATTTTATATTTCTCTATTCTCAGTTTCCGTAGCCATCGATCTTTCATATTTTTATGTATCCTTTCATCCTTATGGACACTATGTCTTCTGCTCACCTTTGAGTAGTTTACACAGTGATACTTAACATTTTCTGAACTTGGAGCAGCGTCCTACGTATCAGTATTTAATGCAACTATTCCTTTTATTTGACATGTACTTGTTCCAAGTTCTCTGCCATAAAATTCTTTACCTATTGATTATTCTCCTCAATTTCGTATCAAACTCAGCTTCAACCACAACATATTTCTTCATTTTTCAATTCACTTTGATTTCATCTTATCATTCTATATTTATGCATGTCAGTCAAATATCAATCAACCTTACAAAATCTATATCCTACATATTAACCTGCAGTCAAGTGAGTCGATCTTTATCTCTTGCTTCCCCAAATGGAGAACTTGTAAACCTCCACCTTTAGGTGGTTTAATAAATTAAATAAAAATAATTAAAAAAAAAAATTTTCTCAAGCTTAAATTAAGAAAAATAAGGTTGAAGAATTTTTGAGTAGAATTAAGACTCAAATAATGAAATGGAAATAAATTTTGATTAAAAAGGATATATTGTGAATTACAAAATTTATAAGAACTAAGTTAGAAATTTAGTTAAGAACAGGACCTAGTTAGACGGCGACGATGAATGTGACTACTGATTTATTTGAGATAGTGGGTGTTGGATGAACATTGAAATCATGCTATCTCCCCACCTCCTTCTCCTTTCCCTATCATACTCTACCCTTCTCCATTATTTAGTTTTCTCCTTTCCTTACTTAAAGTTATATATATAAGATAATTATGATGGATGGGGAGAGATTCGAACTGGGGTTGTACTAGGAAAATACTACTAAATCCCAATTAGCTAGTTATTATATGATGTTTTGATAGGGTTGTTTATGTATAATTTTGAATATGAGAATAACCCGCTAACCCGGTTCACCTATTAGTTTAATAAAATCAGATCTAGGCCGTCCGTTTTAAGTGATTTAATCTCGTCCGTCCATTTGGATCAATATTTGATTTCAAGATTTGACCAATCAAACGACATCCAAATTACGATCCGTTTGCGCCGTTGGATTCCTTATCAAAAATCCTATCTGATGGTATCATTTTTACATCAAAATACCATACTGTAAAAATCCATGTAATTTTACAAATAAGTCCTCCATATTATTTATTTCATAAAAGCCCCTAAAAATCATCATTTATTACAAAATTTTCCTTATTACAAAATTACAAACCTCACAAGCGGCCGGCAGTGTGGCTTCACCGGCGAACTCACCGCCAACGGACTTACGAGGGCGACGAACGGAGGTGACAACTCTGGTTTCATTAGCTTAAGCCACCGTAGTTAATGATTAAATTAGTTAAGATATCATTAGGGAATTAATTAAGGAGGTAAGATGGGGTTTAAGTAAGGGGTTGAGCTGAGTCGATTAAACTGGGTTCGTTTGACTTGAGCTGAGCTAGTTGAATGGAATTGATTTAACCCAATTTGTTGGGTTGGACATATTTAGGCTTTGGCTCAAGTTTGGGTTAGACCATCTAAATTAAATTGAGTCTGAGTCAGGTTTGGTTAAGTAAAAGTGACTCAATTAGACTGAGTCAAATTTGATCAAATTGGTTGACCAGGATCGGATCGAGTTAATTTGGACCCGGATATTGAATTGGACTTGAGTCAAGTTGGAATCACTGTTGACCAATTTTGACTGAATTAAATTGGGTTGGAATTTGGGCTTCATGCATGGACATTGGCTAGATGGATTGGGTTATGGACATAGATTAAGTCAAATATAGAAAATAAATTGGACCAAATCCTAAATTAATTCATGATAACCTTAGTAAATTTTATTTATTATATTCTGATTAAATGTTATTAATTTAGTAAGTTATTTAACTAATTAAATAAGGTAGTATTTTAGTTGCATAAATAACTAGTTAGATTGAGTACGATAACTTAAGTCCATTTAATAAATAAAATATATTGTTAGTTGATTGGGCTATGATATCAGATTTGGGCTTTAGGAAGTTGGATTGGACCTCCTTAGCATTGAACCTTAGTTAAATTGGATTAGGTTAGTTTCATGAATCAGATTAGATAATTTATTTGGATAGAACTAAATTAATCTGATAACTTAAATATTAAATTAATTATATTTCTATCCGAATAATTCGTGGAAATAATATTAAGCTTGTTCTAAATAAATTTTATTATTTAGGAATATTATATTGACACGTGAGGTGCTACGATTGATACATTTGAGCTTTCATTGGATTGGTTCTGAAGCTCAAATCACGACTCAGGTGCGTTGGTTCATCGAATATAGGATTTATTCAAGCTAGGGAATTCCTGCCGAGGTACTCTTAGGAAATATCTCGGATGCCTTAAATTTAATAAAAATGAGACGCATGATATGACTGATTATATATGCATGTTAGTATGATTTACTTTATTTACCTGCAGAATATACCATGTCTACCATGCTACTTATTTAACATGTCTATGAATTTTGTCTTGCATGCTCTGTTATTTATCTATGCTATATTAGCACTACCACCATGCAGTATCGATAAGAATAATGACATGTTAGAAACTCTTAGGAGACATCACTAGAAAACAGACAGGAAGGGGTACTGCTTGCAGACCCCGTTTGGCCACCGCGTACCGCGGATGGTCAGAATGGTGATGCTCCGCCACACACCACTCCCGAGGTTATGCATAGCTTAGATACTGAGAGTACCACTCCCGAGGTTATGCATAACTTAGATACTAGGAGTTGGTAGGGAAAGGACTATACAAACTCCAAGGTCACATTAGACCGGATATACGGAGTGAGTCCCTACCCAAAAAGTCATACCCGCACGTGTGCCATCTAGGCGACACCGTGATAGTCCTGAGATGGCTAGCCGGGACGAACCAAAATAAGAACCTAGCAAACATGTCGCCGAGGTAGTAGCATTCCGGCGACAGCTAGTCTGCACACCTCTTGGCAGGCATTGCTGCTCGGGGATTGGGACGGTGACATCCCTCCGCATAGCCTTGGACAGTGGATCAGTAGACCACACGGCTACCATCCTTGATGTTCTGCAGACGATCGGATGGGTAGTCCGGATCCTAAGATTGTATTATATCGACTAGCCGTGGTCGATGGTCTTGTTGATGGTGACCCCATCTTCGGATGGTGTTGTAGTACTACACGAGTTGTCGTTGCCCCTACAGAGTCCGGGGAGGATGTAAGGGCACGGCAGTTTCGCTAGGGGAGGCATTGTAGGCGACTAGCGAGACAGAGGAGTGTGATTAAGGGTCACCCGTCACCTCCGCCAACATCAGTGCAGCGGGCATAGGAAGAGACAGAGACAAAAGGCTCTGATGGGCTTATGGGAAGTCTCCGACGGGAGAATTTCACTAAGCATAGTCTGATAGCCCGAGTCTTGAGACTGATAGATATAGTACACCGTAGATGACATTCCGGTGACACTGACGAGATAATATTAGAGACAGCTCAGGTGACATCTAGTGCTACACCTGTCGGATATGCTTACCGAGTTATTTTGCATTTATGATATGCTTCACATGTATTATATGAAAATGACTATTAATAAACCCAAGGCATCCTAGATTAATCCTCCTAGCCTTTGAATTCCTCATTCGATTTCGAGCCGTAATTTCGCACTAGGCCGCAAGGTTGAGCACACCACTTTTCCCCGTATGTGCAGGTGAGTTAGATGATCGATCATGACGGTGGGTGAAGATGAGTTTTTCGATGAGTTGATCTTTATTCATTGATATCATTATCATAGAATTGTAGTAGGTTTATCGGGACTGTGTTAGAAACAATGAGATAGATATTTTAATTGTATATTCCGCTGTGTAAACGATGTGTTTGGATTGTATGTATCACTTGATGCCTTGTATGGGTCCGTTGGGCTTATACGGCGGTTGCCACGTGCCCGATAGTAGGGTCGGGGCGTGACAGGACCCATACGGCGGTTGCCACGTGTCCGACGGGTGGGTCGGGGCGTGACAGTTCATGACTTAATATAATATTATCTGCAATCACTCTTCCTGGCACAAAAGCTGACTGAGCTTAACTAACTAGTTCACCAATCACTCCTTTAAGTCTATTCACCAAGATCTTAGCAATAATCTTATATAAAATTGTACAACAAACAATTGGTCTTAGGTCCTTAACAGTTTTTGGATTTAGTACCTTGGGTATGAGTGTGACTAGAGTAGAGTTTATAACTTTCAACATTTTTTTTATCATGAATAACTCTTGTATTGCTACACATATATCATGTTTTAGCACAGGCCATGCTTTTTCAAAAAATAATGCACCAAATCCATCAATTCCTGGAGCCTTATCATCATTTATGTCAAATAAAGCCTGATTGATCTCTGCTTCTGAGACAGCTGCACATAGACCTGAGAAATGATGGTGCTGAACTAGCCTACCAAGTCTAACTGTCATTTTATCCACCATAGGAAGTTTATATTCTTCATTTCCCATTAAATATATTAGATGCAATTATACGAGCACAAAATTAGAAATATTATTAAATATATTAAAAGTTCTAGTTCTAGATTACAAGAATTTAAGAAATTTTGTAATATTCATCGTAAACCATTTAAAAAATTAAAACTAAATGTTATTACTAGATGGAATTCAACTTATGATATGTTGCAATGTACTCTATTTTATAATAATATTTTTTCTATCTATTATAATAAGAAAATACCAGAAAATATTATTAATGATGTAGATTGGAATTTTATTTCATTTATATGTCAAATTTTAAAATTATTTAGAGATGCTTTCATTATCCAACTATTAATCAATTTCTTATGCAAATAGTTAATATTAGTTCCTTTTTTCATAATTGTAGAAATGATCAATCATTTTGATTTAATATTAATAATGCACTTAATGCCATGGAATCAAAATTTAAAAAATGTTGGGGTACTATTGCTCCTATTTATTATTTTGGTGCTTCTACGGACTTTACCCGTTAATAGTTCAATATTATGGTAATATGTTATTAAAAGATAATGTGTTAGATTTTAAAAATATATTACTCCGTTATTACATAATATATATAATTTATGTTCAAATAAATATGATATAGTGCATCAACAAACTACATGAAATCAGAATATACAATGGGATTACCAAATAATATTTTTAATATAACTAGAAGATGCCAACAAAATATGTCTACTATATCGCGCATCACTGAAATAAATATTTATATTGAACAAAATCATGAAAGTACTTGGAATCCTAATGGAATTAATGATTATAATATTTTAGATTGGTGGAGAAGAAATGAAAAATCTTTTCCTATAATGTCGATGATAGCTCATGATTTTTTAAGTGTGCCAATATCTATGGTGGCATCCGAATCCTATTTTAGTGTAGGTGGAAGAGTTTTAGATGAAAAGAGAAGTCCTTTGAATAATTGAAGTGTTGAAGCTTGTATTTGTATGAAAGATTGGTTGGATTCGGAGGATAAACTTCAAAATAATAATAATTATGATATGTGTTTGATAGAATCTGATGAGGAAGGAGCTTCAACTTCAATAGAAAATAATATGGATGAATTATGAATAATTAGAAAAATAAGTACAAAAATATATTCAAAAGTAATTTTTATTTTAAAAATTAGCTTTTTATTTATTTTTTAACTATCTAACTTTAATATGGAACTATGGAGACCTAATTCTTCTAATTTTATTTAGAAGATACGTAGGCAGCCCAAAATCTAATTTTGGGTTCAGTCTTTTTTTAATAAAATTAAAATATAATTAATATTTTGAGATCTTAAATAAGTATAAGATGAATTTTTTATTTTTTAGTAAAAAAATAATATTAACTAGTGCATTAGTGGTTAACTTTCGTTAACCAAGACTTTTTTTTAGTCCCACATTGTGTAATTTTTTGAGAAACATTGTATATTTAAGACAATGTTTTCATTATTACATGTGTACTTGTGTGGATGGGTCGGGCTTGGCCTCGCATGCTCTAGTTCGTGCCACGCGCCAATCTGAATTATGATACAACCTCCATAGAAACTATGTAGAGTGATCCAAAACTTACTACAGATTTATTCCTTTTTCCTTTTGTTCAGTTTCTGCAATTCTTAGAACTCTAGTATCCTTTTGATCTTGTAGTTAAACCAAGGGCATTGCTATTACTGAACTGATTTAAGATACCATCTTGATACTCACTACCAAACTAAAAATATGTAGCTAAGAAGTGAAGAAAACTAACAAATGAACCTTCATGAGGATTTTATCTTCTGCCCTTGTTAGATTACTACTTATTGATACTCTTTAGTTAATCCAATGTGAATTTTGGATATCAAATGCTCATGTATGAAACCATATCCTAAGAGTTTAGTAGAACCTTAAGGACTCCAGCACCATTGGTACATACAAAATTCTGCATCCAAACAACTCCTTTTGAATGACTATAGCACCCCTCTCCTTCTTCTTTTCTTCTTATTCCTTTCCTCTTAATTCTTTCTCCTTAATTCAAGTTTTACCATATATGTCATTGCACCATTCTAACTATCATTGTATGCAGAATTACTTTGATTCTATAATAGATAAATTCTTCTTTCCATCATGGTGGTAAAGGAACTTGTGTTTGTTTATGAGCAGATGCTGCTAGGAGTTGGCCTTATTACTTAGACAACTCAGTGAGGTTAAGTGTAAGAACAATAGGATAATTTAAAAGACTAAGTTTTGAGATAAGAACATATTGAATTCAACAAACAGATGACATATGCTTACTGTTCAGTAAAGATAGGAGTCCTTGGTTTGCATCCTTATGCTGAAATTTACAGCTAGTACTCTTCCTTGTCAAATAGTTTTTAGGAAGTTAATGGATCTATAAAAGCCTTATCATGTAGTAGGAATGACATGGTATCCTTAGCTATTCATGTGTCACTTTATATAGGTTTTAACAATTTGTCATTAGGCTTAATATGATTCCTAATTTTGACAGCTTTAGGAAGTTTCTAGATACTTGATCAGATTCAATATATATGACAGAAATGAAAAAAAGAGGAAGAAGGAATTTAGGAGAGGAGTTGTAGTAGTCATAAATAAGAAAGAACTCTTCTAATTTCACTTCAGCCACCAAATTACTAAAATTGCCATGGTGCAAAGTGCCTGGTACAAACTGATATGCACACGCCTCGACTTAAGATGCATGCAAGCAAGTTGGTCCCGATCTTCCGTCGTAGGAGAAATTCTTAAGTTGGGGAGTTGTGACTTTGACGAAGGGGAGGCTAACCACGATCTAGGAACGCGACCAGCAACCTCGCAATCACTAAACCACTCCTCAGTTGGTTATCAACCGTGTCAAACACGACTGACCTGTTCACGAAGAACGACACGAACAATTCAAGAGAATTGAAAGAGACATTTCCAAATAACATCTTAATACAGTCCCGATATCTCCTAATACAAATCTAGGACCGGCATACGAAAACTCAAAATCCGCGATCGTATACCTTCCGCGACGAACCCTCCGTCAACGATCTCGTCTAATGCGTTGACACCTACACACATATTGAATGTGGTGTGCTCAGCCTTGCGGCCTAGTGCGAAATTATGGCTCTACTGAATAAGGAAATCAAAGGCTAGGAGGAGTATTCTAGGATGTCTTTGGTAATTAATCATCATGTTTCATGCCACATCATGTAACTAATTTATATAAAGATAGACAACATACATAAACAATTAAATAAATAATTAAATACATGTGTACATGCCACTAGATGTCACCTAAGTCATGTCTAGTATCCATATCAGTAGTCTGTCACCTACGTCATGGTGAGACTTTTAGGTTTCATAAACTCGGGCTGCCAGCCTACGCTTAATGACTACCCGGGCCGGGGGTATCAATAAGCCCATCAGTGCCTTTCTGTCTCAGTCTCTACCTATGCCCGCTGCACTGATGTTGGCAGAGAGGACGGATGACCCAGAGTCCCTCTCCAGTTGTTTCACTAGTCGCCAACCATGCCTCCCCTAGCGAAACCGTCGTACCCTTACATCCTCCCCGGATTCCGTAGGGGCCACGACACCCATGTAGTACTACACGCTGTCCGTAGACAAGGTCACCTCTATTAAATCTCATCGGCCACGGCTAGCCGGAATAACCGCCCTAGGATCCGGACTACTCATCCGATCGTCAGCAGACGTCAAGGGTGATAGTCGTGCGGTCAACGGATCCACTGTCCAAGGCATCGCATGTGGAATCACCTTTCCAGTCCAATAGTCGTCGACGTCTGTCAAGATTGGCGCACATCCGCACGATGGGTTGTGGCAACCTTGACTCCATCGGTGCCAAGTCCATGGTAGGGTTCATCCTAGCTAACCATCTCAGGACTATCACGAGGCCGCCTACAACGACACTCGTGCGGGTGAAAATTTCGGGTAAGGACTTGCTCCATATTTCCAGTCTAATATGACCATGGAGTGTGTACAGTCCCTTACCCTACCAGCTCCCCGTATATAAGCTATGCATAACCTCGGGAGTAGCGCTCCCAGTATCTAAGCTATGCATCAACCTCGGGAGTGGCGCCTAACGGGACGTCACCGTTTCGACCATCGTCGGTACGCGACAGTCAACTAGGGCATATGGAAAAAGGCCCCTTTTTCTCTAAGTGGCGGTGACGTCGCCAAAGGTTCTAACATGTCGCATGTATTATCTATGTCCGCATAGTAGTTATTTAACACAAGCATAGAAAACAATACAACATGCAGGACATGAATGTAGAACATGTTAGATAAAATAAACTACACTAACATGCATACAATTCAAATCTTATCAAGCATTATGGTTTATCATATTTAAGACATCCAAGAATTGTTCCTAAGAAAACCCCAGCGGGAATTCCCTAGCTTGAATAAATCCTACCATCGGAGAACCAACGCACCTGGGTTAGCGATCTGCTCCTTGGAACCAAGATGCGCGGAGATAATCACCCGCCGAGCTACTCGGATCACGTACCCACAATAATCCTATTTAACAAAAATTATTTAAAATAGATTTAATTTATTTCCCCTAAGATAAATAAATTAAAATCTATCAATTAAATAATTATTACATTAAATTAATCCTATACATGTTTAGGATTAATCTCACATAATAATTCTTAATTAATCATATTTTTAAATTTTTAGCTAATAACTTAAATGAATTTTTATTCAATTTCTACTCATCAAACTCACCCATAACTTGAACCAAGTCACCCAAGGGCCCAAGTAGAACCCATAAATTTTTTTACTATTTTTATGATTTTTAATATTTTAATATTATTTTATTATTTTAATATTATTTTAATATGTTATTAATTATTTAGTTTTATTTTATTTTTTATTATTTTCTAACCGGTCAACGCTGACTAGGTCAGTTGTTGACTCGGTCAAACGGTTCGGTTACTGTTCATCCGGTTTGGTTCGGTTCGGCTCCGGTTCAGCTAATCCAATTCAACCTAGTTTGACTCGAGCTCGAACCAGTTTCAACTTAGTTGATTCGGTTCACCCAACCCAACTCGATCCGAACCCAAACCTAACTCAAACCCAACCGATTTAATCCCAACTTGATTCAACCCAACCGTTTTCATTAAATTAATATTTACCTCTCCCCTAAGCTTAGTTAATTAATACTAAACATGTTTTTAAATTAAACTAAGCATGCATTAAGTTATTTTATACTAATCCTACTTAATTAAAGTTAACCATGCTTAAATAAATCCTTAAGCATGATTAAGGGAGAAAGAGGGGCGGATGATACCTCCGCCGCTTCCTTCGCCCGCACTCCTCGTCGGAAACCTCGTGGCTGGAGAGACGCTGGTGATCAAGCCGGCGAGACCTCGGGACCCTTACACACGCACGATCGCGGACCCTCTATGAGCTCACGAAGTGGATCGAGCGGCGGCCGGCAGGAGGGGGGGAAACGAGCAGTCGTCGATTCGCCGGTGGACCTCTCGGCCGCGGCAACCAAATCGACCCAGCGAAGGTCGAATCTCGGGGAGCCGACTCCTCCCGAGCTCGCCGGAGGCCGTAGCTGCTCCCCCTTGGCGTTCGGAGCAGCGGATCGGTACACGAAGTGGGGCGACCGTCGGTGGGGGTTTGCTCGCGGAACGGGAAAACGCAGCGGGAAGGAGTCGCTCGACATCAGCAAGCCTTCGTCGCTCTCCTCGTCGCGACGAAGAGGAACGGCGACGAATAGCGGCTGTGGATGGCGGGCGGCGGCGACTTCACCGTGTGCAGCGGCGAAACCTGGGAGCGAGGCAGAAGGCGAATGGAAATGGGGCCGCTGCTATGCTCTCTCCGGCGGTCCTCCTCTCGACGGTGGCGACGAGAAGGTCGGGACGAGAGCAGCTGGCTGGCGATGCTCCCGCCGGTCGTCGCTGCTGCAGGGTGGCGAAGAGAAGAAGACGAAGAAAGGGGGAAGAGATCGCGCGATTAGGGCGAGCGCCTTCGCCCTTTTCTGCGCAGTTCTACTCGATGGGGCTGGTTCGGGTGGACCGGTTGACCCGGCCGGTCTAACCGAACCGACCGGTCTAAATATTCTTTTTTTTTTTCAAGGTGGGGGTTTACAAGTACTCCCCCCCTTAAAAATTTTTGGTCCTCCAAAAATAATCAATAATAGCTTACACACTACATCATCCATGAGTGCAAGCCACGTGCTTCTTCCGATACACTTAACGATTATTTCCCTTGCACTTTATCAATCTCTTTATAAGGGGAATACATATCGATCTCTCAAATCTTCCCTTAAGCTATGATTCTATAATCCACCACATGCTACAGCAAAATATATATAGAGTTGGTAGCAACTACTACATGGTTAACACCCTAACAATCAAGATCCTCAATTTAAGTACTATTTTCCACAAATTTAGCCACATCGACAAAATAAAATCTTAAATCATAAGAAATTCAACTAGCTGCTTAAGTATTCCCAGAGGGTCTACAGTCATTCAAAAGCTCAACATTCAGAGCAACCAAAAACTCTACAACCCGAGCAAACAACTAGCTCAAGGTAGATCCCGGTGTGATGGGTCATCAACAAATGGTTCTGGATCATCAGTAACCCTATCTGGATCATCGATCGCTAAATCCTCATCATCAATAACAATGTCAGGATCGTCCTGCATATCCATATCATCTAATGCATAAAGTCGCGTATACAAGCACTTCTCCACCTCCGCTTTTTAGCTGTGAGATCCAATACTTTGATTGATTTTTTATTTTATTTTTTTCATAACCCCTTTTTTTTTTCATTTCATCTCTTTTTATCTCCTTTTTTTTTCAATCATCATTTTTTTTTCTAATAAACAATCCTCACATTTAAAGTAGAGGCGGAGAAGTTCCAACAATAAAGGGAACAACTTAACCCTATATGGCAAGAACAACTAAAAGTACTAAATCCTCTAAAAGATAATCTTTGGAAAACTCAATCGTTTACCATAATCCTTACCGGTTTACGATGATCGTTTATATACTCGTTCGATGGTCTAATATAGGTTTCATTTAATCTCAATTAGACTATCACCCTTATCACGATAGCATCGCTCATTCCAGACTAACCAAGTATAGCGCGTTCACATCATACGACTCTGTTGGTAAACAACAATATCTCGTATCCAAGATAAAGATCTATAGATAATCCATAATTTAATGACCCTGATAGACTACCTGATACCTCAGCTATCTAGCATGAGAGTACAGGTGTGGGAGTGTATCTGGTGCTTCTATGTCACGAGTCCAACTCAGAAGCACGTGCTCGAATCAGAGCGGATAAAATCAAATATCGATAGATTCGTTCAAACTCAGTATTCCAACTAGGTTATGGGATACAATTAGTATGATACATATATCGTATGAGATATTTTGATATCAATACTCTTAAGATCAAAGTGATGGTAGCTACCTATGTAGGTATAAGAGGTGATCATGATGCACCCAACAAGGTAACCTTGATATGATCATGGATAAATTTACTTGATCATTTAGAAATGAAACTTGATCATAGATCTGAGCCTATTGATCTAAGTTTCTATCTCTTCTCCAATGCGGTGGAGATGGTATCCATATTTACTATCTGAAGATAGTAGATTTACTATCTTTATATTACGACAGTTATCGACTCAAGAAAAATTAATCAGAGCGATCAACTGTCGTCTGAGTAAAAACTCATCACTAAGGAAATATACTACTATATTTCCGACTCGCACTTTATCCTATATTATATCGGGACTGTTATCTAAATCATTAAAACCTCAAACTTAACTTAATCTCATAGGTTCTCCAAACCTAGGCTCTGATATCACTTTAATAGTCAGGTCTTTAAACCTAAGCTCTGATACCACATAACTTGTCACGCCCCGACCCGCAGGACGACACGTGGCAACCGCTGTATGTGCCCGACAAGCCTATACAAGGCATAAATACAAATACTAAAATACATACACCCACATTTCCAAATAACATCTTAATACAGTCCCGATATCTCCTAATACAAATTTAGGACCGACATACGAAAACTCGAAATCCATGATCGTATACCTTCCGCGACGAACCCTCCGTCAACGATCTCGTCTAATGCGTCGATATCTGCACACACATTGAACATGGTGTGCTCAGCCTTGCGGCCTAGTGCGAAATTACGGCTCTACCGAATAAGGAAATCAAAGGCTAGGAGGAGTATTCTAGGATGTCTTTGGTAATTAATCATCATGTTTCATGCTACATCGTGTAACCAATTTGTATAAAGATAGACAACATACATAAACAATTAAATAAATAATTAAATACAAGTGTACATGCCACTAGATGTCACCTAAGTCATGTCTAGTATCCATATCAGTAATCTATCACCTACGTCATGGTGAGACTTTTAGGTTTCATAAACTCGGGCTGCCAACCGACGCTTAATGACTACCCGGGCCGGGGGTATCAATAAGTCCATCAGTGCCTTTCTGTCTCAGTCTCTACCTATACCCGCTGCACTGATGTTGGCAGAGAGGACGGATGACCCAGAGTCCCTCTCCAGTTGTTTCACTAGTCGCCAACCATGCCTCCCCTAGCGAAACCGTCGTGCCCTTACATCCTCCCCGGATTCCGTAGGGGCCACGACACCCATGTAGTACTACACGCTGTCCGTAGACAAGGTCACCTCTATTAAATCTCATCGGCCACGGCTAGCCGGAATAATCACCCTAGGATCCGGACTACTCATCTGATCGTCAGCAGACGTCAAGGGTGATAGTCGTGCGGTCAACGGATCCATTGTCCAAGGCGTCGCATGTGGAATCACCTTCCCAGTCCAATAGCCGTCGACGTCTGTCAAGATTGGCGCACATCCGCACGATGGGCTGTGGCAACCTTGACTCCATCGGTGCCAAGTCCATGGTAGGGTTCATCCTAGCTAACCATCTCAGGACTATCACGAGGCCGCCTACAACGACACTCGTGCGGGTGAAAATTTCGGGTAAGGACTTGCTCCATATTTCGAGTCTAATATGACCATGGAGTGTGTACAGTCCCTTACCCTTCCAGCTCCCCGTATATAAGCTATGCATAACCTCGGGAGTGGCGCTCCCAGTATCTAAGTATGCATCAACCTCGGGAGTGGCGCCTAACGGGACGTCACCGTTTCGACCATCGTCGGTACGCGATGGTCAACCGGGGCATATGGAAAAAGGCCCCTTTTTCTCTAAGTAGCGGTGACGTCGCCAAAGGTTCTAACATGTCGCATGTATTATCTATGTCCGCATGGTAGTTATTTAACACAAGCATAGAAAATAATACAACATGCAGGACATGAATGTAGAACATATTAGATAAAATAAACTACACTAACATGCATACAATTCAAATCTTATCAAGCATTATGCTTTATCATATTTAAGACATCCAAGAATTGCTCCTAAGAAAACCCCAGCGGGAATTCCCTAGCTTGAATAAATCCTACCATCGGAGAACCAACGCACCTGGGTTAGCGATCTGCTCCTCGGAACCAAGTCGCGCGGAGATAATCACCCGCCGAGCTACTAGGATCGCGTACCCACAAAAATCCTATTTAACAAAAATTATTTAAAATAGATTTAATTTATTTTCTCTAAGATAAATAAATTAAAATCTATCAATAAAATAATTATTACATTAAATTAATCCTATACATGTTTAGGATTAATCTCACCTAATTAATTCTTAATTAATCATATTTTTAAATTTTTAGCTAATAACTTAAATGAATTTTTATTCAATTTCTACTCATCAAACTCACCCATAACTTGGCCCAAGTCACCCAGGGGCCCAAGTAGAACCCATAGAAATTTTTACTATTTTTATGATTTTTTAATATTTTAATATTATTTTATTATTTTATTATTTTATTAATTATTTAATTTTATTTTATTTTTTTATTATTTTCTAACCGGTCAACGGTTGACCGATCAACGGTCAACGGTTGACTCAGTCAACTGGGTCAGCTATTAACTCGGTCAACGCTGACTGGGTCAGCGGTGGGCCCGGTCAATGCTGACTGGGTCAGTTGTTGACTCGGTCAAACGGTTCGGTTACTGTTCATCCGGTTCGATTCGGTTCGGTTCGATTTGGTTCGGTTCGGTTCCGGTTCAGCTAATCCAATTCAATCTAGTTTGACTCGAGCTCGAACCAGTTTCAACTTAGTTGATTCGGTTCACCCAACCCAACTCGATCCGAACCCAAACCTAACTCAAACCCAATCGATTTAATCCCAACTTGATTCAACCCAACCGTTTTCATTAAATTAATATTTACCTCTCCCCTAAGCTTAGTTAATTAACACTAAACATGTTTTTAAATTAAACTAAGCATGCATTAAGTTATTTTATACTAATCCTACTTAATTAAAGTTAACCATGCTTAAATAAATCCTTAAGCATGATTAAGGGAGAAAGAGGGGCGGATGATACCTCCGCCGCTTCCTTCGCCCGCACTCCTCGTCGGCAACCTCGTGGCTGGAGAGACGCCGGTGATCAAGCCGGCGAGACCTCGGGACCCTTACACACGCACGATCGTGGACCCTCTATGAGCTCACGAAGCGGATCGAGCGACGGCCGGCGGGAGGGGGGGAAATGAGCAGTCGTCGATTCGCCAGTGGACCTCTCGGCCGCGGCAACCAAATCGACCCAGCGAAGGTCGAATCTCGGGGAGCCGACTCCTCCCGAGCTCGTCGGAGGCCGTAGCTACTCCCCCCTGGCGTTCGGAGCAGCGGATCGGTACACGGAGTGGGGCGACCGTTGGCGGGGGTTTGCTCGCAGAACGGGAAAACGCAGCGGGAAGGAGTCGCTCGACAGCAGCAAGCCTTCGTCGCTCTCCTCGTCGCGACGAAGAGGAACGGCGACGAACAGCGGCTGTGGATGGCGGGCAGCGACGGTCGAGCGAAGCGAAGTCGCGGCGGCGACGGTCGAGCGAAGCGAAGTCGCGGCGGCGACTTCACCGTGTGCAGCGGCGAAACCTGGGAGCGAGGCAGAAGGCGAATGGAAATGGGGCCGCTGCTATGCTCTCTCCGGCGGTCCTCCTCTCGACGGTGGCGACGAGAAGGTCAGGACGAGAGCAGCTAGCTGGCGATGCTCCCGCCGGTCGTCGCTGCTGCGGGGTGGCGAAGAGAAGAAGAAGAAGAAGGGGGGAAGAGATCGCGCGATTAGGGCGAGCGCCTTCGCCCTTTTCTGCGTGATTCTACTCGATGGGGCCGGTTCAGGTGGACTGGTTTACCCGGCCAGTCTAACCGAACCGACCGGTCTAAATAATTTTTTTTTTTCAAGGTGGGGGTTTACATGGTAACTGCCGTATGAGCCCAAATGACCCATACAAGGCATTTGATAATAAATATCATCCATACACATACTCAACATAACGAAATATACAATTAAATCATCTATGAATATCTACTAACATAGTCTCGATATACCTACTATAGTTGTATAATAACGACATCAATAATTAAAAGTAAATCCATCGATGTCCCTCATCTTCATCAAATATCCCGGTCAGTCATCTGACAGCCTGCACACACATTGAACGTGGTGTGCTCAGCCTTGCGGCCCAGTGCGAAATTACGGCTCGAAACTGAAATAAGGAAATCAAAGGCTAGGAGGAGTACTCTAGGATGCCTTTGGTTTTTAATCATCATTTTTCATTTGATTTACGTAAATCAGTTCATAAAAGCAGTAAAATAGCATAAATAAATATAGACGTGTATTTCACTAGATGTCACCTAAGTTGTATCTAGTGTCAATGTCATCAGCATATGTCACCTACGTTATAATAAGACTTTAAAGTTTCAAAACTCGGGCTGCCAGCCTATGCTTAATGAATACCCAGGCCAAGGGCATCCGTAAGCCCATCAGTGCCTTTTTTGTCTCTGTCTCTACTTATACCCGTTGCACTGATGTTGGCGGAGAGGACGGGTGACCCTTGATCACTCTCCACTGTCTCGCTAGTCACCCTCGTTGCCTCTCCTAGCGAAACTGTCGTGCCCTTACATCCTCCCCGGACTCTGTAGGGGCAACAACAACTCGTGTAGTACTAGACACTGCCCGAAGATAGGGTCACCATCAACACGACTAATCGGCCATAGCTAACTGATAAAAATAACCCTAGGATCCGGACTACTCATCCGACTGTCTGCAAAATGTCATGGATGATAGCAGTGTGTTCTACAGATCCACTGTCCAAGGCATCGCATAGGGAATCACCTTCCCAGTCCAATAGCAGTCGACGTTGACCGGGATAAACACACATCCACATAATGGGCTGTGGTAAACCCATTTCCATCAGTGCCAAATCCATGGTAGGGTTCATTCTCGCTAGCCATCTTAGGACTATCACGGGGTCACCTAAACGACATCCGTGCGGGTATATGTTTTCGGGTAGGAACCTACTCCATATTTCCAGTCTAGTATGACATTGGAGTTGTACGGTCCCTTCCCTTACAAGCTCCCAATGTCTAAGCTATGTATAGCCTCGGAAGTGGTGCAAAGAGAGACATCACTATTTTGACCATCGACAGTACGTAGTGGTCAACCGGGGTATATGGGTAAATCCCTTTCTATCTAAATTATAGTAATGTCTCCAAAGAGTTTTTAACATATCATTCTATATATCTATGTCTGCATGGTAATTGTGTAGCACATAATATAGAAAATAATATAACATGCAGGACAAGATTTTAGAACATGTTAAATACATAGCATATCATTCATGTTAGACAAAATAAATTATACTAATATACATACATCATAGTCTTAATAAGCATTATATTTTATCATATTTAAGGCATCCAAGAATTTCCTAAGAAAACCTCAACAGGAATTACCTAGCATGAATAAATCCAAACTTCGATTAACCAACACACCTGATTTGGCGGTTTACTCTTCCGAACCAACCTAGGGTCCGTTCACTGAATTTTATTCTCTAACACTGTCTCGATCCACGTACCATCATTTACGCATTATATATTTTCCTGTCAATTATTCAACAAATTTTAATTCTTAATTCAGAAATAATTTCTCAAATCTCTCTTCACCACTACTCTTAGAATGATCTCTAGAATCACCTTGATTTTTTTCCAAGTTTGCCGGAAACTCGCCGGAAAGTTCGTCGGAACACTCGCCGGCGAAGTTCTTCGATCAGCATGAATATTAGTACCAATCGAAAGCTATTTTCATGAGGATTCCAAAAATCATATTTGCCCCAATTTTTATAGCTCATGCGCGATCAATTTCACCAATTAAATCAATTTGGGCGAAATCCCTAAGTTAGGGTTTTTAGCTCGCCGACGGCCAATAGCCCTCAACTCCAGTACCAATGGATAGCTCTCGTCAACGAGAATCCATAGGTACCAAGTTTGCAAGGTTTAACGGTCGGAATCGCCGGAAATCGTCGTAGCAAGCTTCGACGATCGAATCCCTCGCTGCCGACGCCTCTCGCGTGATTTCTCCCTCATCTCTACACCAAATTTGGGTATTTGGTATCAAAATGAAGAGGAGGTCGAGATCTACCTGTGGCTAAAATTTGGGAGCCTAGTTTGTCGTGGTTTCACCGGAGCATCGTCGGTAAATTAGCATCGCCGTCATCGGTCCGTGCGGAGGAGGAGAGAGAGAGAGAGGGAGGGAGCGCGCGCACGTGCGTACGGTGGGAAGAAATGAGGGTTTTTTTTTCTTCTAATTAATTAATTAATTAAAATCTTAAATCCTAAATTAAATCTTAATTGTCCAATTGACCAATCAAATGACGTCCAAATTACGACTCGTCTGCGCCGTTGGATTCCTTATAAAAAATACTAACTGATAGTATAATTTTCACATCAAAATCTCATACTTCAAAAATCCATATGATTTTATAAATAAGTCCTTTAAAGAATTTCTTTTACGATTAAATTCTCCAAATACTAAAATTACTCTATTGCCCTTCAAAAATCACGGGTCTCATAACCTGGGGGACACATATGCAAAGGTCTCGAAGCACGGGCTAAGATACGACCTGCGAAACCGAAAGAAGATGATTCTACAGTTATCGATTATCTCCGTTAACGTCAGTTTGATGGGTACTAGGCAGAGATCTAAGCATAAGACGACAGCCCTAGATATGTGAAAAGTAGATAATATAATGGACGATGATTTCTTGTACACAATTATGTCATGAAAGACTTCAATTATGACCTAAATCATTTCTTACAGCTTATGCATATCATGATTACCTTGTTTTAATTAATTTCATGTATACCAATGTCCTTTGCCCATAAAATTGTGAGATTACTTTTTCTGTAGCCACTAGACCGCAAGACTCAACGCAAATATTTTTCCACGCACAGATACTTGGACACCGAGTAAATTTATGATGAGCCTTATAGGGAGAGTAATCATTAGCTTAACATTAGTTACACATTTCATAACTTAGTCGAACTGTATTTGATAAAGTAAAATATATTGTATCAAGTTGTAATCATGAAAAATTTTCACAGGTTTTTATGTCAATATTGTATTCTTTATGATATTTTAATTAGCCTTGTATAAGTTGTGCTAAACTTATACGGCAGTTGTCATGGTTGTCGACAGAGTCCAGGCATAACTATTTTGAGAGATCTAGAGATCCAGAGATTGCCCACAGATGGTTATAGAATATCTCAAAGACTGCTAGAGATATGAGGCTAGAAGAGATAAATACTATTAGACTAGTAGCTCTGTAACTAAAATGAGAAGCTCAGGTTTGGTGGAAATCATTCAGAGTCGGTGAAGTTATTCCAACAAATGGGAAGAATTTATAATAATCTTTAATAATTAATACTATACTAGATTTTATAAAGATTAAAAGAGAGGAGTTATTTGCATTAAGACACGATCATAGATTTGTGCTGGAGTTTGACAAAGAGCTATGAGCCTTATAAGTATTTGCTCCAAAGTATGCTCGAGATACTGAATACATATATAACAGATTTAAAAGGGGAATGAATTCAGATATCAGAAAGTTACTAGATACAGCTACCGTTATCAGTTATTTGAGTTAGTGCAAATAGCGATAGAAATTAAGCATCTAGCTCAAGAATTTTCTCAGGGTAAGGAAGTTTATACAAGAAAAAAAAAATCTAAATTCTTCAGTCCTATATTTTAGTGAAAGGGTGTTATCATGGAGAATGAGAATGAGATAATCATGTGAAAATTGTGTAAGAGGATCATGGAGAATCAGAGAATCATCTCGTAGTAGCTTTAGACTACAGATGTACATACGAGCCTCATCTATTCCAGATTCTAAATCCCATGTTAGATCAATGACTAGGAAAGAATGTGAGATTTGTAATTTTTCATTAAGAGTAATTATGTAATAGATGATGATTCTGATGGGTTTTATGGAAGAAGTAATATTGATGACTTATTTATAAAATTACATGAATTTTTGAAGTATGAGATTTTGACTTAAAAATTATACCATCGGATAGGATTTTTGACAAGGAATCCAACGGCGTAGACGGATCGTAATGTGGATGTCGTTTTATTGGTCAAATCATTGAATCAAAAATTGATCCAAATAGACGGATGAGATTAAATCACTTAAAGTGATGGATGGTCAGGATTGATCTGAGAAAAAAAAATACAACAGCATCAGAAACATTAACATTAAGATTTTAATTATTTATTTTAGAAAAAGAAAAAAAATTTCTCCCACCGCTCGTACGTGTTCTTCCCTTCCTCCTTCCCTCTCTCCTCCTCTGTTCCGCGGTAGCTTCGTCTCCGCAAATTATTGACGATGCTCCGGCCAACTCTGGTGGAGTTTTTCGGCAAGATTTCAGACACAACATCAGGTGAGCTAGGAGAACACATTCGAACTATAAATTTCAAGTTTTCATGAAGATTTGAGGAGGAAAAGATTAGGGAAGAAGCGGTAGCGAAAGTTTCATCGTCGAAGATTGCTCTGGCGATTGCCGGCCATTCCGGCCACGGAACTTTACAAACCTATGGCTTCTTCTCGATGAGAGCTATCCATTGGTACTAGGGTTGAGGGCTATTGGCTGCCGGTTGGTCAACGGCGAGTTAAAAACCTAACTTAGGGATTTCTCCCAAATTAATATAATCAGTGAAATTGTGCGCGTGTGAGCTATAAAAATTAGGGCAAATATGATTTTTGGAATACTCAGGAAGAGGGCTTTCAATTGGTACCCATATTGGTGCGAATTGAAGAACTTCGCTGGCGAGGGTTCCGGCGAACTTTCCGGCAAGTCTCTGGCGATTGAGAATTAAAATTTATTAAAATATTCACAGGAAATTCGATAAGCATATACGGGGATACTAAGGATCATGATACGAATCAGAACATGCTTACAACGATAAGATCAGGTGAGTGTTTATTCTCCAGGTAGAATAGATAGGATAGTTCTCAATGTTTAGTTCAGGAGAACTATATCCTTTTCATTACCTATATTTAATATCCGTTAACTCTCCTGCTAGTTAATATTCATAATTATGCATATAAATAAGCTATGGATCTCTTTTTGATATCCATGTTTATTGAATTAAGCTTTTCATGGCTATTGCTCATCGATTCATTATAAGCATGATAATATGCTTTTGTTGACTCTAAATCTAGCATATGTATCTGTTTGACTATGCGTGATAGTTTTTCACTTATGATTGTATATGGCTAGTATGATCCGATACTGGATAGAGCTATAGGCACTTTCACTACAATGATACGAAATTATACTATTGGCACTCTCACGGGCCGCCTATGAAGAGGGGCGTGGGGCCACAGTGCCCGAGGTCAGGATGAGAGGTTGGGGTACTCCTGACTGGTTTTACGCTGGACTACTTTGATTTGGGTACCCTATGATGCTTGATACCTCCCTCTGAGGTGACAGTTGTTGGCCACGACTGTCGTGGATTTAGCCAGCCCCAAATTCGATCTCACATGACTCTTGATTATTCTTCTTGCTTGACTATTGTACTCAAATAGCCGATTAGTTTCATTCTTGCCTTGTTATTCTATGTTCTCAGTTTTATATTATTCTCTATCCAACTCACTGAGTACAAGCGTACTCACCCCATAGGGGGACTCATTTTTATTTTTTAGGACCATAGCAGGAGAGGGACATATAGATCGTGAGACGAGTAGCCAAATATGTAAACTCCCGCTTTTATGTTGTTTAATTAGCGAAAAATAATATATTAAATTTTTTCTTAAGTTTAGTTTAGTGTAAAAGAGGTTAAAGAACTTTTAGTTTAGGTTAGGACTAAAATGGTGACATGAGGCTAAATTTTGGATCTAAAAAGGATGTAGTTATAATTTATTAAAGTTTATAGGGACCTGGTTAGAATTTTATTAAGGTTAGAGGGACTTAGTTGTGTTATTTCGGAAGTTGTGGACCAATATGTAAATATGTAGAAGGTGGCTATTAACCCCTCAGATGCGTAGCGTATGCACCCTTACGACCGGTCGAACTAAATCAACTCAAACCGGATGGGTTCAGTTGAACCAGTCGGCGGTTTGAGGAAGAGGGAATACGTGCCCTAAACCCGGACGAGGCACCCCCAAATCGCATCTACTCCACTTGCTCGCGTCGCTGTCATCCCTTTCCTTCGCTCGACTCTCTTGCTCAGCGCGTGCCCTAGACCTCCTCCGCTCGAGGGCAAAACGGCGGAGGGACGAGTCGATCGACCTCGCCCGCTTGATCCCCAGCCGCTTCATCTCTCGCATCACAGCGGATATGTTAATGGTTGAATTCTTTGGTGCCCTATTGATGGAATTTGTGAATTGGTGCTGTGATGTTGAATAATGATGGCATGCTATCTCCCCCACCTCCTTCTCATTTCCTTATTTCTCCTCATTATGTTTTCCTTTGTTTTTTACTTAGAGATTATGCATATGATATAATAATTAGGTATGTAGAGAGAATCGAATGAAGGTTGACACTAAGGAAAGATTGTTGAATATTAGTTGGCTAGTGATGATGTTATGATGTTAGATTAAATCAGAGAATAATTCGCTTGGATTTCCTATTGATTTGGATTTGAAAATATAATTAGGTTTGATATGAGAATTTAACTATTCTAATAAATTAGAGATGATGAAAGAGGATTAGAGATTTAAAGTGTTGGGCATAAGTATGAAGTTGGGTCTAGTAGTTGAAGTGAGTTATTTATTTTGGGATTAGGCTAAGTTAATTAGATAAATTAAATTAGTAATCGAATAATTTCTATCTTATTAAATTATTAATATATGATAATGAAATGTGTTTTAAATAAAATTTTTGTGATTTTAGGGATATTATCTTGACTTGGGAGCTACCCATTATTGTTATCTCCGAGCTTTAATTCGCCTACCTAAAGAAAATCTTATAAAGATTTTATTAGGAAAGTCTTGGATGCCTTGAAAATAATAAAATGATATATTTGCTAAATATGTGATAACATACATGCTAGAATAATATTATTTATATATCATTAATTATATGCCATGGGTATATTGTCTAATATTTAACATGTTTTATTAAATTCTTTTACATACTGCTTTCTAAAGTGAAATCACTACATAGGAGATAGTATCTAGAATAATTACGTGACACTCTAGTTTAGATAGAGACATAGGTAACATATGATACTAGCACCTCCTAGGGACATCACTAGATCACAAACTGTGAGGGTTTATTAGTAACACACCCTAGATGACAGATCAAACCCTTAGTGTTCGAATAGTGATGTTCACTCACTAATACCACTCCTAAGGCTACAAACAGCTTAGATACTAGGAGTTGGTTGGGAAATGGACTAGTTTAACTCCAAGGTCAAGATAGACCAGGAAGCGGAGTAAGTCCGTACCCGGATACAATTACTCGCACGCGTGACGTTTGAGCATCATCGTGATAGTCCTAGAGTGGCCAGCGGGGAGGAACCCTTCCAAGAATTTAGCAGGTATATAGTTGAGTTAGCCACAGCCCATTGTGCGGATGCGAGCTCAACTCGGCCAACATCAACTGCTATTGAATCGGAGAGGTGAATTCCCTTAAAGCCTCGAACAGTAGATCCGTAGACCACACGACTACTATTCCAGACATTCTGCAGATGATCTGATGAGCAGTCCGGATCCTAGGATTATTATTTAATTCGGCTAGCCGTGGCCGAGGACATATTAATTGAGGTGACCCTGTAGACGGACAGTTTTGTAGCGCTACACGGTGATGTTGTGACCTATACTGGGATTCCAAGGGGAAAGGTATGGGCACAACGAGTTTCGTTGGGACGAGGTGTAGGGATCGACCAGTGGAACAGTAGAGAGAGACACACGATCACCCAATCTCTCTGCCAACATCCATGCAGCGGGCATAGGTAGAGACCTAAATATTTACGGCACTGATGGGTTTATGAGAATCCTTGTTCAGGATATCCCCTGAGCATAAGCTGGTGGCCCGAAGCATTTGACATAAAGATAGAAATACTCCTAGTTGACATATACTAGGGATACATATATTTATGCAATATAGATGACTTATACTAGTGATGGACATGTTGTTCAACATATATAACAATTACGAACATATACAGCTATACACAACAGTTAGAACTCAACTTAGTTAAAGTCGTTATTTACACAAAAATAATAATAATAATTGATAATTAATAAACCCAAAGGCATCCTAGTACTTCCCCCTGGTGTTTGATTTTCTATCTACGATTTTGAGCCGTAATTTGGCACTAGGCCGCAAGGCTGAGCACACCGTGTTTAATGTATGTGCAGGTGTGATTAGCTGATCGATCGGGATGGTTGATGAAGATGAGTCTATCGATGAATTTACTTTTATTTATTGATATTGTTATGATAGAATTGTAGTAGGTTTATCGAAACTGTGTAATAGTGTTGAGTTAGATGATTTTACTGTATATTCCACTATGTTGATGATGTATATGGACTATGATTACCATTAAATGCCTTGTATGGATCTTTTGGACTCATACGGCAGTTGTCACGTGCTCGATAGTAGGGTCGGGGCGTGATAAAGTACCTGACTTTTGAAAGATAGAATAATACTCCTTTTGTTTTGTATATTTAGAGATCCACTGGCTAGGTATTTTGTATATTTTTGGGCAGGTGCCCCATTTTGATTGTAAATTAATTGTAAATAAATGTGTCTCTATATCAAAGATTAAAATTTATTAAATACATGATTTTAGTTTTAGAGTTATATTGAACTATTATCCAGGTTCTCTCCTTCTATAAATAGAGGGGATATACATTAGGTACGCTTAGTGGGTTCCCATATAGTTCCAAAGATAAAGCGGGGCTATATGTGGAGTTCAGTGCGATCTGCCACGTGCCCTAGGGGAAGGTATGAGGCATGACAGATTTTGATGGTATCAGAGCAAGGTTATATCGGAACATATGTATATCCTGACAAGATTAATTTAAGAACCTGGGTATATTAGGATTTTTTTTGCATAAATGATCATTCAGAAGTAACTCATATTAGGATATAAGGAGTCCAGTGGATCTCAGATAAGGATCAGTCTAGTGGCCCTAGGATTTAAGTCACATACGTAATATTGATCATAATATTACCGCAGGAAATTCAAAATGCAGCTAGAGAAAAGTAACTCAAGGGATGAGGCACCACAAGGACAAGAAGGTTCCTTTGCCTCTCATGCGGTGTCTCTTGAGACTGGTCAGGTTGCATCAATAGTGAGCGAAGGGGTAACTTTTACCCCTGAACAAGTTCAGGTGATCATTAAGTTGATGCAAACTCAGGCTACACAGCTACAATCACCTATCCTACCAGCATATACATCTCCTGTTGCACCCTAAGTAAAGATCATTCAACCATCAGTTCCTATGCAGACAAAATCATCAAAATAACAGAAGGGTAAGGAAGTATACACCGTGAAGAAAAAGTTAGCATCTTTTCATCTTACTTTTCAGAAAAAGAAAACCATTAATAAAGGAAAATAATGGATGGGAGAATCTTCCAGTAGCACTTTGAGGCGACAAATCTGTTCACAAGCATTACAAATTCCTGATCTTAAATTTCATGCTCGGTCTATGATTAGAAAGGCTTGTGGAATTTGTGGAAGATTTCATCCTGAAATATATAGACTTCCTTACGATATTTTTATTGTCATGAGATGGGTCATCTAAAAAGGAATTGCCCAAAACTTCAACAAAAAGGTAGTAAGGAAAGTATGGAAGTGCAGATGCAACGATATAAGGATAAAGGACAAGCTAATCAGACCAACCAACCATCAGTAATAGTAAGACACTTAGGAACTGAGGGAGAAGATAGTGTTAGAGAACCTCATAGTAATTCTAATATTCTACCTCAGGAACAAATCAGGATTTCTAATAGTCAGGGAAAGGAAGTCGAGACCGATCCAAAGCTAATCACAGGTATTTCACAATTATTTTAATACCTTATCAGAATACTTGCTATTAGTGGCTTATGTAAATTTTAAATTAATCTTGAGTTTACAAGGTATAGTGATAAACTGGTAGTTTTTAAAATCTGAAATTTATCGTATGCATATTATTAGATTAACAATAGCTTAGGCACACAGTTTATAGAGGTTATCATATTATGTTAGAAGATACAATATTATTAGCAGATCTGAGACTCTTAGAAGATACAATATTATGTTGGAAGATGCACCTTATGTTGGATGCATAGTTTACGTGATGCACCTTATTGACATATCTACAATTAGAAATAAGTTAAAAGAGATATTAGTTTACGTGCACTTTCATATATATCTCTAGGAGATTTATCGAGGGTACTGCTTGTTAGGGAAGTAAATTTCTTTAGAGAAGAACAATCCGATAGTCACCCTATTATTGATCAACCATAGAGGAGGATAGCCACAAAACTTAATGAATTGATGATACAATTATCAGAATTATTACTTGAAGAGATTATTTGATCGAGTACATCACTCTAGGAAGCATCAGTCATAGTTGTAAAAGAGAAAGATGGTGCATTAAAAGGGTGCATTATTTATAGATAACTAAATAAGGTAACCATCAAGAATAAATTCTTTATTGAGGAGTAATAATCTCTTGGACTAACTATAAGGAGATAAAAATATCTTCAAATTGATCTAAGATGAGGATATTATCAAATAAGAATTTGGGATTCAGATATATCAAGAACCACTTTTAGGATCAGCTAGCGATATTACGATGTTATTAAAATTCTTTGTAGATTGGCAAATATCAGAGCTATAGTTAGGAATTCAATGAATGAGATATTTCATCCATATTTGAATGAAATTATTATTATGATTATTGGGGGACATTTTAGATATACTCTCCGTGAGGGAATAAGCATATAAAATATCTAAGAGTAGCTTTACAGGCATTACGAAATAAGAAAGGGTATGTAAAACTTCTCAAATATGAGTTCTAGTTAAAGAAATAAAAATTCTAGAGCCATATCATATCAAAAAGGGCACTATGATAAATTTTAGTAAAGCAAAAGTAATTTTGAATTGAAAACGTCAGCGAAATGTTACTGAAATTCGAAGTTCTTTAAGTCTAGCTGGATATTAGAGGGAATTTATTGAAGGATTATTTTTAGATAGTTGGACCGCCTACAATATTAACTAGAAAGGAAGAAAAGTTTGATAAGATAAGGAATGTTACTGATTGAAGAACTTCGCCGGCGAGGGTTCCGGCAAACTTTCCGACGAGTCTCCGACGGGTCTCCGGCGAACTTGAGATAAAAATTAAGGTGTATCTAGAGATTATTATAAGAGTGTCGGTGAAGATGAATTTGCAAAATTATTAACAGATTGAGAATTAAAATTTATTAAAATATTCACAGGAAATTCGATAAGCAAGCATGGGGATACTAAGGATCGCGATACGAATGAGAACGTGCTTACGACGATAAGATCAGGTGAGTGTTTATTCTCCAAGTAGAATAGACAGGATAGTTTTCAATGTTTAGTCCAGGAGAACTATATCCTTTTAATTACCTATATTTGATATCTGTTGACTCTCCTACTAGTTAATATTCATAATTATGCTTATAAATAAGCTAGGGATCTCCTTTTGATATCCATATTTATTAAATTAAGCTTTTCATTGCTATTGCTCCTCGATTCATTATAAGCATGATAATATGCTTTTGTTGACTCTAAATCTAGCATATGTATCCGTTTGACTATGTGTGATACTTTTTTACTTATGAATATATATGACTAGTATGATCCGATACTGGATAGTGTTATGGGCACTTTTACTGCAGTGATACGAAATTATACTATTGGCACTCCCACGGGACGCCTATCAAGAAGGGCGTGGGGCCACAGTGCCCGAGGTCAGGATGGGAGGCCGGGGTACTCTCGACTGATTTTATGTTGGACTAGCTATGGATACCAGGTAGCGAGGTCCAGTGGGCATCTCAGGGGGAAAGGGGGCTTTGTTTCTATCTTCTTGTGACTCTGCTTTGATTTGGGTACCACATGATGCTTGATACCTCCCCCTGAGGTGACAGTTGTTGGCCACGACTGTCGTGGATTTAGCCAGTCCTAGATTCAACCTCACATGACTCTTGATTATTCTTCTTGCTTGACTATTGTACTCAAATAGCCAATTAGTTTCATTTTTGCCTTGTTATTCTATGTTTTCGATTTTACATTATTTTCTATCCAACTCACTGGGTACAAACGTACTCACCCCACAAGGGGACTCATTTTTATTTTTTAGGACCACAGTAGGAGAGAGATGTATAGATCGTGAGACGAGTAGCCAAGTACCCGACTTTTGAAAGGTAGAATAATACTGCCTTTGATTTTTGTATTTAAAGATCCACTAGCTAGGTATTTTATATATTTTTAGGCTGGTGTCCCATTTTGATTGTAAATTAATTGTAGATAAGTGTGTCTCTATCTCAAAGATCAAAATTTATTAATACATTATTTTAGTTTTATAGTTATATTGTATTGTTATCCAGGTCCTCTCCTTCCATAAATAGAGGGGATATACATCAGGTACGCTTAGTGGGTTCCCATATAGTTCCGGAGATAAAGCGGGGCTATATGTGGAGTTCAGTGCGGTCTGTCACGTGCCTTAGGGGAAGGTATGGGGCGTGATAAAGCATGTGAAAATTGTGGAAGATTTCATCCTTGAATATATAGTCATCCCTTGAAGATATTTCTATTCCCATCAGGCGAGTCATCTAAAAAGGGATTATCCAACATTATAGCAAAAGAGAGATAATGGAAGAATAGATATACAGAGACAGTTGTCGAGTCATAGAGGATCCATTAGTCAAATAAAGAAACCATCAAGTACAATGAGAGGTTCAAGAGCAAAGCAAGGGAGTAGTCGACAATCACTGGAGCAAGCTCCGGCGACGAAGTTTCGCCGCCCCTCACTTCTCTCCTCTTTTCTCTCCCAAATCTCCACTAAAACTCGAAAATAATGGTTCTAATGCATTCTCCTAGCTCACCTGAAGTTGTGTCTGAAATTTCACGGAAAAATTCGTCCGGGAAGACCTCCAACCGTCATCGCCAAGTTGATGAAGCGAAGCTGCCGGCGGAGTTCGAAGTAGGGGAGGAGAGAGAAAATTGCGGGTAGAGGAGGAAGAAGAAGAGGGTAAGTTAAATGGGTTTGTTAACGGGTCGGATTTCCTCACTTAACCCGCTTACCACTAACCCGCTAACCCGGTTCACCTATTGGTTTAATAAAAATCAAATCTGGACCGTCCGTTTACGTGATTTAATCTCATCCGTCCATTTGGATCAATCCTTGATTTCATGATTTGACCAATCAAACGACATCCAAAATACGATCCGTTTGCGCCGTTGGATTCCTTATAAAAAATCCTATCTGATGATATAATTTTTACATCAAAATACCATACTGAAAAAATCCATATAATTTTACAAATAAGTCCTCCATATTATTTATTTCATAAAACTCCTTAAAAATCATCATTTATTACAAAATTTTCCTTAATACAAAATTACAAATCTCACATCCTACCCCCCTTAAAGAAATTTTATCCTCAAAATTTAGTTCATGTCATCACTTGGAATAACTGAGGATATTTCCTCTTTATATACTCTTCTGACTCTCAAGTGATTTCTTCCACCTGTGCACTTCTCCACAGTACTTTAATCATCCATACATCCTTATTCCTTAAGGTTTTCTTCTTTCATTCTAAGATTTGCACAGATTGTACTTTAAAACTCAAGTCTCTCTTAAGTTCAATCGGGGGTGTTTCTAATATCTGTTCAGAGTCCGCTATATGTTTCCTCAACATAGATATATGAAATACATCATGTATTCTAGCCATTTCCTGAGGTAACTCCAGTTTGTAAGCTACAGGACCCACTCTGTTAATGATTCTGAAAGGTCTAATATATCTAGGACTTAGTGTTCCTGTATTTCCAAACCGTATGATCCCCTTCCATGGAGCTACTTTTAAGTATACCATGTCCCCAGGTTGAAATTTTAATTCTCTTCTTCGGTTATCTGCATAACTCTTCTGTCTATCTTAGGCTACTTTCAATCTTTCCTTAATGATTTTGACTTTTTCTGTCATAGTTTCAATCAACTCATTCCCTTCTATTTTTCTTTCTCCAACTTCTTCCCAACATAATGGTGTTCTACATTTTCTTCCATATAAATCCTCGTATGGTGTCATTCCAATACTGGCTTGGTAACTATTATTGTATGCAAATTCAATCAACGGTAAATGTTGATCCCAACTTTCCTGGAATTCAATTACACAAGTCCTTAGCATATCTTTTAGAGTTTGAATCGTTCTTTCAGATTGACCATCAGTTTGAGGGTGAAAAGCGGTACTAAACTGTAATGACGTATCCAAAGCTTCATGTATCTTTGGCCAAAAAAGAGAAGTAAATCTAGGATCTCTATCAGACACAATGGTAATGGGAACTCCATAGAGTTTCACAATCTCCTGAATATAGATTTTGGCTAATCTATCCAATGAATAAGTATTATGAATTGCCAGAAAATGAGCAGACTTGGTAAGTCTATCCATAATTACCCATATCGCATTATGATTACTTGATGTACGGGGTAATCCTATCACAAAATCCATTGTGATATGTTCTCATTTCCATTCAGGAATTGGCAAAGGTTGTAGCTTTCCTGCGGGTTTCTGATGCTCACCTTTAACTTGCTGACAAATGTGACACTTAGCTACAAACTATGCAATATCCTTTTTCATTCCTGTCCACCAATAGCTTCCTTTTATTGTGCGATACATCTTTGTACTTCCCGGGTACATTGCATATGCCGAGGAATGACCTTCCTCCAAGATAGCTTTCTTGAGTTCAGCTTTATTAGGGACGCAGACTCTTTCACGATATACCAATAATCCATCATCCCTCCTCCTGAACTCAGTATTTTCTTCTGTTTGTATTCTTTGGAGTACTTTCCTCAATTCCTCGTCTGAGCTCTGTAACACCCGAATTTCCTCGTGAAGTGTGGGTCGCACAATAAATGTAGCTAAAATCTCACTATATTTATCATAATCTAGTTGAACTGTCAAGGATTTTAATTCCATAAGTTGAGGTAATGTAGTGGCGGAGATACTAGATAACGTAACTGATTTCCTACTCAATGCATCTGCCACAACATTAGTCTTTCCTAGATGATACTCAATTATGAGATCATAATCTTTTATTAACTCCAACCATCTTCTTTGTCTCAAATTTAGCTCTTTCTGAGTCATAATATATTTCAAACTCTGATGGTCGGTAAAAATATGGCATCGAACTCCGTATAAGTAGTTTCACCATATCTTTAATGCAAAAACTACTGGTGCCAGTTCCAGATCATGAGTATGGTAATTTAATTCATGCTTCCTTAACTGACGAGATGCATATGCAATCACATTTCTCCCATGCATCAGTACACATCCCAATCCTTGTCTGGAAGCATCACTATATACAGTATAATCTTCATCAGGCTTTGGTAATGTAAGAACTGGAGCAAAAGTAAGATAATCCTTGAGTTTTCGAAAACTATTTTCACAATCTTAATCCAAATGAAATTTCACTTCCTTTTGTGTCAATCTGGTGAGTGGTCCAGCTATTTTAGAAAATCTCTCAATAAATCTTCTATAATATCCAGCCAGACCTAAGAAACTGTGGATCTCTGTAACATTCTTGGGTCGTTCCCACTTCAAAACTGCTTCCACTTTACTTGAATCAACCATGATACCTTCTTCTGATACTGTGTGTACCAAGAATTTTACTTCTTTCAACCAAAACTAGCATTTGGAGAACTTTGCATACAGTTTTCTTTCTCACAATGTTCGTAACACTATTCTTAAATGTTCAGCATGTTCCTTTTCTCCAGGCGAGTATATCAAAATATCATTAATAAATATAATCACAAACTTATCCAAATATGGATGGAATATCATATTCATTAAATTCATAAATGTAGCTGGGGCATTTGTTAATCCAAAAGACATTACTATGAATTCATAATGTCCATATCTAGTTCTGAAGGCAGTCTTAGGTATGTCTGACTCCCTGATCCTCAATTGATGATATCCTGATCTCAAATCAATCTTTGAGAATACCTTTGCTCCTTGTAGTTGATCAAAGAGATCGTCAATTCTTGGCAAATGATATTTATTCTTGATGGTCACCTTATTTAACTGTCTATAATTAATGCATAATCTTAAGTTACCATCTTTCTTCTTTACAAATAATACCGGTGCTCCCCAAGGTGAGGTACTCGGTCTGATAAATCTTTTATCTAATAATTCTTGTAATTGTACCTTTAATTCATTGAGTTCTGCAGGTGCCATTCTATAGGGTTGAATCGTGATAGGGTGAGTCCCTGGTTGTAATTCAATAAAGAAATCAACCTCCCTATCGGGTGGTACACCTGGTAACTCTTCTGGAAATATATCGAAAAATTTGCAAACTACCTGTATCTCTTCTAACTTGGTTCCAGACGTGGATGTGTCTATTATGTGAGCGAAATAAGCTACACATCCTTTTCTTATTAGTTTCCAAGCTTGTAACACTGAAATCACACAAGTCGGTAGGATACGGCAGTTCCCACTAAAATGCAAATCAGGTACTCCGTCCTTTGAGAATACCAATTCCTTGGCAAAATAGTTGACTGTGGCCTTATGTCGGGATAACCAATCAATCCCCAATATCAAGTCCAAATCTATTATATCTAATGGAATAAGGTCTGCGAGTAATGTAGTATCTCCCAACATAATCTCACAATCCTTATAAATTGTATTTCTAAGAAGTTGTTGTCCTAGAGGGGTGCAGACAATAAGTTCAGACTTCAGAGGAACCAAGGGTTTATTACTAAACTTAGCAAACCTAGGATTAACATATGATCTATGTGAACCACTATCAATAAGTACTTTAGCAGGATGCTGAAATAATTGTAAAGTACCTGTAATCAGATCTGGATTAATCTCAGCCTCCTTATCTGAAACAGTGAAAATCCTAGTTTGCTGTCGCGATGGAATGTTAGAGTCACTTTGAGGTCCTCTTGCGGTACTCCCTTGCTTTGCTCTTGAGCCTCTTAATGCCCCTGATGGTTGCCTTATCTGACTACTAGATCCTCTACCACCTGGTAATTGTCTTTGCATCTCTATGCTTTCACTGTCTCTCTTTTGCTGTATAGCTGGACAGTCCCTTTTCAAATGGCCTATCTGATGACAATAGAAACATCTTAAGGGCTGTCTACATACTCCCGGATGAGATCTTCCACAATTTCCACATGTCTTTCTAGTCATGGATCTGACATGGGATTCAGAATCTGGAGCATATGAGCCTCGTGGGTAAGTCGGTGGTCTAGAGGTGCTGCCAGATGATTCTCCTATTTTCTGTGATCCTCCTATATTGATACCTTTTCTATGAAATGCAGGACTGAAGAATCCAGACTTTCTTTTTCCAGTAATAATTTTCTTACCCTTAGAAGGTGTTGGGGATAACTGCTCAATCTCCACTGCCATCTGTACCAACTCATGATAGCTGATAGTGGTAGAAGTAACCAACAACCTTCGGATCTCTACATTCAGTCCCTTTCTAAATCTGCTACGCATATACTCACTATCTCGAGCATACTCTGGGATAAAGAGTGATAAGGCCCGTAGCTCGGTATCAAACTCCAATACTGATATGTGATTCTGTCTCAAAGCAAAGAATTCTTCCCTTTTTTATCCTTATAGAAATTGGTATAATATTCTCTATTAAAGATATTTATAAATCATTCTCATGTAGTCGGTAAAGCTCCACTAGTGCTGAGGGATTCCCACCAGACCTGTGCATCGCCCTCTAATAACTGAGCTGCTAGTCGAACAATATCTACATCCGTCAATCTCATGTCTCTAGTAGTCTTTGTTACTTTCTGTAGCCATTTATGGGCTATCTTTGGGTCTCTGGATCCCTCAAAACTGTAACAGCCTAACTGTCGAGTTGTCTTAATCTGCTTTAATAAATCAGTCTGAGGAGCAACTATTGCTGCTTGCATTGGTGGAATGGGAGCCTGTACCGGTGCAGTCTGAGTCTGAATCATTCTAATGAGTGTCTGAAACTGCTCATTAATTAAAGTAACTCCTCCTATAACAGGTGGTGCAGTCTGTCCACCCTCTACTGGTATCGCATGGGAGGCAGAGGAACCTTCCTATCCTTGTGGTACTTCATCCCCTGAACTACTATGCTCTGGCTGCATTCTGAATATCCTGCGCGAATATTTCGGTCAATATCACGTATACCACGTATATCCTAGGGCCACTAGACTGGTCCTTATCAAAGATCCACTGGACTATTTATACCCAAATATGAATTACTTCTAAAAGATCATTTATGCAATCGATACCTTAACATACCCAGGTTCTCAAAATATCTTGTCAGGATATACAAATATGCTAATATGAACCTGCTCTGATACCACCAAAATCTGTCACGCCCCATACCTTCCCTTAAGGCACGTGGCAGATCGCAGTTAACTCCACATACACCTCTGCTAAGCCCACAGAACTATATAGAAATTCACTAAGCATACCGGATGTATATCCCCTATATTTATGGAATGAGAGAACCTGAATAACAGAGTAATATAACTCTAAAACCATGCATATGCAAAATCAGATTTCTTATACAAGAAATCCCTTATATAGAAATATTTTGCAACCAAAATAAGATACATGTCCCATAATACACAAAGTACCTATCCAGTCGATCTTTGTGTACACAAAATAAAGGTAGAACTGTCCTACCTTTCAAAAGTCAGGAGTCTGGCTAACCGCCTCTAACTCTATCCATCCCTCTCCTGCTGTGATTTTGAAAAAAAATGAGTTCCCCTTTGAGGTGAGTACGCTTGTACCCAGTGAGTTGGATAGAAAACAATGTAAAACCGAGAACATACAATAGCAAAGTCTCATAAGCTGAATAACCTGGCTATTCGGGTATAATAGCCAATCAAACAAAGCAATCATGGATCATACAAGAATATATCTGGGGCTAGCATAGTTAACGACAATTGTAGCTATCAACTGTCACCTCGGGGGAAGGTATCAAGTATCAAAGGGTACCGAATCAAAGTGAAATCATAGGAATTCATAAACAAAACCCCCTTTCCCCCTGGGTTGCCCACTGGACATCGCTACCTGGTTTACCATAGCTAGTCCAATGAATATCCACAGTCAGGAGTTATCTAACCTCCCATCCTGACTGCCCGACACTTTAACCCCACGGCCCTCTATCTAGGCGATAATGGGAGTGCGAACAAACCTACCATCACTGCAGTAACAGTGCCATTGGCACACCAGTATAAGGTCATCCTAGTCATACGCACCCAAAAGATGAAGCAGAATCGTATATCGATCAATAAATCTCCTAGGGTATGCTTTTCACCATACCTCTAATTTTTAGGAAAAACAGGTGCATATGCTAGCTTTAGAATCAAATAAAAGCATAGTATCATGCTTACAATGAATCAAAGAACAGTATATCAAGAAGCATGGATATCAAAGATTATTCACAACTCATATAATCATAATCAGGATAATTAACTAACAGGAGAGTCAAAGAATATCAAGCATAGATAATCAAAGGGATATAGTTCTCCTGTACTAAACATTGAGAACTATCTCATTTATTCTACCTGAAGAATAAACACTCACCTGATCCTATCGTCACAAGCACGTTCTAATTCGTATCGCGATCGCTCGTATCCTCGTGCTTGCTTATCTTATTTCCTGTGAATATTTCAATGAATTTTAATTCTCAATCCGATAACAATTTTAAAAATCTGTCTTCACCAATACTCTTAAAATGATCTCTAGAATCACCCTAATTTTTATCTCAAGTTCGCCGAAAAGTTCGCCGGAGCTCGCCGAAATCTAGTCGGAACCCTCACCGGCGAAGTTCTTCGATCAGCCCCAATATTGGTACCAATCGAAAGCTATTTTCATTAGGAATCCAAAAATACCATTTGCCCCAATTTTTACCATCCATATGTGGTCAATTACGTCGGAGAAGTTCAATTGGGCGAAAACCCTAAACTTGGGTTTTTAGCTCGCCAACGGCCATCCGGCGGCCAACAGCCCTCAACTCCAGTACCAATGGAAAGCTCTTATTGAGGAGAAGCCATAGGTTCCAAGTTTGCGAAGTTTCGTGGCCGGAGTAGTCGGCAATCACCGGAGCAAGCTCCGGCGACGAAGTTTCGCCGCCCCTCACTTCTCTCCTCTTTTCTCCCCCAAATCTCCACTAAAACTCGAAAATAATAGTTCTAATGCGTTCTCCTAGCTCACCTGAAGTTGTGTCTGAAATTTCACTAAAAAATTCATCCGGGAAGACCTCCAACCGTCGTCGCCAAGTTGATGAAGCGAAGCTGCCGGCGGAGTTCGAAGCAGGGGAGGAGAGAGAAAATTACGGGTTGAGGAGGAAGAAGAAGAGGGTAAGTTAAATGGGTTTGTTAACGGGTCGGATTTCCTCACTTAACTCGCTTACCACTAACCCGCTAACCCGGTTCACTTATTGGTTTAATAAAAATCAAATCTGGACCGTCCGTTTACGTGATTTAATCTCGTCCTGCCATTTGGATCAATCCTTGATTTCATGATTTGACCAATCAAACGACATCCAAATTACGATCCGTTTGAGTCGTTGGATTCCTTATCAAAAATCCTATTTTATGGTATAACTTTTACATCAAAATACCATACTGCAAAAATCCATATAATTTTACAAATAAGTCCTCCATATTATTTATTTCATAAAACTCCTTAAAAATCATCATTTATTACAAAATTTTCCTTAATACAAAATTACAAATCTCACATCTTATATTAACCCTAAGTTTGTAAAGTTTAATGATAAATTATTAGATCCTTTATCACATGAACTTATTATATGTACAACTCTATGACAACAATTATTTAGAAATACAATTTATAAAAACTACGAGATTATGTTGGGACAAATCATTTTGTTAGTAGACCTAATTCCCTTAGAAATGATTGAGCTTGACTTGATATTAGGGATAGATTAGTTAGCACGACACAAAGCCATTGTTAATTATTTTACCAAGGAAGTGATATTCTTACAAGAAGGAACACTTGGATTAATTTTACTAAGAATCACCGAATTTTACTAACTTGTGTGATTTCGGGATTACAAGCTTGGAAACAAGTTAAAAAGCGATATACAACTTATCTAGCTCACAAAGTTGATATATCTACAGTTAGAACCAAGCTAGAAGAAATACCAATGACTACCCAACACTATAGCAAAGTAGAGATAGTGGAAGCGTAGAGATAGAGAGACAGTTGTCGAGTCATAGAGGATCCATTACTCTGATAAAGAAACCATCAGGGATAATGAGATGTTCAAGAGCAGAGCAAGAAAGTAGCGCAATAGGACCTCAGGGTGGTTCTAATATTCTACCTCAGCAGCAAACCAGGATTTTTATTTTTTTAGATAAGGAGGCTATGACTAATCGAGATTTGATTATAGGTACTTTAGAGTTATTTCAGCATACTAATAGAGTACTTATCGATAGTAGCTCTCATAGATCTTATATTAATTCTGAGTTTGTAAATTTTAATGATAAATCATTAGAAATACAGCTTATAAAAACTGTGAGATTATGTTGGAATAAATTATTTTGTTAGCAGACCTAATACCCTTAGAAATAATAGACCTTGACTTGACATTAGGGATTTATTAGTTAGCTCGACACAAAGCCATTGTTAATTATTTTACCAAGGAAGTGATATTCTTACAAGAATGAACACTTGGATTATATTTTACTAAGAATCACTGAATTTTACTAACTTGTGTGATTTCGGCATTATAAGCTTGGAAACAAGATAGAAAGGGATATACAACTTATCTAGCTCACATAGTTGATACATCCATAGCTAGAACCAAGATAGAAGAGATACCAGTGATTGCCTAACACTGTAGCAAAGGAGAGATATTGAAAGCATAGAGATACAGAGACAGTACAACTTATCTAGCTCACAGATACCAGTGGTGCTTGAGTTTTCAGATGTATTCCCAGATCTGTCGGGTATACCACTTGATAGGGAAATGGATTTCTTTATTGAATTGCAACTATGTACTTGCTCTATCAATATCCAACCATATAGAATGACACCCGTAAAACTTAGTAAGTTAAAAGTGCAACTACAAGAATTACTAGACAAAGGGGGGTTTATCAAGTCAAGTACCTTGCCATGGGGAGCACTAGTATTGTTTGTAAATAAGGAGGATGGTACCTTAAGATTATGCATTGATTATAGACAATTGAATAAGGTGATCATCTAGAATAAATATTGTTTAATAAGAATTGATGGTCTTTTTGATAAATTGCAAGGAGCTCAAGTATTCTCAAAAAATTAATTTGAGATCAAGATATCGTCAATTAAGGATCAGGGAGTTAAATATATATAAGATTACCTTCAGGACTAGACATGGACATTATGAGTTTGTAGTGATATATTTTTGTTTTACAAATGCCCTAGTTACATTTTTAGATCTGAGGAACAGAGTGTTTCATCAATATCTTGATAAGTTTGTTATTGTATTTGTTGAAGATATTCTAATATACTCTCCTAGAGAAACAAAACATGTCGAACATCTAAAAATAGTTTTACAAACATTGCAAGAAAAGCAGTTGTATGCTAAAATTTTCAAATATGAGTTTTAATTAAAAGAGGTGAAATTATTGGGAGTATTAGAAAGAGGTATTACGGTGGATTCAAATAAAGTGGAAGCAGTTTTAAATTGAGAACAACCCAAGAATGTTACAGAGATTCTGAGTTTCTTAAGTTTGGTCGGATATTATAGAAGATTTTTTAAGGATTTTCTAAGATAACTGGATCACTCACCAAATTAACATGAAAGGTAGTGAAATTTCAAGGGGAACAAAGTTGTGAACGGAGTTTTTAGAAACTCAAAAACTGTCTCACATCTGCTCCAATTCTGATATTACCAAAGCTTAATGAAGATTATATAGTATATAGTGATACTTTCAGATAAGGTGTCACACATCATACCTTTCCCTAGGGCACGTGGCAGACCGCAGTGAATTCCACTTATAGCCCTGCTAAGCCTCTAGAACTATATGGGAATTCACTAAGCGTACCTTATGTATATCCCCTCTACTTATGGAAGGAGAAAACCTAGATAACAGATTAATATAACTATAAAACCATGCATATTCAAAATTAGATTTCTTATACAAGAAATCATTTATATGCAAATGTTTTACAACTAAAATAGGGCACTTGCCCAATGATACACAAAATACATATCTAGTAGATCTCTATATACACAAAATAAAGGTAGCACTGTCCTACCTTTTAAAAGTCGGGTGTCTGGCTACAAGCCTCTATCTCTATCCGTCCCTCTCATACTGTGATCCTGAAAAATAAAAATGAGTCCCCCTATGGGGTGAGTACACTTGTACCCAGTGAGTTGGATAGAAAATAATGTAAAACCGAGAACATATAATAATAAAGTTTCAAGAATATGATACTTTGACTATTCGTGTGCAATAGTCAATCAAAAAGAGTAATTAAGTATCACACGAGACTGTATATGGGGCTGGCTTAATCAAATATAGTTGCTGCAAATAATTGTCACATCCGGGGAAGGAATCATATATCACAAGATACCCATATCAAAATAGGAGTGCAAGAATAGAGAAACAATGCCCCTTTTCCCCCAGGGTTCCCCACTAGACCTCACTACCTGGTTTTACAGTAGCTAGTCCAGTGCATATCCACAGCCAGAAGTTATCTAAACTCTCATCCTGACTGTCTCGCAGTTTAGCCCCACGCCCCTCTATCTTGGCGGCCCATATGAGTGCAAATAAAATATCACTACAGTGACTGTGCTCTAAGCAAACTAGATTATGGTCACCCAAAAGATGAAGCAGAATCATCTATGGATCAGTGAATCTCCTAGGGTATGTTTTTCACCATACCTCTAGCTTTTCAGAAAAAACAGGTGCATATGCTAGCTTTAGGATCCAACAAAAGCATCGTATCATGCTTATAATGAATCAAGGAACAATAACAATGAAATGTGTATATCAAGAATCATGGATATCAAAGGTTATTCACAACTCATATATCATCATAATCAGGATAATTAACTAGCAGAAAAGTCAATTAATATCAAATATAGCTAATCAAGGGAATATAGTTCTCCTGGACTAAACATTGAGAACTATCTCGTTTATTCTACCTGGAGAATAAACACTCACCTAGTTCGATTATCGTAAGCATGTCGTAATTCGTATCGCGATCGTTAGTATCCTCGTGCTTGCTTATCGAATTTTCTATAAATATTTCGATGAATTTTAATTCTCAATCAGGTAATAATTTTGTATATCTGTTTTTACCAATACTCTTAGAATAATCTGTAGATTCACCCTAATTTTTTATCGCAAGTTTGCCGGAAAGTTTGTTGGAGACCCGCCGGAGACTCGCCGGAATGTTTGCCAGAACCCTCACTTGTGAAGTTCTTCGATCAGCACCAATATTGGAACCAATCGAAAGTTCTCTTCATGAGGATTCTAAAAATTATATTTGCCCTAATTTTTATGGCTCACACGCAATCAATTTCACCAATTACATCAATTTGGGCGAAATCCCAAAGTTAGGTTTTTAGCTTGCCGGCGGCCAACCGACAGCCAATACCCTCAACTCTAGTACCAATGGATAGCTCTCATTGAGGAGAAGTCATAGGTACCATGTTTGCAAAGTTCCGCTGTGAGATTTGTATTTTTGTTTTAAGGATAAATTTATAAAATTTTAAGAAGGAGGAGTTATTTGTAAAATTTTATGAATTTTTGGAGTATAGAATTTTGATGTGAAATATATACTATCAGATAGGATTTTTGATAAGGAATCAAAGGACGTAGACGGATAGTAATTTGGACGTCGTTTGATTGGTCAAATCGTAGAATCAAAGATTAATCCAAATGGACGGTCAAGATTAAACTAAGATTTAAGATTTTAATTGTTTATTAAATCCTTATTTTTTTCCCACCGCACGAGCTCCTCCCTTTTCCTTCGCACGTGCACAATAGCGACGGGCGACGCTTCTTTCGATTCGTCGGCGATGATTATACCATCTTTCGATCGGATTTTTCGATGAGATTTCAGACACAACCTCAGGTGAGCTAGGAGAACGCATTAGAACCATAAATTTCAAGTTTTCATTGAAATTTCAGGAGAAAAAGAGGAGAGAAGTGGCGGCGGCGAAAGTTTCTTCGCTGGAGCTTGCTCCGACAATTGTCGGCCATTCCAGCCGCGGAACATCACAAACTTGGTATCTATAGCTTCTCCTTTACGAGGGTTATCCATTTGTACTGGAGTTGGTCGCCGGTTGGCCGCCAGCGAGCTAAAAACTCTAACTTAGGGATTCCGCCTAAATAGAATTAATTGGTGAAATTGATCGCGTATGAGCAATAACAATTGGGGCAAATATGATTTTTGGAATCCTTTTGGAGAGAGCTTTCGGTTGATACCAATATTGGTGCTGATCGAAGAACTTCGCCGGCGAGGGTTCCGGCGAACTTTCCGGCGAGTCTCCGGCTAGTCTCCAGCGAACTCGAGATAAAAATTAGGATGATTCTAGAGACGAATTTGATGTTGGTGAAGACGAATTTGAGAAATTATTATTGAATTGAGAATTAAAATTCGTTGAAATATTCACAGGAAATCCGATTAGCAAGAATGAGGATACGAACGATCGCGATACGAATTAAAACGTGCTTACGACGATAGGATCAGGTGAGTGTTTATTCTCTATGCAGAATAAATGAGATAGTTCTCAATGTTTAGTCTAGGAGAACTATATCCCTTTGATTAGATATGCCTGGTATTTCTTTGAACTCTCCTGCTAGTTAATGCATCTGTTTAATTATTCATGATATTACTTCACTTATGAATGCATATGGCTAGCATGACATGATATTGGATAATGCAATAGACACTTTCACTACAGTGATTGAAGATTTTATGTTATTAGCACTCCCATGGGCCACCTATGCAGAGGGCCATGGGATGATAGTACACGAGGTCAAGATCGGAGATAGGGATACTCCAGACTGGTCTTTAGGCTGGACTAGTTATGGATACCAAATAGTGAGGTCCAGTGGCAACTCAGGGGGAAAGGAGGCTTTGGTTTCCTATTCTTGTGCTCCTACTTTGATCTGGGTACCCTATGATTCTTGATTCCTCCCCCTGAGGTGACAGTTGTTGGCCATAATTGTATTTGATTAAGCCAACCTCGGATATAGTCTCATGTGACTATTGCGTACTTCTTTTGATTGGCTATTGCACACGGATAGTCAGATTATCATATTCTTGAGATTTTATTATTTTATGTTCTCGGTTTATATTATTTTCTATCCAACTCACTGGGTATGGCGTTACTCACCCTGTAGGGGAACTAATTTTTATTTTTAAGGACCACAGCAGGAGAGGAACTGATAGATATTGCGACGTATAGCCAGACTCTTATTTGATTTTTGAAAGGTATGACAGTTCTACCTTTATTTTGTGTACAGAAGGATCCACTAGTTAGGTATTTTTTTTATTATTGGGCATTTGCCCATTTTGATTGTAGATCATTTGTACATACATATATCTCTGTGTAAGAGATTTGATTTTTTGAAATATATGGTTTTAGAGTTATATTTGATCTGTTGTCGAGGTTCTCTCCTTCCATAAATATTGGGGATATACATCAGGCACGCTTAGTGGGTTCCCATATAGTTCTGGAGATAAGTGGGGCTATATGTGGAGTTCACTGCGGTCTGCCACGTGCCCTAGGGAAAGGTATGGGGCATGATAGATTTTGGTCGTATCAGAGCAGGTTCATATTAGAACATATATATATCCTGACATGATCATTTGAGAACCTAGATATATTAGAATATCATTTGCATAAATGATCTTCTAGAAGTAATTCATATTATGATATAAAGAGTCCAATGGATCTTTGATAAGGACTAATCTAGTGGCCCTAGGATATACGTCGTATCTACAATATTGATCATAATATGGATCTTTGATCCTCAGACTGACTTACTAAAATAGTTAAATACAGCTCGATAGTTAGGCTGTTACAGTTTCGAGGGATCCAGAGACCCAGAAGTAGCTCATAAATGGTTACAGAAAATTTTAAAGACTGCTAAAGACATGAGATTGACAGAAGCATACACTATTAGACTAACAGCTCAGTTATTAGAGGGTGATGCGCAAGTTTGGTTGAGTCCCTCGGTGCGAGTGGAATTATTCTGACTACATGGGCAGAGTTCACAACTATGTTTAATAGGGAATATTATACCAGTTTCTATAAAGATCAGAAGAGAGAATAATTCTTTGCCTTGAGACAGGATCACAGGTCTGTACTGGAGTTTGATACTGAATTGCGAGCTTTATCAGTATTTGTTCCAAAATATGCTCGAGATATAGAATACATGGGTAACAAATTTAAAAAGGGACTGAACTTAGAAATTAGAAGGTTGTTAGTTACATCTACCACTGTTAGTTATCATGAGCTAGTACAGATGGTAGTGGAGATTGAGCATTTATCCAGGGAACCTTTTAAAGGTAAGGAAGTTTCGGTAGTAAAAAGAAAATCATGATTTTTTAGTCCTACATTCCAGAGAAAGAGTATTATAGTTAGAGGATCACAAAGAATGGGAGAATCATCTGGTAGTGTTTCTGGACCACAGGCTTATCCTCAAACTTTACCTGTTCTAGATTTTGAGTCCCAAGTTTGATCCATTGTTAGAGATACTTGCAGAAATTGTGGTAGGAATCATTTTGGAACCTGCATATCTCCTTTGAGATGTTATTATTGTTATGAGACAGGGCATTATCGTAGCAACTGCCCAAAACTTCAACAAAAAGGTGATATTAGAAGTATTGGGATGCCTAGACAGTTTACCAAGTGGTAGAGGATCAATCACTCAGAATAGACAACCATCAGGGGCAGCGAGAGGCCAGAAAGTTGATCAAGGAAGCAGTGCTAGAGGGTCACAGGATGGTTTTGGGATTCCACAACGAGAGCAGACCAGGATATTTGCCAGTTCTGATAAAGAGGCTGAAGCTAACCCAGATCTGATCACAGGTACTTTACAGCTTTTCAGCATTCTGCTAGAGTCCTTATTGATAGTGGTTCTCATAGATCTTATATTAATCCTGAATTTACAAAGTTTAGTGATAAACTATTAGTTCCTTTGAAACCTGAACTTATTGTATGCACACCTATTGGACAACGATTACTTAGAGATACAGTTTATAAAGACTGTGAGGTTATGTTGGGAGATATCACATTATTAGCAGATCTAATCTCATTAGATAAGTTAGATGTTGACTTGATACTGGGGATTAATTGGTTAGCCCGACATAAGGCCACAGTCAACTGTTTTACCAAGGAAGTGATATTCTCAAGAGAAGGAATGCTTGAGTTATATTTTATCGGGAATCAATGAATTTTACCGACTTGTATGATTTTGGCACTACAAGCTTGGAAATTAATAAGAAAAGGATGTGTAGCCTATTTAGCTCGCATAATAGACACATCCACATGAGGAACCAAGCTAGAAAAGATACTGGTGGTGTGTGAATTCCCTGATGTGTTTCCAAAAGAATTACCAAGTATACCACCTGATAGGGAAGTGAATTTCTTTATTGAATTGTAACCAGGCACTCACCCTATCACTATTCAACCATATAGAATGGCACCTGCAGAACTCAGTAAATTGAAGGCACAGTTACAAGAATTACTAGATAAACGATTTATCAGGCCAAGTACCTCACCATGGGGAGCACCGGTATTATTTGTAAAGAAGAAAGATGGTACCTTGAGATTATGCATTGATTATAGATAATTAAATAAGGTGACCATCAAGAATAAATATCCTTTGCCGAGAATTGATGATCTTTTTGATTAACTACAAGGTGTTAAGGTATTTTCAAATATTGATTTGAGATCAGGATATCATCAACTGAGGATTAGTGAGTCAGATATCTCTAAAACTACTTTCAGGACCAGATATGAACATTATGAGTTTGTAGTAATGCCTTTTGGTTTGACAAATACCCCTGTTGCATTTATAGATTTGATGAACAGAGTGTTTCATCCATATCTGGATAAGTTTATTATTGTATTCATAGATGATATTTTGATATACTCTCCTAGAGAAAAGGAACATGTTGAACATCTAAGAATAGTATTATAGGCACTGCGAGAAAAGAAACTATATGCAAAGTTCTCCAAATATGAGTTTTGGTTGAAAGAAGTGAAATTCTTGGGACACACCATATCAGAAAAAGGTATAATGGTTGACTCAAATAAAGTGAAAGCAGTTTTGAAGTGGAAACGACCCAAGAATGTTACGGAGATTCGCAGTTTCTTAGGTTTAGCTGGATATTACAGAATGTTCATTGAGGGATTTTCTAAGATAGCTGGACCACTTACGAGATCGACACGAAAAGAAGTGAAATTTCAATGGAATGAAGAATGTGAAAGGAGTTTCCAGAAACTCAAAGGTTATCTCACATCTGCACCAGATCTGATATTACCAAAGCCTAATAAAAATTATACAGTATACAGTGATGCTTCCAAACAAGGGTTAGGATGTATATTGATGCAGGAAGAAAAAGTTATCGCATATGCATCCCGTCAACTAAGAAAGCATGAATTAAATTATCCTACTCATGATTTGAAACTGGCAGCAGTAGTATTTGCATTAAAGATATGGCGGCATTATTTATATGGAGTTCGATGTCATATTTTTATCGACCATCAGAGTTTGAAATATATTATGACTCAGAAAGAGCTAAACTTGAGACAAAGAAGATGGTTGGAGTTGATAAAAGATTATGATTTGATAATTTAATATTATCCAGGAAAGGCAAATGTGGTAGCTGATGCATTGAGTAGAAAATCAGTTGCACTGTCAATTATTTCAACCACTACATTATCACAGCTAATAGAATTAAAATCTTTGGAAATTCAGCTGGATTATGATACAACTAGTGAGATACTGGCTACATTTGTTGTACGACCTACACTTCACAAAGAAATTCGGAGTTTGCAAAGCTCAGATGAGGAATTGAGTAAAGTACTTAAAAATATACAAACAAAAGAAAATACTGAGTTCAGGATTAGGGATGATGGATTACTGGTTTATCGAGAAAGAGTCTGCGTCTCGAATAAAGCTGAACTCGGAAAGGCTATTCTGGAGGAAGCTTATTCCTCGGCATACGCAATGCACCCGGGAAGTACAAAAATGTATCGCACAATCAAAGGAAGTTATTGGTAGACATGAATGAAGAAAGATATTGCAGATTATGTAGCTAAGTGTCATATATGTCAACGAGTTAAAGCTGAGCACCAAAGACCAGCAGGAAAGCTACAACCTTTGCCAATTCCTGAGCAAAAATGGAAACATATCACAATGGATTTTGTGACAGGATTACCCTGCACGTCAAGAAATCATAACGCAATATGGGTAATTGTGGATGGACTTACCAAGTCTGCTCATTTTCTGACATTTTCTAAATTAGCTAGAATCTATATTCAGGAGATTGTGAAACTTCATGGAGTCCCCATTACTATTGTTTCTGATAGAGATCCCAGATTTACTTCCTGTTTTTTACCAAAGATGCATGAAGCTTTGGGGACGACGTTATAGTTTAACACAACTTTTCGTCCTAGACAGATGGTCAGTCCGAAAGGATAATTCAAACTTTGGAAGATATGTTAAGAGCTTGTGTAATTGAATTCCAGGAAAGTTGGGATCAACATTTACCGTTGATTGAATTTGCTTACAATAACAGTTACCAGGCTAGCATCGAAATGCCACCATATGAGGCTCTATATGGTGGGATGAAGTGGGAAGAAAATGCATAACATTATTATGTTGGGATGAAGTGGGAGAAAAAAGAATAGAAGGGAATGAGTTGATGGAAACTACAACAGAAAAGATTAAGATTATTAAGGAAATATTGAAAGTAGCCCAGGATAGACAAAAAAGTTATACAGATAACCGAAAAAGAGAGTTAGAGTTTCAACCTGAGGATATGGTATACCTGAAAGTAGCTCCATGGAAAGGAATCATACTATTTGGAAACACAGGAAAGTTGAGTTCTAGATATGTTGGTCCTATAGCTTACAGATTGGAGTTACCTCAGGAAATGGCTAGAATATACGATATATTTCATGTATCGATGTTGAGTAAATGTATTGTGGATCCAGAATGAGTATTACAAATACCTCCGATAGAGCTTACAGATAATCTATGTTATAAGATACAACTTATGCAGATTTTGGAAGGAAAGAAGAAAATCTTAAGGAATAAGGATGTATGGATGATTAAGGTGTTATGGAGAAGTACACATTTAGAAGAAATTACTTGGGAATTTGAAGAGTACATGAAGAGGAAGTATCCTCAACTGTTTCAAGTGACAATTTAAACTAAATTTTGAGGACAAAATTTTTTAAGAGGGGTAGGCTGTGAGATTTGTATTTTTGTATAAAGGATGAATTTGTAAAATTTTAATAAGAAGGACTTATTTGTAAAATTTTATGAATTTTTTAAGTATAGAATTTTGATGTGAAAATTATACTATCACATAGGACTTTTGATAAGGAATCAAACGACGCAGACGGATCGTAATTTGGACGTCGTTTGATTGGTCAAATCGTTGAATCAAAGATTAATCCAAATGGACGGCCAAGATTAAACTAAGATTTAAGATTTTAATTATTAATTAAATCCTTATTTTCTTCCCACCGCGCGAGCTCCTCCCTTTTCCTTCGCACGCGCACAGTAGCGATGGGCGATGCTTCTTTCGATTCGTCGGCGACGATTACACCATCTTCCAATCGACTTTTTCGATGAGATTTTATACACAACCTCAGGTGAGCTAGGAAAATGCATTAGAACCATAAATTTCAAGTTTTGATTGAGATATGAGGAGAAAAACAGGAGAGAACTGGCGGCGGCGAAAGTTTCATCGTCGGAGTTTGCTCCGACGATTGTCGACTATTCCGGCTGTGGAACTTCACAAACTTGGTATCTATGGGCTCTCCTTGACGAGGGATATCCATTGGTACCGGAGTTGAGGGTCATTGGCCGCCGGTTAGCCACCGGAGAGCTAAAAATCCTAACTAAGGGATTCCGCCTAAATAGATTTAATCGGTGAAATTGATCGCGTATGAGCAATAACAATTGGCGCAAATATGATTTTTGGAATCCTTGTTGAGAGAGCTTTCGACTGGTACCAATATTGGTGTTGATCGAAGAACTTTGCCGGTGAGGGTTCCGGCGAACTTTCTGGCGAGTCTCTGGCGAACTTTCCAGCGAACTCGAGATAAAAATTAGGGTAATTCTAGAGACCATTTTAAACATGTTGGTGAAGACGGATTTGAGAAATTATTATCGGATTAAGAATTAAAATTCGTTGAAATATTCACAGAAAATCCGATAAGCAAGCACGAGGATACGAACGATCGTGATACGAATTAAAGCGTGCTTACGACGATAGGATCAGGTGGGTGCTTATTCTCTAGGCAGAATAAACGGGATAGTTCTCAATGTTTAGTCCAGGAGAACTATATCCCTTTGATTAGATATGCTTGGTATTTCTTTGGACTCTCCTGCTAGTTAATATAATCCTGATTATTATTATAAATGAGTTGTGAATAATCTTTGATATTTCTGCTTGATGACATAAGCTATTCATTACTCTTATTTCTTGATTCATTATAAGCATGATATTATGCTTTTATTGACTTCCAATATAGCATATGTATCTGTTTAATTATTCGTGATACTACTTCACTTATGAATGTATATAGCTAGCATGACATGATACTAGATAATACCATAGACACTTTCACTGAAGTAATTATAGATTTTATATTATTAGCACTCCCATGGGCCACCTATGTAGAGGGGCATGGGATGATAGTGCACGAGGTCAGGATCGGAGATAGGGATACTCCTGACCGGTCTTTAGGCTGGACTAGCTATGGATACCAGGTAGTGAGGTCCAGTGGCAACTTAGGGAAAAAAGGGCTTTGGTTTCATATTCATGTGCTCCTACTTTGATCTGGGTACCCTATGATTCTTGATTCCTCCCCCTGAGGTGACAGTTGTTGGCCACAACTGTATTTAATTAAGTCAGCCCCGGATATAGTCTCATGTGACTATTGCGTACTTCTTTTGATTAGCTATTGCACACGGATAGTCAGATTATCCTATTCTTGAGATTTTATATTCTCGGTTTTACATTGTTTTCTATCCAACTCACTGGGTACGGCGTTACTCACCTCGTAGGGAAACTTATTTTTATTTTTCAGGACCACAGCAGGAGAGGAACTAATAGATATTGCGACGCATAGTGAGACTCCTATTTGATTTTTGAAAGGTAGGATAGTTCTACCTTTATTTTGTGTACAGAAGGATTCACTAGTTAGGTATTTTGTATATTATTGGGCATGTGCCTATTTTTATTGTAAATCATTTGTATATACATATATCTCTGTGTAAGAGATTTGATTTTGTGAAATATATGATTTTAGAGTTATATTTGATCTGTCGTCGAGGTTCTCTCCTTCCATAAATAGAGGGGATATACATGAGGCATGCTCAGTGGGTTCCCATATAGTTCTGGAGGTAAGCGGGGCTATATGTGGAGTTCACTGCGGTCTGCCATGTTGCCCTATAGGAAGGTATGGGGCGTGACATCCGCGGCCGGAATGACCGAAAATCACCGGAGCAAGCTCCGGAGGTGAAACTTTCGCCGCCGCAGCTTCTCTCCTCTTGTAAACCCTCAATTTTTTTTTTTGGAATATATACATATGTCAGTAAATAATTAAAACCCTAAATTTTTAGAAAATATATATGTGTCAATAAATAAGTAGGTGCATATATATATACACATGTACCGTAGTATATATGCATTGATGTGTCAACAATGATCCGTAAATATGTGTATAAATAGGTAAATATAAATAAACAAATAATAATAATAGCAATAAGATAGTAAGATCTAGATCTCTATATATATTTAGTCATATAAATATAAATACGTAGCTAGGTTCTAATTAGAGTAGAAATGAAATCTTATTTAAATACAATCTTCCTCGTAAGAATAATTCTTTACCATATATATATATATAGGTATATACGAATAAATATATCTATATATATATATCAAAATAAGTTTACTTCTCATTATTTAAGAAAATAAGGGTAATAAAAAGGAAAGGGAATCGGGGACAACAATATTAATTTCCTTTATTCAGTTGATCATCTCAGGCGACCATCTAAACATAACTCCCTAAATCTCCATTTCACACCCCTCTATTGCCGACAATTAAGGTTAGTAAGCCTTATCTCCATTTCACACCCCTCTATTGCCGACAATTAAGGTTAGTAAGCCTTTGGTCAAATCTGTTCGACTAGGAAGAGAAAGCATCTGAGGAAATGGACGATATAGTAGAGGAGTGGAAACTCACGGCACCGATGCTCAAAATCCCAGATGAAAATAATAAATTTGAATGATTAAGGTTGGTACCCATTCCCTAGCTATTAATGTAGATTTAGGATATTGCATTATATTATTTTTATTATTATTTATATGAATTTCTCATGTCTTGAATTTCTTTCTTGAATGAAATTGTTTGAGGATACAGCTATTAGTTAATTTTGAATATTAAAGTGATTAAAAATATTTCATTTTATATAAAGCTATTAGATCATAGTGACAGTGAATGTATATATATAATTCTTTTGTCTTCATTTATCTAAACGTCATGATTACTAGTAATTTAAAAGTTACTTTTAAAACTATTTAGAAATAAAATACAATATTGGGTAGATTCAAGAATCCAATAAAAATAATATTAATAGTAATAATAATTAAATTCTACTATTGTTTAATAAAAATTAAACTCTATGGATGATATATGAAATAATTATGTTTCTGGCATCTAATAATAATTTAATACTCAAAACTATATAATAACCTGAGTATTGCTTGGTTAGATAGGATAATGATGATTCACATTATTCATTCCACATATGTATATCTTTGTGTATATTTATATATAGTAGATAAATACCCTTTTTAATTTAATAAATATATACATATTGTAGTAAATGTAGAGACTTTAGATATTAAATTTTATTTGTTTGTTAGCATAATATATACAACTACAATTATTTTATTAGAGAGTTAGACGATATGTTGGATAGAAAGTTAAGCTTCTATAATTTAGTAACTTGGTACAGTAATTACAAGTTCTAAAATAGTTGTGTTATTGTTACTATATTATTGAATTAAAATGGTTGAGAAATACTTTGTACTACTTCTTTTCTTGGATATTTTCTTTCATACTGTGATAAATAAATTTGTCATATCTTGCACTCAATGTTTTCTCGGTGGTACGCGTGAGCAACATTAAACAATAAATATCGTAACACCTATTTTGTTCTTTATCTTCTGATTCCATGATGTCAAATAAGGAATAAGAAAAGGGGAGCAGGGTGTTAGATACTTGCTGTCATGAGTGTTAGAAAATTTAAATATGTTTGCCAATTAATAGGAAAATGTTCCGCAGCAACGATGGTTAAACACCGAAGAGCTGTGAATATATTAAATTGCTAATTTAAAAGGCTCAGGTGCATTGTTATTTCGGCTAGTTTACAGCCGCTGCAGTAGAGCTCCCAAGTGGGCAAGTTGTTATTAAAATTTTATTACTGTCCGTGATGTGCATTTATCTTGATTTCTTGTATGATGTGAATTAATTTCAAATGATATATTATGTGCTTGTGTTCTATGATTCTAAAGTGGTTGACACTAGGAAAAACCTAGAACACATAGCGACATATGAAGATACTAGGTGACAAACAAGACTAGTTGATAACCTAAACTAGTTTGGACACCTAGCGACATAGACCTGAACTTCCTAGGGACATAAACCTCTAGGATTCATATAGGTCTATATAACACTATATATCTCTCGCAAATGGTAGACATCATTTGTGTTAGTCTAAAGAGGGTTAGCGGAGGCGTCACCCGACCCATCCTTTACCGTTCGGTGAGTACCAACAAGGGGGTTCTCGCCGACGACCAGATATCCCCATGGCATGTATCCGAAACTAAGGTGCTGGGAGCGGGTGAGCTCACTTCAGCCGCTAACCTGAGGACTAAGGTTTCTGTTGACGCTGACATACTCCAACTGAGTCCTGCAGGCTTGGGGGGTAGTCCGGACAACCAGAGTTATACGTATGTGTTGGATCCGACAGGTCAGGCCGAGAGTATACATGTCAGTCGGTGACCCTGCTGTAAAGCAGAAGTGTAGCGCTACACGGTGTCTCGTATCCTAGGGTCCATGGGGGACATACGATACGATAGTCTCGGAGTGCGATCTGGGTAAACGGCTCGCGAGACTGGAAGGAGAAGGAACCGCGGTCACTCGCCTTCTCTGCCAACGTTGGTGCAACGGGCCTAGGCAGAGACTTAGTTCGGCACCGACGGGCTTGTGGTAGTCCCCGGCCAGGGCTTACCTTAAGCATAGGCAGGCAGCCCTAGGAGTTAGTGTTGAAACTAGAAACTTAGAAATTCTTTAGACATACGCATGTATTTAGACTTTTAGTGTTTAATTAATTATTTATGTGTATGCTTCCTTTTGTTGTTAATTTGTGATTTAATATGGATATACTTGCTGCTCATCCGGACATGTATTTCTTAGCCCATTCTTTTGATTGGAGTAGTTTCTATCTGTAGGCACTAAGTCGCAAGACTTAGCACATGCAAATTTTCCCCCGCGCGCAGGTATCCAGACATTGCTTAGGAGACGGCGAGGAGCGATGGGTAGCGGGATTGAGAGCTATAGAAGAACATTTGTAGAATGATTTATATTGTTATGGTGTACACAAACAATACATAGACGGACTGTATCAGTTGTGTAAGAACCTATGGGTTGGTTGTAAACTTATTTGGTGAACTTAACTATAGAACTTTTCATTTATGTTTGAGTTATATCATATTGTTAGCCTGGTATGAGTAGGACTTCGCTCATACGGCGGTTGTCATGTGCTCGATAGTGGGTCGGGGCGTGACACCTCTTTTCCTCCTCAAATCTGCACCAAAACTCAAAATTAATGGTCTGAATATGTTCTCCTAGATCACCTGAAGTTATTGCCTCTGAAATCTCGTTGAGAAATTTGGCCAGGTAGGTGGTCCAATTGTCGTCGACAAAGTGAGGAGGCGAACTCGCATTGCTGCCGCAAAGAAGAAGAGAGAAGAGGAGGAGGAAGGCTCGCCCATTTGCGGGGAAAATTGTATTTTTTTTATAAAATAATTAATTAAAAGCTGGCGTCAGGTGTGTTTTTTTTCAGATCAATCCTGGCCGTTCACCGCTTAAGTGCTTTGATCACGTCCATCCATTTGGATCAATTCTTGATTCAATGATTTGACCAATCAAATGACGTTCAAATTACGATCCGTCTGCACCGTTAGATTTCAAATCAACAAATCCTATTTGAGGGTATAATTTTCACATCCAAATCCCATACTTTAAAAGTCTATGTAATTATACAAATAAGTCCTCCCTATTATTTCTTTCATAAAACTCCTTAAAAATCATCATCTAATACATAATTACCCTTACTACAAAATTACAAATCTCACATCCTACCCCCCTTAAAGAAATTTTGTCCTCAAAATTTAGTTCAGGTCATCCTATGTAATAGTTGAGGATACTTTCTATTCATATACTTTTCTGATTCCCAAGTGATTTCCTCCACCTGTGCATTTCTCTATAAAACCTTAATCATCTATACATCCTTATTCCTTAAGATTTTCTTCTTTCGCTCTAGGATTTGCACAGGTTGTATTTTAAAACTTAGATTATTTGTAAGCTCTATCAGGGGTGTCTGCAATACTCATTCCGGATTCACAATATATTTTCTCAATGTAGAACCACAAGACCAATCTATTACTGATTCTAAAAGGTCCAAAATGTCTAGAACTTAATTTTTTCTGGGTTTCCAAATCGTATGATTCCTTTTTAAGGATCTACTTTCAGGCACGTCATACTCTTAGATTGGGAACTCTAACTCTCTTTTTCCTTTGTCTGCCTAGTTCTTCTATCCATCATGTGCCTCTTTCAATCACTCCTTAATGATCTTGATCTTCTCTATAGTAGTCTCAATCAATTTATTCCCCTTTATTCATCTTTCTTCAGCCTCATCTCAACATGATGATATTTCTGTATTTTCTCCCATATGAAGCCTCATAAGATGGCATTCTAATATTAGCTAGATAATTGTTATTACAACCAATCTCAATCAACTGTAACTATTACTTCAACTTTCCTAGAATTCAATCACCTATATTCTCAACATAACTTTCAAGTTTTGGATTGTCCTTTCAGATTGACCATTAATATAAAGATTGAAGTTGTGCTAGACTATGAGGTTGTACCTAAAGCCTCATGCATGCTTAACCCAAAAAGAGAAATAAATCAGGGATCTCGATTCGAACTCATTGTAATATGAACCCCATAAGGTTTTATAATCTCCTAAATATAAATTTTGGCTAATTTATTCAATGAATAAGTATTATGAATGCTAGAAAATTTTATCCACAATTACCCAGATCATAATATAATTACTTGATATGCAGAGTAATCCTATCATAAGGTCTATTATGATATGTTCTTATTTTCCTTCAGGAATAAGCAAAGGTTGCAACTTTACTACGGGTCTTTGATACTCAACTTTAGCTCACTGACATATGCGACACTTAGCTACATAATCTACAATGTTCTTTTTCATTTAGGGCCACTAACAATTTCCTTTTATTATGTGATACGTTCTTGTATTTCCCAAGTGTTTTGCATATACCGAGGAATAAGCTCCCTCTAAGATAGCTTTCCTGAGTTCAACCTTATTAGGAATACAGACTCAGTTTCTATATGCTCATAATCCATTATCACTAATGATGATCTCAATATTTTCTTATATTTATATTCTTTGAAATATTTTCCTCAATTCCTTCATTTTGTCTTCCAAACTCGAATTTCTTCATATACTATAGATCACACCATAAATACGGTTATTATCTTACTAGATGTGTCGTGGTCTAATCAAACTCCCAAATATTTTAGTTCGACTAATTAAGATGATATTGTGGTTAAGATAATTGATAAAATAACTACTTTTTTACTTAATGTATCCCCAACCACATTCGCCTTACCTAACTGTACTAGATCACAAATCATAACCGTTTATTAATTCTAACTAGCTCATATATCTCAAATTTAATTCTTTTTCGATCAAAATATATTTCAAATTCTCTATAGACAGTATCTTCATATTTGTAAAGTAAACATTGTTATTGTTGATTCCAAATTATAAGTAGGATGATTTAATTCAGGGTTTCTTAATTGATAAGATGCATAAGCAATAACTCTTCATAACTACATCAATAGGCATCCCAATCACTGTCTAAAACCTCACTATCTGTTATAATAAAAAATTTGGACTATAACAAAATCGAAACTCGGGTAGAAATGAGATAATCCTAGAGTTTACGAAAACTCCTTTTATATTCCTCATCCCATTATTTCTTTATTTCTAATTAATTTTTGTGGGTAGTCTAACTATCTAAAATAATCCTTCAATAAATTTTCTATAATATCCAACTAAACTTAAGGAACTCCCAATTTCAGTAACATTCTGCAGACATTTTTAATTTAAAATTACTTTCACTTTACTAAAATCTATCATAGTACCCTTTTTGGTATGATATGCCTCTAGAATTTTCATTTCTTTTAACTAGAACTCCCATTTGAGAAGTTTTACATACCCTTTCTTATTTCATAATGCCTGTAAAGCTACTCTCAGATATTTTATATGCTTATTCTCTCTATGAGAGTATATCCAAAATGTCCCCCAATAATCATAATAATAATTTCATTCAGATATAGATGAAATATCCCATTCACTGAATTCCTAACTACAGCTTCGTCATTCCTTAATCTACAAAGAATTTTTATAACATCGTAATATCACTAGTTGATCCTTGAAGTAGTTTTAGATACATCTGACTCCCAAATTCTTATTTGATAATATTATCATCTAAGAACAATCTTTGAATATACTTTTCTCTCCTTATAGTTAGTCCAAGAGATTATTACTCATCAATAAAAAATTTATTCTTAATGGTCATATTATTTAATTATCTATAAATAATACACCCTCTTAATGTACCATCTTTCTCTTTTACAACTGATACTGAGACTTCTTTGAGTGATGTACTCGATGAGATAATCTCTTTAAGTAATAATTCTGATAATTGTATCCTCAATTCATTAAGTTCTGCGGTTGTCCTTCTCTATAGTTAATTAATAATAGGATGAGTATCTGGTTGTCATTCTCTAAAGAAATTCGCTTTCCTATTAGGCAATACCCTCGATAAATCTCCTAAGATATATCCAAAAATTCACATACAGCAGATATCTCCTTTAACTTGATGTGTCAATTAGGTGCATCAAGTAAACTATGCATCCATTCCTAATCTACTTTGAAGCTTGTAATGTCAAAATTATCCAAAAGCATAAACTTCAATATGTTCTAGTAAAGTGTAACTCAAGGGTAATGTCTCTTACTCATCCCACTTCTTTGATAAAAATAGATAACATTTGCCTAACGTCTAGCTAATCAATCAACCTCTAATGTAAAATCAAGATCCAACATTTCCAAAGGACTTAGATCTGCTAATAGTATTGTATCTCCGAGCATAATATGATAATCTCTATAAACTGTGTGCTTAAGTTATTGTTATTCTAATAATGTGCATACAATAAATTTCAGGGTTTAGAAGAACTACTAGTTTATCACTATACTTTGTAAACTCGAGATTAATTTAAAATCTATAACCAATTATTAGTAAGTATTCTCATGAGGTATTGAAATAATCGTAAAGTACCTGTCTTTAACTTGAGATCAATCTCAACTTCCTTTCCTTGATTATTAGAAATCATGGTTTGTCCTCGAGATGGAATGTTAAAGCCACTATGAGATCCTCTCACCCCGTCTTCTCCCTCAGTTCCTATATTTCTTACTATCCCTGGTGGTTTACTGGGCTGACCATCTTGTCCTCTACCTCTAGGTAATTGTGTTTGCTTCCTTATACTTCCCTTGCCACATTTTTGTTGAAGTATTGGACAATCTCTTTTTAAATAACCAGTCTGATGACAATAGTAACATCGTAAGGGAAGTCTGCATAATCCATGGTGAAACCTTCCACGGTTTCCACATGTCTTCCTAGTCATGAAGTGTGTATGAAACATGGAATCAGGAATATGCAAGGCTTGTGGGTGGATTTGTTGTATGGAAGTACTACCGCAAAATTCTCCCACTCTTGAGGTTATGTTGGTCGTGATTCTCTTCTTCTGAAAAGTGGGACTGAAAGATCCTAATTTTCCCCGCTCAGTGTATACTTCCTTACCCTTTCGTCATTTTGATAAATTTTTCTGTATAGGAACTGATGGTGGTATGATTGTTACTTGTGACCTAATAGGTGGTGCATACGCTGGTAGGATAGGTGGCTGTAACTGTGTAGCCTGTGATTGCATTATCCTGATGATCACTTGAACTTGTTTAGGGGTAAAAGTTACTCCTTCAATCGACGTAGATACAGCCTGACCACCCTCTATAAATATTACACGAGAGGTCGAGGAATCTCTATGTCATTGCAGTGCCTCATCCCTTGAAGTACCACGTTCTGGCTGCATTCTGAATATCCTGCGCGAATATTACTATCAATATTGCGTATACGACGTATATCCTAGGGCCACTAGACTAGTCCTTATCTGAGATCTACCGGACTCTTTATATCATAATATGAATTACTTCTAAAATATTATTTGTGAAAATGATATCCTAATATACATAGGTTCTTAAATAATCTTGTCAGGATATACATATGTTTTAATATGAACCTGCTCTAATACCACTAAAATCTGTCACGCCCCATACCTTCTCCTAAGGCACATGGCAGACCGCAGTGAACTCCACATATAGCTCTGCTAAGCCTCTAGAACTATATGAGAATTTACTAAGCGTACCTGATGTATATCCCCTCTACTTATGGAAGGAGAGAACCTAGATAACAGATTAATATAACTATAAAACCTTGCATATTCAAAATTAGATTTCTTATATAAGAAATCACTTATATGCAAATATTTTACAATTAAAATAGGGCACATGCCCAATGATACACAAATTACCTATCTAGTAGATCTCTATATACACAGAATAAAGGTAGCATTATCCTACCTTTTAAAAGTCGGGTGCCTGGCTACACGCCTCTATCTCTATCCGTCCCTCTCATGCTGTGGTCCTGAAAAATAAAAATGAGTCCCCCTATGGGGTGAGTACACTTGTACCTAGTGAGTTAGATAGAAAATAATGTAAAACCGAGAACATAAAATAACAAAGTCTCAAGAATAGGATACTTTGGTTATTCATGTGCAATAGCCAATCAAAAAGAGTAATTAAGAATCACACGAGACTGTATACGGGACTGGCTTAATCAAATATAGTTACTGCAGATAGCTGTCACCTCCGGGGAAGGAATCATGTATCACAAGGTACCCATATCAAAATAGGAGTGCAAGAATAGAGTAACAATGCCCCCTTTCCCCTTAGGTTGCCCACTGGACCTCACTACCTGATTTACCATAGCTAATTCAGTGCATATCCACAGCCAGGAGTTATCTAACCTCCCTTCTTAACTGTTTGGCACTTTAGCCACACGCCTTTGTCTAGGCGGCCCATGGAAGTGCGAATAGAATGTCACTGCAGTGACTATGCTCTAAGCACACCAATTTATGGTCATTCTAGTCATACGCACTCAAAAGATGAAGCAGAATCATATATGGATCAGTTAATCTCTTAGAGTATGCTTTTCACCATACCTCTAGCTTTTCAGGAAAAACAGGTGCATATGCTAGCTTTAGGATTCAACAAAAGCATCGTATCATGCTTATAATGAATCAAGGAACAATAGCAATGAAAAGCGTATATCAAAAAGCATGGATATCAAAGGTTATTCACAAATCATATATAATCATAATCAGGATAATTAACTAGCAGGAGAGTCAATAAATATCAAATATAACTAATCAAAGGAATATAGTTCTCCTGGACTAAACATTGAGAACTATCCCGTTTATTCTACCTGAAGAATAAACACTCACCTGGTTCGATTATCGTAAGCATGTCGTAATTCGTATCGCGATCGTTAGTATCCTCGTGCTTCCTTATCGAATTTTCTATAAATATTTCAATGAATTTTAATTCTCAATCAGATAATAATTTTATATATCTATTTTTACCAATACTCTTAGAATAATCTCTAGATTCACCCTAATTTTATATCTCAAGTTCGCCGGAAAGTTTGTCGGAGACCCGCCGAAGACTCGTCGGAACCCTCACTTATGAAGTTCTTCGATCAGCACCAATATTGGTACCAATCGAAAGCTCTCTTCATGAGGATTCTAAAAATTATATTTTCCCCAATTTTTATGGCTCACACACGATCAATTTCACCAATTACATCAATTTGGGCGAAATCCCTAAGTTAGGGTTTTTAGCTCGCCAACGGTCAACCGACAGCCAATAGCCCTAAACTCTGGAACCAATAGATAGCTCTCATCGAGAAGAAGCCATAGGTACCAAGTTTGCAAAGTTCCGCGGTCGGAATGACCAGAAATCGCCAGAGCTTTCGTTGTCGCAGCTTCTCTCTTCTTTTCCTCCTCAAATCTCCACCAAAACTCGAAATTAATGGACTGAATATGTTATCCTAGATCACCTGAAGTTGCCTCTGAAATCTCGTTAAAAAATTCAGCCGGTAGGTAGTCCAATTATCGTCGACAAAGTGAGGAGGCGAACTCGCATTTTTGCCGCGTGAAGAAGAAGAGAGGAGGAGGAGGAAGGCTCGCCCGCGTGTGATAGGAAAAATGTATTTTTTTTCTAAAATAATTAATTAAAGGCTGGCGGTTGCTGTGTTTGTTTGTTTTTTTTTTCAGATCAATCCTGGCCATTCACTGCTTAAGTGTTTTGTTCTCGCCCATCTATTTGGATCAATTATTGATTAAATGATTTGACCAATCAAACGACGTCCAAATTACGATCCGTCTACACCGTTGGATTTCAAATCAAAAAATTCTATCTGAGGGTATAATTTTTACATCCAAATCTCATACTTTAAAAATCTATATAATTTTATAAATAAGTCCTCCCTATTATTTCTTTCATAAAACCTCTTAAAATCGTCATCTAATACATAATTATCATTACTACAAAATTATAAATCTCACACAAGGACTAGGATGTGTATTGATATAAGGGAGAAATGTGATTGCATATGCATCTCGTCAGTTGAGGAAGCATGAACTGAATTATCCTACTCATGATTTAAAACTGGCAGTAGTGGTATTTGCTTTAAACATATAATGACACTATTTATATGGAGTTCGATGCCATATTTTTACTGACCACCAGACTTTGTAGTATATTTTGACCTAGAAGGAATTGAATCTGAGACAAAGAAGATAATTGGAACCAATATAAGATTATGATTTGGTACTCAAATATCATCTATGAAAAGCTAATGTGGTAGTAAATGTATTAAGTAGAAATTTTTTACACTATCAACCATTTCAGTCACCATATTACCTTAGCTCATGGAATTAAAACCCTTGGGAGTTCAGCTAGATCATAACCCCTTTAGTGAGGATCCGAGTTTAAATAAATTTTTTAGAATTAATTTGGATAGAAATATATTAATTTATGTTGATTTAATCTATCCCCTTAATTTGGACCTAACCATGTAATTGGCCCAATATGCTTAGTCCAAGTATATTAATGAAGCCCAAGCTCAAATCCATTTATTATCCATGTCAATTTGGTCAAATCTGACTTTAATTTGGGTTCAAACCCAATGCATATAATAAAAGTCAAAATTGATCAAATTTAACTTTAATTAATCAAATTGGTCAATTTTGACCCAATCTCAATCAATTTGACTCAATTTGGGTTTAAACCATAAATTGGTTCAATTCGGATTCGATCTAATTTAATTTGGTTCGAATCTGACTTGATTCAATTTGATTGGGTTCAATTCGGGCTTAAATCAATTTAATTGGTTCAACTCAGGTTCAGATCAATCAATTTGGTTCGACCCAAGTTCGATTTAATTCAATCTGGTTCAACTCGTATCCAGTCCAATTTAATTGGATCCAGTCTAGCCAACCCAATCTAATTTGATTTGACTCAAGCTCGAACCAATTTCAATTAATTGATTCAGCTCACCCCAACTAAAGTCAACCTGAACCCAAACATAACTCAAATCCAACCCAACTAACTTCAATTTAGTTTAACTCAACCCATTTACTAATCTCACTTAATTAAATCACTAACATTACTTAACTTAATTAAGCATGCATTAATCATGATTAATGAGAAGAAAAAAATCCTTTGAAAGGGGCGAGGGCAGAGGTGTTCGCTCCTTATTCTCCGACGCCGGCGATGGAGCTCCGGCAAGGTCGGCTCGGCTCCGGCGACAGCCCTCCGGCTTCGGCGAAGGACCGCCGGGGTCCTCGCGAGCAGCAGCGACGGCGACGGCGACGGCGATGGGTGCGGTAAAATGAAGTGCGCTGCTACGTGGGAAGAGGGCAGCGCAGGCAACGCTCCGGCGAGCTCTCATTGAGCTCGAGAACAGCGAGTTAGGGATGGAGGAAGGTCGCCGAGGAGAGGACAGCGCCAACGGGCAAGGAGGAGGCACTGGCAGCGAGGGATCGCAGCTCGTGGGCGTGCGATCGAAGGCCCCTGCTCGCGGCTCTGTTTCTGCCCGCGAGCAGAGGAGGGCGACCTGCTGCAATCTCCGGCAGCGGCGAGGCAAGGGCGACGGGTCGCAGCGAAGTGTGTGCCGACGAGTTTCCCGTGCTCCTTCGTCACTTGGAAGAGGTGGCTGTGCGAGGAGGAGGAGACGCCGGCAAGCAAGCTGCAGCGTCCGTGGGAAGAGCGCAGAGGCGTCAGGCTTCGCGAACGAAAGGGAAGGTGCTGCCTTCCTTTCTCCGGCAGGTTAGCAAGCGAGGAAGGGTTCTGTAGCAATGGGAAGGAGAGGAAAACGATGGACGAGGCGCCGGCGAGATATTCAGAACTGTCACGCCCCGACCCGCAGGACGACACGTGGCAACCGCCGTATGAGCCCGACAAGCCCATACAAGGCATAAATATAAATACTAAACTACATACACCCACATTTTCAAATAACATCTTAAATACAGTCCCGATATCTCCTAATACAAATCTAAGACCGGCATACTAAAACTCGTAACAGCAATCGTATACCTTCCGCGACGAACCCTTCGTCAACGATCTCGTCTCGTGCGTCGACACCTGCACACACATTGAACGCGGTGTGCTCAGCCTTGCGGCCTAATGCGAAATTACGGCTCTACCGAATAAGGAAATCAAAGGCTAGGAGGAGTATTCTAGGATGTCTTTGGTAATTAATCATCATCTTTCATGCCATTTCGTTTTAAACAATTTATATAAAAATAGACAGCATAAACAAACAATTAAATAAATAATTAAATGTGTACATGTCACTAGATGTCACCCTAGTCATGTCTAGTGTCCATATCAATAGTATGTCACCTACGTCATAGTGAGACCTTTAGGTTTCATAAACTCGGGCTGCCAGCCTACGCTTAATGACTACCCGGGCCGGGGGTATCAGTAAGCCCATCAGTGCCTTTCTGTCTCTACCTATGCCCGCCGCACTGATGTTGGCAGAGAGGACGGATGACCCAGAGTCCCTCTCCTGTTGTTTCACTAGTCGCCAACCATGTCTCCTCTAGCGAAACCGTCGTGCCCTTACATCCTCCCCGGATACCGTAGGGGTCACGACACCCATGTAGTACTACACACTGCCCGTAGACAGGGTCACCTCTCTTAAATATCATCGGCCACGGCTAGCCGGAATAACCACCCTAGGATCCGAACTACTCATCCGATCGTCTGCAGACGTCAAGGGTGATAGCCGTGCGGTCTACGGATCCACTGTCCAAGGCGTCGCATGTGGAATCACCTTCCCAGTCCAATAGCCGTCAACGTCTATCGAGATTGGCGCACATCCGCACGATGGGTTGTGGCCCTCGACTTCGTCGGTGCCAAGTCTATGGTAGGGTTCATCCTAGCTAACCATCTCAGGACTGTCACGAGGCCGCCTACAACGACACTCGCGCGGGTGAAGATTTCGGGTAAGGACTTGCTCCATATTTCCAGTCAAACATGACCATGGGGTGTGTATAGTCCCTTACCCTACCAGCTCCCAGTATATGAGCTATGCATAACGTCGGGAGTGGTGCTCCCAGTGCTCCGCTATGCATCAACCTCGGGAGTGGCGCCTAACGGAAACGTCACCGTTTGACCACCGTCGGGACGCGGCGGTCAATCGGAGCATATAGAAAAAGGCCCCTTTTTCTCTAAGTGGCGGTGACGTCGCCAAAGGTTTTAACATGTCGCATATACTATCTATGTCTGCATGGTAATCATTTAACATAATACTGGAAGCAATAATACACGCAAGACATGATTTATAAAGCATGTTAGATACCTAGCAGATAAACATGTTAGATAAGATAACTATGCTAGCATGCATACAATTTAAATCTTATCAAACATTATGGTTTATCATATTTAAGACATCCAAGAATTGTTCCTAAGAAAACCCCAGTGGGAATTCCCTAGCGTGAATAAATCCTACCAACGGAGAACCAACGCACCTGGGATAGCGATCTGCTTCTGGGAACCAAGTCGCGCGGAGAATATCACCCGACGAGCTTCTCGGATTGCGTACCCACAATAATCATATTTAATAAAAATTATTTAAAATAGATTTAATTTATTTCCCTTAAGATAAATAAATTAAAATCTATCAATTAAATAATTATTACATTAAATCAATCCTATGCATGTTTAGGATTAATCTCACCTAATGAATTATGAATTAATCATATTTTTACATTTTTATCTAATAACTTCAATGAATTTTTTATTCAATTTCTACTCATCAAACTCACCTATAACTTGGCCCAAGTCATCCAGGAGCCCAAGTAGAACCCATAGAAATTTTTATTTTTTTTATTTTTTTTAATATTTTAATATTATTTTTATTATTTTAATATTATTTTATTAATTATTTAATTTAATTTATTTTTATTTATTTTTCTGACCTAGTCAACGGTCAACGTTGACCGGTCAACGGTCAACGTTGACGGGTCAACGCTGACTGGGTCAGCAGTGGGCCCGGTCAACGCTGACTGGGTCGGCGGTTGACTCGGTCAACGCTGACTGGGTCGGCGGTGGGCCCGGTCAATGCTGACTGGGTCGGCGGCGGGCCCGGTCAATGCTGACTGGGTCGGCGGCGGGCCCGGTCAATGTTGACTGGGTCGGCGGCGAGCCCGGTCAATGCTGACTGGGTCAGCTATTGACTCGGTCAACGGTTCGAGTTACTGTTCACCCGGTTCGGTTCGGTTCGGTTCGATTTGGTTCGGTTCGGGTCCGGTTCAGCTAAATTAAATTCAATCTAGTTTGACTCGAGCTTGAACCAGGTTCAACTTATTTGATTCGGCTCACCCAACCCAACTTGACTCGAACCCAAACTTAACTCAAACCCAACCGATTTAACCCCACTTGATTCGACCCAACCGTTTTCATTAAAGAAATAATTTCTTATACACTAAGCTTAGTTAATTAACGCTAATCATGCTTTTAATTAAACTAAGCATACAATAACAAAATTTTTCACTAATTATATTTTATTTATACTAAGCACGGTTAATTAGCGCTAATCGTGATTAAGGAAATCCTTAATCACAATTACGAAAAGGGGCAAAATAACACCTTCGCCGCTTCCTTCGCCGATCGCGCCTTCGTCGGCTCCTTCGCCGACGTCCTCGTCGGCCCTTCCACTGCCTACGCCCGAGCGCAGACTCCGGCCGACGACCCCCGGCGTCCTCGTGCGCGAGATGGCTGGAAGAACGCTGCATCAAATCCGGCCGTGAGAAACCAACCCTTCAAGGGTTTGAAGGTCGTCAGACCTTCTGCGGACGGCGAGCACGACGACCGTGAAATTGGGAGTGGGAAGCGGTCGATAGGGGTCGGACTTCTCACCTAAAACTCGCGAGCAACCGTCGGAAGAATCGGGTAGCGGAAAGGGGCGGATTTGGATGATTCCGCCGTCGCTGCCTCTCACGCGTCCGCCCTCTGCTCTTTCCGCCTCGAGCAAACGACTCGCCGCTGCGTCCTCACGTCGATCCGGATGGAACGCCGACCGCTGCGCCTTCGGGGAGACGAAGCGAGGCGGCGTCGATGGGTGGCGACGGTCAAGAGCGGTGGAATCGTGGCGGCGACCTCACCGTGTGCAGCGGCGAAATCCTTGGAGCGAGGCAGGGGCGAGCGGGAATGGGGCCGCTGCTAAGCTCTCTCTCCGGCGGTCCTCCTCTCGGCGGTGGCGACGGGGCTTGGTCGGAGCAGCAGCAGCTCGCCGGCGATGCCCTCGTCGGTCGCCGCTGCTGCGGAGGTGATGAAGACGGGAGCAGAGGTCGCGCGATTAGGGCGAGCTCCTTCGCCCTTTTCAGCGCGGTTTCTGCTCGATGGGGCCGATTCGGGCGGACCGGTTTACCCGGCCGGTCTAACCGAACCGGCCGGTCTTTTTTTTTTTTTTTTTCAAGGTGGGGGTTTACAAGAACTCCTCTGCAGCTCGAGCGTGTGGATCGCAGGAGGGAGCAGGCGCTAGGTGAGCTGCAGGTGCAGCCGCGTTTATGGCCATGGGAAGAGGACAGAGGCGCCGGAACCTTCGCGAGGTGGAAGAGAAAATATCACCGACCTCCCTTCCGTGGGTGGGCGAGTGACGACGAAGGCGAGCGTGCGGCGGGGCGAGGATGAAATCAATGAAGGCGGAAGCAATGGGTACGAAGGGAAGGCGAAAGGTGAGATTATGTTGAATTAACTAAATTGAATTGAATAATGGTTGAGGTGGGTTTAAATAAAATAATATTAGAGACAATCTTGAAAGGTAATGTTACTTCTAATAGGTAGGCCACCTCGATACTCCTAAGTTAGTGGAATTTAAGGAATACCCGAAAATTGATACCCGCACGTGTGCTGCTTAAGCAATACCGTGATAGTCCTAAGATGGCTAGCGAGGATGAACCCTATCATGGACTTAGCAATGATGTAGTCGGGGTAGCCATAACCCAATGTACGGATATGCACTTATTTCAGCCAATGTTGATTGATATTAGACTGGGAAAGTAATTTCCTATGTGAGGCCTTGGACAGTGGATCTGTAGACCACACGACTATCATCATTGACGTTCTATAGACGGTCGGATGAGTAGTCCGAATCCTAAGGTTATTATATCGACTAGCCGTGGCCGATGAGTCTTTGTTGATAGTGACTCTATATTCGGATAGTGTACACAAGTCGTCGTTGTCCCTACGGAGTCCGGGGAGGATATAAGGGCACAGCAGTTTTGTTAGGGAAGGCATTAAGGGTGACTAGTGAAATAGTGGAGAGTGATCATTGGTCACCCGTCCTCTCCGCCAACATTAGTGCAGCGGGTATAGGCAGATATAGAGATAGAAAGACACTGATTGGCTTATGGATGCCCTTGGCCAGGATATTCCCTAAGCATAGGCTGGCAACCCGAGTCTTCTGACATAAAGTTGGAATATAACAAAGTTGACATACACTGGTGACACAACCATTTGATACAATCTAGATGACTAAAGATATTTATACACTTATATTGTTATAACGTTGTTTTAATTTATTTACCTAAACAAGAAATATGATTATTATCAAACCAAGGGCATTCTAGAACCTTTCTCCTAGTCTTGATTTCCTCATTATGATTTCGAGCCGTAATTTCGCACTATACCGCAAAGCTGAGCACACCACGTTCAATGTGTGTGCAGGTGCAGTAGTAGCAGTTGGAGTATTGACGTGGAGTGCGCCGTCGAAGGTATACCATCACTGCAGTGTACATTTAGTTTATGTCAATACTAGAATTGTATTAGAGATATATCGGGACTGTACTAATAGATTGTATAGTTATATTTATGGTCATTAGTTTGATGGTGCATTAAATGTAAGCCTTATATGGATCTCAGGGTTCATACGATGGTTAGTTGGGGCGTAACAACATAAACTTGATAAATTTTGATGTTGAACTAAATTACCAAATCTAATTTTTATTTTATCCACAATAGGAAACTCATGCTTTGTATCTCCCATTAAATTGTTATAAAAGTCAACTATGTAAGTACTAATCTGATTATAAGTAGTTGTCATACGTAAAATCTCTTATCGACACGTGACAATCACTATATGAGTCATAAAAACCCATATAAGTCGTTCAAGATAACTTATTAACTTTAATCAATAATCATAATTCAATAATATCAACTTTGACAAATTTAGATGATTTATACAATGTTGTGATGTCGTCTCGATAATCCTACAATAATTCTAAAATAATATACTAAATTAGGCGTATTAGTACCAACATCAAGTTTTAATGGAAAATAATCTAATATCATTGTTTCTTCTATCTCTACTACCACTGCTCCGCTACTTTCCATCCAATTTTTATTTCTAAATATTATATTTTTCCATCTAGTTCTTATTCCCAGATTCATCCCTCACTTTTGTTTGTTACTTTATGTATAATATCCTTTAATTATTGTTAGGTCAGTGAAGTGAAGGTCCTATATGGTGGCAGCTATTCAGTAATAGAATTATGCTATAATTTATCTTCACTAGATAATATTACGTTAAATTCTCATAATAAGTCATCACCTCTGAACCTACGGTTATATTTCTTAGACATTATCATAATAATAATAATAATAATTTATAATATGGGGTTAATTAATTAAAGTGTAAAAATTAAATTTATCAGAAATATTTATTATTTATTTTTAATAATAACTATTTAGGTAATAGTTTTCGTCGAACACACAGCTGCTGCAGATGACGTTTGAATAACTGCGGTGTAGGTGTGTCATTATCGATGATGATGGTGACTCTTAATTAATTAAATGCTGGTAAAAATGGAAGTAAAAAAAAATTATCGCAGGAAAAGGGTATTGGAGAAAGCATGGATTTATTACTACTAGTGCAAAATTGTAGGGCTGGCCGGCTGGCCACAGAAAGTTCCTGTGGACCAAAGAAAGTGATTGAGGAAATTGGCAAAATTTGTAGGGTCTACCAGCACAATATTTATTATTCATCCTTTTTTCTCACTATTTTAAAAAAATATTTTAAGTAAAAAAAAATGTCCTTGTCATGTGGCAGCTCACGGTTCATCTATCAACCACATCGATACGTGTAATTTTTATATTTTAAATGATGTTCTTTTTTACTTTATTTTGATAAACTTTTTTTTATGAATTATGAATATTGCTAAGTCACACGTGTATATATAAATTAGTTTAACTAAAATACTAATTTCCACTGAGAAAAAAACTATTAATTTTTTAATAGAAAAACAAAGTCTAAAATTTAAAAAAATAATTTATATTTTGAAAAAGAAGAAGAAGAAGAAAGAGGTCCCCATCTTTTCCACTTCCTACGCTCCTCTTGTCCCCTCCCTCATGATCATTCATTTTAAAAGTGGTGAGTCCAACAAGGCAATAAATAAATGGTGAGTTGACACGGCCCCACAACCACAAGCAGGCAGCCATGCCGATGCATGCATTGGCCCCTCCCTCTCCTTCACAGCACATCACACGTCCCAATTCCTCAGCAGCTTCTTCAGCGCTCGATTAATATACAGTGCAAATTTAAATTAATTAAATGCCGCACCTCTCTTTCACAGCCGCAGTCGGAGCTGCTTCTTCCAACCCACGTATACCATAAATATGTTAAATAATTAATCTAATGTATCTCATGGACGGTGGATGGCGTCGGAGTAGTAAATGGCTTTAATAATAATCTCCTGGGTTACCTTAATTTGGGCCTTTCTATTCTTCTTCATGGGATGGGAGAGTCGAGTACGGACAAAATCTGGATGGTTGGATCTTCATCTGATGCCCCTGCCTAGATTTAAAAGGTAGAGATTTAACTTTTATGTAGAATAATTAATGAAGAAGTAATTCTTACTGGGAAAAAAAAATTAATATTTTATCGTGCATGCAGTGGGGGGAGAGAGGGGGGATTAAGAAATAATACGGGAGCATGACATGGCATTGGCATGACATGATCACATGGATGAAGGGTCATGCTGTCCCCCAAACAAAATTCTTCTTCTCAAGATGGCAAAGTTGGATGCCTCCTCTCTCTCGTTCCTTCCTTTTGTCACTTTCAAGCTTTAATGTCAAGCATGCCGTGTGAGGGACCCCCCCCCGTGCATGCATTGTTTCATCTCAATCCACAGTTGCCGGGGAGGGGGGTTGGACTCGAGCTGGAGCAGAATGCAATATAGTTTCTAGATTACATCTTGGAGACTATTTGATTGGCCACTCTCAGGACTGTCTATAATTATTATTCTAGTATAAGATCTTCTTATTTATTTTGAAAAATAATTATACTACTTTTATCCATATATACATACCGTGTATAATGTATGGATATAAAATAGTATTAATCATAAAAGGAATAGAATATACAAAGGTCCGTTCCTGGTAATAAATATTTATTCTTTATTATTACTGCACTGCATGACTATATTTTCTTGGATAGACTTAGGTTAAATAAAAAAAATTTCTAATAATTCTGATAGCTGCGGTTTGAGTTACTTTAATTACTTGGTATTATGACCCCAACCAAAAGAGTCTCAAACAAAGGAGCGCCACCTTGAAGAGTCTCGCATCTTCAAACCTCATGTCACAATGCAACAACTTGACTACTTAATTTATTTATCTTCTTCAAGTATTAACCTAAGATTTCAGTAATTTATTTTCTCTCAAAAGGGACTACTTAACTCATTAGTTGCCATGTATCCAGAATCAGGAATACAATAGATATTAAATATGCAACATCACTTCTAAGTTAGAAAAATTTTAAAGCTCAATTACTCTAACCAAAGGGATGTACACTTCTAATGGTCTACGATTTCAATAAGAGAAAAAACTAAGTCACAATTACATTTGCAAAATTAGCTTATGAGTTAATTCATCACTCTTATAGGGTTTCAATCAGATCGTTCTCTTTGAACTTTGATGATATGGTGTAGAAGAATAATAGGAAGAACTTTCTTTAAAAAGAGAGATATTATATTTGCTTGCTCATCAAAAGATGATGGGTACGTGGACTCTTTATAGTAAAAATAAAGATTAAACTTTTAGAAATTAAACTTATATTAGAAATTAGAGATCAGTAGTACTTAAGTGGAAGAAGTCCTGCTGAGAAGAAACTAGAAATCAAGTTGATCTCTGAACCTTCAACATCATTCATTCAGGCAAAATATAGTAGCTGATCTTCCGCATTTGCAAAAATGACTATTATAAATAGCATAATTACATGGCAAATCCTGTTTACCTCACATCAGAAAGGAAAAGAAAAAACTGAACATTAAAATTCTTTTTAAAGAGAGAAAAAAAAGGCAAAACAAAAAAGTAGTAGTAGTAGTAAGTAATGGGGAGTTATCTTCTTATCATCATGCCATTTCCATTTTATCTTTTTGGTATTTTGACTCATTATTTCTATCCCATCAAGTGCTCGTCGATGGCCCCAGCGGCACACCTGCACCGCCGGTGAAGCGCTGCAGCTGCAGCATCCTCGCGTAGCACCCATCCGGGTAGTGGTTCAGCAGGTGCGAGTGCGACCCCTGTTCCACCACCTTCCCGTCGTCGATCACAGCGATGACGTGAGCGTTCCTTATCGTCGCGAGCCGGTGCGCCACCACGATGGTCGTCCGCCCCACCCCCGAGCGCTCCAGCGCCTCCTGCACGCTCCTCTCTGATTCCGCGTCCAGCGCGCTCGTTGCCTCGTCCAGCAGCATTATCGGCGCCTTCTTCACCAGCGCCCTCGCTATCGCTATTCGCTGCCGCTGCCCTCCCGACAGCTGCACGCCCCGCTCCCCGACCCACGTCCGGTAGCCGTCCGGCAGCGCCGATATGAACTTGTGCGCGTTCGCCATCGTTGCCGCCTCCATGATCTCCGCCTCGGTCGCCGACTCCCTCCCGTAGGCGATGTTGTCAAAAATCGATGCCGCAAACAGACACGGTTCCTGGGGAACCACTGAGATCACCTGCCTCACCGACTTTAGGTTATACTTCCTTATGTCCTTACCGTCGATGAGCACGCGCCCGGATGTCGGCTCGTAGAAGCGCTGGATCAGCGAAATGACCGAACTTTTTCCGCAGCCGCTCGGGCCGACGAGAGCGAGCATCTTCCCGGCGCGAGCGCGCAGGGTGAGATCGCGGAACACAGGCATGTCCGGGCAAGAAGGGTAAGAGAAGTCAACGTGCTTGAACTCGACCTCCCCGCGAATGCGGTCGGGCACCGGAGTGGCGTCGGGGTCGTCGGGTTCGATCTCTGTCTTCCGGTCGATAAGCTCGAACACCGATCTCATCGCGCGGCCGCCCTTGATGAAGTCTGGTGCCAGAGTGAGCGCCTCGGCAGCCCCGTTAGCCGAGACCATGAGGACCATGAAGACGCGAATGGTCTTCGAGAAGTCGGAGATTCCATGCTTCACAAGCCAGGCGGCGTACCATAAGCCGAGGGCGTATGAGGCGTAGAGAAGGAACTGAGCGACGCCGAAGCCGCTCCCGGCAATCTGGCCCTTCCAGAAGCAGCGGCGTAGCGGACTCTGCAGGTTGACCGCGAACAGCTGGGTGATCTTTGCCTCTGAGTTGAAAGCTGCAACCGTGCGCACATTGGCCACGGCCTCGCCAGCTATCTGTGTGGCCTTGGCATGAGCAACCTCAAGGTCCCCCGAGAAGCCCGTCATGAACATTTTCTGCATCACGATGCTTGCTCTCAGTTCAATGCCAAAAACTCATTACAACTCTAGGCTCAGTTTTGAACTATTCATCGATGTGCAGCAGTAGTACCTGTAGAACCGTAGCGGCCACGACAATTGGGAAGACGGCAAAAAGAACCAGGGCAAGTCGCCATTGGAGGACGAATCCGGCAGTGAACGCAACGAGCATGAGCGAAGCGTTCTGCACGATGACCGATATGCGATCTCCGATCGCCGATCGCACATTGTGAGCATCCGACGTCAGCCTGCCGGTGATCCTAGCGCTGATGTTCTCCTCTCTGTCGAACCAGGCGATCTCATTCCGGAGAACGGAGGTGAGCATCTTCTCCCGGACGCGTTTGGTTAAATTTTCCCCGACCACGTCCCAGAAGAAATGCTGCATGGTGTTGAACAGCAGAGCAGCAGAGGACACGCCGATCATGAGGTAGCAGTATTTGCCGATCTCGCGACGCATGTGGTTGTAATCCTGAGCGTAGTAGGCGCTGAGAACGGCACTGAGGACGTACGCGAAGAACGCACTCATCGAACCGCAGACCATCGAGCCGATCGAGCCAATCAAGGCGTAGGACCATTCTGGCTTGTTCATCCTGGCAAGGCGCAAGAACGAGCTGGCCTGGTCTCTGAACGCGAGCCTCTCCATTCGGTGGGCTGGATCGATTGAGAAGCTGAATTCGGATGTGCTGAAGTCAGAGAGTCGGCGAGAGTAGGGCGACCGGCCGTAGGAGGAGTTCCGGGTGATGATGGGGGAGCTCACTGAATTCCTAGCACTCGAAGGCCTAACAAAGAGCGTTGAGATTATATGCAAATTGGAATACCATATGATTAATCAGTATATACATGTATGTACCTCGCACTGCTCTTTCTGGCGTTGATGAGGGCAGCCTCATGGGCTTGCTCCTGCATGCGAATGAGCTTAGCGTAGAGGCCATTATCACCTCTTGCCATGAGTTCGTCATGCGTGCCGATCTCAGTGACACTCCCCTGCTGGAGGACCGCAACGACGTCGGCCTTGCGGATGGTCGAGAGGCGGTGGGCGATGACGAGGGTGGTCCGGCCGATCATGAACCGGTCGAGAGCTTCTTGGACGAGCTTCTCGGACTCCGAGTCCAGAGCGCTGGTGGCCTCGTCTAGGAGGAGAATTGCAGGGTTCTTGAGCATCGCCCTGGCGATGGCAATCCGCTGCTTTTGCCCACCGGAGAGCTGCATCCCCCTCTCCCCAACCTGCATTCGCAGTTTATTTTTTACAGACATTAAGCAACTAGAGTTGAGCTACTGGTGTCATCAACATCATCCTCAGAAGGTAAATTAAGCATGTACTGATTAGGGGCTCGGCATTCAGAGAAGGACGATGTGGCTGTTAATCCAGGATGGTAAGTGTCATCGAAGGAAAAAACCAAGTGAATTTTGAACTCCGGTTGGCAGAAAGTGCAAGCTATAGCCACAATAAGCGGCATTAGACTCCTATATCGGCCAAGATTTAGAAAAGGACCTCGAAAAGGAATCTTGTCATGTTACTTCATTTCAACAATGGCAGCATCTTTCTGGGAGCATGGGAAGGAGCATCTGCTGCCAAATTGCTAGAAAAGAAGGTTTCGGTGTCAAGGGACCCAGCCAACGGTGTGCATATGCCATTCTTATGGTACTGAAAGTGCACGACCATAAGTGAAAAAAATGGCTGAAGGCCACTACAAGCAGAAGAGAACATAAACAGTCGATTTGAAGGAAGGAAAAAAAAAAAGAGCCAGCACCACCGAGAGGGATGGGGATGATGGGGATTTTTTTTTTCTTTTTATTTATTTATTTCCAGACTGACTGACAACATGATACAGACCTGGGAGTCATAGCCGTCTGGGAGCTTCACGATGAAAGAATGAGCATTGGCGACTCTGGCAGCTTCTTCCATCTCTGCCTGGGTGGCCTCCTCCCTGCCCAGGAGCAGGTTTTCCTTGATGGTGGTTGCAAAGAGGGCAGGCTCCTGGCTCACAAGCCCAATTTGCTGTCTGAGCCACCGTAGCTTCAGGGACTTTATGTCATGCCCATCCAGCAAAATTTGTCCTGTGAGAAACTGGATGATTAAGGAACAAAAGAGCTCATATTTCTGATGCTACAGCATTAAATTGTTTGAAGGCTCCGATGAATCTAATAACTTTTTTTTTCTATAGGAAAAATAATGAGGGAAAAAGTTTTAACTTGTTGCTTGGATTGTTGATGATCAAGAACCAAGGAAAATTGAAGGTAAAACAAAGCTTTCCTTTTTTTTTTCTAGATTTCTAGTTACCTGCGGTGGGATCATAGAACCTCTCAATGAGGGAAACCACAGTGCTCTTTCCGGAACCGCTGCTTCCAACAAGTGCGATGGTCTTCCCTGCAGCCACAGTGAGTGAGAAATTCCCAAGTACGGGGACATCAGGCCTCGACGGGTAGGTAAAATCCACGTTCTTCAACTCCACGAGTCCCGTGATGGCACCCAGCTCGATCCCGGTGTCATTTTTCCGGTCTATGCTCGGCTTGTGATCGATCGTTCTGTAAATCTTCGCTGCCGCCACTCTTGCCTTGGCAAATGCGGCCACGCTCGGCGCCGATTGCCCGAGCGCCCTGCAGCCAAGCATCGCAATTCACTGTAAAGAGTGATACGTATATGGGAATGAATGGAGCTAGGCCTTCTTCGTCTTACAGTCCTCCGATCATGACGGCGAACATGGTGGACAGGGCGAGGCCGCCATTGGTGTGGTGGTGGCGCACGAGAAGTCCGCCGTACCACAAAAGCAACGCGTAGCAGCAGAAGACGGTGAAGTAGGTCGCCCCCAATCCGACACCCTTGGAGAATCCACTCCGGTAGCCGATCTTCTGAGCCACCCCGAGGGCAGCGGAGTAGGTACCGAGAACCCTCGACTCACCGACGAAGGATTGCACGGTCCTGATCTGCGCCAGGGCCTGAAATCTCAAGGGGAATCGAGCAATATTAGCATAAGAGCAGGGAGCTGCGCTCAGGAGCAAAGGGATACAAAGAGGTAGCAACCGTTCACCTGCTCAGCGATGTTGCTGGCTTGGGCGAGGGAGTCCTGGCTCTTGGAGGAGAGCTTGGCCAATGCGGCGGCGTGGATGCCGCCGATGACGGCGATGAGGGGGACGACGGCGAGGGTTACGAGCGCCAGCTGCCACGCTGCCGTGAAGCCTATCACGAAGCCGGACACGAAGGTCGCCATGTAGTGGATGAAGTTTCCGAGCTGCAAACGAATCGTCATCGGTCAGTCTACGGAGTAAGCTAAGATCTCGAGGAAGCCAGATCAATGCGGCCACGGCAGACCTTCTCGCTGATGGCGTCCTGCACCATGACGGCGTCGGCGTTGATGGCGAAGACGACGTCGGAGGTGCGCACATCGGTGTCGAAGTAGCAGACGTCCTGGTTCAACGCCGCCTCCAGGTACTTGATCCTCATCTTGGTGGATTGCCTCTCCCCCGTCCACATCCAGCAAGATATCTCTGTTCGCATTCAAGAATCGTACACTCATCAATCTCTGCTCGCACCGGCCCCCCACCCCGCCGCCCCGATCTTCCCTCGGCAGAAAAACAACAAGATGAGCACTCACCGGCCCACGAAGACGCCCAGATCGCCGCGCCGACGACGAGAAAGTAGAAAGCGTACTGCAGGAAGAACCACATCAGCGGAGATCATCTCCAGGAACACAACCCGAAAAAGGAGAGGGGTGGGCGGAGGAGGGATCACCTTGACGACTTGGCGGACCATGGCATCTGAATCAGCAGTGTTGGAGCCGAAGGAGTTGACCAGATCAGCGAAGAAACGGAGGAAGATGGGGAGGGAGCAGCCGTGGACGACGGCGCCGACGGTGCCGACGGCCATGAGCACGCAGTCGAGCCCGTCCGCGAAGCGGAAGAGCTCCCCGAACCCCACCGTCGGAGCCCGCGGCTCCGGCTTCTTATCCTCCTGCGGGCTGCCGCTCGGGGCGGCAGCGGGCGCGGCTGCCGAAGGCGTCTGCGGCGGGGGCGGGGGCGGGGGCGGCTCCTCCGGCTTGATGTTACCATTTTTGGCGCCCATGTCGGGAGGAGGGGCGGCGCCGTCGACCGGTTCAGGGGCGGCGGGAGGTCGGTCGAGGACCTCGATGAGGAGCAGGTCTTCTCTGGGGCGAGCAGGGGAGCGGGGAGGGGAATGGAGGTGGAAGGCCTGCAGCTCGGGCTGGGTCCATTCCTCCGCCACCACCCTGCCCTTTATCAGCTCGACCTCCTCATGGCCAAAAGCTTGCTGCTGCTGCTGCTGCTTCTGTGACATTGTTGAGCACCGCAGCAGAGCCGAAGCTACATGTAATGGAATCACTCCCTCCCTCTCTCTCTCTCGCTCGCTCCGTCGCTCTGCTGCGTGTGGGGGGAGATGGGGTGGGTGGAGATTTCATCTGCTGCTCGGGGCTGCCTACCCGGCCCTCTTTAATGCAACCATTTTTAACTACCTTTTGCATGTTAACTTTCACAGCGCCCTCTCCATTTTCTCCTCCTCCTTTTCTTCAAGGCAATTGTTTTTAATTTTTTATGGCTCACGGCTTCCTTCGCTTCCTTCTTTCCCTGTATGCAAATCTCATCCTGGCTTTGCCGGGCAGCAACTGTGGACTGGAATTATTTTATTATTTTCTGAGCAGGGAGGACCAGAATATTATTATTAGGTTATTTTTTATTTTGGTCCTCCAACTATTACAATTTTTTTTAAAAAAGAAGAAATATTAATTTGGTTAGAATGAATAGTTTCGAGGGAAGTAGTGGTAGGTGGTGAAGGGGAGGAAGAAGGGAAAAAAAAACAAAAGGAAGAGAGAGAGAGAGAGAGAGTGTGTGTGGGGGCAGGCGGGTCGTCCCGACACGAGGACGTGTGAAGCCTGCGGTGCCAGCAGTGGGGCGTTTTGACCGCACCAGCAGCCTCTTCTCCCCTCTTCAATTATTCTGGCTAGGTAGCTTGCTAGACATTCATAAATACTTTTTTTGACCGCAAGCCTTGTTCATGCCGTGCGTTATAGCCCAGGATCTTAATCTCCTCCTGCTTTGACCCAGTTAAACCTATCCTAATCTAATCGTACCAGCATCTCAAAACATAAAGAATAATAGTTCAGTCAGCAAGACGGCCATGAAGGCGAGGAAATGGGGGTGCCTGCCTGCCGGCCCAGAAGGTGTGAAGTCAAAGAAGAGAGACTTATGACTGCAGCAGCAACAGCATCTTTAATTAATTTTCCATGACTTCCTCGTTGCCGCCGCTGCTGCTGCTCGCAACATGCGCTTTCTCCTCCTCTTCAATGCGCGGCGACTTCTACTCGAGTCGTACTGCTGCTGCTCCGCTTCTCGCCCCTCTTTTTCCTTGTATGTATATATATATTATTTATCGTCTGCAAGTCCACAGGACTTCGAGAGGAAGTTGGGTATAAAATAAACGCCGAGATCTTTTAATTAGTCAGTGTGATGGGGGATTCTTCCTCTTCTTCTTCTTCTTCTTGGCCTGTGCTCGTTGGTCTTATTTATTTGATGATATTGGAGTGAGGTGAAGAGTTTGAATGCTATCCTACGTCGCTTTCGTACCTGCTTATTTGAATAATAACCCTTAATTTGAGTCGGTGGATTTAATCAATTTGGTCAGCAGAGTGATCGTTATATTTATACCCTCTTCGCTTCATCTCTACTCGGTCAACCCATGTCACGAGTTTTATGGTTTGAATAATAATTTATATTCTACTTAAATCCTTCTCTGCTCCTCACCTCTGAAGAATGGAGAAACAGCACGAACGAACTGTTCGTTTCTATAAACTAAATTAAGGCGCAGCACATAAATAATACAACTTTTTTTTTTGGCTTCCAAATCGAACCGTATATGCTCATCAGCTGAGTAATAAATACTCTTGATACGTAGAAATACATGCATGGAGGTATAAAGTGATTAATTAAAACTGTTAAAATGGATGTTTATTTTTAAAACAGCCTTTCAATATAAACTATAAAGGTGACGATTGAATAATACAAAGATCACATGCATATGTGATGACGAAAAATGATGCAAAGATCACATGCATATGTGCATATATTTATATATATATTTATTTATTGGAAGGTAAGAAAGAAAGTAATTTATTAAAATTAAACCCAACAATTAACCACGATGTCTTTTTAATTAACTATTAAGGAGCAGCTGACGTCATGCCATGCAACTTCATGTCACTATCGATTGAGCAAAGGAAATTTTGAAATAAATAAATAATAATAATAACCCCCACCCTCCCATGTGATCCACAGCAAGTGCTGCTGCGTGCCCCTCGTCATCATCCAATTCCTTTATATCTCGATCTGTCTATCTATCTATGTATCTATTGTACGACAGTTTAGAAGTAATGCTCCCACTACTTGGTTTATATATCCACGTATTTTTCACTTGATATTTAAGGAGGGCACGAGTTTTTCAAATGCTTTTTTTTGTGCGATGCACATCTCTGATTCCCCTATCATTCATTTTTTAATAATTATTATATTAACGTTTCGACCCTGAAGCTGCCAATTTGACTTCCTCTCCGTATGCCGCGCGCAGTATCAACACGGTCAGCTCAGCATACAAGAGTTTGCAAATACTGCATTACTTGCATAATTGATATGCAAATTTCTACCTACCACATGCTATTCACACCTTAAATTATGAGTTTCCTTAAGCTGATTTTTTTTTAAATTTTTTTTTACTACGTCATATTTCTTAATCATCCTCCTCATATTCATAATATTAAAAAAATTAGCTAGGTATTCCCAAATAGCTAAAAAAATATATCATATCATGCTAATATTTCTTTATCCACATCACTCCTCATGCATCTACCCGGCATCTAGGTACCTACGCATGAGAAAAATAAATTACGTCATACCTTTCCCTAAGGCATGTGGCAGCCCACAGTAAACTCCACACATAATCTTACTTATCATTCGGGAGTATATGGGAAGTCACTGAGCGTACCTAAATAAATATCCCCTCTATTTATACAGAAGAAAACCTAGATAATAAGTCAATATAATTCTAAAAGGATGTATTTTTAAAATTATAGTGCTTATGCACATTGGAACACTTATATACAAATATCTTACAATCATAGTTGGGTACATGCCCAAATGTATACAAATGTCTAGCTAGTGGATCTCCATACACACAAAATAAAGGTAGTATCGTCCTACCTTTCAAAAGTCAGGTGTCTGATTACACGTCTCAGTATCTCTCGATCCCTCTCCTGCTGTGGTTCTAAAAAAAATAAGTTTTCCTATTGGGTGAGTACGCATGTACCCAGTGAGTTGGATAGAAAATAATGTAAAATCGAGAACACATAATAACAAAGTTTCATGAATATAATAACCTAGCTATTCGGGTGTAATAGCTAATCAAAAAAAAAATCATAAATCACACCAGAGCATATCCAGGGTTAGTATAGTTAACGACAATTGTAGCTATCAATTGTCACCTCAAGGGGAGGTAGGGTACCCGAATCAAAGTGACTCATAAGAATACAGATACAAAGTCCCCTTTCCCCTTAGGTTGCCTACTAGACCTCACTATCTGGTTTACAATAGCTAGTCCAGTGAATATCCCCAGCCAGGAGTTATCTAACCTCTCATCCTGGCCGTCTGGCACTTTAGCCCCACCCCTTTATCTAGGCGGCCCATGGGAGTGCGAACAAACATAACATCATGCAGTAACTGTGTCATTAGCACACCAGTATAATATCATCCTAGTCATATACACCTCAAGATGAAACAAAAACATATATAAATCAAGGAATCTCCTAGGATATGCTTTTCACTATACCTCTAGCTTTTCAAAAAAAATCAGTGCATATGCTAGCTTTAGAATCTAACAAAAGCATAAGATCATGCTTATAATGAATCAAGGAGCAATAGAAATGAAAAACTTATATCAATAAACATGAATATCAAAAAGGGATTCAAAACTTATTTATAAGCATAATTATAAACATTAACTAGTAGGAGAGTCAAAAAAATCAAGTATAGTTAATCAAAGGGATATAATTCTCCTGGACTAAACATTGAGAACTATCCCGTCTATTCTGTCTGGAGAATAAATACTCACATGATCCTATCATCGTAAGCACGTCCTAACTCGTATCACGATCGTTAGTATCCTTTGTTTGCTTATCGAATTTCCTGTGAATATTTCAATAAATTTTAATTCTCAATCCATAGTAATTTCTCCAATCTGTCTTCGCCAACATGCTTAAAATGATCTCTAGATTCACCTCAATTTTTATCTCATGTTCGTCGGAGATCCGTCAGAATCTCACGAGAAAGTTCGCTATGAACTCTCACCGGCGAAGTTCTCCGATCAGCACCAATATTGGTACCAATCGAAAGCTCTTTTTTTTCAAGAATCCAAAATTTATATTTGTCTCAATTTTTACCGTCCATATGCAGCCAATTTCGCCGGAGAAACTCGATTAGGCGAAAACCCTAAATTTGGGTTTTCTATTTGCCGACAGCTAATCAGCAGCCAATAGCTCTCAACTTAGGTACCAATGGATAGCTCGAGGAAAAGCCGTAGATACTAATTTTACCAAATTTCACGGCCAGAATGGTCTACAATCGCCGGTGCTCCGGCAATACCATCGCCACCGCCGACGCCAAAGCTTTAATTTCCCCCTCAAATCTCTACCAAAACTCCCAAATAATGACACTAATATGTTCGCCCAGCTCTTCAAATCTTGCTGAAAAATTCTACCGGTGTTGGTCGGAGCATCATCGGCAAGAGGGAGGGGTCGTTCGTCGTCTTTGTGCGAAGGAGAGGAGGGAGGAGGTCGTGCGAAGAAGAGGGAAAAGAGGAGGAGGAAGAGTATGGTAACGGGTCGGATTCAATCTCTTAACCTACTTACCGCTAACCCATTCACCCATATTCAACTTGGGTTTGTTAAGATTAGATCTGGGCTATCCGTTTTAAGTGATTTAATCTCAACCGTCCATTTGGATCAATCTTTGGTTCACTTATTTGACTAATTAAAAGACATCCAAATTACGATCCTTCTGCGCCATTGGATTCTAAATCAAAAATACTATCTTATGGTATAACTTTTATACCAAAACTTCATACTTCAAAAATTCATAATATTTTACAAATAAGTCCTCTATTTTTTTTTTATAAAGTTCCTCAAAATCACTATCTATTACATAATTACCCTTAATATAAAAATACAAATCTCACATGTTGAACCTTACGGCTCAGTAGCTGTAGGAAGAGTAATCCCTAGTAATTAAAAGGCTTACTATATGATAATAAAGGACAAATGATATAAATAGTTATATAGATGTAGATTAGGTAGGATCACCCATAGATCGATGTTCTACCTTAGGATTTTTATGATCTTTGGAGGGAATTTAGTGTCTTGGAAAAGTAAAGAGCAAATAATAGTAACTAGATCAAGTGTCTAATCTGAGTATTAGGTAATGACAAATGCAACATGTAAACTAATATAGCTAAAATAATTTCTAAGGAAGTTAGATACATGCAAAGAACAACCTTTAAAGCTTATGTGTGATAATCATACAGCTCTTTTGAATAACTAATTGATATATTCATCAAATAACTTAGAGGGTTATGAGTCAACTTTGTGTGTAGCAAACTTGGTGTATATGATATATACTCACAATTTTGAAGAGAAGTATTAGAATATTATTAATATAAATATTAAATAATTAAATACGTGTATTTTAAATATATGATCCATATTTTTGTTTAATAGGTGGTTCATATCTCTCAACATTTGTAACCTAAAATTTTAGTTTCACCGTAAATAATCCATATAAAAAAACCTATAATATAAGAGGAAAGTATTATCAATTAAAGCAATTATCACATCACTTCTTCTAAAGTTTCAAAACCTACCACGTGAGGGAGGAAGTTAGGATGAAGGTTCTAATTAAGGAGTTGGAAGTACTAAATAAAAAAGCCTATGAGAACCTAGGTTACTTCTAAATTAAATCAGGGTTTAGAAGATTTTTAAAGATGAATGAGTTGTATAAGAAGTATTGTAACACATTATGAATCCCTATAAGTTATTATCCTACTTACTTTAACACATATTACAAGTTGCAAAAGTGATAATAAAAGTTTTACGAAACCACCTAAACCTTAAATTGCACATTATGTATCTACTTTGTCTAAACATTATTAGAATATACTTTGGACGTAAGATTTTATATATTCACATATATTAATTAACTCAAATTAGAATCAACTACTAAGTGGGTAGATAAAAATAATAAAGAGTTAAAAAAATCAAATAACAAAAGTGATGAGTTCTTTTAAGTGCCATTGGCTGAACTTCAAGTTGCAAACATCGTGCAATTTAGCTATCTCACTAGCTTAGAATATCAATCTGTGTTATATTCTTTGGGTTACACTCTAAAAATTTGGCTCCCTTGGATACTTAATTCACTCAAATAAAAAGGTTACAAGGCTCTATTAAAGTTGTGTGCATCCAATCTTTCTCAAAAATACCCTCAAAAGTCTTCTAAGCTTTCTAAGGCTATCAACTTTTATTGTCTATCATTCCTCTTAACCACATGCTAAGAACCCCTGTTATATACATCCAAGTTCGACCATGAGAGCTTGATCTACCTTGCTTTAAATTTAGGAGATAAATTTTATCTTTATACCCTCTTCTTTAGGAGGCATTCAAATTCTTAAAATACATGAAAAAAATCTTTGTCCTCTCCTCAAAGCCTTATCAACTTAGTTCAGTAGAAATAACTTCGACTTAACTTCTATTTAAGGTTACCTAAATCGACCTTGCATGCATCCTACGCCCACCCACCTTATGCACGTGTTTGAGTGTGTCCGCCCATATGCTCACGCCCAATGCTCCTTCCATCAACTGTCGCTTAGTGTAGTCTAAATATATGCTATTTCTATTTTAATATGAACTACCTGATGAATGATTCACTGAACATGTTCCTTATTTTATTTTAAGAGCATATTTATTTGACTTAATGGGTAATTCTTATTTAAAACTATTGGATTATTCATAAGAGATAGGTAGGATGCATTGTTTCCTTTTTCAAGCTGATGATTTGAGCCTTAATAGTTACTTTATCTTGGAACTTAACATATAAATGCTATTATATTCTGAGATCATGTTTGTTTTAGCATGAGAAGTTTGATAAAAGAGGAGGAGAGAAAAAGGGTAAAAGAGGAGGAATTTCTTTCTTTCTTTCTACCCTGTTCCTCCTTACCCAAGCAAGTGTAATGGGTGGACTAATTATGTCCATGCACGGGCCAAATCAAGGGGATGCGTGAGTGCATGTCACGTACGGACCCTTATTGTACTTGTAGACTTTTTATTTTGAAAAAAAATAGTATTTAGTATCTAGTGATGATGGAAAACAGCGAGGAGGCCACCACGGCCGAAATGGAGATGCTTCTTTCTCATCTCATCACAATTCATATCCACATCCACATACACATTGTCCCGCCCAGTTTCTTCCTCCTGGGTGGGTCAATTTGCATGTTGACTTTTAATCTATTCTCCATCATTATAGTGTGTAGAGTAGTTGCATGTGGAAGAACTAGAGAATATTTTGTGATGCATCCATAGTAGGGGGGCGTGGGGGATTGGGGAATATGATTAGAGCGTTGCACGGAAATGCTTGTTTTAGCTTCTCTATCTTAATCTTAATCTTATTTGATTCACTTTATTATGTAAATGTGATTAGTGTTGCATGGTATCGATATTATTATTCAATAAGGTGGGTACCTTATTAAATATTATAATATTAACGGAGAGGTATAATACTTCATCATGGATTATATAATCTAGACGTAGAATACTTATATTATAATTAAAAATTAAATTATCTTATAATTTTTTATTTTAATTGATTTAAATAAAAATATATATTTGACAATTGGTGCTGGGGAGATGAAGATGAGAGACAGATGCACTGACAGTAGCGATGGAACTGTAGGCACAATCGACTAAGGTGGCAGTGATGTCCCGGTGTGGATAATGGTATGCACAACTCTTCTCCTTTTCTCCTCCTTGATTGTGAACAAATCTTTCAGAGAATCTAGAGATCACAATATTAGGTTTTGCTTAGGATTGTGAATTTTTGTGCTACTCATTATAGTAATACAATGGTATTGAGTAGGTGGGATTTTGTGAGCTAGCACTTCCCTCTCCATGAGGCAATTTATTACTTAAGTTCTATTAGTGGTTGCGTAGAGGGCAACAACATCATCCCTATGAATATTGAAATAATAACTCTAGTGTCAGCAATGCACTCTCTGATTGAAATATCTCGTAGACTGAATATGAGCAATGTTTCAAATGTCGGGCCACCTAGGGTCATTAGGAAGAAGCCTGTAGTGGAGGTGTAGAATGAACAACAATGGATTGGACTTTCTCACATTATATATTAGTAGAGAATGATATGTCACTTGACTATTTCCCCTAATAATGGAGATGACAAACCAATGGTTAAATTAAAAAAAGAGGAAGTGAATAATACAAATGACGTATGCATTAATACTTATCTAGTTAGTGCTAACCCTGATCTTAAGTATATTGAGGGTGGTACAAAGAAACACCAGAGTGTTGATGAAATTCTAAAATTATTTCTACATGATAACGGTTATTATATAGTTAAGATTGATTTAGTACAATAGAGATAAAATTCTATCTTCAGGACCTTATGGTATCAATAATAACCTTATAAATCTTGGAATATGAATTTTGACCTTAAGAAATAATTCTTAAGGGATATTCCTAATTTGGTTTAGATTATTTAAGTCGTCTTTATGCTATTGGGGAATAAACTCAACGAGCAGAATAGTAAGTGATCCTTATGTTATTATGGTTGCATATGAATACATAAATATAACTAGGTTGTAAAATATTATATTATTTGTAATAAAGTGGGTCATATATATTAATCCAACGAGTGTAACTTCTAATGGACTTACAATAGAGGATGAGAAGAAAGAGAAGGACTAGGAGGGTGGTGAAGCTGATTTGCCTACAAAGGAGGAGGGTGAAAAGAGCAATCAATATATAAGGATCCAAGTGAAGGAAAGAATAAAGCTTCGAAATTAAGGTAATACAAGATGATGTATAGCCCCCACAATAAGTGCTAACCATTGAAGGGTGCCCACCACTGGTGGCAAAACAATAAAAGGTGCAATGCTCATATGCTTAACTACTTAACTCTAATGGAATATTGATGCTTAAGCTTGTTATAGAGAAGGATAATATCAATATTACTTGATTTAATTGGAATGTATGAGGTATAAATAAACCTCACAAAGAGAAAAAAGTTTGTCTATTTCTTTACAGAAATCAAGTATATTTAGCACATTTGATAGAAACAAGAGCTAAAGAACACAAGACTGAGATAAAATAAATAGTAATTTTTTTTAAATATACAACTAATTACATAAAAGCTGCAAATGGTAGAGTTTGATTGCTGTGGGCTATATATTTAATAGATGTAATTGTGTTTGTTGTTAATGCTCAATTCATTCATTGCTTAGTAGTAATAAACGCTCTAACGTGTAATGCAATATTATATTTACGTATGAATTTAATATTATCGAGCTAAAAAAAGAACTACGACAAAGTTTGAGAAATATGGCTGCTCAAATTACAGTGTAATATCATCACTAAACATAAAACAAGGGACTTTGTTGTCATAATAGAGGACCTCTACCTCACCAAGTTGACAACTAATGAAGGATATTACATGTGGAGCAACAAATAAGAGGGAGAAATAAGATCTAGAGTGAGTATTTGAGAATAAGAGCTAGATGAAAAATAATGGAGCAATGGAAGTGGAGATAGAAGTGGCAATGCTCTTAGATCTTTCCCCATTAAACTTGATGTTGGTGTTGCTACTAGTTGAGGCACACAAAGTTTTAGATTTTTATATTATTCCCTGTCCTAAGGCATATGAGAGACTATAGTGAACTCAAAGTTCTAATATAACCCTATTCTGATATATCTATATATTTTAATATAACCAAAATTTGTTATACCCGATATATTTCATAAGACACATGGCAAACTATAGTGAACTCTACACATAACCTCGTTTTATCCTTTTAGACTATATATAAATCTACTAAGTGTACTTTATATATCCCCTCTCTATATAGTGTCACATATCATTATAACCTCTAGAACTTATCCAACTACGATACATTTTTAAAAACTATATACGCAGTGAAATATTTATATATAAATATTTAGATCAAAATAAACTCTTGTCTAATGATATACGAGATATTTATCTAGTAGATCTCTATTCACACAAAATAAAGATAGTATTACCTTACCTTTTAAAGGTCAGGTACCTGACTACTTGTCTTACTATCTACAAGTCACTCTCTTACTGTAATCCTAGAAAATAAAAATGAGTCCCCCAATATGATGAGTAATATCATACCTAGTGAGCAAGATAGAGAAGAAAGTAAAACTGAGAATATATAATAGAAGTGTGTCTCGTTAATGAAGTAATGAAATTTAGTTATTCATGTATAATAGCTAAAGAAAGACTGTCAAAGAGTCGCATGATACTGTATTCGGGCTTGCATGATCAAACGTAGTTGTAAAAATAACTATCACCTTAGGGAGATGCATCAATCATCATAAGGTACCCAAATCAAAGTAGCAATACTAAAATACAAGAATATAGCCCCCTTTCCCCTTGAGTTGTCCACTGGACCTCACTACCTAGTTTATCATAGTTAGTCTAGTGAATCAAAATTAACCAAGAGTTATCTAACCTCTCATCCCAGTGAGCTTGCACTTTACTCTACGCTCCTTTATCAGCGACCTATGGAAGTGCTAACAAATCATAACATCACTATAATGACACTACCCTAAGCACACTAGTATAATGTCATCCTAATCATATTCATCCAAAGATGAAGTAAAATTACGTATAGATCAAAAAGTCTTCTAGGGTATGCTTTTCATCATATCTCTAGCTTTCAAAAAAAAAAGATGCATATGTTAGTTTTAGAATCAAATAAAGTATTGTATCATGCTCAAAATCAACCAAAGAACGATAACAATAAAGAGCTTATATCAACAAATATGGATATAATAGGCTATTCATGACTCATTTATAATCATAATCAAGATTTATATTAATAAATAAGATAGTCAAATAATATCAAAGAGATATAGTTCTCTTCGACTAAACATTAAGATCTAAAACACTTATTTTACCCAGAGAATAAATACTCACTTGGTTCTATCATCGTAATCACACTCTAATTCATATCGCATTCGTTCATATCGACATGCTTGATTACCGAATTTCCTATGTATAGTTTAATAAATTTTAATTTCCAATCCGGTACAATTCCTCAAATCCGTTTTCATCATCACTCTTAGAATGTTCTCGAGGTTCACCCTAATTTTCTTTCAAGTTTTCCAAGAAGTTCGTTGGAAAGTTACTAGAAAGATCGTCGAAACCCTCGCTAGCAAAGTTCTCTGATATGCACTAATAATGGTACCAACAATAGCTTTTCTCACAGGGATTCAAGAAATGATATTTGTCCTATCATTTGAAGCTCTCCGACGATTAATTTCACTAGAAAAGATCATGCTCACGAATCCCTCAATTTTAGGTTTTTACTTGCACTGGCTAATCATTGGTCAATTGCTCTCAAATCTGGACTAATTGATAGCTCTCATAGGATGAATTTAAAGGTACCAATTTTGTCAAGTTTCATGATCAGAATAGTCGGTAATCGTCGGAGCTTATTCAGGCGATGAAGCTTTTACCCTCAATGCCCCTCATCAATTTTCTCCCTCAAATCCTCACCAAAAGCTCAATTTGATGGTTCCAATGAGTTCAAAAAGCTCACCAGATGTTATGGTCAAAGTTTCATTGAAAAAACTCTACTTGGAGTGTCCAGAATACAGCTAGCAAGATAAAGTGGTTGGTCGCCCATCACTACCATTGCGAGAAGAAGAGGAACTTGTCACCACAACTATTGTTCGTGTGATGGAGAGGAAGAAGAAGAAAAGGGTCGCATGAGGAAGAGAGTGATGGATCAGTTCAACTCAAAATAAATCAAACCCCATGCTTAGTTCAACCCAAAATAAATCAAACCCCATGCTTTCCTTAACTTGGATTCAATCTTGGGTTTGCTGAGATCAACTATCATTCATTGCTTTAAGTGAATTAATGAGAGTCATTCATTTCAACTTTGGTTTGATTCATTTAGGTTTAATCTTATTTCAACCATTTAACCCATCCAATAACATCATATTATAAAATTATCCTTAATAAAAATTATATATCTCACATCTTATATCACACCTCGACAATATGACAACCCACTGTATGAGATGTAATAACCCATACAACACTAACTAGGATCAACATATCACAGAATATTACTGCAAAACCTCTAAAAATTTCTCACACTTATATTTTTTAATAGATGTCAAGTTTATACGTAATACAGTCCATCGAAGTTATACAATTTGAGTTTATTTTAAATTACTCTAATAGTCTCCACTGGACCTTTGCTTAAGTTCTGAAGTATGTTATACATCACTCCCCAGTTCTTTAAATTATTTCTTATGAATTTATACATGAAAAATAAATTTACACTGAGGTGGCTATAGAAAGGGTATTTTCTAGTAAAATAATAGACATGATATGTTCAAGGATAGTTAAAAGTATAGCATCTTAGGTAATAATTTATAAAACCACGTTTAAATAAAAATAATTTAATTAACTTACTCTCATGAGGTGTTGGATTTAAGACTCGTTAAGATCTAAAAAGATTCAATTAACTTACTTTAATATCCGTGGTATCTTTTTTCTAAAAGAGATAGCATTGCTATTATTATATTCTGCTAGTTAGTTGATCCATGGACATTCCATTAATGGCCTCTTATCATCGTCATCAGCCTCTGTGATCATCTCAAATGGAAAGCACCACAAGCCCGCACACAAAAATTTCCGAAAATAATAATAATACAAAAATATCCATGTGAGAAACACAATGATTTGGAACCATCATCACCTTATCTTGAGGAACCACGTAGGATTGTTTTTTATTTAATACATTTTAATCTATAATTTTTAATATTAAATCTTATTACTATAATCTTTTAATAATTGTGTAGATTATTAATGTCACGCCCCGACCCACAGGACGACACGTGGCAACCGCCGTATGAGCCCGACAAGCCCATACAAGGCATAAATACAAATACTAAACTACATATACCCACATTTTCAAATAACATCTTAAATACAGTCCCGATATCTCCTAATACAAATCTAAGACCGGCATACGAAAACTCGTAACAGCAATCGTATACCTTCCGCGACGAACCCTCCGTCAACGATCTCGTCTCGTGCGTCGACACCTGCACACACATTGAACGCGGTGTGCTCAGCCTTGCGGCCTAATGCGAAATTACGGCTCTACCGAATAAGGAAATCAAAGGCTAGGAGGAGTATTCTAGGATGTCTTTGGTAATTAATCATCATCTTTCATGCCATTTCGTTTTAAACAATTTATATAAAAATAGACAGCATAAACAAACAATTAAATAAATAATTAAATGTGTACATGTCACTAGATGTCACCCTAGTCATGTCTAGTGTCCATATCAATAGTATGTCACCTACGTCATAGTGAGACTTTTTAGGTTTCATAAACTCGGGCTGCCAGCCTACGCTTAATGACTACCCGGGCCGGGGGTATCAGTAAGCCCATCAGTGCCTTTCTGTCTCTACCTATGCCCGCCGCACTGATGTTGGCAGAGAGAGGACGGATGACCCAGAGTCCCTCTCCTGTTGTTTCACTAGTCGCCCACCATGCCTCCCCTAGCGAAACCGTCGTGCCCTTACATCCTCCCCGGATACCGTAGGGGTCACGACACCCATGTAGTACTACACACTGCCCGTAGACAGGGTCACCTCTCTTAAATATCATCGGCCACGGCTAGCCGGAATAACCACTCTAGGATCCGGACTACTCATCCGATCGTCTGCAGACGTCAAGGGTGATAGCCGTGCGGTCTACGGATCCACTGTCCAAGGCGTCGCATGTGGAATCACCTTCCCAGTCCAATAGCCATCAACGTCTATCGAGATCGGCGCACATCCGCACGATGGGTTGTGGCCCTCGACTTCGTCGGTGCCAAGTCCATGGTAGGGTTCATCCTAGCTAACCATCTCAGGACTATCACGAGGCCGCCTACAACGACACTCGCGCGGGTGAAGGTTTCGGGTAAGGACTTGCTCCATATTTCCAGTCTAACATGACCATGGAGTGTGTACAGTCCCTCACCCTACCAGCTCCCAGTATATGAGCTATGCATAACGTCGGGAGTGGTGCTCCCAGTGCTCCGCTATGCATCAACCTCGGGAGTGGCGCCTAACGGAAACATCACCGTTTGACCACCGTCGGGACGCGGCGGTCAACCGGGGCATATGGAAAAAGGCCCCTTTTTCTCTAAGTGGCGGTGACGTCGCCAAAGGTTCTAACATGTCGCATGTATTATCTATGTCCGCATGGTAGTTATTTAACATATCATACCAAAGCAATTTAGCATGCAAGACATGATTATAAAGCATGTTAGATACCTAGCAGATAAACATGTTAGATAAGATAACTATGCTAGCATGCATACAATTTAAATCTTATCAAACATTATGATTTATCATATTTAAGACATCTAAGAATTGTTCCTAAGAAACCCCAGCGAGTATTCCCTAGCGTGAATAAATCCTACCAACGGAGAACCAACGCACCTGGGATAGCGATCTGCTTCTGAGAACCAAGTCGCGCGGAGAATATCACCCGCCGAGCTTCTCGGATCGCGTACCCACAATAATCCTATTTAATAAAATTTATTTAAAATAGATTTAATTTATTTCCCTTAAGATAAATAAATTAAAATCTATCAATTAAATAATTATTACATTAAATTAATCCTATGCATGTTTAGGATTAATCTCACCTAATGAATTATGAATTAATCATATTTTTGTATTTTTATCTAATAACTTCAATAAATTTTTATTCAATTTCTACTCATCAAACTCACCCATAACTTGGCCCAAGTCATCCAGGAGCCCAAGTAGAACCCATAGAAATTTTTATTATTTTTTTGATTTTTTAATATTTTAATATTATTTATTATTTTAATATTATTTTATTATTTTAATATTATTTTATTATTTTAATATTATTTTATTTTTATTTAATTTTTCTGACCTGGTCAACGGTCAACGTTGACCGGTCAACGTTGACTGGGTCAGCGGTGGGCCCGGTCAATGCTGACTGGGTCAGCTGTTGACTCGGTCAACGGTTCGAGTTACTGTTCACCCGATTCGGTTCGGTTCGGTTCGATTTGGTTCGGTTCGGGTCCGGTTCAGCTAAATTAAATTCAATATAATTTGACTCGAGCTCGAACCAGGTTCAACTTATTTGATTCGGCTCACCCAACCCAACTTGACTCGAACCCAAACTTAACTCAAACCCAACCGATTTAACCCCACTTGATTCGACCCAACCAATTACTTAACTCATTAATAAATCAACTTAATTAATTCATTAACTAAACTTATATTAATCTAACTAAACATTAATCATGCTTAATTAACATTAACCATATCATAAATCTATTTTATACTAAGCATGCTTTATTATAATTAATCATGCTTAATTAGTCCTTAAGCATGATTAAGGAAAAGAAAGGGGCGGGCTCGCACCTTCCGCCGCTCCCTTCTCTTCGTCGCCGAACACCCAGCCGCCGGCCACCCCCTCGCCGGAACCCTAGTGGCGCACGACCGACGATGTCGCCGACGACCCGACAACGCAGCTGGCGACCCTTCGCACGCGAGGAAACCAACGGTGGCCTGCAAGGAAATCCGGCCATCAACGCTCGACGAGAGCTCTAAAGGGCGTTGCCGGCGATCTCTCACGCGAGTCCACCGGAGTGCGAAAAACCGTTCGTTCGCAGAGGGAAAATGAAGCTCCTCACCTTGCGAAAGTGTGGGGAAGGAAAGGTGGAGGATCCGGCCGACGAGAGGAGTGGATTCGCAGCTCCACTCCTCGCCGATCAAGCTGCAGGTTGGAGCAGCGGCGACGACGCAACCATTGCCCACTGCGTAGGACTCGGGGCAAATACTGGCTCACGCGCCTGCGGAGGGGGGTGAGCTGCTCGAGCTCGAGCGAAGGAGAACGACACCCCAACGATTTGCGCCTGGGACGGTGAGCGACGGACGACGGATGATGGAGAGTGGTCGCAGAGGAAGGGCATCAGCTATTTCCACGATGGGGAGAAAGCAGGGGAAGGAAAAAGGGGGCGCGGCAGCGGAGGACCTCCGCTGCGCTCTCCTTGCCGCGACGCCGGCGATTGGCACGTCGGACAGCAGCGACGGACGGTGGACGAGGTGGGAAGGCCGGCGTTCGCGCCGCCGTGGTGGAGAAAACAGGGGAGAGGGAGTCGCACACCGCGGGGGTGCTTCCACCGAGCTCCTCCCTTCGCGATGGGGAAGGGGGCACCGCGGTGGACGGTCGGCGGCAACGGGCGGCGACGAGCAGCAAACGGCGGCGAACGGGAGGGCGCCGCCGCTGTTCTGCTGCGGTGAGGGGAATGATCTCGCGAGGTCGGGGATGGAGGAGGCCGTCGCGAGTGGGAAGAGCACTCGGCTCTTCTCGCTCGCACGGGTTCTTCGAACCGGGTCCGAGCCGGTTCAGCTGGACCGGCCGGCTGGCCGGTGCAGTTGAACCGGACCGATAATAAAATTTTTTTTTCCAAGGTGGGAGGTTTACAATTAATCTCTCTTTTGTTTATTTATTAACATTTTAATAATCTTATTTAATAACTATTTGTAAATAAAACTAAAAATACAATAACAAAAAGTTTATATCTATAACTAAATTTTACCTTTAAAAAAATATATATAATCATTTTATATATTACACGTATCACATAGTAATTTGATTCTAGATTCTCATATAGTTATGTTATCAATTATCTTTGATATTGATTCCTTCATTTATATATCTCTCATAATCTTTAATAATAATATATATATATCACATATATTCTACCATCCACCGGATGTCATATTAGAAATATGAACCAAAATATTGTATACAAATATATTTAATAAGATGAATGATGAACAATAAAGGAAAAATATGCTCACATCTTGGTTTACTTTTACATCAGTCAAGTTCAATGTCATTTTGATTTTGATTTCATTCATCTTAATTCAAGTTCATCATACACTTTGTGATTTTACAATCCTATAAGATTTTTAAGATTTCACAAAGACGCCCCTCCTAATCTCAAGCAGTAGAACATCACAAAAAAATCAAAAACTATGAAAATATTCTTCCGTATTGATATATTAATTAAATTAGAGCTACATGAGCAAACAAAAGAGTTTGGCCTGATTCTTAATGTGATATGTTTTGGAAGCTCCACATATAGTTTGGTCGTGTCAACATCTCTCCTATACCTCCATCATGATCTCCATCATTAGATGGGCTAAGCATGAGCTTTTTTTTTAAAATAAAATAAAATAAAAATCTATTTGCAAGATTGTGAAGCCCCTTTTGAAGAATCCTTATCATTGTTACTTTATCCTCTTTCTCATCCTTGATTATTATCGACATGACAGTGACATGCATCCTAATCCGAAGCTTGCTTGCACATGTTGGGTGCATGCTTTGTTGGATGAAGCCATGGCTTTGATAGAACTGAAACCTAGCTAATTTCCTTTAGGATTTGTTCTAATTTACTTGTTTTGCACAGGAGTTTAGCTATTAGAAGTAATCTTAGTGTTCTAATACAGTTAGTTTGGAGATTAACTTGTATTTACTTTTATTTATTACTGATAATGGAGATCTCCAATTTTTGTTCCTTTTTTATTTAGAAAAACTTGATTTGCAGAAGGAATCCTAGAAAAATTGATGAGTCATTTATTCCTTAAACAGTTAAAGTGGTCATTAGATAGATTCTATATTTCCTTTAGTAAAACTCAACTCAATATTTTTTTTCATAGGTCACTTGAATCAGCTTAATATAAATATTCTTAAATAGTTTCTTTTGGCATCCAATAGGTTTTTCTCAAATTGATTATTTATTTATTGTTGTTATAATTAGAAACCTTCCATTTCCATTATGCGTATGGGGTAGGGCCATAAGTGGTAAAATGTACTCCCGCAAGAATAGGAACATTAATGTTTTTCTTAGTCAAGGATAAGGAAACATGAAGACATACTTGTAGAACATGAAGAGAGGTAAGAGGTAAACATGGAGATGGATGAAATGAGAAAGGGAGGATAGGGCTTTGAGAGCTAGAGAGTGCAAACAAGAGAAGTTGAGGAGGTCAGATAAATTAAAATATTAAGTGCAGGATGATCTATTTTCAATTAAGATGATAAAATGATTGATCGAATGTTTAAAAAAAATTGTAGATGCACTCATTATATAAGTCAGTATTATTTTTTTATTCATTGACAATACGGATTAAGAAAAAAAATAGTACACATCATTAGAAAGCATAAGCATAGGCTTTTTAAGAATACTCTGTACCTTTTTAATTCACAGCTATTGTTTCCATACATGTAAAAGTATGGAATATGCACATCTTAAAGCCAGCAATATTTCTACAATTTACTCTTGTCTTTTTTTTGTGTGGGGGGTCCCAACTATCCCCCATCAATTCTTCAAATGATGACCTTCACCTTTGTGATTCATGGGGTGCCCACAGAATACTGGGACTCCTGCAAGAGTTGACTGCACAAGTCACAAATATATAAACTAAGATGTGTTGTTATTAAACTAATGCTGCATGTCCTTACACGAAGGTAAAAAAAAATAATAATAATTCAAGAGCTCACTTGCTTGTCAAGTGAGATGAGAACATGAATGATGGATGAGATAATAATAATAGTTTATATATTTAATTTCTTTCTTTTTCCCCAAGTGACCACAAAAAAAAAAGTGTGCAGATGTGGTGAATGATAAATATGAATGATTAATGTCTCCCCAGTGGAGTTGGAGTGCATGTGAATGTGTGCTGGAGAAGAGAGACCACGCACACCTCCATTGCATGAACACCTTTAAAGTGCTTAATTAATTTACAAGGGGAGGAGATGGGGGAAGCTTTTTGTCCTTTGCAATGCATGTGGATTGGAACTCTCTCTCTCTCTCGGATTATTATTGGGGGCTTTTAATTTTAGGTGGAGCTGCATGCCCTTCCAGATCAAAAGTTTTACATGCAACTCAATCATATATACCTTTTCATTCAAACACCCCCCCTCCTTTTTCTTTATATATATATTTGTATAATGAGAGCAAACATCAAGTTATTATAATATTTCATGGGTTTGATGTTGGATTGTTTAGCATTTCTTTATTCTTGAAGTTGTTAGGTTAAAGAGACAGACATCTGCATTTGAACCTCCAAATGGTGGGTACTTCTCAGAGGCCATGCATAATATAAATTGCCCTTCTCATTTCAAGTTCTATATGCACATGTCCGAAGCAGAATATGAAAAATAATGCGATCCCTCCTTCAATCTATAATTCATAGATCGGAAAGAGACATTCTAACCAACAAAAACAAAAACAAAAAAAGAACCAATGAGGCCTAGGAAAGGACATGCCCATCCATGTTGGGTTTATAAGCCCATATTGCTTGCATGTGCATATGTGCATGTGAATGGAGGGGTTCAAAAGCTCCCTCTCTCACCTTGGTAAGATCACTTGGAGCCCTCTACATGAGAAGGAGGGGCATCTCTACCCTAACACTCTACAGCAATCCCTTCTGGGATATCAAGTTGCATAGGTAGTGTTCTTTTCATGCTAAGGACTACATCTTTTGTCAATGCATCTTTCTTGTCAAGCCAGTGTTCTTTATGTGATGCTTGACAGTGTCATTTCGTTGAAGGGATCTTGTGGAGATAAGGACTACTTGTGGGTAGGGCACCTCAATGAAAAAGGATGGATTTTGCAGGTGTAGTCACAAGTTAATACATCCTTTCCTGATGTTTCAGTTAAGTAAATATGAACAGTAACATAATATTCTACAGTATTGATATATATTATTAGTATCGCTATTTTTATTGTTCTTTTTCACTATTTGAGTTTTTTGGTGAGTAAATTCTATAAGGAACATAATATTATTCCTTTTGAGATATTATTTATAAAACTATAAAATCATATATGATGGACTATTAGATTTCTTTTCTTTATTAAAAGTACTTAAAAATAATCAAGTTTCACTTCTTTGATTAAAGTAAACAACTTTGACCTAAAGGTAATATTTTTGAGATGAGAAAGATTTCTTTACTGATCTGGAGAAATCAGTGCTGACATAATCTTGCCATATGAATTGGTTTGTTGACTTGGTTGGGTATGCTTGTTGTAGGTATGCAATGTTCTCCCATCCTATCAATCACATTTGTAGACTTTGGATAAAATATGGTAAAACTGGCCTGCACAGCTTGCTACATTTAACGAGCCCGGCCCGAAGATGATGCGCTCATACTTTTTGATCTGAAGATAGCAAAAGAAATAAATGTGCGCTTGTTCTCTTGTTTTGCAGCAAATGCTGATGCATCCAAAAATTCATGGATTAGAGTGAAGTACTATGATTTTGTTTTAATACAGAAGAAAGAAATTTACATGTGAGTAAAGAGTACTCGTTTCCACCATCGTCAACCCTAGAATTGTGAGTTCCCCCCTTGCTTTTGGTTAAATATTGATATATGGAGTCATCTATAAAGAATTACTTTTACTAGCTTTTCGATTCCTATTTTACTTTCTGATAAACCCTAAATTGAATGATGGATGTACAGAAATAAAAAAGACCACAAGAACTTGTTTTCTTAGATTGTTTCTTTTACCCCTTTATATATATTCGTGAAACCTCAATCTAGAATATATAGAATCACTAGATTTGTGTGTTTTGGACTCATGCATCTCTTAAGTTCTCTTTTTCCCTCGCTACCTACTATCACTTGCCATATTACATTACGTAAATTTCTCCCTTGATTTCTGACTTGGGCAATGCGCAACGATCAGATGTCTCGCTAGTATATTAGGTTTCATCTTCTTCTGTGAACAAATTGCTCGTATGTCTAACTTATCGATCAGAAAACATCATGGAGATCAATTCTGCACGTTAAAAACTACCCTGTAGATCTAACTTAATTGCCCAAAATTTAGTGCAGGCGTGCAATTATATTTAATATTATCCTGTAGATCCATATCCGGGAAGTTTTGATCACTTTGGTGCCTCACAAAGGTATCATCTTTTTCTCCAAATCATGGAAGGTGAGGAACCATTTTTTTATAGTTTATTACATCATTGTTTGCAAGATCTCAACCCATTGCATAATCATGTTCTTCGGTTCCAGATAATCAAGATTATTTGTAATCAGCCCATCTTTATCTATCTTATTTTGTCATCCTGTCTCTGAAAAAGAACATATTTGGCTGTCTCATGGAACTAATAATCCACTGTACTTCACCCTTATAGGAGATGGGATATGCGAGGATGCATAGCTGATGTGATCAACCACATGCTGAATGAAGATGATAGATTATACACACATCCCAGGCAGGTCTTATAGAGTACTTGGAGTTTTTATGTTCCCCGAGTTGGTTGGATTATTTAGCTGCAAATTCTACGACAGAAGAAAAGAAGAGAAAGCAACGTATATAGAAAACTTTTATATGCTAAGATCATCTTCATTGCTGAATATAACTGTGGATCTTCCAACTAGAGCTAAAATACATATATCAGTTAAAACTGGCTGAATCAGAAACAAACAAACACCACAAGATTTTGCAGATGAAGCATATGTCACCATCATCCCTTGACTAAGTGCATGATGTATGCTCTGCACCAGTCTTTGCTATCTTAATAGATGCGCTGATGTTGTCATACTGTGCCCGATGCCCGAGCACCAGCATCATATTTTATCATTCGACAATTTTGTTGACAAAAGAAAAAACATACAGCATCTTTCATAACCAGAAGAGTGGAGTAGTAGGTCTCAAGTGCATGCATGTGCACAAATAGTTGCCTCGTTTGATTGATATCATGTTCTCTTGTCGTCGGTGCTAATTGTGAGCCATGCTATATCATGCAAAAGTAAGGTTTCATATCTTCTTTCTGAAGACCTAATTAGCCTTATCGCAAAAGTAAAGGTTATTATTAACAGTTTCGTTGCAGCATCACACAAGTTGATGAGGTAATAATATCATCAATGCAAAATTTGGACGGACCATTTATATTAAAAAAGTTATTTAAAAAAAAATCGTTGCAGCGATGGTTTTTTAAATATAATTAATAATTAATTTTTAATTTTATTACATTACATAACTTTTTAAAAACTATTAGTATTATCTATGAAATCTATTATAAAATTATTAGCAAATTAAACTTCAAAAACCTATCAAATCTCATATTATAATATCTCTACTTCAAGAATCTATCAACTCCATACTCCAATATTAAAATCTATAAATAAAAGAGACCGAACCTAAAATTGGGTCACCAATTTATCTTCTAAGAGATACTTCAAAAATGGATCAATTGTAAATCCTCACTTTTAATTAGGAATTAGTAAAGATTTATTTTAATTTTAGATTTTTAAATGGGCTAGAGTTTAATAAAATAACGGACCATTTCTTGGGCCAAGGCTGATTTAAAGGGTTTGAGTCACAGAGTTCACTCGTGATTTAACAAAGATGACGAGGATAGAAAAGGAATTTCATAAAGCAGGAACCCTAAACGTGGTCGCCTCAGCTGGGTTTGGTTGGGTCATCGGTTCGAACCACACCAACCCGATCGATCCAGCCGGATCGGCTCTAAGCAAAACCCAGGGGCGACCGATGCCCTAACCTTGCGCCCCTTTTCCCTACGCCTGTGACAACGGGCGGAGGAGCGAGTGTCGCCGGCCTCGTCGGAACGCCGGCTCACCCTCGCTGCCTCCTTTTCTTCCTCGCGTCATCGCCGACATTCTCTTCCTTCGACATCCTCACCTTCTTCTCTGGAGTAGTCGACGGTGCATGCTCCATCGCTGCGAGGCCGAGCTGCCGGAAGGACTCCAACGATGGCCTTCCTTCGTTGCGCGCGTGGTCGTCCTCCCCATTCCCTCTTCCCGCACGACCATCTCCCATCGCTCTGCGACTCCCGACAGAGGAAGAGGTAGTGCCGTCGAGCTCGCCGGCATGCCATCCACCTCCTTCCATTCTCCATTGACTCGTCGGAGGAATGATGAGGACATTGCTGGTCCACCCGTGCAAGACTCAATTAGCATAGAAGACCCAATGACACGAGCCCGTGCACGATACTTAGGATAATAGGTGAATTCTTTTCTTGGGTAAATTAATTACTTAATTACATAACAAATGATGCCTAATTGTTATTGTTTACTTGTCACTACATGCAAGGAAACACATGGAGGAATTACTCATATGGAAGTTGCATGAATATGGAAGTTGCATGAGTAATTGAAGGAAGAAGATTTATTCAAGAATCAAATCTTCATCAAATATTTATTCAATTACAAATCAGGGAAGAAGATTTATTCAAGAATCAAATCTTCATCAAATATTTATTCAAGAGCAAATCAAGGAAGAAGATTTATTAAAGAATCAAATCTTCATCAAATATTTATTCAAGATCAAATCTTTATCAAATATTTATTCAAATCTTCATCAAGAGATATTTATTTTCCAAATTCGTGGCTTACAAGAGGAGGAGATTTATATATTTATTTTTTCTATTTTAATGAAACAAAATATGGAAAAACGTATCATATTTTGTCTATATATTTGGTGGAGCATGCTCTATTGAAAGGGGACTTTGATTTTTGCTTTAGCCACCACTTTTGTAATGCTTTTGCTACAAACTTGAAGTCCACTTTCTTAATCACTTCTTGAGTGATCCTTCCGTTGTTGCTCTTTCAATTCTCTTGAATTGTTTGTGCCGTTCTTCGTGAATAGATCAGTCGTGTTTGACACGGTTGATAACCAACTGAGGAGTGGTTTAGCGATTGTGAGGTTGCTGGTCGCGTTCCTAGATCGTGGTTAGCCTCCCCTTCGTCAAAGTCACAACTTCCCCCGCCTTAAGGATTTCTCCTACGATGGAAGATCGGGACCAACTTGCTTGCACACATCTTAAGTCGAGGTATGTGCATATCAGGTGGTATCAGAGCCTTCGTTACCGGTAGGAATTCATCTATCCTTTAGTAGCTTCTCTTTTATTTTTCCTACATCAAAAAAAAAAAAATCTTCTAGTCCTTTTCTTGAACTTCTATTTCGTACCTATCATCGTTGTTTTTCCATCTTTTATTCAGTTCTTTTTTTTTGTTATCTCCAAATTTTCGTTTGTTGAATTTTTATCCTTGCAAAAAAAAAAAGAAAAAAAAAAGAAGTATTGTTCGGCCAAGGAGAGTGTTCGGCCAAATTTTTGGAAGAATAAAGGAGAGGTAGAGCCAAAAAAGGAGGGAGTGTTCGGCTAAGGAACAAAAAAGAAAGTAAAGTCGGCTGAAATCTTGGAAAAGAGAGAGAGAGAGAGAAAAGAGGAGAAAAAAAGAGGAGGATGTGTTTTGCAAGAAAAGAGGAGAAAAAAGAGGAAGAAGTGTTCGGCGAAAAAAAAGGAGGAGTAAGAGAGGAGGAAGGTTCGGCCAAGGAAAATAAAATAATAATAAATAAACAAAAAAATATTTTATTCGAATTTTAATTATCCTTGTACTTATTCTTCCTTTTGACACCTTATAACTTGCTTGATTGAGTCAACTTTGTAATTTCTTGAATTATTATTTTCTACTTTTTGCTACAAAGATATCCCTATCTAGACCTCCATAAATTAGTATTGATCGTCATGTTCTAGCACTTTGCAATCACTTTATTCACTCTCTGTTGAAAGTTATCACGAATCAGCAAACACGCGAGCAATTTTTGAGAAGGGTTAGAGCTTCAGGTGGTAAGGTTTGTGAGGATTGTGAGTTTTTCATAAATAATTTACTAGTTTGGTGAAATTTTTCTTTTGTTTTTACTAACAATGTCAGGATCGAGAAGTCCTCGTGATGTTTCTTATAACGGGGAAAATGGGTCCCAATCATCGATGATATCATTGTCTCCACGCTCTCAGGCTTTGATGGCTCATGTTACAAACACCTTCGAGCAAATACTATCCGATCAAGTACTTGTGCGCCTGAACGGGTTGGAGAATCATTTTGGTGAAATTGAAGCACGACTTGATGAAGTGGAGCGAACTCCTCCACGACGACACCCACCACCTCGAGTTCCTCGAGGACGAGTTGAAGCTAATAATAATGCTGCTGTTGCTGCTCCATTCGAACCAAGAGGAAATTTGAACACTGTATTTCAAGAAGCTGCTGATGAAGAGTTAAATGATAATTATGTGGCTGATGATGAAGTTGCCTTGGAATTGTATGAGCGCCGCCCCGCACGAGGAGTGGGAGTTGACGAAGGTCATGCACGTCACCGTAACGAAGAAAGAAGAAATGATACATCTGGTAAAATTAAATCCACTATTCCTTGTTTTGATGGAAAGTTTAATCCAGAAGCTTATCTTGATTGAGAATTATTAGTTGAGCAAAAGTTCAGCTATCATCATTACCCAGAAGAGTATAGAGTACGTGCGGCAACTACTGAATTTATTGGTTATGCTTCTATCTGGTGGAGTCAAATTCGACAAAGAAATAGAGATCCTCGTACTTGGGATAATTTGAAGCGCTTGATGAGGTCTAGGTTCGTGCCTTCCTATTTTGAGAGAGAATTACTTAATAAATTTCAAAGAATGAATCAAGGAAATAAATCTGTGGAAGAATACTATCAAGAATTGCAGGTGGGAATGCTACGTGCTAATGTGCAAGAAGATGATAATGCAAAGATGGCTAGATTCTTGGGAGGATTGAATGAAGAGATACAAGATATACTTGATTTCCAGAACTACAATTCTTTAGATCAACTATTTCATTATGCATGTAAAGCTAAAAGACAAGTTCAAAGGAGGAAGCAGCCATACAAAGCCAGTCGTAGCTATCCTAGTTCTTCCATACCTTGGAGGGATGCCAATCAGCAATAGAAGAGTGTTGGTCATTCTAGCAGGACTGCTGCACCAATTGGCCAAGGGAATTCATAAAACTGTTTTACTTCACCAACATCCAAACCGGTCGATTCAAAAAAGACCACTGTTGCACCTACAAAAAGTTCATCCTCAGTTGTATCTACAGGAAGAACAAGGGAGATTGAGTGCTTCAAGTGTAAAGGGAAAGGGCATTATATGCGTAATTGTCCAAATCAGCGTGCCCTTATCATTCGAGAAGATGGTGAGTACACTTCGGCCAGTGAGATAGAAGAGAAAAGTGGATCTGATCATGAGGAGTCTCAACCTGTTTCGGGATCAGAACCAGAAAAGATCACTTTTGATACAAGTCATGCAAGCCTTGTTGTTCGCCGTGTTCTTAGCTCCCAGATGGAGAAGGCAGAAAACGGGCAGCATCACAATTTGTTCCAATCCAAATTTGTGATCAAGGAGCACTCTTGTAAGATCATAATTGATGGTGGAAGCTGCAATAATATTGCAAGTTCGGAGATGGTTGGAAAGCTTGACCTAACCACAAGATTACACCCGCAGCCATACTACATTCAATGGCTCAATTCTTATGGGAAGTTGAAGGTAACAATGATGGTACATGTTCATTTTTCTATTGGCACTTATTCTGACTTTGTGGACTGTGATGTGGTGTTAATGCAAACTTGTGCATTACTACTTGGAAGACCATAACAATATGATAAAAATACTATACATTATGGGCGTTCCAACAAGTACTCCTTTATGCACAAAGATAAGAAGGTCGTGTTGGTTCCAATGACACAAGAAAAACTTCTCAAAGACAATTTAGATAGGGTTGAATGTGAGAGAAAAGAAAAAGAGAAGAGTGACATTCATAAAATGAGAAGTGAGAGTCATCAGCTCAAATTGAGAGAAAAGAAAGAAAAATGAGAGAAGAAAAGAGAAATACCGATCAAGGGACATATTCTATTAGCCACCAAAAGTGAGATGTGAGAATGAGTCAATTTGATATTCAAGGTGTGAAGGAGGGCACCATCTCTTAAATAGAAAATGATATAACTCCTTTCCAAGAATTCCCTGATGTGGGACTAAATATTTCTTAAATAGAAAAGGATATAACTCTTTTCCAAGAATTCCCTGATGTGGGAATAAATATTAATGCAATGATACATGAGACCGATGGCCTATGCAAGTATTGAACTTGTGACCTTTGTGTCATTAGCATGATGCTTTAACCATCTAAGCTAATAGGCAGATAATTTTTTTTTAAAAAAGTAAAATAGGATTTACAATTCCTCTCCCCCTTAAGATTTTTGGTCCTCCAAAAATAACAACCCAACCCCTTTAAGTTTTCTAGCAATCTACTGCTCTTTAAAACATAGAACAACCTAAAAAATTCATTCAATCAATTCAGATAATTTTCAAATATCTTCAAACAATTTATCAAGTAAAATACAATTAAAGTAAAATACAAAGCAAACAATTATGGGTATTGAGCTCTAATCTGATCTTCGGTTTCCCATTTCCCTTCCTGTACATTACCATCCTTCTAGAGCACCCAAACTAGAGGTACGATTTTACCCCTTAACACTTTATCGCGGCTATCAACTATAGCCACTGCCCTATATCCACAGCTCAGATCATCTCGCAGACGGTCCAATACACCTTTCCAAGAATTCCCTGATGTGGGAATAAATATTGATGCAATGATACATGAGACCGATGGCCTATGCAAGTATTGAACTTGTGACCTTTGTGTTATTAACACGATGCTTTAACCAACTAAGCTAATAGGCAAATAATAATTTTTTTAAAAAAAGAAAAATAGGGTTTACAATTCCTCTCCCCCTTAAGATTTTTAGTCCTCCAAAAATAACAACCCAACCTCTTTAAGTTTTCTAGACTTTGTACTACTCTTTAAGATATAGAACAACCTAAAGAATTCATTCAATCAATTTAAACAATTTTCAAACATCTTCAAATAATTTATCAAGCAAAATATAATTAAAGTAAAATAATAAACAATCAATTATGGGTATTGGGCTCTAATCTGAGCTTCGGTTTCCCATCTCCCTTCCTCTACATTATCATCCTTCTAGAGCACCCAAACTTGAGGTACGGTTTTACCCCTTAACACTTTATCGCGGCTATCAACTACAGCCACTGCCCTATGTCCACAGCTCAGATCATTTCATAGAGCAATCGAAGGTGCACTTAGAACATGCGGTGGTCTGACGCATACTTATCAAGCATCGATACATGGAATATGTTATGGATTCTGTCTAAGTCTACCACTAACTGTAATCTATGAGCCACTGGTCCAACTCCTTCCAAAATCTCAAACGGTCCATTACACCTCGGATGCACCTCTCCCTCAGGTGAAACCAAAAAAATAATTCCAAGGAGACACCCTTAAGAGTACCCTGTCCCCAACCGCAATATCCAATGACCTCTACCGATTGTCTGTATACATCTTTTGTCTATCTTGAGCTGTCTTTAGTCTCACTTAGGCCACTTTAGAAATAAAAGATAGAGTAGGCTAGCTTAGAGAAAAAAAATCACTGTCTTAACCAAACAATCTAATCTTGTCCACTAATCTCTTATGGCTCGGTACCCGGTTATCTAATCGATACCTAAAATTACATCAAATTCTTTTCATACCCAAGGGTATCGAATCAGCCCTTTAGCTCACATCCTAGCCTCTCTAAGGGTCGATCAGTCCCCTTAGAAACACCATGTTCGTATAAGAGCTCTGTGATCCGATATCAATTAGAACACAAACAGTAGGACTAATTAAGATCATAGATCTTTAGGTCTAACACACAATAGAATAAGGGATACCAATTGGGCAACTAAAGGTCTCCAAATAATTCCAACAGTTGTATTTGACACAGGTAACCCAAAAGAAATAGCAAGGACCATTTTATTTTACCTAAGCCGAAGCAATTTAAATTAAGCACTTAAGATAATTCAGTTGACTTAGAAAATAAAGAAATAATCATAAAAAGTTTAACTATTAGAAAGTATATCATTTTAAGAAGTCTGGAATTTACTCTTTAACAATGGTTATGGAATATTTGAAACCCTTTCCTCAAGGATCCCAAAATTGAGAACTCATTCTTTAAAGGAGGATAAAACATTGGGTATTGAATTGGCCAAACTAAAGAAAGAAATATTGAAGAATTCAACAAGCAACACGACATAGTATAAAAACATACCCTAAACATAGGAAAAGCGGTTTGGATTACTAAAGTTGGAGTCCAAAATCAAGAGGAGAAAATTTGCCACCCTTTGTAGGTACTAAGGTAGCTGGAATTAAACAATGTGGATATTTTCCTTGAATGATCGAGGAAAAGATTGAAGATCAGTTTTAAAGTTTCAGACCATATATAGTGGGACAATAGTTAATTCAAGGCTAACCCAAATTTTTTTTTTGGAGAATGACTATAATTTTACACTTCCTAGTATTAAAGAGAATTGATTGCAAAAATGACATTTGAAGTTCTTTCCATTTGACAAGACATATCTTTATAAGTCCAAGAAAGGTTTATAATTAATAACATAATTAGAATATTAAAGATGTACATAATTTTTAATTAATCAGTCCTCTTAGAAAATAGGCAAGTAAGGAATAATGTTGGATGTAATAGACGAAAAGTTATGAACGAGAACCAACAATTGGAGTTGTAGAACATTTCCTTTGGAAATAATTTTCCAATAGTAATGGTTATAATAGTGACTGCTATTGTTAATTACTAAAAATGTGCACAGCCACTATTGAAAGTAGTGGAGCAAAAGCTATAGATGGTACGAAAGAAGTTCAATGGACACCGAAAGAAAAGTATAAATAGAATTCACGGTATTAAGAATCTGTAGAATTAAAAAGTATGAAAAACAACTATAAAAAAAATATTCAACGATCAGCAAAATGTACCTGACCAAGGGTTAAGGACTTGATAGGAATTTAAAATTATACTTACTCAAGAATCTCTGAGGGTGTGGACATCTTTATCTCAACAATAATATTACTAGAATTATGAAGGAAGGAATAACTTCTAATCTCCTTTGAAAATTTGTTTCAAAAATAGGTATGGAAATACAAGCATTAGAATATAAGGGTGAAGATGATAGGAAAGGGAAATAACAACCAAAGCTGTAAAATCAATCTCTTTTGAATTTTACGGTACCATCTCAATTGTTGAAACTTAGAGGAGAAATTTTGAAAATATAACTTGGAATTGGTAAGCAAGAATAGTAACAAGGATATAAAAGTGATTACTAATTGTTGGAAAGGCTAGAGTAGTAAAAATGACTATTGAAATAATGATGAAATACCACTTGAAAGTGAAGAATAAAGTTTCACAACCAATTGGAGGTTAAGACTATAACTAACACCAAATTGGTTGCTTTAGTTTGTAAATAAGAAACAAGAGGCAAGCAAAGTTATCCAAATGGTTGTAGAAGTTTAGGAAAATAAATATAGGAAAAATTTCTTTCAATACTGAAGTATTTACATGAAAGTTCAGGAATTTGACAATCAACAAACTGTAATAAAAAATCAATCAATTTAGAGGTGCTGGTAAAGATGTCGACCATTCCAAAAGCTCAGAGAAAGATCAATAAATATAGGCCATGATTCGACCTCTTTCAGTTTGTATTCGAGATTGAAATCTTATTAGTTCATTTAGCTAAGTAGGGGAGACATTTACCTAAGTAGAAAAAATCTCATTAGAACAAAGTGGCTGTGACTGTTGTTACAGAATGGATTAGATAGCAAGGAGAAGAGAAAATGATTCCTTGAAGATTTTAAAATTGATTGAACCTTTCTTAAGTGATCTCAAAGTGAGATGTACCATGTTGGACTTAAGGTATTTGCTGTATAGGTTTGTAGGATAGATCTGTATAAAGAGGTATAGTAGAGATACTCACATAAGAAAAAGTTTTGGTAATTGCAACAAGAAGGTATAGTATTAACAACCCTATCACTACCTGACTTATGAGAATTTACTCTTCATTAAAGTATATCTTTACTTATTTATATTTCTATATAGTAATGGAAGAACCCTAAATTGTTAGATGAGGTTGTTCTTCAGAGAGTGTACAAATTTAGGAGAAAGGAATAAAGAAAACTGAAATTATCAAGGTATAAAATGTAGGCAAGGTAAAATTTCAACATTATTGTTCATATAAGCCTATAATACTTATTATGATGAAGAATAGACTTAGATTCATAATTGGCTAACTATAGATCAAAGGAAAAGGAAAAGAATGGATATATATTCTGCTGTTAACATAGACATGACATATTCAAGTGGAAAAGATAAATGATTTTTCAACTCGAGAGTATCAAATTTTTGGTACACTAAATTTTTTAGGATTTAGTAAATTTAAAAGGTCATAACTTTCTCCATAGAGATCAGATTAAACTAAAAGTTTGAGGGTAAGTTTTGGCATCAGTGAAGAAGGTGTCTGCTAAATTTTTATAGGAATTAGACACTTAGAGAACTCAGGGTGATTAAATCTTTAAGACAAGGTAAATATGAAATTTTACCTGTCCAGGTTTATAGTATTTTGATACATTTCATTACCTTCAATTTTTAGCTCACCCTTTAGTTGTATACAGGAATTATGATTTAGGTTTTTGAGGTAAGGTCCATACTATAAGAGGAGAAATACAGTAGGGTCCTTAATGAACGATAAGGCTACAAATCAAATTCTCTTTTAGTATCATTTGGAAAATTCAAAATTAAGGATCAAGGTTGATATATTAGTTTGATACAGTAGGTATGCTTGTCTAGGACTTCGTAGAAAAATCTTTAAAATCAACATTGGGAATATGCAAGTATATGCACGAAAGATAAGCTTAAATTTTAACATGCTGAAAAATGCTAAACTTTCAACAATTATAAGCTCATTTAATTTACTTGCAACTCTTACTGAATTGTTCAGTAGCTTGAGGTTCTAGATGGTATTTAGAACCTTTCTTGAAAGAGTCAGGAGTATAACCCAAAGGAACCCAAAGGGCTTTGAAAGATAACAATGATTAGGGAGGGGTATACTAAGGAAGAAAAAGATTTGTTAACTATCAGTAGAAGGAAATTGAATTCGCTTGGTGCCAGCGATAATACCTCTTTTGAATTCACTCAAGAGTATTCAATAGAGAAAATGATTTGTATTTTTGAGAATGGTTAGCATCCGAAGAATGGCCACTACTAAGGGTTTGTACAGAAAAAGATCGAAGCATAACGGCGAATGAAAATAAGGGAATAGATCTTATCATTACCCACACATGCAGAATATCACAATATAGTTTCATGGTTATAAGAATTTATTTTCCAAATTTAAGAAAGGAGAACTATATCGTACAGTATAGTTCTTGTGATATGCAAGTACTTGATGGTTATTTACACAAAATTGTCAGATAAGAATAAAGGAGTGAAATTTGAACAAGATGGACATCAAAATTAAGATTGAGGTAAGATAATACTTTTGATATCAGTACCCTAAGATCATCAAAATGTTGAATGTGAGATGGTATTGATATCTGTTAATGATTCAAGAGCAAGGAATGACAAAATCAATAAAAGCTAGGGATCAAACTCTACAATTTAACTATGTTCTTAATCAAGTTCTGGATATATAGAGAAAGGAAGAAAGATCACCATTCTAATACTTTAGTTTTGTATTAGGGTATGATAGGAAAGTAATTGCAGATGATCTCTATCCTTCTTCTCAGCCTCAAATAGAGGAAAGAATATTTATAGTTCTGTAACAATGATCAATTTTTAAATATCCAAGGCTGCATAAGATATCAATATTTAAATTTCTAATAAATCTTAGGTCATGCTTTATTGATACCAATGGATAAATGACCTCCTTATTTGGCAACAAGGAAGGAAAATAGCTGTTGCAACCTAAGACAATTAAATGCTCAGTTTGGGCAGAAGTCTCAGGACGGTAACTTAGGAACTTTATAAAAAGGAAATTTATGAATTTAACTAAAGTAATTGATCGGTCTATATCATGTGGGTAGATGAGGTCATATGTTCAATAGCTGGGTGAGATCAACTAGAACCAAGACAACTTAGTTGCTACATCAAACAAGGAAAACATAGAAAAATAATTGCACATAATTTCAGTGATTTCAGTGGGTCATCCAACATCAACACCAACTAGTAATAGGTATAGAACCCCAAAAATAAGTTCTTTATAGTCTCACATGGAAGGCTCCAAATATCTAGGTCTTCCTAGGTCAAATTTTCAGCAATCACAATACAATTAAAGCACAGTCAATATAACCCAAAAGCACACAACAATAAGCAAACAATTTACTTATTAACATCAATCAAAACAAGTATAGAACATCATCAAGTAAGGACATAAAACATAATGCAAACAAGTAAGGGTAATATAAGCATAAAAGGATAAATCTTCATTTATCCCTAAAATCTCTCTTTACCCGTTAAAAAAGTTATCTCACATGTGTACTTAGGCCCCATAGTGTATCTTAAGTCCTATCCTTACTTTTAATGTCATCTTTTTAAACTTATGCTCGGAAATCACTTTAATTGTCATGCCCCAATTCCACCTTTGGGTACATGGCAACCGCCGTATAAGATGTACTTCAACACCACAACTTATACAAGGCTAAAAAGTATCACAAAGCACTACAATTTTATTGATTAAACATAGCGGAAGTAATTACATTTGACAATTTAACCATCACTATCATTTTAAATCTCTATCTAGGTCGCCAAATTGATGTTGTTCGCTAAGCTAGGTTCTCCCTCACTCCCGACTAAGATCCATCTGTAACCTGCACAATAGGAAAAAGTGTGCACAACTGAGTCGCGAGACTCAGTGAGGCTACAAAGAAAGCACCCTAAAAATGGGTATAAGATATTGTACAAACCAATAATAAAATATATCCACTAAAACTACATATTAATAATCTAACAAAGCAACAACATGCAATAGTATGAACATAATCATAACATGGCATATAATAGGATGCAGGAAATGTGATCATAATAGTGCCACTAAATCCTTATGTCATATTACTTTAATTACTATTTCATCATCTATCCATTCTACACCAAAGGCAGCCACTTATGTTCAAGGTGAAACCATCGTTAGAGATTTTCCTGAACCCGTCAGTGTCAACTCTATATCACTGTCCTATATGCCTGTACACTGACATTGGCAGAAGGAGCTGGTGATCACGGCACCCCTTCTTTCCAAAGACAAGTACTATCACGCCCCGACCCACCTGTCGGACACGTGGCAACCACCGTATGAGCCCAACAGACCCATACAAGGCATCAAAGTGATACATATCATCCATATACATCGTTTACACAGTGGAATTATAAATAAATCATCTAACTCAAGATTTCCTAACACAGTCCCGATAAACCTACTACAATTCTATGATAAAAGGTATCGATAAATAAAAATAGACCCGTCGATGGATTCATCTTCATCAACCGTCTCGTATGATCATCTAACACACCTGCACACACGGGGAAAAGTGGTGTGCTTAGCCTTGCGGCCTAGTGCGAAATTACGGCTTTACTGAATAAAGAAATCAAAGGCTAGGAGGAGTATTCTAGGATACCTTTGGTTGTTAATCATCACTTTTCATTTGATTTGTGTAAATCAGTTTATAGGAAGCAGCAAAACATCATAAATAAATACATATGTATATTTCACTAGATGTCACCTAAGTTGTATCTAGTGTCAATGTCAACAGTCTGTCACCTACGTCATAATGATAATATTTTGAAGTTACAAGACTCGGGCTGCCAGCCTATGCTTAGTGAATACCCGAGCTAAGGGTATCAGTAAACCCATCAGTGTCTTCCTGTCTTTGTCTCTACCTATGCCCGCTGCACTGATGTTGGCGGAGAGGACGGGTGACCTAATATCACTCTCCATTGTTTCACTAGTCGCTAACCATGCCTCGCCTAGCGAAACCGTCGTGCCCTTACATCCTCCCCGGATCCGTAGGGGCAACGATATCTGTGTAGTACTACACACTGTCCGTAGACAGGGTTACCATCATATCAATCTCATAGGCTACGGCTAGCCGAAATAACAATCCTAGGATCCGGACTACTTATCCGATCGTCTGCAGAACGTCAAGGATGATAGCCGTGTGGTCTACGGATCCACTGTCCAAGGCATCGTATAGGGAATCACCTTCCCAGTCCAATAGCAGTCGACGTTGATCGAGATAAACACACATCCGCACAATGGGCTGTGGCAACCCCGTCTCCATCGGTGTCAAGTCCATGGTAGGGTTCATCATTGATAGCCATCTCAGGACTATCACGGTGCCGCCTAAACGATACTTGTGCGGGTATAAGTTTCGGGTAAGGACTTGCTCCATATTTCCGGTCTAATATGACTATGGAGTTTGTACAGTCTCTTTCCCTACCAACTCCCAGTATCTAAGGTATGCATAACCTCGGGAGTGGTGCCCCCAGTATCTAAGCTATGCATAACTTCGGGAGTGGTGCTCCCTACTCCTAGTATCTAAGCTTTGCATAACCTCGGGAGTGGTGCTCCCAGTATCTAAGCTATGCATAACCTCGGGAGTGGTGCGTAGTGGGACGTCATCGTTTGACCACAGTCAGTACGCGGCGGTCAACCGGGGCATATGAGAAATGCCCCTTTCTGTCTAAGTTGCGGTGACGTCGCCAAGGGGTTTTAACATGTCATTATTTATTATCTATGTCTGCATGGTGGTTGTGCTATCATAGTATAAAAAAAAATAAAATAATATATAACATGCAGATCAAGATGTCACGACATATTAAAACTCAACATGGAAATCATGGTATATCATACATGTTAGGCAAAGTAAATTAAACTAACATGCAAACATATCAAATCTTATCAAGCATTATATTTTATTTTATTTAAGACATCCAGGAATTGTTCCTAAGAAGACCCCAGCGGGAATTCCCTAGCTTGAATAAATCTTACATCGAAGAACCAACACACCTGGGTTAGCGATCCGCTCTTTAGAATCAACCCACGTAGATATGAATCACTGCGACGAACTACGCGAATCGCGTACATGCGATAATCCTAATTAACACAATTATTTAAAATAAAATTTATTTTATTTTTTCCTAAAATAAAATAAATATAAATTTATCAATCTAACTTATATAATTATCCTAATTAATTATCGCTTTAACAAGCCTGTATTTAAATTTAAGATCCTATGTTTAATTTAGGGGGCGCATACTTAATTAATACGCTCATGTTTACCCCTTAGGCCTATGTCCACATTTTTGGCCTAATTAAATTATCAATAAATTAATTAAAGTAATTACTACATTTAATTAACTCAAACTAAGCATACAAGTTGATAATTAATTCTATCTAATCAAATCTTAATTAATCAAATTTTAAATTTTACTATTTAAACTAATTATCATGTTAAATTAATTTAATTAAGCTTAAATAAATTCTATCAAATTTATATCCATTTAAACCTATCATCTAGCCCAAGTCACCCAAGGCCCAAATAACACCCATCAACACTTATTTAGATCAATTAAATCTTAATTAACTATTTTAAATCACCTAATACCCATGAAAATTTAAATTATATTTTTTTATTATTTATTTTTTCTTTATTATTTTATTTTATTTTATTTTATTTTAACTGGTCAATGGTCAACGCTGACCGGTCAACGTGGTGGACCCGATTAGCGCGGTGGACCCGGTCAATGCGGTTGACCCGGTTCAAGCTGTTGACTGGCTTAACTTGAGTCCGACCCAAGCCCAGCTAGTTCAGTTTGATCGAGTCAACTCCAACCCATCTAAATCCGAGTCCGACTCGAGTTCGGTTCAAATTAATTTGGTTCGACTTAGGTTCAATTTAATTCAATCTGGTTCAGCTCGGATCCGGTCCAGTTTAATTGGATCCGGTCCAACCAACCCAATCCGATTTGATCTAACTCGATCTCGAACCACTTTTAATTAATTGATTCAGCTCACCCCAACAAAACTCAACCCGAACCCAAACTTAACTCGAATTCAACCCAACTCACTCCAATCTGGTTCAACCCAACTGATTTCATTAACTTAATACTTTACTTATTCACTAAGCTTAGTTAATTAACATTAAGCATGTTTAAATTAATCTAAGCATACAATAAAACTAATTTATACTAAACATATTTAATTACAACTAAACATGTTTAATTAATCACTAATCATGATTAAGGAAATAAAATAAATCTACCTTCCAGAAATACTGTTTACTCGCCGGAATAGTCGCTGCCGGCCGCCAGAACCCTAGCCGCCACCTCGCTGGAGTTCTTGAAATCACCGGCCAACTTGACGAGGAGTGCTCGACGGAGATGAGGAGGGCTCTGTTGCTGTCGCACGACCTTTCCCCTGCTTTCTTCCCCTCTCCTCTTCGTCGACAGCAGTCGCCGCCGAGTCCACCATCTGCTGCCTCGCTACCGCCGTCCAGTCATCGTTCATCTCTGCCACGACGAGGAGAGCGGCGGAGGCTTGCTGCTACCGTGCAATCCCCACTTTCCGCTACATTTTCCCCTGTTTCGCGAGCAGACCCCACCGCCGGTCCCCCCACAGGGTAGCTGCCAATCGGCCGCTCTGAACGCCAGGAGCGAGTATCTATGGCCTCCGGCGAGCTCGGGAGGAGTTGATTCCCCGAGATTTCGACCTTCGCTGGGTCGATTTGGTCGACGCGGCCGAGAGGTCCATCGGCGAGTCGACGAAGGGAAGAACTGCGTATTCTTCCCTCCCGCCGTCTACTGCTCAATCCGCCTTCGCTGGAGTCTTCGCGAGCTCGGAGGTGAGTAGATTTCCCGTCGCATCATTCCTTCCTATCGAACCGTCGAGATTGTCGTCGACAGCGCCGCCATCAGGTGGTCGGACGATCGCCGCCACCCTGCCGGTTGAATCTCACGAACGCTCAACGTGCAGTGAGCTCCCTGCCTCCACGCGCGGGACCGGGGTCGTCATCGTCGCCGGCGTGTGGGTCGGCCGTCGGATTTTATGAGCTCCGGCGAGGTGGCGGCTAGGGTTCCGGTGAGGGGGCGGCCGGCGGTGAGTTTTTCCGGCGAGGAGAAGTGATCGGCTGAGGTATCCCTTAATTTCTCCCTAATCGCAATTAGTGAAAAGTTAAGCATGATTAGTGTAAATAAATATAATTAATGTAAGTTGTGTTAATATATGCTTAGATTAAATTAAGCATGATTAAGATTAGATTAACTAAGCTTAGTGGATAAGTGAATTATTAATTAAATGTAACTGGTTGGGTTGAATCAAATTGGAGTTAAATCGGTTGGGTTTGAGTTAAGTTTGGGTTCAGATTGAGTTGAGTTGGGTGAGCCGAATGAACTAATCTAAATTAGTTCGAGCTCGAGTCAAACCCAATTAAATTGGATGGTTGAACCGGACCCGAGTCGAACCAAATCAACTTGAACCGGACTCAAGTCGGACTCGGATTTAGATGGATTGAGCTGACTCGATTGAACCGAACCAGTTGGGCGTGGGTCCGACTCATGTTAAACCGGATGAACAGTAATCGATCCACGTTGACCGGGTCAACCGTTGACCGTTGACCAGTCAGAAAAATAAATAAATAAATAAATAAATAAATAATTAATAAAATAATATTAAAATAATAAAATAATAAAAATTTTCATTGGTTCTAATTGGGCCCTTGGGTGACTTGGGCCAAGTTATGGATGGGTTTAATGAGTATAAATTGGATAGAATTCATTTAAGTTAATTAAAGTAATTTAACATTGTAGTTAGTTTAATAGATAAAAATTTAAAATATGATTAATTAAGATTTGATTAGATAGAATTAATTATTGTATGCTTGGTTTGAGTTAATTAAATGTAGTAATTACTTTAATTAATTTATTGATAATTTAATTAGACCAAAAATGTGGACATAGGCCTAAGGAGTAAACATGGGCGTATTAATTAAGTATGTGCCCCCTAAATTAAATATGAGATCGTAAATTTAAATGTAGGCTTGTAAAACGAAAATTAATTAGGATAATTGTATAAGTTAGATTGATAAATTAATATTTGCTTTACTTTAGGGAAAATTAAATTAAATTTTATTTTAAATAATTATGTTAATTAGGATTATCAGGAGTACGCGATTCGCGTAGTTCGTCGCAGTGATTCATTTCTACGCGGGTTGGTTCTAAAGAGTGGATCGCTAACCCATGTGCGTTGGTTCACTGAATGTAGGATTTATTCAAGCTAGGGAATCCCTGCCGAGGTTTTCTTAGGAAAACTCTTGGATGCCTCAAATATAATAAAATGGAATGCTTGTCATGATTATGTATATATGGATACATGCATGTTATGCTTACTATGATATTATCTAAATCCATGTTCGAATGATTTACCTTGTCTACATGCATGATCATATAATGTTTACCGTACTATTTATTTAACATGTCTATGAATCTTATCCTGCATGCTATGTTATTTATCTTTGCTATGATAGCACGATTACCATGCAGTTATAGATAAGAGTGATGACATGTTAGAAACTCTTAGGAGACATCACTAGGAATCAGACAGGAAGGGGTACTGCTTGCATTCCTCGTTTGACCACGGCGTACCGCCGATGGTCAGAATGGTGATACTCTACCATACACCACTCCCGAGTCTACACATAGCTTGGATACTGGGAGCTGGTGGGGAAACGGACTATACACCCTCCAATATCACATTTGACCGGATATATGGAGCAAGTCCCTACCCGATGATTTTTACCCGCACGAGTGTCGTTTCAGGGGCCTCGTGATAGTCCTGAGATGGTTAGCCGGGACGAACCAGAACAAGAACCTAGCAAACATGTCACCGAGGTTGTAGCATTCCGGTGAGAGCTAGTCTGCACATCTCTTGGCAGGCATCGTTGCTCGGGGATTGGAACGGTCACATCCCTCCGCATAGCCTTGGACAGTGGATCCGTAGACCACACGGCTACCATCCTTGACGATCTGCAGACGGTCGGATGGTGAGTCCAGATTCTAGGGTTGTATTATATCGACCGAGACCGTAGTCGATGGATTTTATTGACGGTGACCCCGTCTTCGGACGGTGTTGTAGTACTACACAATTTTCGTTGTCCTTACGGCATCCGGGGAGGATATAAGGGCACGGCGGGTTCGCTAGGAGAGGCATGGCAGGCGACTAGCGACACCGAGGAGAGTGATCAAGGGTCACCCGTCACCTCCGCCAATATCAGTGCAGCGGGTATAGGAAGGGAAAGAGAGAAAAGCACTGATGGGCTTGGTGATGCTCTTTGGCCGGAGTATTCACTAAGCATAGGCTGGCAGCCCGAGTCTTGAGACTGATAGCTACTATTAGTACACCGTAGATGACATTCCGGTGATATCGATGATATAGCTACATTAGTACACCGTAGATGACATTCCGGTGACATCGATGATATATCTACATAGTACACCGTAGATGACATTCCAGTGATATCGATGACATCGCTACGTAGTACACCGTAGATGACATTCCGGCTATATCGATGACATAGCTACTAGAGACACCGTAGGTGACATCTAGTGCTACACATTTGGTATATGCTTACACAGTTATTTTGCGATTATGATATGCTTCACATGTATTACTTGAAAATGACTTTTAATAAACCCAAGATATCCTAGATTAATCCTCCCAGCCTTTGATTTCCTTATTCGGTTTCGAGCCGTAATTTCGCACTAGGCCGCAAGGCTGAGCACACCGCTTTTCCCCGTGTGTGCATGTGAGTTAGATGATCATACGAGACGGTTGATGAATATGAGTCATTTGATGAATCTATTTTTATTTATGGATACTTTTTGTCATAGAGTTGTAATAGGTTTATCGGGACTGTGTTAGAGATGTTGAGTTGGATATTTTGATTATATATTCCGCTGCGTAAATGATGTGTTTGGATTGTATGTATCACTTGATGCCTTGTATGGGTCGCTCATACGGCGGTTTCCACATGCCCGACAGTAGGGTCGGGGCGTGACACCTTCAAACTCATAATCAAGAGCATGCATGTTATAGCATCTCACATGAACTAGCATGATATAACTTTCAAATTTATATCAAAAGCATGTATACAGTAACAACATACATGAACTAGCATGATATAACTTCTAATAACTTACATGCTAATTAAATATGTAACAAAGCAGATGTATCACTTATTAGCATGTACAATAATTAACAACTACCCTTAGGATTCAGCATCTGTAGTAGGCCAATTTAAATTGAAATCAGAAGCCCTCACCTGAGTCTCAAGTAGAAATTTAAACAAGAATCACAGCTTGACCGTGATTCTTAAGAGTAAGCAAGCAAGCAAGCAAGCAAGCAAGACAAATCCTTCCTACTTCAACACAAATCACAGCTTGGCTGTGATTTATCAAGCAATAGCACAACAACCAATAATTTCCTAAAATAAATCCAATGCAACAACCAAGCATGCATAAATAACATATCTCAAACAATCCTCTTAACTAACCCCACTACCCACAACCTCACACCAATTTCCTTTTTTGTTGCTTTCCTTTTGATCAATTAACCATTTAACAATTCAATCAAATACTACCACTATAGTTATTCAATCAAACATGTTTACATTTAAATTATATAGTAAGAACACAATTTAAATTTCTATTCGCACAATTAAATCATTCTAACAGTTTGATCTAGTATACCACCTTATTAATCTAAAAATAATATTAATAGTTCTGTAAAATTTCAATCACTAGATATAAATCAATTAAGTCACAATTTCTCCAATTTTATAAAATATAAAAGTTCATAAATCTAATTACCCAATTTACTTACAACATGAGACTTATAAATTCTGTAAAATTTCTAATTAAATCATTTTAATTCTGTTTAACATGAATCAAATATAATAACACTATTAAAATATTCTTTCAAACAAATATCATCAAAATAATTTATTTAACACTTAAATAAACCGAAACTACCTCAATTAGTTCAAAATACCACCTTAATAGTTCAAAAAAATTACAATTAAATCATAATATATATATATATATATCATTTCTGATATATTTATACACTCAAAACCCTGAACCCAACCTAAAATAATTCAAAAGGCCGGTCTAAAATATGTTAAAAATTTTAAATAAATTTCTTAAGGCTTAAAACTCACCAATCATACCTTAGCCACTTGAACCAAATTAAACCGATCAACAAGCCACGAAACTAGCCAACCCACAGCCGAAACTCAACTAAACCGACTGTTCACCGAACCGGACCAACACACGCGCGATGCACGTTGTCGGGCTATGCTAGGCATCGGAAGACCACGGCCTATAACCCATTGTATGGGTAAATTTGATATTCAAGGTGTGAAGGAGGGCACTATCTCTTAAATAGGATCATGATGCAACTCCTTTCCAAGAATTCCCTAATGTGGGACTAAATATTTCTTAAATAGAAAAAGATATAACTCCTTTTCAAGAATTCCTTACCGTGGGATTAAATATTTCTTAAATAGAAAAGGATGCAATGATAAATGAGACCGATGGCCTATGCAAGTATTAAACTCATGACCTTTGTGTCATTAACACGATGCTTTAACCAACTAAGCTAATAAGAAAATAATAAATTTTTATTTTTTTAAAATAATAGGTTCAGAAAGAATAACATATAGAGAAATATTTTTTTTAATTTCTTTTCTTGGATGCTTTCTTCTTTAATGCGATAAACAAATATATCATATCTTGTATTCAATGTGTCCTTGGTCATTTACTTGAGTGGCATTTAAAAAAAAATTAAAACACCTATTTCATTCCTTGCCTTCTATTTCTATGACACCAAATAGGAAATAAGAAAAGGGAGTAGGTTTAGATACTTGAATTCATGAGTATTAGAAAATTTAAATATGCTTGCAAATTGATTGGGAAACGTTCTGTAGTGACGATGATTAAACACAGTATGGCCGTGGATCTATTGAATTCCTAATTTAAAAAGGCTTAGGTATGTATGTTGTTGTTTTGGCTAGTTTACAACTACTGCAGAAGAGCTCCTAAGTGGGTAATTGTTAATAAATTTTTTATACTATCTGTGATGTGCATTTTGTTGTTACTTTATGGAATGTACATTTTTTACAATGACATGTTATATGATATTTTCTCCCTTATTCTTGTGTTCTTAAATTCTAATGGTATATGACACTAGGAAGAATATAGAATACATAGATGACATATGAACATGCTAGGTGACAAACAAAATTAGTTATGTGACATATTTACATGATAACCTAAACTAGTTAGAATACCTAGAGACATAGACCTGAACTTCTAGGAATCATATTAGTCTATATAACATAGTATTTCTCTCATAAAATCGGTAGTGGAGGCATCACCTGACCTAGGCAGAAACTTAGACTAGCACTGACGGGCTTAGGGTTGTCCCCAGCCTGGGCTTACCTTAAGCATAGGCTAGCAGCCTTAGAAGTTAATATTTTTTATTTTTTTTAGAACTTAATGAATCTTGAACCCAAAACCTCATGATACTCTCGTATAAAGCTCAATTACTCTAACCAGAGTAGTGTACACTTTGTGTACCCTTAGGAGTTAATATTTGAAACTAAAAACTTAGAAAACTCTAGATACATATTTAGACTTTTAATATTTAATCATTTAATTATGTGTATGCTTTATTTCATAATTATTTTCTGATTTGATATTGATATAACTGCTGCTCCTCTGGACATGTATTGTTAGCCCATTTCTTTTGCTTGGAGAAGTTTCTATCTGTAGGTACTAAGTCGCAAGACTTAGCGTATGTAAATTTTCCTCGAGTGTAGGCATTGAGATATCGCTTAGGAGACGACAAGGAATGATGGGTAGCGGGATTTAATTCTATAGAAGAGCATTAATAGAATTGATTAGTCATTATAATATATACAATATAGATTGTAGACGGATTGTATTAACTTTTTATATAACCTATGAGTAAATTGTAAATCTAATTAGTAGCTTGATTATAGAAATTTTTATTAGTAATTATAGATTTGAGTACAGTAATTTAGCATGTTGCTATAGTAATTTAGCAATTATAGCAGCTGACACCCTATTCGGTACGTTGCTACAGTAATTTAGCAATTATAGATTTGAGAAGAGTATTCAATTTAAGGAATCTAAGTTGTGTTAAACTATAAATTGGAATTCTAGTTTGATACCGATATGTTCGATATGGCTGGAGATTTGTATCAATAATCTTAGCAAGCTTGAGCATCTAAGGAGAGAGTATCAAGGTATTTAACTATAATTGAAGTAAAATCAACAATGGAGGTTGTTATAATCAATTTGGAAATGGAGGTTTTGACAATGCTGCAATTGAAGGTTTCATCTAGATTTCTTCCAAATTGAGTTTATGCATTTGGCTTAGAATAAAAACAACTACATTAGCAACCCTTGGGAGTGCTAATGCAAATTTTCAGCAATGTACTCCGTTACTCTGAAATTTCAACAAACTACCATTTTAAATTTCAAAAAAATTCAAATAGCTATAACTTCCTCATCAATAATTAGATTGAGATGCCATTTTGAGAGTAGATGCGCGTATCAGTGTTGAAGTTGTCCACAAAATTTTAGCTAATTTGGACAACTGTAAGTTTAAAGTTCATAATAACTCACGAACAAAAATCAGCAATCCATAATTCAATCTATTCAAAATTTGATACAAGGCTACAATAACTGATACACTATAGTAATAGTGATATCAGTTCATTTTATTATTCAAGATTGAAATTGTGATGAAGTTAGTCCAGTCAAAGGTTGAGGAATGCTCTTGGGATCTTGGTGAAGGTGCTCAACCTAAAAGCATAATTGCTAGAACAGGTTGAGTAGCAAGCAAGCATGTTCAGGAAGGTTTCGTGATGGGATTGTTGTGCTATATTTAGATCAGAGTTGATACTTGATGTACTGCAAATTAAGATCTTGATACTCTATCCATAAGGCTGAGTTGATAGTAGGCTGGCAGGAGTATTTGCAACCATGTTGATGTAGCTTCAACATGGATAGTTTAAACAACATGTTTCCCCTCTCTCCTCCACGTAAGGCTGTGTACTCTTTTTTTTGTTCTAACACCACAAACACATCTTGTAGTTCATATCTTACCTATATTTAACACTTTCGTGAGATTTAGACAATGTGGATCTAAATTTCATACCCTCTCTCCTCTCCAATTTCTAAATGAGGTTATGTGTTATTTTCTTGTTCTGACACCACAAACACTTCGTGCGGTCAATATCTTGCTAATATTCAAGATTTTAATAAGTTTTAAACAATATGGATCTAAATTTCATATCCTCTCTCCTCTCTTTTTTCCATTCTGACACCATAAACATGTCTTGTGGTCAATATCCTACATATAATCACAACATTCGAGTGTTATTGACATATGACTAAGAACTTTAGATATCTTAGGGTTATGATAACCTAGGAGATGATGTTAGGGTTCTTAGTTGTTATGTGCCAACATATGGTGAGGAGCCATGTGCTAGTTGAGGTAGAGGTGCAATATCACGTCCCGACCCATTGGTCGAGTACGTGGCAACCGCCGTATGAGCCCAAAGAACCCATACAAGGCATTTTATTAATATTTACAACTCACATACATCATCAATGCAGCGGATAATACAATTAAATCATTTATCTCAACTCTACTAACACAGTCCCGATTTACCTACTACAATATTATGATAACATCAATGATAGATAGACTATGTTCGTCGATAATCTTATCTCCATCAACTATCTTGAACGATCATTTGGTAGACTTGCACACACGTTGAACGCAGTGTGCTAAGCCTTGCGCCTTTGTGCTTACAACTCTAACCGCAGTAGAATATCTCAAGTAGAAAAAAAGAGATTTTAATATGTCCTTAAATCATTTAGTGAATCAAGCAAAGCATATAAAATCAACATGTAGAGTATGAAATTTTTTATAAATAGAACATATAATGGGTGTATGTAATTCAAACTGTAAACATAGAGTATGTCAATGTCTCTAAGTATCTGTCCTTAAGAATGTGTCATGTTATTCCAATACTGTGATATGGACAGACAGCCTATGCTTAAGGGATCTCCTGATCAGGGAGTTCCCATAAGCCCATCAGTGTCCTCTGTCTATGTCTCTACCTATGCCCGTCACACTGATGTTGGCGAAGAGGTCGGGCGACCGTGAATCCCTCTTCATTGGTCTGCTAGTTGAATCTACGTCCTAGCAACCTATCACTCCATGCGTCTTCCCCAGACAATCCATGGAGCAACTCGTGTAACACACTATCTCCAGACAGGGTCACCACACCTAAATGTACACATCGGCCATGGCTAGCCGATAATTAATTAAACCCCAGGATCCGGACTACTTTTCAGAACGTCTACAGAACGTCTGGTATAATAACCGAATGGTCCATAGATCCAATATCCAAGGTTATGCGAAAGAAGTGACCATCCCAATTCAAAAGGAGCGATGCCTGCCAGGAGATGAGCATTCTAGCCGTCGTCGGAATGCTATAACCTCAACGATATAATAACTAGATTCTTGGTATGGTTGTACCCCCGCTAACCATCTTAGGACTATTACGGTGGTGGCTTCGCGTCACACGTGTGGGTATAGTGACTATGTCACGAGTTTCTTTGGCAATAAGTCGATCCATATTGAATTTCACCCTTTATGACCATTATGATTTTAATATTTTGGGTGGTATAGTTTTCTGAGTGTCAGAGCCCGTATCCATAGTTCAGAATATCCACCATGATGTATTGTTAATATTTCCTTACATATGTGTGATATTGTCGCATGACTATAGATTTTATTTATTATTGTCTATGTAGATGTCAAACTCTAGTATAACCTACTTCTCTACATCGTGTTTGTAAATGTAACACTAATGTTTTATTTTTATCACATCATCATGGGAGATATTAATAAAAGGATTTAAGAGCATCCTAGCATACTCAGATAACAGTACATGCAAGACTATAAGCATAACATATAAGCAAGATTAAGACTATAAGCATATCGCATAAGCAAGATTTAGGCTACAAGCATATCATGAGAACAAGATTGTTTAATATACAAACATGCATCAAGTTTAATTTAAATATTAGTTTCCTAAGCAGTAATGTTGTTATCTCCTTAAATTCCACAACTTGAAAATAGTCTACTGTAGTGAACCAGCGTACCTGAATAAGTAGAACGGTCTTCAAAATCAACCGTATATCAGCTTGCACATCATTTAATTATTCCAATGTATTTACCTATTACAAATAACATTACCTTTAGATACGACCTTTAATATTATCTATCATTAATCTTATCTACAAGATACTAAATCTACTATCTTTACTATTTTGCTCACCTAACCCATCCTAAGCTGATTAATTATTCAATTAGGTTTACTTAATTCAACTTAATCTAATTAATCAACTTTATTTAATTTATGAACCTTAATCCTAATCTCCAAGTAACCGAGTCTAAATTTTCCTAAAAGCCCAATTAAAATTTCAAGTCGTCCACAATCCCATCTAATCAGTCCTTAGTTTTGCTTAGTCATAACATCTAGTTACTAGCAGGGTGGAAAGTGATAATTATACCCTAGTGTTAACCTACATTCGACTATCCATTCAATTATTATTATTGTACCACATGTATAAGGTCGTCGGCGGCCAAAGGAGGAAGAGCTCAAAGTCGACGGTGGACGGTGGCACCCAGATCGTCGAAGGTCGTCGGCAGATTGGGAGAGACGGAAGAGAGGCGGAGATCCCTTCTGGTGACGCACACACAACCGACGGCAACAGGTAGAATAGGAGAGAGAGCTCGAGTTCACAGGGGCTCTGGTGCTCAGTTGAGGGCGCGATGGGAAAGGCCAAAGGAGGATGTTTCGCCGTCAATCTCGTGGTGAGGGATCCGGAGAAGCGGCGGTGCGGCAGCGTGTGAAGATGCTGAAGGAGAAGGCGCCGTCGCGAGCTCGCCCCAATCTAGGGCTTGGAGCGCGTGCGTAATGCACCTGCGAAATCAAATCCTCGATATGCCCCTACTAGTTTCGTTTAATTACTATATACCCTGCTTTGACATTTATACCCCCATCAGATATAATTATTTACCTAGTATTGCTTTTCTATCTTTATCCCTTTTCCTATCAAATATTTACTATGCTATTTTTCATATTACCCCTTCCATTCCTACATATTATTATTATTATTATTATTTTTTTAAATTATTTTTCTACAAAATTTTAGGGTTTACAAGTTCTCACCCCCCTAAAAATTTTTGGTCCTCCAAAAATTATAATTATCATAATAGTATACATAGTTAGGATTTGCATTATGAATAAAGAAGTTTACTACCTTTATAATTTTTCCAACTACTAAGTGCTTTGAATAAATCTGAATAGTGGGACCGGATCTGTTCCTTTGGTTTCCTAAGTGTCTTTCTCTACCTCCATTATTATTATCATTCTTTTTTTTTTCTCTAAAGGATCTTTCACCAAAGATATTTCCTTCCTCACGATCTAGAGGCGTTTTATAGACAAAACAAATAGTCATATTGTTGTATCTCCATTATATAATCACCGATGTAGTTTATCTTCTAGATACCTATTTGCAAGTTGAGGATTTTGTGTTGTCTGAATAAGTTTATATTATCTAATTCCTCAACTATGACACTTTAACATAGGAAGGAAATTATGGTGTTTATCTCTTGTCAACTAAATTTTTTTTTTTTGAATCCTAGAGGCAAGTATGTAGACTACTTTTGGATTCAAAGGAAGAATAAGGAAATTTTTGTTTTTCCTCGGTTGGGATTTCTCAAGTATCATATAAGAAATTTTATTACCTCTGCTTTGATCCTCTCTAACAGTAAAAGTGACAGAGCTAAATCATCTACCATTTTAACCCATGGAGGCCAAGGAGAGAAGAATAAAGGATATGACATTGAATGAAAAATTAAGAGAGCTCATTAAGTTAGATACCCTAATTCATCTAGAAAGGATTAAAAAGACACATGTTTAGCATTCTCCTAGCCCACAATGAAATCACATGGTAAAACAACATGCAAGGGTTTGATGTCCAAAGCTCAAAAATTGATACTAATGATGAAAACTAGTTTTCACTGGAATAATGAAATCACATCATAAACAAAAATTCAAATGGAAGTTGCAAGCAATCAAAACATATTTTCTTAAAGAATAGAATGCTATGCGAATAACTATGATCAATCAAGGTCTTATATAGTATAACTAGGTTCATATGTAAATACTTAAGTCATGTAGTGAAAAGTCATATGCTCTCTTATACAGTACTTGACAAGATTGAGGAAACCAAAAGAAATACATAGGTGAGTAATTGCATCTTATTTATGAAGAAATACTACAGTTTATCTGACTGATAGATGGAGCTAAATATCAAGATAAAAGTAGGAGGTATGTTTTTCCTTATTCTCAAGATCATGCCCCAATATAACAAAAATTCAATACATGAGTATGTATTCATGGATGTACAATTTGATGATATACATGGACACTCCACTTGTGTTATATCTTTCTTTTAATAGTATCAATAGATTTCATAATCCTATTTAGTATCAATCTTTTACAACCTCATGTTCTATTACCATCTTGAAGGTAACACCAGTATTAGCTTGAAGTCCCTTATGATCATCATATGTGGTAGATCCAAGGATAACCTTCGTTAATACAAATCCTAGGAGGGTATGAACGATAAGGAATTGAATTAAAATGATCGAACATATATTCTCATTTTGATGTTGAGCAAAGAAGATGGGTTCAAGATATATCCCCAATTGTAAATTTTTTTTTTCTCTTTCTCCATATTTCTAAAGTCCTCAAAGATAAGGAAGAAGATGAATATGATAACACAACCTGGGTTAGGTTGATCTAATCAGAAACATATATCAAGTGTGGATTAATCTAGAACATCCATTTCAAGTCATTTAACTTTGGTTTAACCATTTTGGTTTAATTAGAGGAGTGTTCATTATATTTCAATAGGTTAAACAAATTGACCAATCAAATAGAGTATAAACTCTAATTTATTTTCAGAGTTGGATTTTAAATTTAAAATTCTATTCGATGTTTTCCTCACAACAAAATTCAGCATACTGAATTTTATTTTTATTTTATAAATAAGTGCTCAAAATAAGATAGTATTATATAAATACACTAATTCAAAATTGTAGGCTTCATATAAAATGTGTTTTCTAATTTTTTTTAGGTTTACCCTTCGTCATGGAGTTCTTTTTTTTAGTCTCTTTCCTTAGTTATTTGGACTTTGCAATCTTGGTAATAATTAAGATTTAGTCTTGGTTATCTTGCAAGACTATAAACCTATGAGTAATATAAGGAAAGGAACAAATAAATAAAATATGAACATAACAGCTAAGAAAAATTAAATGTACATATTAGAGATTAGGTTTATAATTCAAAAAGAGCTAAACTTCAAATGTTCCTTACAAACTAAGAAAGAAGATAACAATAATGATAAATGAAAATAATCTTAAAATGGAATTGTGAAACTTTTTAAACTAGGTCAAATTTTTATTATGTATGAATTTACACCTAGGAGATGATTCAATTTCTATAATATATGAAACAGACAAGAAAGCTAATAGGTTCTTAGAGCAAATCCATGGGGATAGAAATCAATGTGCGAAGATCATAAAAAAGATAAAAGAAACATCCAACCCCAATATTGCAAAAGATAGTGAAGATAAACTATAACAAACAGCTCCATCATCCAGTGGAAGAGGATATAATTTTCAAGACCAATGGAAGACAAGATTTTATTTCTGCTGCAAAAATTTTGAAGTGCCAAACCAATGCAGATGCAAAAATAATTGTGGAGTAGCAAAGTATGAAGGAATTTGAGATAATGTCAAACGGTATATTATCCGACAATAACTATGTCAATGAATCCCAAGACTAATTACATAGAGATGTACCACGGCATTTTTTTTTCCTTGCATCTATATACAAAAGATAAGATTATCATATTTGGGAGTAGAAAACTTACGATCTTGCATATAGATGCACAACTAGATACAACCATTGTGGTTATACAACAAAATATTTTCATATACATCTACATAATGAAATAAGAGTCTCAAGTTGACAAGAGATAGAAACATGTTAAGTCAATCTTTATCATAGCCAACAAAGTAGTATTTGTAAACCCCCAACCTTAATTTAAAAAAAAAAAAAAAATCAGCCCTCTTCTTCTCCCCTTCGATCCGACGCCTTCACCTTTGCTCGAGTCACTCCCGTCGCGGTGTCGACCTCCTTTTTCCCTTCGACGATCGATTGGAGCTCCGCCGCAGCTCCTCCATCTTGCGGCGAGGAGATGATTGCAATATCGACCCGACTGTGTTCGCCGACAACCGATCTGGGTTCATCGTATTGGGTTGCTGTTCACCAATCAGCCCAATTTGTGATTAATTTATGGATGTCTTAATTTGAGAGTGGGTTTGATGTTGGCTAATTGATGGAGTGATGCTATCTCCCCCACCTCCTTCTCCTTTCCCTATCATGCCTTCCCTTTCTCCATTATGTGGTTTTCTCTTTTCTTTACCTTAAGTTATGTATATAGGATAATAATGAGGGATGTGGAGAGAATTGAATTGAGGTCGGCACTAAGAAAATATTGTTAAATTCCAATTTGTTAGATAATATATAATGATGTTGTTTTATGATACCTTGCTTTTGAATGTGGGTTTGAGGGTGTTATTTTGGCGAGCTTATGATGAGTGTTTCATGTGCTTTGATTGATGAGTTGATGATGTGGTTTGCTGAGTTTTTCATAGCGCTTTGATGACTTAAAATTTGGTTGTTGAGTTTTCATGATTTTGATGGTTGTTGATGCATTTTGGGTGCTTTGATGGTTGATAAATTTAATGCTATTTGGATTAAAAATGGTGATGTGATTTTAAGTGACTTATGTTGTTGTTGAATGTTGATGATGGTGTGGTATTTATTTGGGTGATTAGTTCGTGTTATTGATTTATTGATGGCTTGATGGTGAATGTGAGATTTCTATATGGTTTGATGGATATGAATTGTTGATGTTGTTATTGGTGATTGGTGGTGGTGTTTTTAACTGTTGTCAATGGTTTTGATTATGGTGAATTTTGAGTTATGTGGTGTATTGTTGATTCTAATGATTATGTGGTTTTGATTTATGGATTTAATGGTTGTGATGTTGATTTGATAATTGCTAGTTGATCTTATTCAGTTGATGGTTATGGATGATGTTGTTTGATGAACTTTTATGGTGGTTTGATGATAATATTGTTGTTGTGGTTTGCTGATGGTGTGATGTTGCTATTTGGGTTTAGTTTGATGGAGTGATTGAATTAATGGATTGTGGTAATGTTATTAATGGTGGTGAGTTGTTGCTGTTGAATCTTAGTGATAATGTGGTTTCGATGTTGGTGAGTTTTTATGTCACGCCCCGACCCTACTGTCGGGCACGTGGCAACTGCCGTATGAGCCCAACAGACCCATACAAGGCATCAAGTGATACATACCATTCATATACCTCGTTTATGCAGCGGAATTTACAATTTAATTATCTAACTCAACATTTCCTAACATAGTCCCGATAAACCTACTACAATTCTATAATAAAAGACATCGAGAAATAAAAATAGACCCATCGACGGACTCATCTTCATCAAATCTCTCGGACAGTCATCTAATACACCTGCACACACGGGGAAAAGTGGTGTGCTCATCCTTGCGGCCTAGTGCGAAATTACGGCTCTACCGAATAAAGAAATCAAAGGCTAGGAGGAGTATTCTAGGATGTCTTTGGTTGTTAATCATCATTTTTCAATTGATTTGTGTAAATCAATTTATCGAAAGCAGTAAAATAACATAAATAAAATACCGATGTATAACTCGCTAGATGTCACCTACATTGTATCTAGTGTCAATGTCAACAGTATGTTACCTACGTCAAAATCATACTTTGAAGTTATAAACTCGGGCTGCTAGCCTATGCTTAGTGAATACCCGAGCTAAGGGTATCAGTAAGCCCATCAGTGCCTCTCTGTCTCTGTCTCTACCTATGCCCGCTACACTGATGTTGGCGGAGAGGACGGGTGACCTAGTATCCCTCTCCATTGTTTCACTAGTCGCCGACCATGCCTCCCCTAGCGAAACCGTTGTGCCCTTACATCCTCCCCGGATTCCGTAGGGGCCACAACACCCATGTAGTATTACACGCTGTCCGTAGACAAGGTCGCCATATAACAATGTCATCGGCCACGGCTTGCCGGAATAACCACCCTAGGATCCGGACTACTCATCCGATCGTCTGCAGACGTCAAGGGTGATAGCCGTGCGGTCTACGGATCCACTGTTCAAGTCGTCGCATGTGGAATCACCTTCCCAGTCCAATAGCAGTCGACGTATATCGAGATTGGCGCACATCCGCACGATGGGCTGTGGCAACCTCGACTCCATCGGTGCCAAGTCCATGGTAGGGCTCATCCTTGCTAACTATCTCAGGACTATCACGAGGCCGCCTAAACGACACTCGTGCGGGTGAAGATTTCAGGTAAGGACTTGCTCTATATTTACGGTCTAACCCGACCATGGAGTTTGTACAGTCTCTTACCCTACCAGCTCCCAGTATATAAGCTATGCATAACGTCGGGAGTGGTGCTCCCAGCATCTCAGCTATGCATCAACCTCGGGAGTGGCGCCTAAAGGGACGTCACCGTTTGACCACCGTCGTTGCGCGGCGGTCAACCCGGGGCATATGGAAAAGGTCCCTTTTTCTGTCTAAGTGGCGGTGACGTCGCCAAAGGTTCTAACATGTCGTTATCTACTATCTATGTCCGCATGGTAACTATTTAACACATAACAAGGAAAACAATACAACATGCCGGACATGGATTTAGAACATGTTAGATAAAATAAATTACACTAACATGCACACAAGTCAAATCTTATCAAGCATTATGTTTTATCATATTTAAGACATCCAAGAATTGTTCCTAAGAAAACCCTAGCGGGAATTCCCTAACTTGAATAAATCCTACCATCGGAGAACCAACGCACCTAGATTAGTGATCCGCTCTTCTTAACCAAGTCACGCGGAGATAATCACCCGCCGAGCTACTCAGATCGCGTACCCACAATAGTCCTAATTAACATAATTATTTAAAAAAATTTAATTTATTTTCTCCTAAGATAAATAAATTAAAAATCTATCAATCCAATAATTAAAATAATTATTACATTAAATTAATCCTATACAAGTTTAGGATTTATCCCACCAAATAAATTTTTAAGTAATCATATTTTAAATTTTATCTATTAACTAACTACAAAGGTTAAATTTCCTTAATTAACTTAAATAAATTTTTAATCAATTTATACTCATTAAACTCAAGGGCCCAAGTAGAACCTATAAATTTTTTTACTATTTTTATGATTTTTTATTATTTTAATATTATTTTATTATTTTAATATTATTTTATGAATTATTTAATTATTTTTTTATTTTCTTACCTCGTCAACGGTCAACGGTTGACCGGTCAACGCTGACTAGGTCAGCTGTTGACCCGGTCAACGCTGACTGGGTCAGCGGTGGGCCCGGTCAACGCTGACTGGGTCAGCTGTTGACTCGGTCAATGCTGACTGGGTCATCGGTAGGCCCGGTCAATGCTGACTTGGTCAACTGTTGACTCAGTCAAACGTGCCGGTTACTGTTCATCCGGTTCGGTTCGGTTTGGTCCGGTTCGGTTCGGTTCGGTTCAACTCAACCATTCACTAACCTCACTTAATTAAATCACTAACCTTATTTAACTTATACTAATCATGCAACTTAACTTAACCCGAATCCAAGTCTGACTAAACTCAACTAACTGGTTCAACTCAACCAATTACTTAATCCATTAATTAATCAACTTAATTAATTCACTAACTTTGTTTAATTTACACTAAACATGTTTAATTAAATATAAGCATACATTAACCCTAATCTATACTAATCACATTTTAATAAAACTAATCATGCTTAACTAACACTAACCAAACATTAACTTATTTTATACTAAGCATACTTAATTTTAATTAACCATGCTTCATTAGTCCTTAAGCATGATTAAGGAAGAGGGCGAGGGCATGGGTACCTATGCTCGTCCGCTTCCTCCTCCGACGCCGGCGGTGAAGCTCCTCCGGCTTCGGCGAGCTCGACCCAGCCCCGGAGACGGCTCTCCGGCTCCGGCGAAGGTCTGCCGAAGTGCCTCGCGAGCAGCGGCGGCGACAACGGCGACGAGGGCGGCGAAGGCGAGCTCACTCCCGCTTGGGAGGCGATCGACGAGGGTCGACGCTTCGGCGAGCCCTCCTTGGTCTCGCAGCCAACGGATGGGGGATGGAGGAAGGTCGTCGACGAGAGGACGTCGACGATGGGCGAGGAGGAGCTGCGGCGGCGAGGAATTGCCGCTCGGGGCGTGCGAGCAGACGTTTCTGCTCGCGGCCCTGTTTCCGCCCGCAAGCAGGGGAAAGGTCGGGGAAGAAGGGGGGAGAGCGCGGTAGCAGGCCTCCGCCGTGCTCTCCTTGCCGCGGCGAGAATCCACTGAAGGTGGATGGCGACGGGCGACTAACGGTGGACGGCGCACGGTGGACGGCGGCGCCTGCGTTCGCCCCGCGACGGTGGAAGAGGAGGAGGCGAGGTGTGGTCGCGAGCAAGTGGGGATCGCTCCCACGCTTCCTCCGGTGGTCCACCTCGCGACGGCGAGGACGGGAGGGGGTCGAGGCGACGGCAGCTCGCCGGCGACCTCAACGCCCCTACTACTGTGCGGAGCTGCGGAGAAAGGGGACGCCGCGCGGATTAGGGCGAGCTCCTTCGCCCTCTTCCGCGGGGCTCCTCTTCGAGGGGATGGTTCGCCCGAACCATCCGTATGGGCCGGTTCGGGTGAACCGGTCGGCTAAGCCGGCCTATTTGAACCGGCCGAAATTTTTTTTTTTCCTAAAAATGAGATTTTGAAGGTGGGGGTTTACATTTTATGATGAGTGATGTGGTTTAGTTTTGGTTTTGAATTGTGAAGATGGTCTTGATATTGTTGATGATGGTTTTTGAATTGTGTTATCCATGATGGGTTGTATATATTGTGATGATTTATGTGTATTTTTGATGATGTTATGGTTGGGTAGGTGGTAATGTTGTTGATGGTTTTGGAGTTGATGATGTTGTTATGGTTTGTTATGTGGTAACGTTGTTGATAGATGGTTTTGAATTTTTAAATTAATGCGAATGATGGCTTTGATGCTTTTGAGTTATTGATAGTGATTATATGATTTATTCATATAGCGGTTTTGGTGGTTGACGTTATTTCATATGGTATTTTTGGATGTGAATTATGATGAGTTTTTAATGTTGTTTCATGTGGTATTTTTGGATGTAAATTACGGTGAGTTTTTAATGTGATGGGTTATGGTGAATATAAGAATTTGGTTGATTTATGCTATCGCTCCCATCATCTTCCTCCTTCTCACCTATTATGATCTCCTTCTCATACCCTTATCTACTTTCTCTCTTTTCCTCTTGATGCACGTAATGTGTTAAGATGGAGAATGTAGTTGACGTTGATTTGGGCTTACTAGTTGAGTTGAGTTGATTAATCTAGATTAGACCAAATCAATTACAGACGTGGAGTCATGGATGATTGAATAATGTTTATCATATTAAATTTAAAATATTTTAAATAAAATCTTTATTATTTTAGGGATCTTACTCCAATTTGGAGCTGAGTATTATTGTTATATGTGGGTTAGTTCCGAAGTTCAGATCCCCAAATCAGGTGCGTTGGTTCATCGAATGTAAGATTTATTCAAGCTAGGGAATTCCTGTCGAGGTTTTCTTAGGAAATATCTCGGGTGCCTCAAATATAATAAAATGAAATGCATGATATGATTATATACACATATAAATAAATACATGTTATGCTTACTATGATATTATCTAAATGCATGATGGTATGATTTACCTTGTCTAACATGCATGATTTGCCACATTTACCATGCTACATATACAACATGTCTACACATCTTATCCTGCCTGCTATGTTATTTCTCTATGCTATGATAGCACAACTACCATGCAGATATAGATAAGAATAATGACATCTTAGAAACTATTAGGAGACATCACTAGAAATTTGCTAGGAAGGGGTACTACTTGCATACCTCGTTTGACCACTGCGTACCGCCGATGGTCAGAATGGTGATGCTCCACCATATACCACTCCCGAGGCTATATGTAGCTTAGATACTGGGAGCTGGTTGGGAAATGGGCCAGATAAACTCTAAGGTCGGATAGACTAGATAGCGGAGTGGTCCATACCCGGATACTATTACCCACACGAGTGACGGTTGGGCGTCACCGTGATAGTCCTGATATGGCTAGCGGGGATGAACCTTCCAATGATTCAGCAAAAATGTGGTCGAGGTACCTCAAACCCATTGTGCGGATTGACGGTCAACTCAGCTAACATTGATCGCTTTTGAGTTGGGACGAGGATTCTCTCAAGCCTTGGACAGTGGATCCGTAGATCACACGGTTATCATCCTAGACGTTCTGCAGACGGTCGGATGAGTAGTCCGGATCCTAGGGTTATTATAATTTCGGTTAGCCGTGACCGATGATATATTAAGTTGAGGTGACCCTGCCTTCGGGCAATGTGTAGTACTACACAGAATGTCGTTGCCCTTACGGAGACCGGGGAGGAAGTAGGGGCGCGATGTTTCGCTGGGACGGGGTGTAGGGATCGACCAGCGGGACAGTAGAGAGAGATACACGGTCACCTGATTTCTCCGCCAACATCAGTGCAGCGGGCCTAGGTAGAGACATAGAAGGACAACGCACTGATGGGCTTATGGGAAGTCCCCGACGGGGGAATTTTACTAAGCATAGACTGGCAGCCTGAGTCTTGATACTGATAGACATAGTACACCGTAGATGACATTCCGGTGACATTGATGATATAGTTACTAGAGACAGCTTAGGTGACATCTAGTATTACATATTTCGTATATACTTACACTGTTATTTGAATTTACGATATTCCTCACATGTATCATATGAAGATGACAAATAAATAAACCAAGGGCATCCTAGATTAATCCTCCTAGCCTTTGATTTCCTTATTCGGTTTTGAGCCGTAATTTCCCACTAGGCCGCAAGGCTGAGCACACCAATTTTCTCCGTGTGTGCAGGTACGTTAGATATTTCATCGAGACGGTGGCGAGAATGAGTCCTTCGATGAATTCATTTTTATTTATTGATATCGTTATCTTAGAATTGTAGTAGGTTTATCGGAACTGTATTAGAAATATTGAGTTAGATGTTTTGAATATATATTCCGCTGTGTGAATGATGTATCTGGATTGTATGTATCACTTTGATGCCTTGTATGGGTCCATTGGGCCCATACGGCGGTTGCCACGTGCCCGACAGTAGGATTGGGGCGTGACAGTATTACATTCTCCAAATCCATGGAAGGTAATAATGACCAAGAAGCATGGGGAAGTAATGGAGCAAATAAAGGTAAATGAGAGCACGTTTTAAAAAAAAACATATATGGTCAGGTAGGCAAAGAGAAAGAGGAGACATGCAAAGAGGAATAATATCTAGAGAACAATTGTGGTAAAGGTATAAATAAGTAATACCATAATTGGTAGCACCTAGTACACTAGGAACGAAACTAAGAGAAGAGGAATTATATATTTCAAGGTATATAGGTATGTAGTGGAATAATTCTAAAACTACAAGACTCTTTAGGGACCCCGATGACTTTCCAGAAGAACCATGCAATTAGAGAAATGACTCATAAATTTCTATAATTACTTGAGCACATTGTACACTCTAGAACTCAGGAAACCCATAAATTTTCAAGAAGAATATTCACACTAATGGTTGGTATTAATGCAAGATACTTTACAAGAAGAATTTTCAATAGAGATCCAACCACCGATGCTTCAACAAAATAAAAAGAAGAAAATAATATATCATCAAGTAATCCAAGATACTTTACATGAGACATATTTGGTATTCAAAATAGAAACTTATCAACTACAGAAGCTGAAAAAGGATTAGTAGCCCCAAGATCTGGGTTATGGAATCCTACCCTCAGAAATTTTTTTGTTGAGTTGTAGGTCATAAAGAGGTTAATAGGTATAGTCAACCAACAGGGAAGCTCGGCGACGACTCTTCTTCCCTTGAAAATTTTTCCCTTTTTCGCGTTCGCTGCAACTGCAGCCACCTCGCCGCCGTCTCGCGCCTAAACCGCTGGCGAGTCGTGTAAACCCCCACCTTGAAAAAAAAAAAAATTTAGACCGGCCGGTTCGGTTAGACCGGCCGGGTCAACCGGTCCGCCCGAACCGACCCCATCGAGCAGAACCGTGCTGAAAAGGGCGAAGGAGCTCGCCCTAATCGCGCGACCTCTGCTCCCGTCTTCATCACCTCCGCAGCAGCGGCGACCGACGAGGGCATCGCCGGCGAGCTGCTGCTGCTCCGCCAAGCCCCGTCGCTACCGCCGAGAGGAGGACCCCCGGAGAGAGCTTAGCAGCGGCCCCATTCCCGCTCGCCCCTGCCTCGCTCCAAGGATTTTGCCGCTGCACACGGTGAGGTCGCCGCCGCGATTCCACCGCTCTTGACCGTCGCCACCCATCGACGCCGCCTCGCTTCGTCTCCCCGAAGGCGCAGCGGTCGGCGTTCCACCCAGATCGACGTGAGGACGCAGCGGCGAGTCGTTTGCTCGAGGCGGAAAGAGCAGAGGGCGGACGCGTGAGAGGCAGCGACGGCGGAATCATCCAAATCCGCCCCTTTCCGCTACCCTATTCTTCCGACGGTTGCTCGCGAGCTTTAGGTGAGAAGTCCGGCCCCTATCGACCGCTTCCCACTCCCCATTTCACGGTCGTCGTGCTCGTCGTCCGCAGAAGGTCCGACGACCTTCAAACCCTTCGAGGGTTGGTTTCTCACGGCCGGATTTGATGCAGCGTTCTTCCGGCCATCTCGCGCACGAGGACGCCGGGGGTCGTCGGCCGGAGTCTGCGCTTGGGCGTAGGCAGCGGAAGGGCCGGCGAGGGCGTCGGCGAAGGAGCCGACGAAGGCGCGATCGGCGAAGGAAGCGGCGAAGGTGTTATTTCGCCCCTTTTCGTAATCGTGATTAAACGATTAGCGCTAATTAACCGTGCTTCGTATAAATAAAATATAATTAGTGAAAAATTATGTTATTCTATGCTTAGTTTAATTAAAAGCATGATTAGCGTTAATTAACTAAGCTTAGTGTATAAGAAATTTTTTCTTTAATGAAAACGGTTGGGTCGAATCAAGTGGGGTTAAATCGGTTGGGTTTGAGTTAAGTTTGGGTTCGAGTCAAGTTGGGTTGGGTGAGCCGAATCAAATAAGTTGAACCTGGTTCGAGCTCGAGTCAAACTAGATTGAATTTAATTTAGCTGAACCGGATCCGAACCGAACCAATTCGAATCGAACCGAACCGAACCGGGTGAACAGTAACTCGAACCGTTCACCGAGTCAACAGCTGACCCAGTCAGCATTGACCGGGCCCACCGCCGACCCAGTCAGCGTTGACCGGGCCCACTGCTGACCCAGTCAGCGTTGACCGGTCAACGTTGACCGTTGACTAGGTCGGAAAAATAAATTAAATTAAATAATTAATAAAATAATATTAAAATAATAAAAAAATATTAAAATATTAAAAAAATAAAAAAAAAAATAAAAATTTCTATGGGTTCTACTTGGGCTCCTGGATGACTTGGGCCAAGTTATGGGTGAGTTTGATGAGTAGAAATTGAATAAAAATTCATTAAAGTTATTAGATAAAAATACAAAAATATGATTAATTCATAATTCATTAGGTGAGATTAATCCTAAACATGCATAGGATTAATTTAATGTAATAATTATTTAATTGATAGATTTTAATTTATTTATCTTAAGGGAAATAAATTAAATCTATTTTAAATAATTTTTATTAAATAGGATTATTGTGGGTACGCGATCCGAGAAGCTCGGCGGGTGATATTCTCCGCGCGACTTGGTTCCCAGAAGCAGATCGATATCCCAGGTCCATTGGTTCTCCGTTGGTAGGATTTATTCACGCTAGGAAATTCCCGCTGGAGTTTTCTTAGGAAAAATTCTTGGATATCTTAAATATGATAAACCATAATGTTTGATAAGATTTAAATTGTATGCATGCTAGCATAGTTATCTTATCTAACATGTTTATCTGCTATGTATCTAACATGTTCTACATTCATGTCCGGCATGCTGTATTGTTTTCTATGCTTGTGTTAAATAACTACCATGCGGACATAGATAATACATGCGACATGTTAGAACCTTTGGCGATGTCACCGCCACTTAGAGAAAAAGGGGCCTTTTTCCATATGCCCCGGTTGACCGCCGCGTCCCGACGGTGGTCAAACGGTGACGTTTCCGTTAGGCGCCACTCCTGAGGTTGATGCATAGCGGAGCACTGGGAGCACCACTCTTGACATTATGCATAGCTCATATACTGGGAGCTGGTAGGGTAAGGGACTGTACACACTCCATGGTCATGTTAGACTGGAAATATGGAGCAAGTCCTTACCCGAAACCTTCACCCGCGCGAGTGTCGTTGTAGGCGGCCTCGTGATAGTCCTGAGATGGTTAGCTAGGATGAACCCTACCATGGACTTGGCACCGACGAAGTCGAGGGCCACAACCCATCGTGTGGATGTGCGCCAATCTCGATAGACGTTGACGGCTATTGGACTGGGAAGGTGATTCCACATGCGACGCCTTGGACAGTGGATCCGTAGACCGCACGACTATCACCCTTGACGTCTGCAGACGATCGGATGAGTAGTCCGGATCCTAGGGTGGTTATTCCGGCTAGCCGTGGTCGATGATATTTAAGAGAGGTGACCCTGTCTACGGGCAGTGTGTAGTACTACATGGGTGTCGTGACCCCTACGGTATCCGGGGAGGATGTAAGGGCACGACGGTTTCGCTAGGGTAGGCATGGTTGGCGACTAGTGAAACAACAGGAGAGGGACTCTGGGTCATCCGTCCTCTCTGCCAACATCAGTGCAGCGGGCATAGGTAGAGACTGAAACAGAAAGGCACTGGTGGGCTTATTGATACCCCCGGCCCGTGTAGTCACTAAGCGTAGGCTGGCAGCTCGAGTTTATGAAACCTAAAAGTCTCACCATGACGTAGGTGACATATTATTGATATGGACACTAGACATGACTAGGGTGACATCTAGTGACATGTACACATTTATTTATTTATTTATTTATTTATTTATGATGTCTATTTTTATATGAATTGTTTAAACGATATGGCATGAAAAATGATGATTAATTACCAAAGACATCCTAGAATACTCCTCCTAGCCTTTGATTTCCTTATTCGGTAGAGCCGTAATTTCGCATTAGGCCGCAAGGCTGAGCACACCGCGTTCAATGTGTGTGCAGGTGTCGACGCACGAGATGAGATCGTTGACGGAGGGTTCGTCGCGAAAGGTATACGACTGCTGTTATGAGTTTTCGTATGCCGGTCTTAGATTTGTATTAGGAGATATCGGGACTGTATTTAAGATGTTATTTGAAAATGTGAGTGTATGTAGTTTAGTATTTGTATTTATGCCTTGTATGGGCTTGTCGGGCTCATACGGCGGTTGCCACGTGTCGTCCTGCGGGTCGGGGCGTGACAAGTCGCCTCCTCCGCTGCAGTTGGAGTTGCTCGCCCTCTCTGCGAGCTCGAGAGCCCGCGTTGCCCCAACGCCGAGCAGCAGGCGGTGATTTTAACGCCGTCGCCTGTTCGATCTGCAGCACCACCGGCGAGGAGTGGAGCAGCGGAAGGTAGATGTGTTTTATTTCCTTAATCCCGATTAGTGATTAATTAAGCATGTTTAGTCGTGATTAAACATGTTTAGTATAAATTAGTGTTGTTGAATGCTTAGATTAATTTAAACATGCTTAATGTTAATTAACTAAGCTTAATTGATTAATTAAGCATGATAAATTAAGTTAAGTAAGATTAATGATTTAATTGAGTAGAGTTAGTGAATGGGTTGAGTTGAACCGAATTTAAGTTAGTTGGGTTGGATTTGAGTTAAGTTTGGGTTCGGGTTGAGTTTAGTTAGGGTGAGCTGAATCAATTAATTAAAAGTGGTTCGAGCTCGAGCTAGATCAAATCGGATCGGGTTGGTTGGACCGGATCCAATTAAACTAGACCGGATCCGAGCTCAACCAGATTGAATTAAATTGAACCTCAGTCAAACCAAATTAAATCGAACCGAACCGAACCGGTCAGTGTTGATTAGGATAATTATATAAGTTAGATTTAATAAATTTATATTTGCTTTACTTTAGGAAAAAATAAATTAAATTTTATTTTAAATAATTGTGTTAATTAGGGTTATCGCGAGTACGCGATTCGCGTAGTTCGTCGCAGTGATTCATTTCTACGCGGGTTGGTTCTAATGAGCGGATCACTAACCCAAGTGCGTTGGTTCTTCGATGTAGGATTTATTCAAGCTAGGGAATTCCCGCTGGGGTCTTCTTAGTAACAATTCCTGAATGTCTTAAATATAATAAAATAATGCTTAATAAGATTTGATTTGTTCGCATGTTAGTTTAATTTATTTCTGTTTAACATGCATGATATACCATGATTTCACTGCTAAGTTTTAATATGTCGTGATAGCGTGTCCTGCATGTTATATATTATTTTATTATTTTTCTATGCTATGCTAGCACAACTACCATGCAGACACAGATAGTAAATAACGACATATTAGAACCCCTTGGCGACGTCACCGCAACTTAGACAGAAAGGGGCCTTTCTCATGTGCCCCGGTTGACCGCCGCGTACCGACGGTGGTTAAACGGTGACGTCCCGCTACGCACCCCTCCCGAGGTTATGCATAGCTTAGATACTGGGGGGGCACCACTCCCGAGGTTATGCATAGCTTAGATACTAGGGGAGGGGAGCACCATCCCGAGGTTATGCATAGCTTAGATATTGGGAGCACCACTCCCGAGGTTATGCATAGCTTAGATACTGGGAGCTGGTAGGGTAAGAGACTGTACAAACTCCAAGGTCATATTAGACCGAAAATATGGAGTAAGTCCTTACCCAGAAATTCTTACCCGCACGAGTGTCGTTTAGGCGACCTCGTGATAGTCCTGAGATGACTAGCGAGGATTAGCCCTACCATGGACTTGGCACCGATGGAGTCGAGGTTGCAACAGCCCATCGTGCGGATGTGCGTCAATCTCGGTAGTCGTCGACTGCTATTGGACTGGGAAGGTGATTCCATATGCGACGTCTTGGACAGTGGATCCGTAGACCACATGGCTATCACCCTTGACGTCTGCAGACGATCGGATGAGTAGTCCGGATCCTAGGGTTGTTATTCCGGCTAGCCGTGGCCGATGATATTGATATGATGGTGACCTTGTCTACGGACAGTGTGTAGTACTACGCAGATATCGTTGCCTCTACGGATCTAGGGAGGATATAAGGGCACGACGGTTTCGCTAGGGGAGGCATGGTCAGCGACTAGTGAAACGATGGAGAGTGATATTGGGTCACCCGTCCTCTCCGCCAACATCAGTGCAGTGTGCATAGGTAGAGACAGAGACAGAAAGGCACTGATGGGCTTACTGATACTCTCAGTCCGGGTATTCACTAAGCATCAGCTGGCAGCCCGAGTCTTGTAACCTTAAAGTCTTATTATGACGTAGGTGACATGCTGTTAACTTTGATACTATATACAACTTAGGTGACATCTAGTGAAATATACATCTGAATTTAATTATGATGTTTTACTACTTTCTATAAATTGACTTACACAAAATCAAATGAAAAATGATGATTAACAACCAAAGGCATCCTAAAATACTCCTTCTAGCCTTTGATTTCTTTATTCGGTAGAGCCGTAATTTCGCACTAGGCCGTAAGGCTGAGCACACCACTTTTCCCCGTGTGTGCAGGTGTATTAGATGATCATATGAGACGGTTGATGAAGATGAGTCCATCGACGGGTCTATTTTTATTTATCGATACCTTTTATCATAGAATTGTAGTAGGTCTATCGGGACTGTGTTAGGAATCATGATTTATTTATAATTCCGCTGTGTAAACGATGTATATGGATGATATGTATCACTTTGATGCCTTGTATGGGTCTGTTGGGCTCATACGATGGTTGCCACGTGTCCGACAGGTGGGTCGGGGCGTGACAGTGATTGTTAATGTGATAGATAATTGGTTGATTATAATGAATTAAACAAAATAAATAAAATGATGTGAGGATGTGAGTAGAAGGGTAGATAGGAAATCCTTGTTTGAATTGTATGATTTATAATTATTGGATGTATATATTTTATCTTAGAAAAATTGATTATTGTGCTGTTGCTTGACAAATCACGGCCAAGCTATAATTTGCGTTGGAGTGAGCAGGAATTGCTGTGCTTGATTGCTCGCTTGTTTACTTTTAAGAATCACAGCCAAGTTACGAATTCTTGCTTAATATTGCTTTGAGACTTAGGTGAGGGTTTATAGTTTCAAATTATTTTGGCCTACTACAGATGCTGAGTCCTAAGGGTCGTTGTTACATATTGTACATGCTGATGAGTTGAATGTTTACTTGTTGCATATTTTAATAGCATGTGTGTTTTGATAATTATGATAGATTTTAACATGTGAGATACATGATGCTATTATATGCATGTTATGTATGATTGTTCTCATATATGTCACTGATTGATATGTTCATATTATGTTATAGATGTAGAGACACTTAGTAAGAACATAGAACATTGAAACATGAGACAAAAACTAGAGACACTTTAGGTTCATACTATATTAAAACCTAGAGTGATCTTAATTGACATATGACTAAGAACTTTAGACATCATAGGGTTATGATAACCTAAGAGATGATGTTAGGGTTCTTAGCTGCTATGTGCCAACATATGGTGTGGAGCCATGTGCTAGCTGAGGTAGAGGTACAAGTCCGGTTGACTTAGCCGCAGATGCTTTAGAGTAACCGAGATCTCACTTCGGTGCAGAGCTCACCTTATTTGTGTTACTCTAAGGTAGATGGTGTACTAGGAACAGTACCGTTCAATACGCTATAAGGTTAGGGATACCATAAGGGGAGAAATACAGTAGGGTCCTTAATGAACGATAAGGCTACAAATCAAATTCTCTTTTAGTATCACTTGAAAAATTCAAAATTAATGATCAAGGTTGATATATTAGTTTGATACAATAGGTATGCTTGTCTAGGACTTGGTAGAAAAATCTTCAAAATCAACATTGGGAATATGCAAGTATATGCACAAAAGATAAGCTTAAATTTTAACATGCTGAAAAATGCTAAACTTTCAACAATTATAAGCTTATTTAATTTACTTGCAATTCATACTAGATTGTTCAGTAGCTTGAGGTTCTAGATGGTATTTGGAACCTTTCTTGAAAGAGTTAGGAGTATAACCCAAAGGGTTTTGAAAGAAAACAAAGATTAGGGAGGGGTATACTAAGGAAGAAAAAGATTTATTAACTATCACTAGAAGAAAATTGAATTCGCTTGATGTCAGCGATAGTACCACTTTTGATTGCATTCAAGAGTATTCAATAGTGGAAATGATTTGTATTTTTGAGAATCGTCGGCATCCGAAGAATGGCCACAACATTGAGAACTATATCGTACAATATAGTTCCTGTGATATGCTACTACTTGATGGTTATTTACACAAAACTGTTAGATAAAAATAAAGGAGTGAGATTTGAACAAGATGGATATTAAAATTGAGATTGAGGTAAGATAATACTTTTGATATCAGTACCCTAAGATCATCAAAATGTTGAATGTGAGATGGTATTGATCTCTGTTAATGATTCAAGAGCAAGGAATGACAAAATCAATAAAAGCTAGGGATCAAACTCTACAATTTAACTATGCTCTTAATCAAGTTTTGGATATATAGAGAAAGGAAGAAAGATCACCATTCTCATACTTTGGTTTTCTATTAGGGTATGATAGGAAAGTAATTGGAGAGGATCTCTATCCTTCTTCTCAGCCCCAGATAGAGGAAAGAATATTTCTAGTTCTATAGCAAGGATCAATTTTTAAATATCTAAGGCTGTATAAGGTATCAATATTTAAATTTCTAATAAATCTTAGATCATGCTTTATTGATACCAATAGATAAATGACCCCCTTATTTGGCAATAAGGAAGGAAAATAGCTGTTGCAACTTAAGACAATTAAATGCTCAGTTTGGGCAGAAGTCACAGGATGGTAACTTAGGAACTTTATAAAAAGGAAATTTATGAATTTAACTAAAGTAATTGATCGGTCCATATCATGTGGGTAAATGAGGTCATATGTTCAATAGCTGGGTGAGATCAACTAGAACCAAGATAACTTAGTTGCTACATCAAACAAGGAAAACATAGAAAAGTAATTGCACATAATTTTAGTGATTTCAGTGGGTCATCCAACATCAACACCAACCAGTAATAGGTATAGAACCCCAATAATAAGTTTTTTATAGTCTCACATGGAAGGCTCCAAATATCTAGGTCTTTCTAGGTCAAGTTTTTAGCAATCACTATACAATTCAAGCACAGTCAATATAATCCAAAAGCACACAACAATAAGCAAATAATTTACTTATTAACATCAATCAAAACAAGTACAGAACATCATCAAGTAAGGACATAAAACACAATGCAAACAAGTAAGGGTAACATAGGCATAAAAGGATAAATCCCCATGTATCCCTAAAATTTCTCTTTACCCCGTTAAAGTTATCTCACATGTGTACTTAGGCCCTATGGTGTATCTTAAGTCTTATCCTTACTTTTAATGTTATATTTTTAAACTTGGCTCTGATACTACTTTAATTGTCATGCCCCAACTCCACCTTTAGGCACGTAACAACCGTCGTATAAGATGTACTTCAACACCACAACTTATACAAGGCTAAAAAGTATCACAAAGCACTATAATTTTATTAATTAAACATAGCGGAAGCAAATACATTTGACAATTTAATCATCACTACATTTTAAATCTCTATCTAGGTCGTCAAATTGATGTTGTTTGCCAAGCTAGGTTCTCCCTCACTCCCGGCTAAGATCCATCTGTAACTTGCGCAATAGGGAAAAGTGTGCACATCTGAGTCACGAGACTCAGTGAGACTATAAAAAGCACCCTAAAAATGGGCATAAGGTATTGTACAAACTAACAAGAAAATATATCCACTAAAACCACATATTTAAATTGACATATCAATAATCTAACAAGGCAACAACATGCAATAGTATGAACATAATCATAACATGACATATAACAGGATGTAGGAAATATGATCATAATAGTGCCACTAAATCCATATGTCATATCACTTTAATTATTATTTCATCATCTATCCATTCTACACCTAAGACAGCCACTTATGTTCAAGGTGAATCACTCATAAGAGATTTCCCTGAACCCGTCAGTATCAACTCTATGTCTCTGTCCTATATACTTATACACTGACGTTGGCAGAAGGAGCTGGTAATCATGTCACCCCTTCTTTCCAAACACAAGTACCATACAGTGCTGTAATTCTGCACCATGGCAGGATCACCATACAAAAATAACAAACACATCCGTCTCCAGCCTAGCAAGTTGAGACTCATTGTATACGATACCAATGAACCTGGACTGCTCAGGGATCCTACCACTGTTGAGCATGCCAGAGTCTTTTAGGTTCCCTAACCTCGGTAGCGTATTGCACGGTATTGTTCCTAGCAAACCACTCTACCCTGGTGTAACACAAATAAGTTGAGTTTTGCATTGAAGTGAGATCCCGACTACACCAAAGTATTAGTGGCTAAGTCAACTGAGCTTGCACCTCTACCGTACTAACACATGGCTCCTCACCATATGTTGGTACATACCAGTCTAAGAACCACACATCTTCTCCTAGGTTAGAATAACCTTAAGATGTCCAGAGTTCTTATTCATATAACAATTTAGATCACGTTAGGTGTTTATCATAACATGAACCTAAAGTATCTCAAGTTTTATCTCATGTCCACATGTTCCATGTTCTTACTATGTGTCTCTACATCTCTAGCAACATGAACATATTATGTAATCAACATGACAGGAGCATAAAAACATCAATAACATACATATAACAGCATCATACATATACCAGCATGGTATAATCCTTCAAACTCATAATCAAGAGCATGCATGTTATAGCATCTCACATGAACTAGCATGATATAACTTTCAAATATATATCAAGAGCATGTATATAGTAACAACATACATGAACTAGCATGATATAACTTTCAATAACTCACATGCTAATTAAATATGTAACAAAATAGATGTATCACTTATTAGCATGTACAATAATTAACAACTACCCTTAGGACTAAGCATCTGTAGTAGGCCAATTTAAATTAAAACCATAAACCCTCACCTGAGTCTCAAGCAGATCTTTAAACAAGAATCACGGTCTTAAGAGTAAGCAAGTAAGCAAGCAAACAAGGCAAATCCTTCCTACTTCAACACAAATCACAACTTGGCTGTGATTTAACAAGTAATAGCACATCAACCAACAATTTCTGAAAATAAATCTAATGCAACAACCAAGCATACATAAATAACATATCTCAAATAATCCTTTTAACTAACCCCACTACCCACCACCTCACACCAATTTCCTTTTTGTTGCTTTCCTTTTGATCAATTAACCATTTAATAATTCAATCAAATACCACCACTATAGTTATTCAATCAAACATGTTTACATTTAAATTATACAGTAAAAACAAAATTTAAATTTTGTATAATTAAATCATTCTAACAGTTTGATCTACTATACCACCTTATTAATCTAAAAATAATATTAATACTTATGTGAAAATCCAATCACTAGATATAAATCAATTAAGTCACAATTTCTCCAATTCCATAAAATAGAAAAGTTAATAAATCTAATTACCCAATTTACTTACAACATGAGACTTATAAATTTTGTAAAAGTTCTAATTAAATCATTTTAATTCTGTTTAACATGAATCAAAACACCTATTAAAATATTCTTTCAAGCAAATATCATCAAAATAATTTATTTAACTCCTAAATAAACCTGAGCCACCTCAATTAGTTCAAAATACCACCTTAATAGTTCAGAAAAATTCCACTTAAATCAATAAAAGTTCAAAATACCACCTTAATAGTTCAGAAAAATTCCACTTAAATCAATAAATAAATAAAATAAATAAATATATATATATATATAAGCATCCTACCGTTCACCGAACTGGACCAACACACACGCAACGCACCATCTCTTAAATAGGATGCAACTCCTTTCCAAGAATTCCTTGATATGGGACTAAATATTTCTTAAATAGAAAAGGATGCAATGATACATGAGATCGGTGGCCTATGTAAGTATTAAACTCATGACCTTTGTGTCATTAGCACACTACTTTAACCAACTATGCTAATAGGCAGATAATAAAAAAAAATTTAAAAAAAGAAAAACAAGATTTACAATAATCTTATTTAGTTCTTCTGCTCATGTTCTAATCGTTACCTGATCACAAAGGTCTTATGTGAGTACATCATTTGCTAAAGGGGCTGATAGACCTTTAGAGATGCTGGGGTATGTGTAAACCCTATGACCGGATTTGGGCGGCGAGGCAAAGTGGTGGTGTGCGCCGACGATATTGGGTTGGTCCTAAGGCCGCTGTCACGAGAGGTGCAAGGTGAGGAGGCAGAGTACGAGGTGTTTCCGACGCGTTTGGACCAGGGTAGCGGCGACAATCGGCGGTGATCAAGGTGGCGGCGCGGCTGGGTCGCAAGCAGAGGCGAGGTTGCGGGTCGAGCGTGCGCGCGCGAGTGTAACGCATGCGACGGTTCGGCTCCGTCCGGTTCAGGGCTGGTGAGTGTAACGCATGCGACGGTTCGGCTCCGTCCGGTTCAGGGCCGGTTCGATCGGGTTTGCGCTGGTTCTCACGATTTTGCAATCAGTTTTAGAGGGTTCAACTTTATATAATATATATTCGATGAAATTATATAATCAAATATATATGTATGATGGTAGTGATTTGTTATTGTGTATGGTGATCCTGCTATGGGGCAGAAGTACAACGCTATTTTTAGAACTTACTGAGTCTTGAACCCAAGACCTCATGATCCTCCTGTATAGAGCCCAATTACTCTAACCAGAGGGATGTACACTTTGTGTACAACTTATGATATATATATTGATATATGTGATTAGATCTTTTTAAGATTTAAGTTTTGCAAATAAGTTTCTAGTATCATGTTCATATGTTTTATTTGAATAATGTGACTGCTACATTGATATGTTAAGTTTTGCTATATGTTGTGTTATGTTAATTTAAATATGTGATTTCGTAGATATGTTTTCTTGTTAGTTTGTACAATACCTTATGCCCATTTTTAAGGTGCTCTCTCTGTAGCCTCACTGAGTTTCGCGACTCAGATGTGCATATTTTTCCCCTGTTGCGCAGATTACAGGTTGGTCACTTGTACGGGGAGCGAGGGAGAACCTAGTTCGACGGAATAGGTTGTCATTGTAAAGCTAAATATAGATTTAATTTATAATATTAAAATTAAATATAATTTGGTTATGCTTCCGCTATGTTAATAAAAATAATAGTGTTTCTTTGTGATACTCTTAACCTTCTATAAGTTGTGGTGGCAAAGGGCAGCTTATACGACAGTTGCCACGTGCCCAAAGGTGGGTTTGGGGCCTGACAGTATGAGCTGATAATCTCAACTCCTTTGGAAAACTAAATTAGTCGGAAACAGGTTTATAAAACTTGCTATGTGGTTATTCAAGGGGTTGAGCTAAAAGCTGACCTGATACCGTTAAATATGAAAGACTTTGATGTGATCTTGGGTATCGATTGGTTGATGGAGTATCGAGCTGTCATCGATTGTCTCGCAAAGACGGTCTCTTTTTCTCTTCTAGATCAGTCTACCTTATATTTCCAAGGTGACCTTAGGATTCTTCCAAGTAACATAATTTCCATGTTGTCAGCCAAGAAGCTTTTACTGAAGGGATGTGAAGTTTATCTTGCTCATGTAGTTGATACGAAGAAGAAAGGTGTTAAGTTGGAGGATATTCCTGTGCTTAAGAACTTTTTCGGATGTATTTCCAGAGAATTTACCAGGCTTACACTTGGAAAGGCCAGTGGATTTCTGTATAGACCTTATTCTGAGTACAACACAAATATCAAAGGCACCTTATAGGATGGCTCCTGTTGAGTTGAAGGAACTTAAGGTTAAATTACAGGACTTGTTGGATAAGGATTTTATACAACCTAGTGTATCTCCTTGGGGTGCACCGATGTTGTTTGTGAAGAAGAAGAATGAAACCATTAGGACGTGTACTGACTACAAGTAGTTGAATCAAGTTACCATCCAAAATCAATATCCTTTGCCTCGAATTGATATTTATTTGATCAATTGCAAGGTGCTAGGGTATTCTCCAAGGTTGATCTACATTCTAGCTATCATCAGCTGAAAATCAAAAAGGAGGATGTGCCTAAGACTATATTCAGGACTAGGTATAGACATTATGAGTTCTTAATTATGTCATTTGGTCTTACGAATATTCCAGCAGCTCTTATGGATTTGATCCAGAGGATGTTTCATGAGTATTTAGATAAGTGTGTTATCGTGTTCATTGCTAACATGCTTATTTACTCCAAGAGCGGGGAAGAGCATTCCCAACATCTCCACATAGCATTGGAGTTGTTGAGGAAGAATAAACTATATGACAAGATTTCTAAGTATGAGTTTTAGTTGACTTAAGTGGGTTTTCTTGGACATATCGTTACTAGTAAAGGTGTTCAAGTGAACCTAGCTAAAATTGATGCAGTGCTGAAGTGGGAGCAAGCAAAGAATGCTACCAAGGTTCGTAGTTTTTTTAGATTTGCCGGATATTACCGTCGATTTGTGCAGGATTTTTCGAGTATAGCTGCTCCTATGACTAAACTCAGAAGGAAGGAGGCTAAGTTTGTATGAACTCCAGAGTGTAAGTAAAGTTTTCAAGAGTTGAAGAAGAGGTTGACTACCGTTGCCGGTGAGTAGTGTTAGTGATGTAGTGTATAGTGATGCCTCGAGACAGAGGCTAGGTTGTGTGTTGATGCAGGAAGAAAAAGTGGTAGCTTATACTTCTAAACAGTTAAAGAAACATGAACAAAATTATCCTACACATGACTTGGAGTTGGCGGCCATTGTCTTAGCTCTGAAGATTTAAAGGCATTACTTGTATAGTGAGAAGTATATTATTTACACGGATCACAAGAGTTTGCAATATTTGATGAAGTAAGATAATTTAAATCTGCGGGGCTTATACTTCTAGACAATTAAAGAAGCATGAACAAAATTATCCTACACATGACTTGGAGTTGGTGGCTATTGTCTTAGCTCTGAAGATTTAAAGGCATTACTTGTATGGTGAGAAGTATATTATTTACACGGATCACAAAAGTTTGCAATATTTGATGAAGTAGGATAATTTAAATCTGTGGCAAAGAAGATGGATGGAGTTAATCAAAGACTATAATTTGGTTATTAAGTATCATCCTGGGATGGCTAATATGGTGACTGATGCTTTGAGTTGGAAGTATTCCACTACCTTGAGTTGTATTTGGGATTTCTATTTACCACTCTTGAGGAAGTTACAATTCTTGGGGATGGCTTTGTAGACTGATGAACAATGTTGTCTTCTTGCTTAGTTTGTTGTGAAGCCTACTTTGGGCAGTGAGCTGACTAAGAAGCAGAAGCAAGATCCCAAGTTGGTTGGAGTAATTGAAAAGGCGATGGGAGGAGAAGAGACATAATTTAGCCTTAGGGATTATGGAGCTTTGCTTTATCAGGCGAGGTTATATGTGCCTGCTGATGATGCACTTAAGCAGCAAATTTTAGAGGAAGCTCATAGTTCAGTTTATGCTATGCATCGGGGAGATACAAAGATGTATTAGACCATTCGACAGACTTATTGGTGGTCTAGTATGAAAAAAGACATAGTAGAGTTTGTGTCAAAGTGTCTTACTTGTCAGCAAGTTTACTTGTCAGCAAGTAAAGACAGAGTATCAGAGACCGTCAGGACTGTTACAACCATTGCCTATTCCTGAGTAGAAGTGAGAACATATTACTATAGATCAGGTAACTAGTCTACTTCGTACTCGGAGGCATCATGATGTGGTCTGGGTAGTGGTGGATTAGCTTACCAAGTGAGCCCACTTCTTATCCATAGTAATGAATGATCTTGTAGAGAAAATAGCTCGGTCCTATGTTGATGAGATAGTCAGGCCATATGGTGTGCTGGTGCCGATTGTGTCAGATCGAGACTCTCAATTTACTTCACGATTTTGGTCAAAAGTGTAGGAGGAGTTAGGAACAAGGTTAATATTTTCCTATTTCCATTCAGGAATTAGTAAAGGTTGTAGCTTTCTTTCCGATATTTAGTGCTCCGCTTTAACTAACTGATATATATGACACTTAGCTACATAATCGGCAATGTAATCCCTATTTTTCTTTAAGGACTTCTTCGGTTTCACCTGAAAGGAAAGTTGCATCTAATGTATATTGGGCCGTTGGTGATTCTGGAGAGGGTCGGGCTGATGGCTTACAGATTGCAGCAACCAATAGACTTAGATAAAATCCATAACGTGTTCTATGTGTCGATGCTTGAGAAGTATGTGTCAGACCCATCGCATGTTCTGACTCCACCCTCGGTTGCTCTTTGAGATGATCTGAGTTGTGGTCTTCAGGCAGTGTCTATAGTTGACTGTCATGAAAAACTGTTGAGGGGTAAGATCGTACTTTTGGTTCGAGTGCTTTGAAGGAATGATAATGTAGAGGAAGAGACCTGGGAGATCCAAGACCAAATTAGAGCCCAAACCCATAATTATTTACTTAGATTGAATTCATTTGTACTTTGCTTGACAATTTATTTGAACGTGTTTGAATTTATTTGAATTATTGATTGATTTCTTTTACATTCTTTTCGCATCTCATTTCGAGATGGATAGCTTAGGAATTGTTGTGGTTAGGTTTATCATTTTTGGAGGAAGATCTACTGAGGAAGAAATTGTAAACCCAATTTTTTTCAATATATATATATATATATATATATAAAGATTATATTAATTTTCAGATCTTTAAATTTTAAATTAATTTATTTAATTTTTCATAATGATAAATTTAGAGAATAATAAATACAGAAATAGTAAGAAATTATTAGACAAAGAAATGAAGGAAGTAGATATCTTATCCTTAGGCTAGTCTTTAATATTAGGAATGATTCCTTTAATATTCACCTTCTATTTTATTCTTCCCTCCTTAGTATTACTATAAAAAAAATTAATTTGGAGATTGATAAATTAATAGAAAGGTAGTAGATCAGTTGAATTTTCTCAATTTAGTCTTTATTTACCTATTATTATTCTAATTGTAATATCGATGGTAATATTAGTTAGCATTTTTCTTATCAATATGAATAAATCCCCATAATTTTAGAATTTATTGAGTAGTGGATAAAAGAAATTACAGATACAAGAATATCTAAGAGAGGGGAAGAAAAAAAATAAAATTATATATTTAATTATTAATCTGTAAATTACATTGCTGGGAATATATATACAAATATATATATGCATATTAAATCAACTTAGGGCCAATTGTAGGGGCAATTGAGTTAATTGCCAACCCAATCCTCCTCCACATGCCAACTCATTATACACAAGGAGCTGAAAAAGAGGAAGGATTCCTAGTGACCGAAGAACCCTTATTCCCAAACTTCTCCAAATCCTCTCAAAGCTACTGGCGATTTAAGTTTGGAAGAATTATATTGAAGCCTTCGGTGGAGGGAGTCACACTGACGCTCTTTGCAGCAATAGAGAGGGAGGATGATACCAACCAAAGCAGTAAAAGCCAACAACATTGGATAGAGGAATTCCATACTAGTTCTAAAAAATTGATAAGAAGAGGTTGGTCCTGAAATCCTTTACTACATGAATATTACAGTTTTGGGGATAAAGGGATAGATAGAAACCATCCTAAATAAGAAGTCCGAATATGAATCATTGTTTTGTAATGCCATATTTTGAGATTTTACATTTTGATGTCTTGCATACTTTTTATATTCCTTATTCTTAATGTTTGAATAGAATCATAAATGGATTGTTTGTATGGTATATGCATGAAGGAATATTTTGATGGAGGTTACTGTGTTTTAATTACATTAAACAGAATTAAAATAATTTAATTAGGATTTTTACAGAATTATTAAATTAGTATTGTTATAAATTTGGGTAATTAGTCTAGTTAGATTTTTTTATTTAGTGAATTTGGCTAATTTGAGATTTTACAGATTAATTTGGTGTAACTAGAATTTTCCACAGAATTATTAAATTATTATTTTATGTTAATTAAGGTGGTGTAAGTTGATTTGGATTGTTAGCATAATTTATTTATTAAAATGGATATTTAATTTATAGTCTTATTGATATATTGAGTGTTAACATTTAGGTTGTTGGATTTATTTTATAGGTGTGACTAGGGTTATGATGAGTAGGATTGATTTGATGTTTAATTGTGGTTGTTTTATGGTTATTTAAATTTATTAATTAATTGGTTGATTAAAAAAGAATTAAATAAAAATATGTGAGGATTTGAGTATGAAGGGCAGATAATAAATTTTGTTGGCTTGTATTATTTGTGTTTTGTTTGGCTATATTTATTAGTTGTGATTTGTGTTGAAGAATGAAGGAGTTGATTTGCTTGATTGCTTGCATGCTTTTTAAGAATTATGACCAAGCTTTGATTCTTGCTAAAAATTTAGTTTGAGACAAAGTCAGGGTTTATGATTTTAAATTATGGCCTACTACAGTGCTGAATCCTAAGGGTCGATAAGTTATATGTCTGTTTTGTTACATTTTTAATTAGTATGTGATTTTGATGTAGGATAGGATGATATGCTATGTCAGGATATGTAACTCTATGATATCCATGTTGTCTATGGTTATGCTCATGTTATGTTATTGTTGATATGTTTATGTTATGATAGAGATGTATAGACACTTAGCAAGAACATAGAACATGATGATATGAGACTTGATCTAGTTATATTTTAGGTTCATGTTATATTATATTAATACCTAGAGTGGTCTTAAGTGACATATGATTAAGGACTTTGGACATTTTAAGTTTATAATAATCTAGGAGATGACATTAGGTTCTTAGGCTGCTATGTGCCCACATATGGTGAGGAGCCACGTGCTAACTAAGGTAGAGGTGCAGGTTCGGTTGACTTAGCCACAGATGCTTTGGTGTAACCAGGATCTCAGCAGAACTTAACTTATTTGTGTTACTCCAAGGTAGATGGTGTGTTAGGGACAGTAACAGTTGTTAGCCACAACTATATTTAATTAAGTCAATCCCGGATATAGTCTCGTGTAATTCTTTATTGCTTTTTTTGATTGGCTATTGCACACGAATAACTAGATTATCCTATTCTTGAGGCTTTGTTATTTTATGTTCTCGATTTTACATTATTTTCTATCCAACTCACTAGGTATTGTGTTATTCACCCCAAAGGATGACTTATTTTTATTTTTAGGACAATAGTATCGGAGAGACTGATAGATATCAAGGCGTGTAGCCAGGTATCTAATTTTTGAAAGGTACAATTCTACATTTATTTTGTCTGTAGATGATAATCCACTGGATATGTATTTTTTATTTCTTTGGGAATATGTTCAATTTTAATTATAAATTATTTGTAAATAAATATTTTACTGTATCAAAGATCTAATTTTAAAAATACATGCTTTAGAGTTATATTGATTTGTTATTCAGGTTCTCTCCTTTTATAAATAGATGGGATATACATCAGGTATGTTTAGTGGGTTTCCAGATAGTTTTGGAGGTTAAGCGGGACTATATGTAGAGTTCACTGCAGTCTGCCATATGTCCTAGGAGAAGGTATAGAGTGTGACAAATTATGTGGTATCAAAGTAGGTTCCTATTAGAACATATATATATCCTAATATGATCATTTAAAAACCTGGGTATATTAGGACATCATTTTCATAAATGATCTTCTAAAAGTAATTCATATTAGGGTATAAGGAGTCTAGTGGATCTTAGTTAAGGATCAGTGTAGTGGCCCAAGGATCAAAGTCGTATACATAATATTGATCATAATATTCGCATAGAAAATTTAGAATATAGTCAGAGCATGGTAACTCAAGAGATGAGGCACCCCAAGGATAGGAATGTTCCTCTACCTCCCACGTGATGCCTGTAGAGAGTGGTCAGGCTGCACCACTTGTAGTTGGTGGAGTCACTCTAATTGATAAGTAATTTCAAATATTCCTCAGAACAATTTAGGCACAGACTGCACAAATACAGGCTCCTGTTCCACCAGTGCATGCCCTAGCAACTCTTTTATAGACTAATTTATTAAAGCAATTACAAATAGCTCGACAATTAGCTGCTATAATTTTAAGGGATCTAGAGATCCGTAGGTTGTTAATACATAGTTACAAAAGATTTCAAAGACTGCTAGAGATATAAGATTAATAGAAACACACACTATTAGACTAGCAGCTCAGCTACTGGAGGGCGATGCATAAGTTTAGTTGGAATCCCTCAATACTAATGAGATTATACTGATTATATGGAAAGGATTTACATATATTATTAACAGAAAATATTATACCAACTTCTATAAAGATCAAAAGAGGAAAGAATTTTTTGCATTGAGATAAGATCATAAACTAGTACTAGAGTTTGATACCGAGTTACGAGCCTTATTAGTATTTATCCCAAAGTATGCTCAAGATACAGAATATATGCATCACAAGTTTAAAAAGTGATTGAATTTAAAGATTAGAAGGTTGTTAATTACATCTACCACTATCAGTCATCATGAGTTGGTGCAGATGGCAGTACAGATTGAGCACTTGTCTCGAGAACCTTCTAAAGGTAAGGAAGTTTCTACAGGTAAGAGAAAGTTATGATTTTTCACTCTTACATTTTAAAGAAAGAGTACAGTAGTTAGAGGATCACAAAGAATGGAGGAATAATCTAGTAGTACCTCTGGCCTGCAGGCCTACTCATGAGCTTTACCTGTTCCAAATTCTGAGTCTGATCCCTGATTTATGGCCATAGATGCTTGCGAAAATTATGGTAATAATTATTCTGGAATATGTAGAGCTCCTTTGAGATGTTTCTATTGTAATCAAATAGGGCATTATTGTAATAACTGCTCGAGATTTCAACAAAGAGGTGATAGTAGAAGTCTTGGGATGCCTAGACATATACCAAGTGATAGAGGATTAACCATCAGGGGCAGCGAGAGGACAAAGATTCGTGCAAGGGAATAATGTTAGAGGATCGCATGGTACTTCTAGTATTCTACCATGAGAGAAGACTAGGATTTTTGCCAGTTCGGATAAGAAGGTTGAGGCTAATCCAGATTTCATTACAGGTACTTTACAGCTATTTTAGCATTCTATTAGACTACTCATTGATAGTGGTTCTCATAGATCTTGTATTAATCTTGAGTTTCCAATGTTTAGTGATAAACTATTGGTTCTTTAGAACCTGAACTTATTGTATGCACCCCTCTAAGAAAACAACAACTTAGAAATATAATTTATAAAGACTATGAGATTATTTTGAGAAATACGATATTATTTGCTGATCTAATCTCATTAGATATGATAGATCTTAACTTATTACTTGGAATTGATTAGTTAGCCCGATATAAGGCTACATTTAACTGTTTTACTAAAGAAATGATATTCTTAAGAGAAGGAATACCTGAATTATATTTTAGTGAAAATCGTCAAATCCTACTGACTTATTTGATTTCGATGCTACAAGCTTATAAACTAATAAGAAAATGATGTGTAACCTATTTAGCTCCCATAATAGATATATCCACATCTGGAACCAAGCTCGAAGAGATACCGGTTGTGCGTGAATTTCCAGATGTATTCCTAGAAGATTTACCCGGTGTACCACCTGATAGGGAAGTGGATTTCTTTATTAAATTGCAACCGGACACTCACCCTCTCACTATTCAACCATACAGAATAACACCTGCAGAACTCAAAGAATTGAATGTACAACTATAAGAATTATTAGATAAAAGATTTGTCAGGGTGAGTACCTCACCATGGGGGGCACCAGTATTATTTGTAAAGAAGAAAGATGATACCTAAAGATTATGTTGATCATAGACGATTAAATAAAGTAACCATCAAGAATAAATATCCTTTGCTGAGAATCGATAATATCTTTGATCAACTACAATGAGCTAAGGTATTTTCAAATATTGATATCAGGTTAGGATCATCAATTGAGGATCAAAGAATCCCATATACATAAAACTACCTTTAGGATCAGATATAAACATTATGAGTTTGTAGTGATGCCTTTTGGTTTGACAAATGTACTTGCTGTATTTATGGATTTAATGAATAATGTATTCTATCCATCTCTAAACAAGTTTGTTATTGTATTTATTAATGATATTTTGATATATGCTCCTCGAGAAGAGGAGCATGCGGAATATCTGGAAGTAGTTTTACAGACATTACTAGAAAAAAAATTATATACAAAATTTTCTAAATGCTAGTTCTGGTTAAAAGAGATGAAATTCTTGGGATACACAATATCTGAAAAGGGTATCATGGTAAATTCAAATAAAGTGGAAGCAGTTTTGAACTACAAACGACCCAAGAATGATGAGAACATCATCGGTTCAGTAATGCAAGATTCAATTAGTATACAAAGCCTAATAACACGAGCCCGTGCCCGATGATTAGGATAATAGGTGAATTCTTTTCTTAGCAAATTAATTACTTAATTACAGAATAAATAATATTGCCTAATTATTATTGCTTATTTATCACTATATGTAAAGAAACACATGGATGAATTATTGATATGGAAGTTGAATGAGTAATTGAAGAAATATTTATTTAAAAGCAAATAAGGAATATTTATTCAAGAGAAAATCAAATATTTATTTAAGAGCAAATCAAGAAATATGATCAAATCAAATATTTATTCAAGAGCAAATCAAGGAATATTTATTCCCCAAATTTGTGGCTCCAATAAAGGAAGTTGCATATATGTAACTAATTTTACTTGTAAGAGAAGGATACTTTTTTTTTAGTAGAAAAAACATCTATTATTGTGTCTATATATTTGGTGGAGCATGCCCTATTGAAGAGGACTTTGATTTTTTTTAGCCACTACTATTGTAATGCTTTTGTTGCATACTTAAAGTCCAATTTCTTTAATCATACATCTTGAGTGATCATTTAACTATTGTTCTTTTAATTCTCATGAATTGTTTGTGCCATTCTTGTTGAATAGGTCAGTCGTGTTCAATGCGGTTGATAACCAATTGACGAGTAGTTTAGCGATTGTAAAGTTGCTGGTCGTGTTCCTGGATCATGGTTAGTCTCCCCATCGTGAAAGTCATAACTCGCCACCTTAAGGATTTCTCCTACGACGAAAGATTGGGAGCAACTTGCTTGTATGCATCTTAAGTCGAGGCATGTACATATCAGGTGGTATCAGAGCTTCGTTGTCGGTAGATATTCATCTATCATTTAGTAGTAGATTACCTTTTATTTTACCTAAATAAAAAAAATCCTCTCATTCCTATTTCGTGCCTCTTATTCTTATTTTTTTCTAACTTTTATTTCGTTGGTAGCCTTAACTTAAATCCTTTGTTTTATTTATTTTATCCTTCTTGTCAAAAAAAAGAGAAGAAAAGGTGTTCGGTAAAAAAAACAGAGAAGAAAATGTGTTCAAAAAAAAAAGATGAGAGAGAAAGAGAGGAGGAAGTATTCGATGAGGAAAAAAACAGAGAGAGGAAGGTTCGGCGGTAGAAAAAAAACAAAAAAAAAATTATTTTAGCCGAATTTTAGTTATAATTATCCTTGTACTTTCTTTTTACAACATGCTTGATTGAGTCTTAAAATATCCTACAAATCTGCAACTAAGGCTAGTATTTGTACAAATATTTTATTCAATTTTGTAATTTCTGGGATTATTCTTTACTTTTCTTTGCTACAAATATATCTCTATCTTGAGCTTCATAAAATTAACCTTGATCAACATGTTCTAACACTTTGCAATCATTTTATCTACTTACTGTTGAAAGTTATCATGAACCAGCAAACACGCGAGCAATTTTTAAAAAGGGTAAGAGCTTCTAGTGGTAAAGTTTGTGAGGATTGGGAGTATTCTAAAAATATTTTAGTAGTCTAGTATAATTTATCTTCTTGTGTTCACTAATAATGTCAGGATCAAGAAGTTGTGATGCATCACATCCTGATGTTTCTGATGACGGGGAAGATGTGTCCTAACCATCGGTGATTTCATTATCTCCATATTTTCAGGTTTTGATAGCTCAAGTCACAGACACCTTCAAGCAGATACTATCCGACCAAGTACTTGTGTGCCTAAATGAGTTGGAGAATAGTCTCGATGGAATTGAAGGGTGACTTGAACAAGTGGAGCGAGCTCCTCCATGACGATACCCACTACCGCGAGTTCCTCAAAGATGAGTTGAAGCTAATAATAATTCTACTGCTGCAGCTCCATTCCAACCAAGAGCAAATTTGACTGCTGCATTTTAAGAGGCTGTCAATGAAGAGTTAATGATAATTATGTGACTGATGATGAAGTTACCTTAGAACTGTATCAGCGCCGCCTCGCATGTCATCATCGAGGAGTAGGAGGTGATAGAGGTCATGCATGCCACCATAATGAAGAAAGAATAAATGATGTCTTGGGTAAAATTAAATTCATCATTTCTAGTTTTGATGAAAAGTTTAATCCAGAAGCCTATCTTGATTGGGAATTATTAGTTGAGCAAAATTTAGTTATCATCATTACTCAGAAGAGTATAGAGTACATGCGACCACTACTGAATTTATTAATTATACTTCTACTTGGTGGAGTTAAATTTGATAAGGAAATGAAGATCCTCATACTTGGGATGATTTGAAGCGCTTGATGAGGTCAAGTTGAATGCTATCATATTTTGAGATATAATTACTTAATAAATTCCAAAGAATGAATCAAGGAAACAAATTTGTGGAAGACTACTATCAAGAGTTGCAGTTGGGCATGCTACATGCTAATGTGCAAGAAGATGATAATGCAAAGATGGCTAACTTCTTGGAAGGATTGAATGGAGAGATACAAGATATACTTGATTTTCAGAACTACAACTCTTTGAATCAACTATTTTATTAAGTATGCAAAGCTGAAAGGGAAGTTCAAAGGAGGAGGCAGTCACACAAATCTGGTCATAGCTATTCTAGTTCTTCCATACCTTGGAGGGACGCCAATTAGTAATAGAAGAGTGTTGGTCATTCTAGCAGGACTGCTGCACCAATTGATCAAGGAAATTCAGCAAGCCACTTTACTTCACCAACTTCCAAACCTAGCGATTCAAAAAAGACCATTGTTGCCCATACAAAAAGTTCATCCTCAGTGGCCTCTACAGAAAGAACAAAGAAGATTGAGTACTTCAAATATGAGGGGAAAGTGCATTATATGCGTGATTGTCTGAATCAGCATGCCCTTATCATTCGAGAAGATAGTGAGTACACATCGACCAGTGATGTAGAAGAGGAAGGTGAATCTGACCATGAGGAGTCTCGACATGTTTTAGGATCAGAACCAGAAGATATCTCCTTTGATACAAGTTATGCAAGCCTCATTGTTCGTCGTGTCAGTAGCTCCGAGATGGAGAAGGTAGAAAATGGGCAGCGCTATAATTTTTTTTAATTAAAATTTATGATCAAAGAGCACCCTTGCAAGATCATAATTGATGGTGGAAGCTGCAATACTATTGTAAATTCAGAGATGGTTGGGAAGCTTGACCTAACCACACAATTATACCTATAGTCATACTAAATTCAATGACTCAATGCTTATGGTAAGTTGAAGGTAACAATGATGGTGCGTGTTCATTTTTCTGTTGGTATCTATTCTCTAACTTTATGGACTGTGATGTGGTGCCAATGCAAACTTGTGCCTTACTACTTGGAAGACCACGACAATATGATAAGGATGCTACATGTAAACCCCTAACCTTTAACATATTTATAAAAAAAAAAATTTGATACGCTCGGTTCAAATGAACCGGCCAGCTGGCCGGGTCAAGTGAACCAGCCTAACCCAGTCTGCCCGAATTGAAGGAGGCATCGGGAGCGAGAAGAGTCGAGGGCTCTTTCGCACTCGCGACGCCCCTCTCCCTCGCCCTCGCGATGCCGTCTCCTCCCTCACCCGCAGCAGAACAGCACCGACACCCCTTCCACCTCGTCAGCGTCTGCCGTCTGCCGACCGCCGTCTGTCGTCCGCCATGCACCGTTCTCCGTCGCAGAAAGGGGAGCTCGGTGGAAGCATTCCCGCGGTGCACGACCCCCTTCTTCCCCTGCATTCCCCTCTTCGCACGAATAGCCACCGCTGTCCGCCGCCCTTCCTCCGCATCCACCATCGGCCGCCCGCCGTTCACCACCCATTGGTCTCCACCGCGACAAGGAGAGCTTAGCGGAGGTCAGTTGCTACGCGTCCGTGTACTCCCCAGCCTTCTCCTCTTCGAGAGAGCAGCCGTCAGCCGCGTCTGCCGTCCCATGCCCAATCGCCGGTGCGCTGCTACCTCCACTAGGGCTAGAGTTGCTCGGAGATTTTGCAAGCCGAGGAGCCACCGATTTCACCTGGATCCAGCCACGAGAGGAGGCGATTTCGTCGCCATCCGCCTGCGGATCCATCGCACGCCGGTGAGGGGTGGAGCTGCAATTCCACTGGCCTCGCCGCCCAAACCTTCCTCCTCTCCCATCCCACATGATCGTAAGGTGAGTAGCTCCTTTCCCCTCGCGTTGATCGATCGATTTTGCCCCCTCCGATTAACTCGCGCACGAGCTAGCCGACAGCGTCCACCAAGAGTTGCCACCTGACATTGACGGTCGTTTCCAATGCAGGCCGTTCTTGGTCTCCCCGCGTGCGAAGGGTCGCGAGCCTCGTCGTCAGTCAAGAGCCGCTAGGGTTCCGGCGAGGAAGAGGATTTCGACGAAGGTAGCACTCGATCCTTTCTTTTCCCTTAATCACGTATTAGCGTTAATTAAGCATGTTTAGAGATAATTAATCATGATTAGTGTAATTAGGTTATATTTTTAATGTGTGGATTAATGTATGCATACTTAGTTTAAGGATTAAAGTTAAGAATGACTAAAGTAATTCTTTAGTGGGTTAACTACATAGTTAATTAAAAGGGGGATTGTGCTCAATGGATCAAACCCGAACTCGAATTTGACTCAAATTAGAATCTTTAGGATTTGACTGGATCGAACCAACCCAACTAGGGCTTTGGTTGGACTCAAGTTGAACTGATTCGAATTAGGTTAAATCTAACCATTTATCGAGTCAACATACTCAACCTAAGTTGACTATGGTCAAATTGATCAATTTTGACCCATGGATTTAAATGAGTCTAAATTAGTGTTAAATTGAATAATTTATTAGGTGGTTAACCTGGTCAACATTGACCCAGAATTTTATTTGGGTCTCATGAGCCCAAAATTTGGGCCGTTCAAATTGGGCTTACAACTTGATTTGGGTTGGGTCATGATAAATTAAAATTTCCTCTATTGGTCAACATGGTCAATTTTAATTGACTAAACCAATTTTGATCGAATTTTGACTTAGACCGAATTGAGCTAATAAATTTGGTTTAATTGAATTAGGAGATGATTAAATTGAGTAAACCTAATTTAGATGATTAACTTAGTTAATTAAGATTAAATATATTTAATAATTTCTAATAAGTTTTTAATTTGGGCCCTTGGGTGACTTCGGCTAATCATGTGTTTGGGTTTTAAAATGGGTATAGATTTGATAAAATTTATCTAAGCTTAATTGAATTAATCTAGAATTGTAATTGAGTTTTAATTAGCATAATTAAAATTGGGTTAGTTAATATTTGAATGATTAGATAGAATTAGTTATCAAATTGTATGCTTAGATTTGGTTAATTAAATTTAGTAATTTATTTTAATTGATTTTATTGATGATTTATTAGGCTTTATATATATGAGCAATTGGGCCTAACATATGAACATGGGCCCAATGGATAAGCATGGGCTCATTAATTAAACATAGGCCCCTAAATTGAACATGAGCTCGTAAATTTAAATGTAGGCTTATTAAGCAGTACTTAACTAGGATGATTGTATGATTTAGATCATACGATAAATTCCTACTTTTGCTAATTTTAGAAAATTATATTAATTTATATTTTAAATAATTTTATTATTTAGGACTATTGTCGGATATGCGATCTAAGTGAATCGTCAGAGTGATTATTTTACGTGGGTTGGTTCTGAAAAGTAAATTGTCAAATCAGGTGCGTTGGTTCATCGAAGTAGGATTTATTCAAGCTAGGGAATTCCTGCTGGGGTTTTCTTAGGAAATTCTTAGATGCCTTAAATATGATAAAATGTAATGTTTGATAATATTAAGTATGTATGCATGATAGTATAATTTATTTTTGGTTTAACATGAATGATATGCCATGTTCACCATGCTAAGTATTTAACATGTTCTAAAACCTTATCCTGCATGTTATATAATTTTCTATGTTATGTATTGCACAACTACCATGCAGACATAGATATGAATGATGACATGTTAGAACCTCCTAGTGGACATCACTGTAAGTTAGACAGAAAGGGGTGTTGCTCACATACCCCAGTTGACCACCGCATACTGTCGATGGTCAAAACGGTGACGCTTCTCTTCGCACCACTTCTGAGGCTACTCATAGCTTAGACATTGGGAGCTGGTAGGAAAATGGACCGTACAAACTCCAAGGTCATACTAGACCGAAAATATGGAGCAGGTTCCTATCTGAAAATTTATACCCGCACGAGTGTTGTTTAGGCGACCCCGTGATAGTTTTAAGATGGCTAGCGAGGATGAACCCTACCATGGACTTGGCACCGATGGAGTCGGGGTTGCCACAGCCCATTGTGTTGATGTGCATTTATCTCGGTCGACATTGACTGCTATTGGACTGGGAAGCGATTCCGTACGTGAAGCCTTGGACAGTGGATTCGTAGACCACGCGGCTATCATCCATGACGTTCTGCAGACAGTCGGATGAGTAGTCCGGATCCTAGGGTTATTATTATATCGGTTAGCCGTGGCCGATGAGTCTTATTGATGGTGTCCCTGTCTTCGGATAGTGTGTAATACTGCACGAGTCGCCATTGCCCCTACGGAGTCCGGGAAGAATGTAAGGGCACGACAGTTTCGTTAGGGGAGGCATTGAGGGCGACTAGCGAGACAGTGGAGAGTGATCAAGGGTCACCCGTCCTCTCCGCCAACATCAGTGCAGCGAGGATAGGTAGAGACAGAGACAGAAATGCACTGATGGGCTTATGAATGCCCTTGGCCAGGGTACTCACTAAGCATAGGCTGGCGGCCCAAGTCTTGAGACTTAAAGTCGTATTGAAACATAAGTGATATACATTGACGACATAGACACTAGACACAACTTAGGTGACATCTAGAGACATGTATATCTATATTTGTATTGTTTACGCTGCTATACTATTTTTTATATCATGAATCACATATATCAAAAGAAAATTGATGATTAATAAACCAAAGGCATCCTAAAGTACTCGTCCTAGTTTTTGATTTTTTTGCTATGATTTTGAATCATAATTTTGTACTTGGCCGCAAGGTTGAGTAGATCATGTTCAATGTGTGTGCAGGTGTAGACGTATTAGTCGAGGCTGCTGACGGGAGATTTATCGCGGAAGGTATACGATTGTCGTTATTTAGTTTCAAAAGTCGCTCCTGTCGGTCTTAAAATTGTATTAGGATATATCGGGACTATACTGAAATATTGTATGGATATGTTGGTGGTTGTGATGCTGCATTATATATATGCCTGGTACGGGTCATAAGGCTCATATGGCGGTTGCCACGTGTCGACCTACGAGTCAGGGCGTGACACTACATATTATGGGCATTCCAATATGTACTCCTTTATGTACAAAGATAAGAATGTCATATTGGTTCTAATGTGTAAACTCTGTTTTCTATAAATAAAAAAAGAAAAATTTTATAAAAAAAAATTTAAAATTAAAATAATAAAATAATGTTTAATATAAAATAAAATAGGAATAGAAAAGAAAAATAATAAAATATAAATTCTCAATTTAAATTTAAGAGAAATATTTTTTTATTATTTAGATTTAATTTTAATTTGTGTATATATAAAAAAATGAAAAATCCGTCGTGCGGCAGTGAGGGTTCGAGGGTTTAAAACCCTCGGTGCCCTGATTTTGGGGGAGAGGCGAGGGAGGAGCTTGGGTTCCTCCGGCGAGTGGCTCTTCCGACTAAGGGAAGGCCGGCCAGAGAAAGGGGCGTTGTCTGAAAGGCCGACAAACCGTGGGAGCAGCTCCGACGTGCAGAGTCTCGGCTGGGAAACGGCGGAAGTTGAGGCGGCTGGTGGAGGCACCGTCCTCGGTCGATCTCGCCGGCGAAGGGTGCGGAGATCGTTCTCCCCCTTTGCGGTGAGGTGCTTAGCATCAAGTTGACTCCATAGGGTGTCGAATTCGTATGGTTGCAGCGGCGAGAAGGCCGGTGATCGGCAGAAGACATGGAAAGGGCGGCGGAATAGGGGACATCCCTGTTCCGGTCGAATCCGCAGGCGAAGAGGCTCGGCGAACAGCCTCCCCTTCGCGATGAGTCTACTAAAGGAGTCAAATTGGAGCGACGAAGGCGGCGTCGGAAGCCGGAATCCCGACTGTGGCCGGAGTTGGCGGCGAATAGAGCAACTCTTTGTTCGCAGCGTCTTCGCCGGTAAAGGAGGAGCGGCGAGCATTCCTTTTGTCGCCGAAAGAGGGCCGGCAGGTCGGTGGAGGAGTGGAGAGCTTGGGCTCTGCGTTTTACCGATTAGGAGGCGGTTGATCAGGGTGGAATCGGCGGTGGAGCTCTGCTGGTTCGAACAGAGGAGGAGCGGGGAAGAAGCGGGTCTACCACACGTGCGATGCGCGTGCGGCGGTCTGGTTCGACCTGGTGTGGCCTGTCCAGCCCGGTCCGGTTCAAGCTGCTGTTCCAATTTGGTTTAGCCGAGTTTCGTAGTTTTTCGACTGATTTATTTCGGTTCAACGAGTCTAGAGTTTTATTGGTAAGTTTTAAGTCCTTATAAATTTATTTAGAATTTTTATCAAGTTTTAGGTTCGATTTTTGAATTATTTTAGGTTGTGTTCAGGGTTTTGAGCACATTAACAATATTTGAAAAATCTGAAATAATTTGTGCTACTCGATTATGCTTAGATTTAATTTTCAGGATTTAATTAGAATTTTTTCAGAATGTTAAGGTGGAGTTTTGATTTAATTAATGTGATTTGGGTTTAATTAGGTTTTAAAGGAATTATTTGTATGTTATTTAATTAGAATTTTTACATAATTTATAAATTTTATGTTGTGATTAAAGTGGATAATTAGGTTAATTAGATTTTTTTTAATTAATGGAATTACGTAAATTATGATTTAATATATTTATTGATGGTAATTGGATTTTTACAGAATTATTAAAAATTATTTTTAGATTAATTAAGGTGGCATAATTGATCCATATGATTAATTAATGTGGTATAGTTGATTTAAATTATTAGAATAAGTGTTCAATTTATGGTCTTATGGTATAGTTTAAATGTAAATAAATTTTATGGGTGTAGCTGAGGTTGATTTGATGTATGTTTGTAGTAGTTGTGTTTATTTATGATTATTAAATTATTTAATTGACTTAAAGGTAATTAAATAAAATTTGGTGTGAGGTTGTGAGTAGTGGGGGTTGTTAGGAAGATTGTTTGAGATGTGTTATTTATGCATGCTTGTTTTGTTATATTAGATTTATTTTATGAGATTGTATTTGCGGTGATATTGCTTGACAAATCACAGCCAAGCTATGATTTGTGTTGAAGTAGAAAGGAATTTCTTTGCTTGATTGATTGATTGTTTGCTTGCTTTAAGAATCACGGCCAAGTTGTGATTCTTGTTAAAGATTTGCCTTGAGACTCACGTGAGGATTTATGATTTCAAATTTATTTGACCTACTACAGATGCTGAGTCCTAAGGGTCGTTGTTAATTATTATACATGCTGATAAGTTAGGTATCTGCTTGATTGCATATTTAATTAGCATGAGTATTACTGGAGGTTATATCATGTCAGTTCCTGTATGATGTTATAATATGCATGCTCTTGATATGAGTTTGAAAATGATATCATGCTAGTTCATGTATGATGTTATTATATGCTTGCTCCTCATGTGAGTTGTAAGTTATACCATACTAGTATATGTATGATGCTGTTATATGAATGCTTCTGATGTTTATGCTCATGTTAGGTTGATTATTTAATATGTTCATATTGTTAGAGATGTAGAGACACTTAGCAAGAACATGGAACATGTTGACATGAGATAAAAATTTGAGACATTTTAGATTCATAATGTGATAACACCTGGAGTGATCTAAATTAAAATATGACTAAGAACTTTGAACATTATAGGGTTATGATAACCTAGGAGGTGATGTGTAGGTTCTTAGACTGGTATGTGCCAACATGCGGTGAGGACCCATGTGCTAGTAAGGTAGAGATGTAAGTTCGGTTGACCTAAGTCACTAATACATTGGTGTAGCCGGGATATCACTACGGTGCAGAACTTAATTTAATTGTATTACATAGGGTAGAGGGTGTACTAGGAACAGTACCGTCTCATGCGCTGCCGAGGCTAGGGAACCTGATTGACACCGACATGCTCAACAGATGTGGGTCCCTGAGCAGTTCGGATTCATTGGTATCGTATACAGTGGTCTCAGCTTGCCAGGCTGGAGACAGATATTATGTGTTATTTTGTATGGTGATCCTGTCATGGTACAAAATTACAGCACTGTATGGTTACTTAGTTTGAAAAGATCTTGTGTTGGAAAGAAGGGGTACCCTGATCACCAACTCCTTCTGCCAACGTCAGTGTATAGGCACATAGGACAGAGACACAGAGTTGACACTAATGGGTTCAGGAAAATCTCTGACGAGGGATTCACTTTGAACATAAATGGTTGCCTTAGGTGTATAATGGATAGCGGATGATATGTTAATTAAAGTTATATAACATCTTTGGTTTAATGGCGCCGTTATGATCATATTCTGTTATATACCTTGTTATGATTATGGTTATGATGTTCCATAATTGCTATTTGATTATATATTGTTGACATGTGGAATTAATATGTGATATGTTGTTGACATGTTGAATTAATATGTGATCTTAGTGAGTATATTTTCTTGTTGGTTTGTACAATACCTTATGCCCATTTTTAGGGTGCTCTCTCTGTAGCCTCATTGAGTTTCGTGACTCAGATGTGCACAATTTTCTTCTGTTGCGCAGGTTATAGGTTGGGCGTTGATACGGAATGCGAGGGAGAACCTAGATGTGGCGAAATAAAATTTATTTTAGAAATCTAGATAGTGATTTCATTCTTATAGCATTACTGTAAAATGTACATTGTTTATGTTTCTATTATATTTAATGAAAAGAAATTTATTGTGCTTTGTATACATCGAGCCTTGTATAAGTTATGGTAAAGAAGTGCAGCTTATACGGCGGTTGCCACATGCCCAAGGGTGGATTGGGGCGTAATAATTAAGATGGTATTAGAGCATATGTTTAAAAAGATGACTTTAAAAGTAAGGATAGGACTTAGGATACACCATAAGCCTAAGTACACATGTGAGACAACTTTGATGGGGTAAAGAGAGATTTTAGGGATATATGGGGATTTATCCTTTTCTGCCTATGTTACCCTGTACTTGTTTGAATTGTGTTATATGTCCTTACTTGATGATGTTCTATGTTTGTTTTGGTTGATGTTAGTAAGTAAATTGTTTGCTTGTTGTTGTGTACTTTTGGATTATATAGATTGTGCTTGAATTATATTGTGATTTCTGAAAACTTGACCTAGGAAAACCTAGTCATCTAGAGCCTTCTATATGAGACTATAGAGAACTTATTGTTGGGGTTCTATGTCTATTACTAGTTGATAATTGATGTTGGATAACCCACTAAAAATGTGAAATTATTTTGCCTATGTTTTCCTTGGCTAATTTAGCAACTAAGTTGCCCAGATTCAAGTTGACCTCACTTCACTATTAAACATATGATCCCATCTAGCCACATGATACAGACTGATCAACTCTTCTAGCTAAATTCACAATTTCCTCTTGATTTAGTTCCTAAATTCCTATGATTGAGATACTGCCCAAACTAAGCATTTAAAGGTCTTAGAGTACAACAACTATCTTTCCTTCCCTGTTGCCAAATAATAGAGTCATTTAACTATTGTATAAGATATGGCTTAGGATCCTCTATATAGAAATATTGAAATTGTAAAATTTATACTTTATGCAGCCTTGGATGTTTAAATTTGATCCTTGCTGCAGAACTGGAAGGATTCTTTCTTCTAGTAAGCTGAGAAGAAGGATAGGGATCATCTCCAATTGTTCTCCTATCATACCCGAGGTGTGAGAACGACCTTTCTTCCTTTCTCCTGGTTAGAGAACATAGTCAAATTGTAGAGTTTTATTCCCATATTTTTCTTTTATTGATTTTTATCATCGCTTAGTTTTTATTGATTTGTCACCCATTACTCTTGAATCTTAATGAGGGATCAATATCATCTCACATTCCATATTTTAAGAATTTTAGGGTGTTGACCTCATGAGTCAAATAAACCCCAAAGTTACTATTAGGGTGCATCTACTACCTTACTTCAATCTTATTCTTGTAGTCCAAGATAGATAGAAGAGTTATGTAGATAACTAAAGAAAAAAGTTAAGAGTTTCAACCTAAAGATATCACATACCCAAAGGAGCTTCGTGGGAATCAACCAATTTGGAAAGATAAGAAAAAGTCCTATGATAACCTATAAATAATTAGACTTGATAAGTCCTTGTATTAAGTGTGTATATATATATTTATATGTCGATATGCACACGCCTCGACTTAAGATGCGTGCAAGCTAGTTGGTCCCGATCTTCCGTCGTAGGAGAAATCCTTAAAGCGGGGGGAGTTGTGACTTTGTCGAAGGGGAGGCTAACCACGATCTAGGAACGCGACCAACAACCTCACAATCGCTAAACCACTCCTCAGTTGGTTATCAACCGTGTGAAACACGACTGACCTGTTCACGAAGAACGACACGAACAATTCAAGAGAATTGAAAGAGCAACAGCGGAATGATCACTCAAGAAATTGGACTTCAAGTTTGTAGCAAAAGCATTACAAAAGTGGTGGTTAAAGCAAAAATCAAAGTCCTTTTTCAATAGTGCACGTCCCACCAAATATATAGACAAAATATGGCACATTTTTTCATATTTTATTTCACTAAAATAGGAAAAATAAATATATAAATATCCTCCTCTTGTTAGCTACGAAATTTGGAAAAATAAATCCCTTCATGAAGATTTGAATATATATTTGAGGAAGATTTGATCTTGAATAAATCTTCCGTGATTTGCTCTTGAATAAATCTTCTTTCTTGATTTGCTCTTCAATAAATATTTGATAAAGATTTGATTCTTGAATAAATCTTCTTTCACTCATGCACTTCCATATGAGTAATTCATGCAACTTCCATATAAGTAATTCCTCCATGTGTTTCCTTGCATGTAGTGACAAGTAAACAATAATAATTAGGTAATATCATTTATTCTGTAATTAAGTAATTAAATTGCACAAGAAAAGAATTCACCTGCCGTCCTAAGCGTCGTGCACGGGCTCGTGTTATTGGGTCTTCTATGGTAATTGAATCTTGCACGGGTAAACCAACGATATCCTCATCATGAATAACCACCAGGTACTTACATGTCAAAGGAACTATACTATGCAATATAGTTCTTCTTCCTTAAAGTAGGAAAACCAAAATCCCATGAATTATATCCTAAATTCGACATATGTTCCATCATTGTTATCCATTGATCTATTTCAATCCCTATCCTACAAATCTTTAGCAAAGACTATTCTTCGGGTACTAACCATTCTCAAAATACTAACCATCTTTTTGTTGAGTATTCTTGAGTGTATTCAAAAAGTAGTACCATCCCTAGCACTAAAAGAACCCAAATTACTTCCATTGCCAGTTAACAATTCTTTTCTTCCCTAACATAATTCTCTCCCCGATCTTTGTCAGCTTTCAAAACTTTTTTGGTGATACTCTTGACTCTTTCAAGAAAGGGTTCAAATACAATCTAGAACCTCGAGTTATTAAACAATCTAGTAAGAGTTGCAAGTAAATTCAATAAACTCTTAATGCTTGATCTCTTGTTCATATACTTGCATATCCTCAAGGTCAAATTTTTGAAAACCTTCTACCAAATCCTGGACGAGTATACCTATTGTACTGAACTAGTATATCCAAAATAAACCAACCTTGATTCATAATTCTGAAATTTCCAAGTGGTACTAAAGGAGAATCCATTTTGTAGCCTTATCCTTTATTAAGAACCCTTACTGTATTCTCACTTTGTGATACCATTCCTACCTCAAAATCTCAACCTTGATCGTTCTCCCCCTTAGCAGTGAGGTGCTGAGCATCAAGTCGACTCCATAGGGTGTCGAATTCGTATGGTGGCAGCGGCGAGAAGGCTGGTGATCGACAGAAGACATGGAGAGGGCGGCGGAACAGGGGACATCCCTATTCCGATCGAATCCGCTGGCGAATAGATTCGGCGAACAGCCTCCCCTTCGCGATGAGTCTATTGGGAGCAATTCGACTCCAAAGTCGAATTGGAGCGGCGAAGGCGGCGTTGGAAGCCGGAATCCCGACTGTGGTCGGAGTTGGCGGCGAATAGAGCAACTCTCTATTCGCAACATCTTTGTCGGTAAAGGAGGAGCGACGAGCATTCCTTCTGCCATCAAAAGAGGGCCGGCGGGTCGGTGGAGGAGTGGAGAGCTTGGGCGCTGCATTTTCCCAATTAGGAGGCGGTTGATCGGAGTGGAATCGGCAGTGGAGCTCCGCTGGTTCGAATAGAGGAGGAGCAGGGAAGAAGCAGGTCGACTGCACGTGCGACGCGCGTGCGGCTGTCACGCCCCGACCCTACTGTCGGGCACGTGGCAACCGCCGTATGAGCCCAACGAACCCATACAAGGCATCGAAGTGATACATACAATCCAAATACATCATTTACACAGCGGAATATTTATTCAAAACATCTAACTCAATATTTCTAATACAGTCCCGATAAACCTACTACAATTCTATGATAAAAGGGTATCGATAAATAAAAATAAATCCGTCGGTGGATCCATCTTCATTTACTATCCCGATCGACCATCTAATAACCTGCACACACGGGGAAAAGTGGTGTGCTCAGCCTTGCGGCCTAGTGCGAAATTATGGCACTAAACTGAATAAGGAAATCAAAGGCTAGGAGGAGTATTCTAGGATGTCTTTGGTTGTTAATTATCATTTTTCATTTGATTTGTGTAAATCAGTTTATAGAAAGTAGTAAAACAACATCAATAAATATAGATGTATATTTCATCAGTGTGGTGTCCTTCTATGTCTCTACCTAGGCCCGCTGCACTGATGTTGGCGGAGAGGTCGGCTGACCGTATATCTCTCTCCACTGTTTCGCCAGTCGCACCCTACGCCCCGTCCCAGCGAAACATCGCGCCCCTACTTCCTCTCCGGTCTCCGTAAGGGCAACGACATTCTGTATAGCGCTACACACTGCCTGTAGGCAGGGTCACATCAACATAATATATCATCGGTCACGACTAATCGAAATTTTTAATAACCCTAGGATCCGGACTACTCATCTGACCGTCTGCAGAACGTCTAGGATGATAGCCGTGTGGTCTACGGATCCACTGTCCAAGGCTTGAGAGAATCTCCGTCCCAACTCAAAAGCGATCGATGTTAGCCGAGTTGACCGTCAATCCGCACAATGGGTTTGAGGTACCTCGACCACATTTTTGCTAATTTGTTGGAAAATTCATCCCCGCTAGCCATATCAGGACTATCACGGTGATGCCCAACCGTCACTCGTGCGGGTAATAGTATCCGGGTATGGACCACTCTGCTATCTGGTTTATCCGACCTTGGAGTTTATCTGTACCATTTCCCAACCAGCTCCCAGTATCTAAGCTACATGTAGCCTCGGGAGTGGTATGTGGTGGAGCATCACCATTCTGACCATCGGCGGTACGCAGTGGTCAAACGAGGTATGCAAGCAGTACCCCTCCCTATCGAATTTCTAGTGATGTCTCCTAATAGTTTCTAACATGTCATTATTCTTATCTATATCTGCATGGTAGTTGTGCTATCATAACATAGAAAAATAATAATAAAATATTATATATCATGCAGGATAAGATATCATGACATATTAAAACTTAGTAGGAAATCATGATATATCATGCATGTTAGACAGAAATAAATTAAACTAACATGCGGATAATCAAATCTTATGAAGCATAATATTTCATTATATTTAAGACATCTAGGAATTATTCCTAAGAAGACCCCAGCGGGAATTCCCTAGCTTGAATAAATCCTACATCGGAGAACCAACGCACCTGACTTGGCGATTTACTCCTCGGAACCAACCTAAGGTCCGTTCGCTGAATTTTTATTCTCTGACACTGTCTTGATCCACGTGCCGTCATTTACGTATTTTTATATTTTCCTGTCAATTATTCAACGAATTTTAATTCTCAATCTAGAAATAATTTCTCAAATCTCTCTTCACCACTACTCTTAGAATGATCTCTAGAATCAGCCCAATTTTTTTCCCAAGTTCGTCGGAAAATTTCTCTGGCGGTCGCCGGAAAGTTCACCGGAAAGTTCGCCGGAACCCTCGCCGGCAAAGTTCTTCGATCAACACCAATATTAGCACCAATCGAAAGCTCTCTCCATGAGGATTCCAAAAATCATATTTGCCCCAATTTTTATAGCTCATACGCGATCAATTTCACCGATTAAAATTTTGGACGAAAACCTAAAGTTAGGGTTTTTAGCTCGCCGGCCGCCAACCGGCGGCCAATAGCCCTCAACTCTGGTACCAATGGATTGCTCTCGTCAAGAAGAATCCATAGGTACCAAGTTTGCAAGGTTTCACGGCCGGAATGGCCGGTAATCGCCGGAGCAAGCTCCGGCGATGAAACTTTCGCCGTCGCCACCTCTCACATGATTTCTCCCTCATCTCTACAACAAATTTGGGCATCTTGGTATCAAAATGATGAGGAGGTCGAGATCTACCTGTGGCTAAAATTTGGGAGCCTAATTCATTGTGATTTCACCGAAGCATCGTCGGAAAAATTAGTCGCCGTCGCCGCTGCGGAAGAGGAGAGAGAAGGAGAGAGAGGAAGAGGGAGGAGCTCGCGCGCGCTCAGTGGGAAAAATTGAGTTTTTTTTTTAATTAGTTAATTAAAATCTTAAATTTAATTAAATCTTAACTGTCCAATTTACCAATCAAACGACGTTCAAATTACGATCCGTCTGCGCCGTTGGATTCCTTATCAAAAATACTACCTGATGGTATAATTTTCACATCAAAATCTCATACTTCAAAAATTCATATGATTTTACAATTAAGTCCTTTAAAGAATTTCTTTTACGATTAAACCCTCCAAATACTAAAATTATTCTATTTCCCTTATTAAAAAATCACGGGTCTCACAGCGACGATCCAGTTCGACCCGGTGCGGCCGATACGGCCCGGTCCGGTTCAGTATTGGCCGGTTCAAGCTGCGGTTCCACTTTGGTTTAGCTAGGTTTCATGATTTTTCGATAGGTTTATTTTGGTTCAACGCATCTAGAGTTTTATTGGTAAGTTTTAAGTCCTTAGAAATTTATTTAAAATTTTTATCAAGTTTTAGGTTCAGTTTTTGAATTATTTTATGTTGGGTTCAGGGTTTTGAGTGCATTAACAATATCTGAAAAATCTAAAATAATTTGTGATACTCGATTATGCTTAGATTTAATTTCCAATATTTAATTAAATTTTTTTCAAAAGGTGGAATTTTGATTCAATTAAGGTGATTTGGGTTTAATTAGGTCTTAAAGGAATTATTTATATGTTATTTACAAGAAAGAATATTTTAGTAGGTATTATTATGGTTGATTCATGTTAAACAGAATTAAAATAATTTAATTAAAATTTTTACAGTATTTATAAATTTTATGTTGTGATTAAATTGGATAATTAGGTTAATTAGATTTTTTAATTAATGGAATTCGGAAAATTGTGATTTGATATATTTATTGGTGGTAATTGAATTTTTACAGAATTATTAAAAATTATTTTTAGATTAATTAAGGTGGTATAATTGATTCATGTGATTAATTAAGTTGGTATAGTTGATTTAAATTGTTAGAATAATATATTTGTGCAAATAGGTGTTCAATTCATGGTCTTATGGTATAGTTTAAATGTAAACAAATTTTATGGGTGTAGCTAAGGTTGATTTGATGTATGTTTGTAGTAGTTGTTTTTATTTAGGATTATTAAATTATTTAATTGACTTAAAGATAATTAAATAAAATTTGGTGTGAGGTTGTGAGTAGTGGGGGTTATTAGGAAGATTGTTTGAGATATGTTATTTATGCATGCTTGTTTGGTTGTATTGGATTTATTTTATGAGATTGTGTTTGCGGTGCTATTGCTTGACAAATCACAGTCAAGCTGTGATTTGTGTTGAAGTAGAAAGGAATTTCTTTGCTTGATTGATTGATTGCTTGCTTGCTTTAAGAATCACGGCCAAGCTGTGATTCTTGTTAAAGATTTACCTTGAGACTCGGGTGAGGATTTATGGTTTCAAATTTATTTGGCCTACTACAGATGCTGAGTCCTAAGGGTCGTTGTTAATTATTGTACATGTCGATAAGTTATGTATCAGCTTGATTGCATATTTAATTAGCATGAGTATTATTGGAGGTTATATCATGTCAATTCTTGTATGATGTTATAATATGCATGCTCTTGATATGAATTTGAAAATGATATCATGCTAGTTCATATATGATGCTATTATATGTTTGCTCCTCATGTGAGTTGTAAGTTATATCATGCTAGTTTATGTATGATGCTGTTATATGTATACTATTGATGTTTACACTCATGTTAGGTTGATTATTTAATATATTCATATTGTTAGAGATGTAGAGACACTTAGCAAAAACATGGAACATGTTGATATGAGATAAAAATTTGAGATATTTTAGATTCATGAGGTGATAACACCTAAAATTGAGGCAAGAAAGATGGTTGGTGTTCCTAAGCATGATACTATGCTTTTATTGACTTTAAATCTAGTATATGCATTTGTTTGATTATTTGTAATAATACTTTAGGATAATGCTATAGGTACCTTCACTGTAGTGATAAGAGATAATGCTATTGGCACTCCCCTACATTACCTATAAAGAAGGGCGTGGGGCGATAGTGATGAGGATATCGCTGGTTCGCCCATGCAAGACTCAATTACTATAAATGGCCCAATGACACGAGCCCGTGCACGACGCTTAGGACAGCAGGTGAATTCTTTTTTTGGACAAATTAATTACTTAATTACAGAATAAATGAAATTGCCTAATTATTATTGTTTACTTGTCACTACATGCAAGAAAATACATGGAGGAATTACTCATATGGAAGTTGCATGAATTACTCATATGGTAGTGTATGAGTAATTGAAAGAATATTTATTCAAGAGCAAATCAAGGAAGAAGATTTATTCAAGAATCAAATCTTCATCAAATATTTATTCAAGAGCAAATCAAGGAAGAAGATTTATTCAAGAATCAAATCTTCATCAAATATTTATTCAAGAGCAAAACAAGGAAGATTTATTCAAGATCAAATCTTCATCAAATATTTATTTTCCAAATTCGTAGCTTACAAGAGGAGGAGATTTATATATTTATTTTTCTTATTTTAGTGAAATAAAATATGAAAAAATGTGTCATATTTTGTTTATATATTTGGTGAAACATGCTCTATTGCAAGAGGACTTTGATTTTTTTTTTAGCTACCACTTTTGTAATGCTTTTGCTACAAACTTGAAGTCCACTTCTTAATCACTTTTTGAGTGATCCTTCCGCTATTGCTCTTTCAATTCTCTTGAATTGTTTGTCCGTTCTTCATGAACAGGTCAGTCATGTTTGACACGGTTGATAACCAATTGAGGAGTGGTTTAACGATTGCGAGGTTGTTGGTCGCGTTCATAGATCATGGTTAGCATCCCCTTTGTCAAAGTCAAAACTCCCCCACCTTAAGGATTTCTCCTACGACGGAAGATCGGGAACAACTTTCTTACATGCATCTTAAGTCGAGGCGTGTGCATATCAGGTGGTATCAGAGCCTTCGTTGCCGGTAGGAATTCATCTATCCTTTATTAGATTCTCTTTATTTTCCATACATCAAAAAGAAAAAAAAATCCTCTAGTCCATTTCTTGAACTTCTATTTCGTACATATTATCGTTGTTTTTGTCATCTTTTATTCTATTCCTTTTTTTTGTTATCTCCTAATTTTTGTTGAATTTTTATCCTTGCAAAAAAAAAAATAGAATTGTTGTTCGGCCAAAGAGTGTTCGGCCGAATTTTTTTGAAGAAAGAGGTAGAGAAAATAGAGGAGGAAGTAGTCGGCTAGGTGAAAAAAAAAGAGGTAGAGAAAATAGAGGAGGAAGTAGTCGGCTAGGAGAAAAAAAAATAAAGAGAGGAAAGTCGGCTGAAACCTTGGAAAAAAAGAGAGAGAGAGAGAGAAAAGAGGAGGAATTGTTTTGCAAGAAAAGAGGAGAAAAGAAGGAAGAAGTTTTCGGCGAGAAAAAGAGGGAAAAAAAAAAGAGAAAGAGAGGAGGAAGGTTCAGCCAAGGAACGAAAAAAAACAAAAAACAAATATATATATATATATTTTATTCGAATTTTAATTATCCTTTCACTTATTCATCCTTTGACCTTTTGACACCTTCTACCTTGCTTAATTGAGTCAACTTTACAATTTCTTGAATTATTATTTTCATCTCTTTGCTACAAATATATCCCCATCTAGATCTCCATAAATTAGCCTTGATCACCGTGTTCTAGCACTTTACAATCACTTTATTCACTCCGTGTTGAAAGTTATCACGAACCAGCAAACATGCGAGCAATTTTTGAGAAGGGTTAGAGCTTCAGGTGATAAGGTTTGTGAGGATTGTGAGTTTTTCATAAATAATTTACTAGTTTGGTGAAATTTCTCTTTTTTCTGACTAACAATGTCAGGATCGAGAAGTCCTCGTGATGTTTCTTATGACGGGGAAGATGGGTCCCACTCATCAATGATATCATTGTCTCCACATTCTCAAGCTTGGATGGCTCATGTTACAAACACCTTCGAGCAAATATTATTCGATCAAGTGCTTGTGCGCTTGAACGGGTTGGAGAATCATCTCGGTGGAATTGAAGCGCGACTTGATCAAGTGGAGCGAACTCCTCCACGACGACGCCCACCACCTCGAGTTTCAGAGGACGAGTTGAAGCTAATAATAATGCTGCTGCTGCTGCACCATTCGAACCAAGAGGAAATTTGAACGCTACATTTCAAGAAGCTGCTGATGAAGAGTTTAATGATAATTATGTGGCTGATGATGAAGTTGCCTTAGAATTGTATCAGCGTCGCCCCACACGAGGAGTGGGAGGTGACGGAGGTCATGCACGTTACCGTAATGAAGAAAGAAGAAATGATGCATTGGGTAAAATTAAATTCACTGTTCCAAGTTTTGATGGAAAGTTTAATCCAGAAGCCTATCTTGATTGGGAATTATTAGTCGAGCAAAAGTTCAGCTGTCATCATTACCCAGAAGAGTATAGAGTACGTGCGGCAACTACTGAATTTGTTGGTTATGCTTTTATCTGGTGGAATCAAATTCGACAAAGAAATGAAGATCCTCATACTTGGGATGATTTGAAGCGCTTGATGAGGTCCAGGTTCGTGTCTTCCTATTTTGAGAGAGAATTACTTAATAAATTCCAAAGAATGAATCAAGGAAACAAATCTGTGGAAGAATACTATCAAGAATTACATGTGGAAATGCTACGTGCTAATGTGCAAGAACATGATAATGCAAAGATGACTAGATTCTTGGGAGGATTGAATGGAGAGATACAAGATATATTTGATTTCCAGAACTACAATTCTTTGGATCAACTATTTCATTATGCATGCAAAGCTGAAAGGCAAGTTCAAAAGAGGAAGCAGTCATACAAAGCCAGTCGTAGCTATCCTAGTTCTTCCATGCCTTGGAGGGATGCTAATAAGCGACAGAAGAGTGTTGGTCATTCTAGCACGACTGCTGCACCAATTGGCCAAGGGAATTCGGGAAACCGTTTTACTTCACCAACATCCAAACTGGTCGATTCAAAAAAGACCACTGTTGCACCTACAAAAAGTTCATCCTCAGTTGCATCTACAGGAAGAACAAGGGAGATTGAGTGCTTCAAGTGTAAGGGGAAAGGGCATTATATGCGTGATTGTCCAAATCATTGTGCCCTTATCATTCGTGAAGATGGTGAGTACACTTCGGCCAGTGACATAGAAGAGGAAAATGGATCTGATCATGAGGAGTCTCAACCTGTTTCGGGGTCAGAACTAGAAGAGATCACTTTTGATACAAGTCATGCAAGCCTTGTTGTTCGTCGTGTTCTTAGCTCCCAGATGGAGAAGGCAGAAAACGGGGAGCGTCACAATTTGTTCCAATCCAAATTTATGATCAAGGAGCATTCCTGTAAGATCATAATTGATGGTGGAATCTGCAATAATATTGCAAGTTCAGAGATCGTTAGAAAGCTTGGCCAAACCAAAAGATTACACCCTCAGCCATACTACATTCAATGGCTCAATTCTTGTGGAAAGTTGAAGGTAACAATGATGGTACGTGTTCATTTTTCTGTTGGTACCTATTTTGACTTTGTAGACTCTGATGTGGTGCCAATGCAAGCTTGTGCGTTACTACTTGGAAAACCATGACAATATGATAAAGATGCTACACATTATGGGCGTTCCAACAAGTACTCCTTTATGCACAAAGATAAGAAGGTCGTGTTGGTTCCAATGACACCAGAAGAACTTCTCAAAGACAATTTAGATAAGGCTGAATGTGAGAGAAAAGAAAAAGAGAATAGTGACATTCACAAAATGGGAAGTAAGAGTCATCAGCCCAAATTGAGAGAAAAGAAAGAAAAATGTGAGAAGAAAAGAGAAATACCGATCAAGGGACAGGTTCTATTAGCCACCAAAAGTGAGATGTGAGAATTAGAAAGCAAAACCCAAGAGTGTTTTGCACTTGTATGCAAGGACGCTCTCTTTTCTACTAATTTTTTACCCTCTTCTTTGCCTATTTCGATTGTTTCTTTGATGCAGGAGTTTGCTGATGTCTTTCCAGATGAGATACTTGCAGGGTTGCCACCATTGCAGGGGATTGAGCATCAAATTGATTTGATTCCTGGAGCATCTCTGCCTAACCGGCCCCCATACCGTACAAATCCCGAGGAGACAAAGGAAATTCAGCATCAAGTGGAAGAACTCCTAGATAAAGGATATGTGCGTGAAAGCTAAAGTCTATGTGTTGTTCCTGTTTTACTCGTGCCAAATAAAGATGGATCATGGAGGATGTGCAAAGATTGTCGAGCTACCAATAATATTACGGTACGTTATCATCACCTTATTCCTTGATTAGATGATATGCTTGATGAATTGTGTGGTTCTACTATTTTTTCTAAGATTGACTTGCATAGTGGTTACCATCAAATTAGAATGAAGCTAGGTAATGAATGAAAAACTACTTTTAAGACTAAATTTAGATTATATGAATGGTTAGTTATGCCATTTGGTCTTACAAATGCACCTAGTACATTTATGCGCTTAATGAATGAAGTGTTGAGAGCTTTTATTGGAAAATTTGTAGTAGTTTACTTTGATGACATATTAATCTATAACAAGTCTTTGGATGAACATTTAGCACATATGCGACAAATTTTGATTGCTTTGAGAGAGACACATTTGTTTGCTAACCTCGAGAAGTGCACATTTTGCACGGATCGAGTCGTATTTCTTGGTTTTGTTGTGACTGCGCAGGGTATTGAGGTAGATGAGGAAAAGGTGAAAGCTATTCGAGCTTGGCCAACACCTACATCAGTCATGCAAGTGCAGAGTTTTCATGGACTGGCAAGCTTTTATCGTCGATTCGTAAAGGATTTCAGTTCACTCGCCGCACCCCTTAATGTGTTGACAAAAACGAATATACCTTTCAAGTGGGAAAAAGTGCAAGAAGATACCTTCAATTTGCTAAAAGATAAGTTAACCAATGCACCACTTTTACAACTTCCTGATTTTAATAAAACTTTTGAGATAGAATGTGATGCTGGTGGTATTGGAATTGGAGGTGTTCTTATGCATGATAGGAAACTCATTGCTTATTTTAATGAAAAGTTTAGTGGTCCAACTTTAAACTACTCAACATATGACAAGGAATTATATGCATTAGTTAGAGTATTAGAAATATGGCAACATTATCTCTGGCCTAAAGAATTCGTCATACATTCAAACCATGAATCATTGAAGCATATTCAAAGCCAAAGTAAATTGAATCGTAGACATGCTAAGTGGATCGAATTTATTGAAACTTTTCTATATATTGTGAAATATAAGAAGGGAAAAGATAATCTAGTTGTCGATGCTTTGTCTAGACGTTACTTGTTGTTGTCCCAACTTGACTGTAAAATTCTTAATTTGGAAATGTTAAAAGAATTATATGCTACTGACATAGATTTCACAGATATTTTCATGAAATGTAAAGAAGGGAGATGTTGGGATAAGTACGTGTTGAATGATGGCTATTTATTTAGAGCTAACAAGCTTTGTATTCCTGCGAGTTCTGTCCGTCTTCTATTGTTGCAGGAAGCGCATGGAGGTGGTTTGATGGGACATTTTGGGATACGTAAGACTGAGGACGTATTGGCCACACACTTTTATTGGCCAAGGATGAGGCACGACATCGAGCGTTACATGGGGAGATGCACCACTTGTCAAACAGCTAAGTCTCGCTTAAACCCACATGGTTTATATACACCTCTTCCTGTTCCAAAATTACCTTGGGAGGATATTTCAATGGATTTTGTGTTGGGTTTACCAATGACTAAGAAGGGGAGAGATAGTATATTTATTGTTGATGATATGTATTCTAAGATAACTCATTTCATACATTGTCATAAGAGCGGTGATGCTACTCATGTTGCTGATTTATTTTTCAGGGAGATCGTGCGCCTACATGGAGTGCCGAGGACAATTATTTCAGATCATAATGTAAAATTTTTGGGCCACTTTTGGAGGACGCTTTGGGGTAAGCTCGGGACAAAGCTGCTATTTTTAACTACATGTCATCCCCAAACAGACGGACAAACCGAGGTCGTCAACCGCACACTTGGTACCATGCTACAGGCGATACTCAAAAAGAACCTGAAGATGTGGGAGGAATGCCTACCACTCAATCTACAACCGAATTGTGCATTCTACTACCAAGTTCTGCCCATTCGAGGTTGTCTATGGCTTTAAGCCTGCTGCTCCAATTGATTTACTACCTCTACCACCAACAGAAAGAGGTAATCTTGATGTGGAGAAGCGTGCTGAGATGATTCGTAAGATACATCAGATGACCAAAATAAATATTGAGGAGATGCAATTACAATATAAGAAGCATGCAGACAAAGGCTGAAAGAAATTTATTTTTGAAGAAGGAGATTTGGTTTGGTTGCATTTGTGTAAAGATCGATTTCCAGAATAGCGCAAGTTCAAACTCATACCACGAGGTGATGGTCCATTCAGAGTTATTGCGAAGATCAATGATAATGCCTACAAGCTGGAACTACCTAAGGATTATGGGGTGAGTAATACATTCAATGTGACTAATTTATATCCATACTTGGGCGATGAAGATGAGCTAGAGTCGAGGTCGACTCTTTTTCAAGAAGGGGAGTATGATGAGGATATCATTGGTTCGCTCGTGCAAAACTCAATTACTATAGAAGGCCCAATGACACGAGCCCGTGCACAATGCTCAGGACAGCAGGTGAATTCTTTTCTTGGGTAAATTAATTACTTAATTACAGAACAAATGATATTGCCTAATTATTATTGTTTACTTGTCACTACATGCAAGGAAACACATATGGAAGTTGCATGAATTACTAATATGGTAGTGTATGAGTAATTGAAGGAATATTTATTCAAGAATCAAATCTTCATCAAATATTTATTCAAGAGCAAATTAAGGAAGAAGATTTATTCAAGAATCAAATCTTTATCAAATATTTATTCAAGAGAAAAACAAGGAAGATTTATTCAAGATCAAATCTTCAGTAAATATTTATTTTCCAAATTCATAGCTTACAAGAGGAGGAGATTTATATATTTATTTTTCCTATTTTAGTGAAATAAAATATGGAAAAACGTATCATATTTTATCTATATATTTGGTGGAACATGCTCTATTGCAAGGGGACTTTGATTTTTGCTTTAGCCACCACTTTTGTAATGCTTTTGCTACAAACTTGAAGTCCACTTCTTAATCACTTTTTGAGTGATCCTTCCGCTGTTGCTCTTTCAATTCTCTCGAATTATTCGTGCTGTTCTTCATGAACAGGTCAGTCGTATTTGACATGGTTGATAACCAACTAAGGAGTGGTTTAGCATATCAGATAGTACTCGAGGTCAGGATAGGAGACTAGGTTACTCCTGACTGATTTTACACTGGACTAGCTATGGATACCAAGTAGTGAGGTCCAATGGGAAACTTAGGAAAAATAAGGCTTTTATTTTATATTCTTGTGTTTCTACTTTGATCTAGATATCGTATGATACTTGGTTCCTCCCCCTAAGATGACAGTTATTGGTCATAACTGTATTTGATTAAGCCAGCCTCGGATATAGTATCGTGTTGTTCTTGATTGCTCTTTTTGATTGACTTTTGCTCACGAATAGTCAGATTGTTTTATTCTTGAGGCTTTGTTATTTTATGTTCTCGATTTTATATTATTTTTTATCCAACTGACTAGGTACGGCGTTACTCATCCCACAAGAGGACTCATTTTTATTTTTTCGGACCACAGCAGCAGAGAAACTCATTTTTATTTTTCAGGACCGCAGTAGCAGAGAGACTGATAAATATCGAGGCGTTATAGCTAGGCATCGATTTTTGAAAGGTTGGACAATTCTACCTTTATTTTGTGTGTAGATGAAAATCCACTAGATAGGTATTTTGTATGTTTTTGGGCATATGCCCCATTTTGATTATAAATTATTTATAAATAAGTGTTTCAATATATCAAAGATTTGATTTTAAAAATACATGATTTTAAAGTTATATTTATTTGTTATCCAGGTTCTCTCCTTCTATAGAGATGATCTACATCATGTACGCTCAGTGAGTTTCCATTAGTTTTGAAGGTTAAATAGAATTATATATGGAGTTCACTACGATCTACCATATACTTTAGGGGAAGGTACGAGGGATGATAATTACTTTATATTATGCTTGTATTTGGTTATATCGAGGCATATTTCTCTACCTATTACTTTGTTTGAATATCACTAGGCCATAAGGGGTAGAGTAAGGAATAGAATGTTTATTTTTTCTTTTAGTGGAACTTAATTTCTTTTAACAAAAAAGTGAACCGCATTTAATATTTACTTAAATATTTTTATTATTTGCTTATCGAATTGAGAAACAAGATCAGATTTAAATTCAAAGAAGGGATTAATGATATTGAAAAATAATGTTAAGGTCTGCTAATAGATGATGATGATGATACAATGAATAAAGATATAAGATAATCTAACTCTCTCTACCAAGCCTCTATTTATAATATAATTTAGAATACAAATAAGGAATAGATAAATATAAAGTGAAAGATATTAAAATATTATATTAAAACATATTTGTAGGAAATGAATACGATGTTTTGTTATCTCGGGTATTAAATCTTTTATTTTTTATCTTATTAATTTTATACTCTAATTTTATTGTGAATAGAGATGAATAGATTAGATGACACACCCCTAAATCTGCGACTTCAATGCTTGCAGAAGATCGCCTGGGTATGAAGCATAATAAAATAACAATAACAAGGAGAAGAGGGAAAATGATTACTTTATTATTATAAAGCACCGGTAAACATCGGAGTTAACAATCCTAACTCCAAAATTCTCTCCCTACAGTGATCTCTCTATAATATAAGAATATTATATTTGAGGATGAAGTTTCCTTCCTCCATTTACAGATATAAATAGTATAAAATATAGAAGAGGTTTGGGAAGTTAAGTTACGGGATGCAACCTCTGTCTCGTAAGCGTCGCTTCATGGATGCACCCGTGACAATTCTCCCCCACCGAAAGATGTCGATGCCCTCATAGACTCCGTCGTAACTCCATTGTGAATATGTTTCCGGAATGATTGGAAAGATGCTTCGCTCGTCCAACGACTCGCCTTTCTCTTGAACCAAAGACGCCTCAACTTCTTCAGCTTGAACCGCCCAGCACTCCAAAATGGTGACAACTTGTTTCAGAGGATAGCGGAACGGAGGTGGCATCGGTCACTCATGCTGCAGGAGAGTCGCTGCATCCTCTTCGTGAGACACCTTGAGAAGCTTACGTGTCCAGCAGAATTGACGCGCCAACGAGGCGGGAGATGCGAACGTGGAGCTCTCCTCCACATCTGCGAAGCGAGTGCCAGAAGAACTCGCACCCTCACGGCAACCTTCCTTGGGCGGCGATGGGGGTCGGAGTGCTCCGTCAACCATCGCCTGGCCTTCCCAATACTTTCCCCATCATTTGCCAACTTCTCTGGTCGCGAGCCATCACCAGCGGAAAGAAAGGAATTGTCGCCCGAACGGAAGGAACTCTCGCCCCCATGCGATCTCGAGGGGTCCTTCCTTGTCGACGAAACATGCTGGCGGAATCTCCTTGCCGCTGCACTAACCACTCTACGATGCTGTTCGGGTTGGAAAATCCAACGCCCGATCCATCTTCTTCGGAGGGTTCTGGACAGTAGAGGACGTCGACCAACCTTGCTGCAGTCGAAGAGCATCACCGTCCTCCCGGAAAAATGTAAGAAACTCACATGGAAGTCGGTTTGAACGCACCACCTTGGTGGAAGTCGATATGCAGCAGATCCCATTCACGTGACCACGAAAGATCCATCGTATCGCGATATAGACACCTTACGTTCGTGCATCTTCTCTGCTCTCCGCCACATTCGCGAAGGCAACTTCGGAAGAAATTTTCCACCTACAGTAACCTCTCCTAGGCGACGATGGAGATCGGCTTGCTTCTTCCTTCGTCGCCGAGACCTCTCCAAACATCCCTGCACATCCATCGACTCCTCCCGTCGGTCTTGGACGACACTGGCAGCAACTGGTCCGCGTTCTTCGTGGGAAGTTCGGGTCAACCCAGTCAGGGAGGATGATGGGCGCCTCTCTACGACATCGAAGGAGTCCTCCCCTGTCGCCGCACCCTGCTGGATTACTTCTCCGAATTCGCCACCAAGTGTCTCCATTCCCACTGACCTGACCACCTTTGAAACTTCGTCCTTTCGCCTAGCAGTGAGGCGAACTCCTCCGTGGTGCAACCCTTCACGATTTGCATCGCAGCGATCATCCCTATATCCGTGCTCTATTTCATATCCGCGTCCATAATAGGGGCGATGGATTTCGCAAACCCAGGTTGCGAAGCATCCATCACTATTAATCCGCCCAAATAGGGAGCCACCATCACCTGCGACTGTAGGAGGAAATCGTTACCCAAAATGATCCCGAAGTCGTCCAACGGAATCACGGTAAGGTCGATCTTCCCGCTCCAATGCCCCATCGTTGTGGGAACTCGTTTAATCGTCCCGACGACCTCCGACGGCAGAGCGTTCACTGTTTTGATTTTGAACCCGCTCTCTTCGATAAGCAGCCCCAACTTGCAGCCCATCTCTTCGCTTACGAAGTTATAGGTGGCGCCTGAATCCACCATGCCCGAACAATCCTTTCCATTCACCTGCAAAGAAACGTACATCAAGTTGCAGTCGCGTCCCTTTCGGATCGCATTTATCTGCTGCAGAGGAGCCGCACGCACGATGATGGGAGACTCCGTTACGTCTGACTCTAGCTCCTCTTCCGCCGTTTGAATCGTCGTCAATTCCTCATGGCACGAGCATTGCTGCACCCTTCCTTGCGACTCCTGTCACCATTCGCAGCGGCACCATGCTGCGAGTTGTTAGAAGATGGTGACGAGGTGTAGTTTCGTCGGCTTTCGTTCGAAGCAGCCGGCTGACGCCCCATCGCCTTCCCCTATTGGTAGCGGGGAGAAGAAGACATCCCCTCATCATGTGGCGAGTGATTCTTCGCTCGCCAATCCAGTAAACCTTCTGCAGTAGAGATCGCCTCCTGCAGATCTCTTACTCCCTTGCGCGTCAACTCGTTCCGGACCCATGGTTGGAGCCCTCTGAGGAACGCGAATAACCGATCCACTTCGGACATGTCGTGGAGGTCCAAGATAGCGGTGTTAAATTCTTGGACATACTCCCGGATCGATCGTTGTTGCTGCAGTCTTTGCAGCCGCTCGCGGGCAAGCCATGACGCGTTGGATGGAAGGAACTGACGTCGGAGTTCCCTCGTCATGGCTTCCCAAGTGGTGATCGCCTCACCTTTCCTGTGAAGATGGGGGTCGCAACGTACCCTCCACCACTTCTTTACATCGCCGACAAGGAACGCAGCGGCCATGTCAACTTGGTCTTCATCAACAAGCTTGGCGGCTTTAAAGAAACGTTTCATGTCCCATATAAAATTCTCCAACACTTCGGCGCTTTTGATGGTTGAGAAAGTTGAGGGGTCGGGGATGCGAACATTCGATTTTGCAGGTTGGTGCGTATCCGTCGGATGTCGTAAGTTGGAAGGGCGCGCCCCTGCTCCGATCGAAGATCCTGGTTCGCTGCTTTCTCCCCTCGGTAGTAGAGAGTTTGGTTCCGTCACCTCCGACGCTTGTTCGTTGGACGTGTGGATCCGTTCAAGGTCACTGCAGATACGTGAAAACATCGTCTGCATCTCTTCTATACGGGTTTGCAAGGCGTTGAAGTTGGCATCGCCCATGGCTTGTGATGCCCGGATCAACTCCTCCATTGTTCCCACTTTCTTTTCCAGTTTTTCAAATTCTTGTTTCGTTACCATGTTGTTGTTGAGGTGGTCGGCAACCTGGCTCTGATACCAATTGACACACCCCTAAATCTACGACTTCAATGCTTGCAGAAGATCGCCTGGGTATGCGGCGTATCGTAGATGCTCTGGTGCGATACAAGCCTGCGGAAACACAATAAAATAACAATAACAAAGATATGAGGGAAAATGATTACTTTATTATTATAAAGCATCGGTAAAAACCCCCAAACATCGGAGTTAACAATCCTAACTCCGGAATTCTCTCCGTACAGTGATCTCTCTATAATATAAGAATATTATAATTGAGGATGAAGTTTCCTTCCTCCGTTTACAGATATAAATAGTATAAAATATAGAAGAGGTTTGGGAAGTTAAGTTACGGGTCTCGGAAGAGTAGCTTTGCGGATGCACCCGTGACATTAGATCAAACTAGATATTTCTTAATATTATTTATTACATAATATCTATATTCTATTTGTATATTATTTTAGCGTCGAATGAAATTAAAATTTTTAAGTTCATTTGTAACGTTATTTCTATAAATAATATTTTTTTAACTATTAAAGTATATATTAAAGGTTGTTATAGAGTTAAGACTCATGAAACTTTATTAAAAAGAATCTAATAATAAGACAAAAGATCTTTTCTAAAAATACTTAATAAAATACACTTTATCTTATTAATAAGATAAAATAAGATAATATTTAAAGTTATATCGTTACTAAATTATATTTATATTGAAACATGAGGGCGGTCTTCCTCAGCAGACTTGCTAAGGCCATCACATAGATAGATGCTCCTCGATCCCGCAGCCCAAAATGTTAGGATACCGACCCTTCGGATCCGCTATTGAACCATTGCAGCGTTAACGGGTTTGTCGCGAAACCCGCAACGTGGCACTTCATTCGACCGAGCAAATCGACGGATTTAACAGCAATTTGTTATAATTTGACGTCCGCATCTCCAGAAGCTTCGCATCGCTTCTTTATGCGTCCGCGCGGAATCTTCTTCTGATCTCGTTCCCTTCGGCCGCGCGCAATCGATCGATCGAGAGGTTTCTTCAGGGATCAAGGAACTCGACCGCGGTTCGATTCATTCTCTGTCAAACGTAATCTCTTGAAAAAAAATTCCGCCTTTTTTTTATTCTTTCTGCTGAGTCTTTTACATCTGAAATGGTTATGTTTTCATCCGATCAATTTACTATATGTTTCTGTTATTGTTCTCGGACGCAATCGATATCTCTGAGCCATGGCCTCTATTGCCTTTTTCTTTCTCATCTGATCCAATTGTGGATTCGTTTATTTGGTGTTCTGGATCTATTGAATCCCGCAAGGTAGCCCATAAGTTTTCTTTCTTGCCGGAGGTGCAGGAAGGTTTTCCTTTAAATTTCAAAAGCATAAAGTGTTTGGAGAAAGATGGGGTCTTCTATGATATGATTCGATTCTAATTAATCACCGATCGCAGAGCTTCCATATTTTATGTCACGAGTAATTAGCTTTTCTGTCGATTAATGTCAATTTCTTAGACATCGTAGGATTCCAGCGAGATAAGTAACTGGATGTTTCTGTTCGTAAGCTATCGTTTTTGTTTATTTTTTTAAAATCCAAATCCTCTCACTTCTAATTGATATATTTAATTTCTTGCAGATGTCATACTCCTCAAGAAGAACGAGGTTAGTTTTACTTCTAATCCTTTTTCAAATATGTTAAAGCATTTATTTCTTCCTTCTTACTTTTTTTTTTCTTCTCTAAGTATATCTCTCAACTTCAGATATGATTCCTACTCTCGTTCTGTATCACGATCACGTTCGCCGTACAGCAGATCTGTCTCAAGGTCTCTTTCGAGGTCAAGGAGCCGTTCCAGGTTTTTCCTCTCCTACCTCTTTTATTATTTCAAAATATGAAAGTAGATCTGATTTTGAGAGAGTGGCTTATATCCCCTGGCCCCTCGTAATATTTTCTCACAGGAGCAGGGATTCAATTGATGCTGAAAATCCTGGAAATAATTTGTATGTCACTGGTTTATCTTCAAGGGTAACAGAGGATGAACTTTTGAAGCATTTCGAGAGTGAAGGAAAGGTATAACAAATTTAGTACTTGCATTTTTCATCATCAGTAGATTGATTGGATAAGGTCTATTAGAGCATCCGAATCAGCAGGTGATGGCAGAACAATAGGTTGGTAGTTGTCCCTCTCTTCTGAATTCAAATAATTTTGTAGGTTACTGATGTCCACGTAGTGGTCGACCCTTGGACAAGGGAATCTCGAGGGTTTGGATTCGTGACGATGGCCACTCTTGAGGAAGCAGATCGTTGCATCAAGTACCTCGACCGTTCAGTTCTAGAAGGTCGCGTCATCACTGTTGAAAAGGTAAAGCAATTCTATCGCGAAAAATTCTTTGACACGCTAATGGTCTGGTTAGGAAGATCTTCGTTTTTTAAAATTTTTATGCTTTTGTTTCCAAATTTGCCCATATATTTAGTTATTGCCTCTAAGCTTCTGGGAGATGCCCGCTCCAGTTTTTTTGGCTAACAGGTTAGCTCTGTGTAGCAGCTCTTCATCAACCTGCAAACATCTTTGTATGACCTTTTTTGCTAGTTCGCCGCACTACCTACAGTTGGCTTCGCTCCTGATGTGTAATTCGTACTCGTCGATCTGAAATTTATTCTGTTCATCTTCGCAGGCGAGGAGACGGCGAGGGAGGACGCCAACTCCCGGTAGATATCTTGGTGCGAGAGCTGCCAACGGTAAGCGCTCCTTCAATAACTTCGCAACCAGCAACCAGTAACCAGTAACCAGTAGGATGGTGGGCTTATCTAGGTACAGTTGGCTGTCAGGTTTTTTTTTAATGTTCTAATCGATCTGTCTATCTATCACCAGGACGGCGAAGGTCCAGAAGCTATTCATCCTGTCATAGATATCATCACAGCTCGCGGTCACCGAGTTACTCTCCCGAGAGGGATCGATCTTATTCACCCTATCACAGGCGGCGTTATCATTCTCCATACTACAGGAGGAGACATTGGTCTCGATCAACTTCTCCCTATAGCCGTTATAGTCGATCACCTCCTGCCTACGTGAGGCCTCGGCGATCATACTCTCGAGACTCTCTGTCCCGCTCTCCGCAGCGATCTGTTTCACCCTATTATCGCAGGCGATACCTTGCATATACACGGAGGAGCATTTCACCAGATGCACAATATGGAAGCAGGCACTATTCTCGTAGTTTTTCACCCAGACGATATCGACGACGGAGCTATTCTCGCAGCTATTCTCCTACGGATCGAAGTTATCGGAGGAGCTATTCTCGCAGTTTTTCTCCCAGGGATCGAAGGTATCGTCGGAGTTGTGCTCGCAGTTACTCTCCCAAGTATCGAAGGTCTCCTACTGATCGTACAAGTCAGAGGAGCTGTTCTCGCAGCTACTCTCCAGTAGTAGATCAGAGGCATGGAGGCCATGGTCCCAATGTTCGACCAAGTAGAAGCCCATCGTGCAGGTATTCTTCACCCAAGCGGAGCAAACGAAATTCTCGAGAAAGCTATGCCCATAGTCGCAGCGTGAGCTCCAGCTCCGTAGGAGGACGTTGAAGACTTGGTCCCCTTAGTTAAACCACGTAGGTTTCTTATATCTCTCATCTGTGCACTTGTGTTGCTCTTTAGACTCGATCGACTTCGTTCGATGTATGTTATATCTCATCTGTGCACTTGGGATTGTCATTGGACCTAACTCTGATGTATAAAAAATATTACCGTATCTAGGATTTCTTAGTAAATTTGATGTCATGGAGCTCATCTGACATGCGTTCGAGGTTTTGATCACCGAGGTAAGTGGCATGGTTGATAGTTTAGAGACTTACAAAACTCCTCTATTTGGATCTTTGCTGCTTCATCGGGCATCCTGAGTATGAGATATCGATTTAGGGGGCAGGAAGCTCCATCTACGATGATTGTTGGTTTAGTTTATCAATGTAGTGATAATGATGACTAAGTTTAGGTTATTTTACTGACATTCGTGTGGTTATTAAAAAATATTTTTTTATAAATTAATTTTCTTTTGATTTTTTTTTATTAAAAATGTTATTTAAATGTAAATGAGTGTCAAAACATACCCAACGTTTTCAGAAGTAATTGTTATAAGATAATATTAATCACCTCTTTTCCAAGTCGAGGTGTCTTAACAAAGTGCATCAAATTCCAAGTATCTTAATTACCTCCATCGTCATCATTAGCAATTAATAGTCAGCCTATAGCAAATTATAAGAAAGAGCATAATTCACATAAGCTGCATATAGATATATTGTTAATGTATTTAAAAAAAATGAAAACCTATATAGCAAGTAACCAAGTATCTACTTGGTGTGCACTCATGGGAAGACATGTAATTGTCGTCTGCTGGAAGAATGTTTCCATATTGATGTTGAGACCTCTGGATTAGGTAGCCTGTTGCCAGTGGTTGAACACAAGTATTGTTCTAAAACATCTCTTGGGCTTTACTTAAAGCACCATGCTCATTATAATGTCTTCTTTATTTCTTCCTTGACATGTTTTTGTCCCAACATCACCATTCTAGAGCTAAATCTAATACTATCTTATGTTCAACATCACCATTTTCCCCCTGAACTATTTAATTAAAAATAAAGTGTTACAATTTGCCACTAAAAATAAAAGATATATAAATTTTCTTCATGATTTAATTAAAATAAAGTGTTGCATTAACAGAAGTGATATTTTTATAATTTTACTTTTAGTACTCCTAACTAGAGTTAGGTTGAGTGTTGCAATACACTTTAGGTCTAAAAGCTAGTGGTTCATTTTTTTTTTTACAATTTTGCTTCTGATGTCCCACCTAACTTGGCCTTTCATCTTTAAGTTGGTTGCAATGCACATTTGATCTAGATGCAAGTGAGTATATTTTCATTTATACATTCCTATTTATATATATTATAAATTTAAAATTTTAAATACTAAAGCATGCTCAATGAATCTTAATAAATAACAATTTACCAATTTATGATTAATGCTTGCAAAACTCTTCAATCAGGCTATATGCATGACTTTTACTAATTACTAATGCCTCTTATCATATTAGCTTTAGAAGTTTCCTGTAGAAATGATAAATTAAGACAAGAAATCTAAAGCTAGGTCTATATAAAATTTTAAAAAAAAATCGACAATTTTTATTCAATCTATAATTAAAAATTAAATTTTAATATGAAGAAATTGTTGACTTGATTAGACTACAATATGTATTAATCACAAAATATTTCATCTATCTGATAAATTTATTTTAATTACCTTTTATTCAATCTTAAGAATATTATGCATCATCATTACCTAAAGTAAGGCATATCATACTCAAAATCAAATCTTCAACTATTACTGTCTGTTCACCTAGTATTAGCATGAATATTATAATATCTACGTATATAATAATTATAATATTTGCTTCTAAAACGGAGACTTTATAATATACAATAGATATATACCTAAAAGAATCTCAGTTTAACTGAATATTACACCAACATCAATAATTCTCTACTTACACTAAAATTTTGTTGTAAAGTAAAATGTAATCATAAAAAATAATCGAAACCTAGAAATATATAATAGAATAGGAAAAAATATATATCTACTATTCTAAATATCTAAAAAAATCTTCAATCTATCTTATTTATAATATTAATAGCACCAATAAGTGCATTGGAGCTTCTCTTATTTACAACTTCTCTTAACTCTCTTTTTTTTTTAATTTTTCTTAACCCTCTTTGGCATAATAAAAATAAGATGATGTAACACCTCAAAAATATTAAATATAACCCCAAGTATAAGATAATATTAACACTAGATATCTATCCTACTTAAGAGCAACATTTAGAGACACTTATAAGTTTTACTAAGGTTAATTGTAAACTCCCTGCATTGTTTTTTTTAAAAAAAACAGAAAAAAACACGGGTAGTCTAATTGAACCGGTCAGTGGGGAAAGTGATAGCCGAGCCCTAAATTTATCATGCCCTCATCTTTTTTTTTCCGAGCCCCCTTCGACCTCTTCACTGAGCCCTTTCGACGGCGCTGCATCTCACCGGCGGAACTCAATCGATAGATCCCACCTTCGACAGCAATGGCGTCCGATGCTCGGTGTTGTCGTCTTTCCGTCTTCCTGAGTTTGTTTTTATTGATAAAAAAGAAGAATCTACTTCAACCGATATGCCCTTAGGTACGGCCATACATAACACAGAAATCACACTTGGAAAGGGTGGACAATTAGCTAGAGCAGCAGGTGCTGTAGCGAAACTGATAGCAAAAGAGGGTAAATCGGCCACATTAAGATTACCATATGGGGAGGTCCGTTTGATATCCAAAAATTGCTTAGCAACAATCAGACAAGTGGGTAATGTTGGAGTGAACCAAAAAAGTTTGGGTAGAGCCGGATCTAAGTGTTGGCTAGGTAAGCGTCTTTCCGAACTACAGAAAGAGATACTAGTCAAATAAAAGAGAAGACCAAGAAACGCTCCTTTTATTAAATTTGTTACTTAACCCATCCCTTTTCCATCTCACTTCTATTCTTTGGATCCGTGTATAATCCATAGAATATCAGTCATATAGGATCCATCATATGAGAAGTATAGGATCCCTCGACTTATTCGATCATCCACCCATCAGAGGAGAGGGTTGCATATGCTGGTCAAGTTTTCTCTGGCATCAGTAAGATTCTAAACCCTCCCCAATATCGAATTCGAACTCTATGAACTCAAAGGGGGTGATTGATGCGATTCCTTTCAAATTGGCCATGTAGGATGCCGAAAAATTGACATTTGGAGTCCATCTCCTTCCCCCAGGAGAGCCGCGTGATACATTACGTCCCTCGGATAATTGCTCATTGAAGTAATCTCCAATGCAAGATGTTAATTATCTTCTTTTTATACTCCAATTGGGAATATAATATGATAAAGTGAGGAATTGAATAGGGATTAACACTTAGAAAATTTTAATTATTTCCACTTAGCTAGTGAAACTTTGATATTAAGTAGAATTATAGACTAATTGATTTAGAATTGATGTTGACTTTTAGGAATTAAAAATTTAACTGAGTGGACTCGACCAAATGAATTGGGTTGATTAAATAGACTTAGGGATAGCTAACTAAATAGGATGTTAATAGTTAATTCAAATTTGATCAATTAAAATGAAATTAGCATTTAATTGTATTGGATAATTAAAAAAATTAGCAATTTAGTTGCATAACTACATTGGTTAGATAAAGTATTAAGCCTCAGTTAGTTCAATCATTAAAATATATGGGCTTATTAATTATACATGGGATCATTCTTTAGACGTGGGCTTATTACTTGAACATGGGCTCATTAATTGAATATGGACTTATTAATTAGACATGAGCTAAATAATATGACTTGAACTTCAATTGGACTTAGGCTTATTATATGAACATGGACTAGAGAATGAGAATTGGATTTGAAATGGGTTTGAGCTATTTGGTTTGAGTTACATTGCATGTTGGGCTAGATAATCAATTTAGACATGGTTAACTTGATAACTTAGGTTTCTTATTAAATAATTGTTAATCCTATTAGCTCTACAAACTTATATTAAATTTATTTTAATTAATTTTATTATTTAGGATTATTATTTTCTACAAAAGTCAAATAAATCATCAGATTTCCTTATATTTGAATTTGGATTGGTTCTGAAGATCAAACTACTTGATCATGCGTTAGTTCATCTTACTTCATTAAACATGATAAGATGTAATGCATATTAATACTATGCTTTATGCATGCTAGTAGGATTTATTTTGTCTAGTAAGATTGTCACGCCCCGACCCTACTGTCGGGCACGTGGCAACCGCCGTATGAGCCCAACGGACCCATACAAGGCATCAAGTGATACATATAATCCAAACACCTCGTTTACACAGCGAAATATACAATCAAAACATCTAACTCATCGTTTCTAACACAGTCCCGATAAACCTACTACAATTCTATGATAAAAGATAACGATAAAGAAAAATAAATCCGTCAGTAGATCCATCTTCCTTTACTATCTCAATCGGTCATCTAATAACCTGCACACACGGAGAAAAGCGGTGTGCTCAGCCTTGCGGCCTAGTGCGAATTTACAGCTCGAAACCGAATAAGAAAATCAAAGGCTAGGAGGATTAATCTAGGATGCCTTGGGTTTATTAATAGTCATTTTCATATAATACATGTGAAGAATATCATAAATGTAAATAACAGTGTAAGCAAATACAACACGTGTACCACTAGATGTCGCCTAAGCTGTCTCTAGTCACTATGTCATCAATGTCACCTAAGCTGTCTCTAGTATCTGTGTCATCAATGTCGCCAGAATGTCATCTCTAGTATCTGTGTCATCAATGACACCGGAATGTCATCAATAGTATCTGTGTCATCAATGACACCGAAATGTCATCTACGGTATCTGTGTCATCAATGTCACCGGAATGTCATCTACGGTGCACTATGTCTATCAGTCTCATGATTCGGGCTGCCAGCCTATGCTTAGTGAATACTCCGGCCAGAGAGCATCACTAAGCCCATCAGTGTCTTTCATCTCTGTCTCTCCCTATGCCCGCTGCACTGATGTTGGCGGAGGTGACGGGTGACCCGTGATCACTCTCCTCGGTGTCGCTAGTCGCCTACCATGCCTCCCCTAGCGAACCCGCCGTGCCCCTACATCCTCCCCGGATGCCGTAAGGACAACGACAATCGTGTAGTACTACACACCGTCCGAAGACGGGGTCACCGTCAATAAAGTCCATCGACTACGGTCTCGGTCAATATAATACCACCCTAGGATCCGGACTCACCATCCGTTCGTCTGCAGAACGTCAAGGATGGTAGCCGTGTGGTCTACGGATCCACTGTCCAAGGCTATGCGGAGGGATGTCACTGTACCAATCCCCGAGCAGCGGTGCCTGCCAAGAGGTGTGCAGACTAGCTATCGCCGGAATGCTACAACCTCGGCGACATGTTTGCTAGGTTCTTGTTCGGGTTCGTCCCAGCTAACTATCTCAGGACTATCACGAGTGCCCCTTAAATGACACTCGTGCGGGTAGAAATCATCGGGTAAGGACTTGCTCCATATATCCGGTCTAGTATGACCTTGGAGTGTGTACAGTCCCTTTCCCCACCAGCTCCCAGTATCCAAGCTATGTGTAGCCTCGAGAGTGGTGTGTGATGGAGCATCACCATTCTAACCATCGGCGGTACGCCGTGGTCAAACGGGGTATGCAAGCAGTACCCCTTCCTGTCTGATTCCTAGTGATGTCTCCTATGAGTTTCTAACATGTCATCATTCTTATCTATAACTGCATGGTAATCGTGCTATCATAGCAAAGATAAATAACATAGCATGCAGGAAAGGATTCATAGATATGTTAAATAAATAGCATGGTAAACATGACATGATCATGCATGTAAACAAGGTAAATCATTCTAACATGCATTTAGATAATATCATAGTAAGCATAACATATATCTATCCATATATACATAATCATGACAAGCATTTCATTTTATTATATTTGAGGCATCCAAGAGTTTTCCTAAGAAAACCTCGGCAGGAATTCCCTAGCTTGAATAAATCCTACATTCAGTGAACCAACGCACCTGTATGGAGATCTGAGCTCCAGAACCAATCCAGATATATCCATAATACACAGCTCTCAAGATGGAGTAAGATCCCTAAAACAATAAAATAAAATCTTCATAATCTAATATGATAGGAATTATTTAGTCACTAATAACTCGCAATCCATACACATGACTAATAACCCTTCGATAATCTTTCCTTAATGCCAACCTTCCTTTGTTCTCTCTACATCCCCAATTATCGTACCCTATGCATAATCTCAAGTAGGGAAGGATAACAAAGAGAATGAGAGGAAATAGGGAAATGAGAAGGAGGTTATAATGGGTGAGAAGAAGGAAGATGATGGGGGTGATAGTATAAAACCAACCATAAAATCATCATATCATCAATAATAACAATTTAAAACACCACCCTTACCACAACTCACAAAAACTAACATCTATTGAAAACCGCCACATGAAACAACATCAACCACCCAAAACTATCATATGAAGGTACCATGTAATCACCATGAATAATTCAAAACCCTCAAAACCAACAACAATACCACGTACAACAATATCAAAGCTATCACCAAAACCCAATATCGTTAGCAACACTACTACCATTATTGAAAACAACACATCACAACATAAAACAAAAGTATGTAACAATTCCATATCACATTCAACATAAAACATCTACAAAAATTCAACAAAACAATTCCACATCACAATCAACATAAAACATCTACAAAACATTCAACAAAAATTCCACATCAACAAAAGCCCACAACAAACATCGTCAACTCATCCATCAAAGCACCATTTAATCCACCACATAATCACATTATCACATTATCATGAAAACAAAGCACGAATAACTCAACAACAACATATTAATCAAAATCATCACTAAGCAATAAATGATTAATCATCATCAAAACCATCACCTAACACCATAAGAAACACTATCACATAACATCATTAAATCACCAACAAACCAACAACATTATCACTATTCATCCGAACATCATTAAAATTAATAACACGGAATAATCAACATTAAAATCAATAACACGGAGTAAATATCACTCAATCGTCAACTAACCAACATCAACAAATCTCATATTTAAAACTACACATAAACAACCTCATCAAAGCCATCATAAGATAAACCTATAAAATTCATATAACAAATCACAACAAACAAAGAATAGCACCATTAAATCCACCGCTCAAGAGCAAAACACCATAAAGCAACATCATCATGCAATAGCTAGCAAATTGGAATTTACTAACATTTTCCTAGTGCCGACCTCAATTCAATTCTCTCCACATCCATCATTATTATACTATATACATAACTTAAAGTAAAGGAGAGAGAAAAGCAACAAAGGAGAAAGGAAGAGTATGATGGGGAAAGGAGAAGGAGGTGGGGGAGATAGCATGAATTTAACAACAATAATAATTCATCCCCAAATTAACATCCATCACATCATGCATCCCAAATATCAATCAATAATGATCAATGATCATTACTTCATCATTCCTCCAACATTCACAACATACATCACTAGTAATTGACACAAATCATACCATAGGTTCGAACATGGGTGATGAATAAGAATAGAGCATCAAATCAGAATTAAAATCAAAAAGATACCAATTGACACAAAGCACAAAGAATTGGTGAAGGAATCGACCTTAGAATGAATTGGTGGTTGAATGCATAGCTACGATCAGTGAACCGTGAGGTGGCTGCTGCAAACCATCGGCGAGATCGAGCTGCAGCAGTCGCGCACATAGCAGGGAAGATGGGGGAGGTCGCGGTCGTTCGGTGGCTCCAATCGGTCGAAGGGGAAAATGAAGGAGCTCGCCGAATCGCAGATCGAGAGAGGAGGAAGAGGTGGCGCGGCGCCACGCCCGAGCTCACGGCTAAGATTCTGCATCGTGAGCTGGCCGAGGGAAAAGGAGCTCACGGCGAGGGTCGCATCCACAGCCGAAAGAACGGCGAGTTCGAACGGAGGGGTTCGTCGCCGCCCTCGCCGGATCTGAAGCGGGACGAGCAAGACGATGAAGGAGGGGCATCGAACTTGCAGCGGCGTGAACAATGGGCGAAGGAGGCGGGCTCGTGAACGAAGGAGTCCACGGTAGAGGAGTCGGCAGCTTCGTCGTCGGCGGATCGGATGAGGAGGGGAAAGATGCGCGACGAGGGTGACGGATCGAAAGGGGAAGCGGACGAAGGCGTCGCAATTTGGGGCAGCGAGAGCAAAGGAGTCCTCCAGTTTAGGGCTTGGGTTTGATTCGCGCGAGCCGGTTCGAACATACTGGTTCATCTGGACCGGCCAGCTCACCGGTTCACTTGAACCGGGCCGATTTTTTTTTTTTTTTTTTTAAGATGGGGGGTTTACAAAGATCTTTAAAATTTTTATCCTACATGATATATTATTTTATGTGTTATATATTATACAACTACCATGTAGACAAATAAAAAATAATAACCTACATGAATAACAAATATACATAGGAGGTAACATCAACAATCAAAATCAGATACACTAGATAAAGTCATAGGTGACATGAGATGCTAGAATCTCCTAGAAGACATCACTGGAATTTAAATGAAAAGGGCCCTCATATACCCTAGATGACCACTGCAAATTACTGATGGTCGAAAAATGATGCTTCTCATCGCATACTCCTGAGGCTACACATAACTTAGATATTGAGAGCTGGTAGGAAAATGGACCATACAAGCTCTAAGGTCATACTAGACCAAAAATATGGAGTGGGTCCATACTCGAAAACTGATACATGCACGTGTGCTGCTTAAGCAACATCATGATAGTCCTAAGATGGCTAGCGAGGATGAGCCTTACCATAGACTTAGCACCGATGTAGTAGGGATAGCCACAACCATTGTACGAATGTGTATTTATTTCGGTCAACGTTGACTACTATTGGACTGTGAAGGTGATTCCCTACGTGAGGCTTTGGACAGTAGATCCGTAGACCACACGGCTATCATCTAAGACGTTCTTTAGACAGTCGGATGAGTAGTTCAGATCCTAGGGTTAATAAATCGGCTAGCCGTGGCCGATGAGTCTTTGTTGATGGTGACCCTATCTTTGGACAGTGTTTAGTACTACACAAGTTGTCGTTGCCCCAATGAAGTCCAAGGAGGACGTAAGGGCACGACAATTTCATTAGGGGAGGTATCGAGGACGACTAGTGAAACAATGGAGAGTGATCAAGGGTAACCCATCCTCTCCGCCAACATCAATATAGTGGGCATAGGCAGAGATAGAGACAGAAAGACACTGATGGGCTTATGGATGCCCTTGGCTAGGATATTTCCTAAGCATAGGCTGACAGCTCGAGTCTTATGACGTAAAGTTGGATTATAACATAGGTGACATACACTGATGACATAGACACCGGATATAACTTAGGTGAAATCTAGTGACTTTTATATTTGCACTTGATTATATTATTTTACTACTTTTCATATCATGAATTACACGTAATAAAAGAAAGATGATGATTAACAAATCAAAGACATCCTAGGACATTTCTCCTAACTTTTGAATTTCTTACTACGATTTCGAGCCGTAATTTCACACTAGGCTACAAGGCTAAGCACACCACGTTCAATGTGCATGCAGGTGTAGACGTAGTAATCGAGGTTGTTGACGAAGAGTTCATCGCTGAAGGTATAGATCATTGTTATTTAGGTTTAGATGTCGCTACTATCAGACTTAGAATTGTATTAGGATATATCGGGACTGTACTAAAAAGGTTATATCCATATGTTGGCGATTGTGATGTTGCAATATTTATATGTCTTGTATGGATCTCAGGGTCCATACGGCGGCTGCGGCGTGCCGACCTGCGGGTCGGGGCGTGACAATTAAAGTAGTAATAGAGCCTAGGTTTAAAGACCTAAGGACTTAAGGATTATTAGAGCTTCGGTTCAGAATCTTAAGTATAAGGAAGTCAGTCCCGATATAATTAGAATTGTCAGTTAGATAGTAGTGGTACGATCGTTGACCTATAATATGACTACGATATCGATCACAAATAGATGACCATTGATATAAGAAATTTTATCTTACATTGAAATTATTTAGTCATGAACTCATCAAAGTCTGTCTATGTAGATGTCGGACGTACCGCCAAGACGCAAACAGGGGAGGCCCCGAAAGGTCACGGAACCTCAAGATCACACGACTGCCACGTCCCATCCATCGGCGGATCCACTAGTACCACTTGCACTTGCGCTGGCGACTAGTACTACCGGAGATTCTGAGAGGGCACCAGTATCGATGATTCCTAAGCAGGCATCATCAGGGATACATCGAAGCTCGAGTTTAGGCCGGATGTTGAGACAGAGGGCAGTGTCCATGGCGCCACCTGGTTAGGTACCACTATCTCAGGGGCAATTAAATATGATAGCAGCGGCCATGGCCAGCATACTTAACCCTTCTCTACAATATCCGATGGGAAATACACAGACAACTATTGCTTCAATCGTTTCGCCAACTCTAGTAGATAGCACCACCGAGACGATCCCGGTGTTGGGCGCAGCGGAAGTTGTTATCCCTCCTGTAGTGCTATAGAGGACCCACACTCGGTCAAATTATCAGACTCCGCTAGGGGGAGATGCTACTCTGATGCCGGGTGCCCATGTCGGCAGACCATTAGCTTCCTTGGTGAGAGACGCCAAGCATCTGAGTTGTGTCATATTTTCTAGATCTTCAGAACCCCAGATAGCCCAGTGTTGGATAAAAAATGTCTGCCTTATCACTGCTGACCTGGAGTTATCAAATAGGGACAGACTTGGGGTGGCTCTCTATCTATTGGACGGAGATGCAGAGACCTAGTGAGAGGAGCTGGAGGCCCGCTATACCAGAGGACTGACGTGGGACACCTTCTAAGATGAATTCCACAAGCGATTCTACAAAGAGCTGCAGCACGATGCGAAGATACAAGAGTTTTTGGAGTGTGCTCAGAGAGGCAGATCTGTGTCTGAGTATGTGTCGGACTTCAACTGGTTGGCCTCCTTAGTACCAAAGGTGATCCCATCAGAGAGATATTGCTACCTACGTTTCATTTAGGGACTAGATGACCACATTCAGACGAGAGTGGGACTATTCGATTACACTAGCTTCCAAAAGGCAATTGATAAATCTCTTTTGACGAAAATAATGATTCTAGCAACTCGTGCGAAAAAGAACGGACATAAGAGAAAGAGGTCGGGATCACAGAGAGATCGAGGTGATTCGAGGGATGGGCAAGTAAATGCAGTACCATCAGATGCCTCGGTTGCAGGAGGGGCTCCATCTAGGGGCCGAATCACACCGAGGACTGAGCCGCTGGGTCCGTAGAGCTAGACGCAACTACCACCACTATCTGGGTCCGCTTCGGTATATCGCACTCCGAACTTGGCACCATGCTCTAGTTGTAACAGAATACACATCGGATCATGTGGGGTGATCTCCTATTACCAATGTGGCTAATAGGGGCACATTCGGGTAAACTGCCCTCAGATGAGATAGCCAGGAGGTTTTCAAAACTCGGTGATGCAGCCAGCATGAACCGGTCGTGGTTGTCCATTTGTGCCAGTCTCACCTGTGGCACCTACTATGGCATCGACTGGAGGATCTGCTCCTAGATTAGGCTGACACTCCAAGAGACCGTCACCACGCACTGAGGTACGACTCCTCGCATTGGATAACATGGATGCACAAGACGACCCTGACTTAGTTATAGAAGACACAGACATGACAATTGATGATCCAGATAAGGTTACTAATGACCCAGATATGTTTGTTAATAACCCATCACATAGAGATGTACCATGAGTTATCTTGTTCGTCCATATTTTTGAACTTTTAAATAAATGTAGCACCTATGTGAGGACTTAAAAGTTTAGTTGAATTCTTTGTGACTTAAGACTTTATTTTACCGATATAGCTGGACTTAAGAAAATAGTACTTAAGTTGAGGAATGAGATTATCAAAGTATTTACGAGTAATAGTTGATAAAATTTTATATATTTTTTGCCTTAGCAAATGGTTGACAAAAGAATATTGGTTTAAGGGGCGGATTTGAGAGATCTATATATGTTCCTTATAGAGAGATCGATAATAGTATATGGAAGGGAATCGTTTGGTGTATTGAAAGAGCACAGTGTTCGTACTCATAGGTGACATCGTGTGTTAGTGGTTGCTGAAGGTGTTGAGTAATTTTTGGAGGACCAAAATTTTTTTTTAGGAAGGGAGAACTTGTAAACCCCCACCATTATTTCTTTTTAAAAAAAAAACAAAGTCAGACCGGCCGGTTCAACCGAGTCGGCTCACTCGGGTGGTCTAATTGAACCGGTCAGTGGGGAAAGTAATAGCCGAGCCCTAAATCCATCACGCCCTCATCTTTTTTCTTTTTTTTTCTGAGCCCCTTCTTCACTGCCCCTTCGACCTCTTCACCGAGCCCCTTCGACGGTGCTGCATCTCACCGATGGAACTCGATCGATAGATCCCACAATATCTGATGCTCGGTGTTATCGTCTCCCTGTCTTCCTCCTCAGTGGCTGCCTCCAGTTCATTCCAGTAGCACTCATTCAGTGTGTCATATTTCCCCTTCGCCATTTCTAAGCCCCTTCGATAATGCCTCTCCCTAGCTCACTTTGTGGCGATCATCTAGACGATGTCGCGTCTCGCCAGCAGATTTTGCTCGAGAGATCCTAAATCCCTATCCCTCTTGATATGCACACGCCTCGACTTAAGATGCGTGCAAGGAAGTTGGTCCCGATCTTCCGTCGTAGGCGAAATCCTAAAGGTGGCGAGTTGTGACTTTCATGATGGGGACGCTAACCACGATCTAAGAACGCGACTAGCAACCTTACAATCGCTAAACCACTCCTCAATTGGTTATCAACCATGTCAAACATGACTGACCTGTTCGTGAAGAATGACACGAACAATTTACGAGAATTGAAATAGCAACAGCGGAAGGATCACTCAAGACGTGATTAAAGAAATTGGACTTCAAGTTTACAGCAAAACCATTACAAAAGTGGTGGCTAAGCAAAAATCAAAGTCCCCTCATTAGGGCATGCTCCATCAAATATATAGACACAATAATGTACGTTTTTCCATATTTTGTGTCACTAAAATAGGAAAAATAAATAAATAAGTCTCCTCCTCTTGTAAGTCACGAATTTTGGACAATAAATATTTCATATTTTGGACTTAAATATATATTTGATGAAGATTTGATCTTGAATAAATATTCCTTGATTTACTCTTGAATAAATATTTGATCAAGATTTGATTTTGAATAAATATTCCTTGATTTGCTCTTGAATAAATATTTAATCAATATTTGATCTTGAATAAATATTCCTTGATTTGCTCTTGAATAAATATTCCTTCAATTATTCATGCAACTTCCATATGAGTAATTCCTCCATTTGTTTCCTTGCATGTAGTGACGAGTAAACAATAATAATTAGGCAATATCATTTATTCTGTAGTTAAGTAATTTATTTACCCAAGAAAATAATTAGGCTCCGATTCATTGCCGCAGGACTTCTCCGGTGCATCACGTCCGAGACCTCGAATGAACACGGGCAACCACCGATGATATGCACACGCCTCGACTTAAGATGCATGCAAGCAAATTGGTCCCGATCATCTGTCGTAAGAGAAATCCTTAAGGTGGGGAGTTGTGACTTTGACGAAGGGGAGGTTAACCACGATCTAGGAACGCGACCAGCAACCTCGCAATCGCTAAACCACTCCTCAATTGGTTATCAACCGTGTCAAACACGACTGACCTGTTCATGAAGAACGACACGAATAAAGAGAATTGAAAGAGCAACAACGGAAGGATCACTCAAGAAGTGATTAAGAAAGTGGACTTCAAGTTTGTAGCAAAAACATTACAAAAGTGGTGGCTAAAGCAAAAATCAAAATCCCCTTTCAATAGAGCATGCTCCACCAAATATATAGATAAAATATGACACGTTTTGTCATATTTTGCTCACTAAAATAGAAAAAACAAATATATAAATCTCCTCCTCTTGTAAGCCATGAATTTGGAAAATAAATATCTCTTGATAAAGATTTGAATAAATATTTGATGAAGATTTGATCTTAAATAAATCTTCCTTGATTTGCTCTTAAATAAATATTTGATGAAGATTTGATTCTTGAATAAATCTTCTTCCTTGATTTGCTCTTGAATAAATATTTGATGAAGATTTGATTCTTAAATAAATTTTCTTCTTTGATTTGCTCTTGAATAAATATTTGATGAAGATTTGATTCTTAAATAAATCTTCTTTCTTCAATTACTCATGCAACTTCCATATTCATGCAACTTCCATATGAGTAATTCCTCCATTTGTTTCCTTGCATGTAGTGACAAGTAAACAATAACAATTAGGCAATATCATTTATTCTGTAATTATATAATTAATTTGCACAAGAAAAGAATTCACCTGTTGTCCTAAGCGTTGTGCACAGGCTCGTGTTATTGGGCCTTGTATGCTAACCGGGTCTTGCAAGGGTGAACCTGTGATGTCCTCATCATACTCCCCTTCTTGAAAATGAGTCGTCCTCAACTCTAACTCATCTTCATCACCCAAGTATGGCGATAAATCAGCCACATTAAATGTTTTACTCACTCTATAATCCTTAGGTAGTTCCAACTTGTAGGCATTATCATTGATCTTTGCAAGAACCTTGAATGGACCATCACCTCGTGGCATTAGTTTGGACTTGCGTTGTTCTGAAAATCGATCTTTGCGCAAATGCAACCAAACCAAATCTCCTTCTTCAAAAATAACTTTTTTTCTGTCTTTATCTGCAAGCTTCTTATATTGTATTTGCATCTCCTCAATATTTATTTTGGTCATCTGATGTATCTTCCTGCAATAATAGAAGACGAACAAAACTTGCAGAAACACAAAGCTTGTTAGCTCTAAATAAATAGCCATCATTCAACATATACTTATCCCAACATCTCCCTTCTCTACATTTAATGAAAATGTCTTTGAAATCCAAATCAGTAGCATATAATTCTTTTAACATTTTCAAACCAAGAATTTTACAATCAAGTTGGGATGACAACATGTAACGTCTAGATAATGCATCGGCAACTAGATTATCTTTTCCTTTCTTATATTTCACAACATATGAAATTTTTTTAATAAATTTGATCTACTTAGCATGTCTACGATTCAACTTACTTTGGCAATGAATATGCTTCATGGATTCATGGTCTGAATGTATGACAAATTCTTTTGGCTAGAGATAATGTTGTCATGTTTCTAACACTCTAACCAATGCATATAATTCATTGTCATATGTGGAGTAGTTTAAGGTTGGACCACTAAGCTTTTCACTAAAGTAAGCAATGAGTTTCCTATCTTGCATAAGAACACCTCCAATTCCAATACCACTAGCATCACATTCTATCTCGAAAGTTTTATTAAAATCAGGAAGTTGTAAAAGTGGTGCATTGGTTAACTTATCTTTTAGCAAATTGAAGATATCTTCTTGTACCTTTTCCCACTTGAAAGATATGTTCTTCTTTGTCAATGCATTGAGGGGAGCAGCGAGTGAGTTGAAATCCTTTACGAATCGACAATAAAAGCTTGCCAGTCCATGAAAACTTCACACCTGTGTCACTAATGTAGGTGTTGGCCAAGCTCGAATAGCTTTCACCTTTTCCTCATCCACCTCAATACCCTGCGCAGTCACAACAAAACCAATAAATACGATTCGATCCGTGCAAAAGGTTCACTTCTCAAGGTTAGCAAACAAACGTGCCTCTCTCAAAGCAATCAAAACTTAACGCATATGTGCTAAATGTTCATCCAAAGACTTGCTATAGATTAATATGTCATCAAACTAAACTACCACAAATTTTCCAATAAAAGCTCTCAACACTTCATTCATTAAGCGCATGAACGTACTAGGTGCATTAGTAAGACCAAATGGTATAACTAACCACTCATATAATCCAAATTTAGTCTTAAAAGCTGTTTTCCATTCATCACCTAGTTTCATTCTAATTTGATGATAACCACTACGCAAGTCAATCTTAGAAAAGATGGTAGAACCACACAATTCATCAAGCATATCATCTAATCGAGGAATAGGATGACGATAACGTACCGTAATATTGTTGATAGCTCGACAATCTATACACATCCTCCATGATCCATCTTTCTTTGGCACAAGTAAAACAGGAACAGCACATGGACTTAAACTTTCACGCACATATCCTTTATCTAGAAGCTCTAGCACTTGGCGCTGAATTTCTTTTGTCTCCTCGGGATTGGTACAGTATGGGGGTCGGTTAAGCAAAGATGCCCCTGGAATCAAATCGATTTGATGCTCAATCCCCCGTAATGGTGGCAACCCTGCAGGTATCTCATCTGGAAAGACATCAGCAAACTCTTGCATCAAAGAAACAATCGAAATAGGCAAGGAAGAGAGTAAAGAGTTAGTAGAAAAGAGAGCGTTCTTGCATACAAGTGCAAAACACTCTTGGGGATTAGTTTCTAATTCTCACATCTCACTTTTGGTGGCTAATAGAACTTGTCCCTTAATTGATATTTCTCTCTTCTTCTCACATTTTTCTTTCTTTTCTCTCATTTTGGCCTGAAGACTCTCACTTTCTATTTTGTGAATGTCACTCATCTCTTTTTATTTTCTCTCAATTTCAACCCTATCTAAATTGTCTTTGAGAAGTTCTTCTGGTGTCATTGGAACCAACACGACCTTCTTATCTTTGTGCATAAAGGAGTACTTATTGGAATGCCCATAATGTGTAGCATCTTTATCATATTGCCATGGTCTTTCAAGTAGTAATGTACAAGCTTGCATTGACACCACATCACAGTCCACAAAGTCAGAATAAGTGCCAACAGAAAAATGAACACGTACCATCATTATTACCTTCAACTTCCCACAAAAATTGAGCCATTGAATGTAGTATGGTTGCGGGTGTAATCTTGTGGTTAGGCCAAGCTTTCCAACCATCTCCGAACTTACAATATTATTGCACCTTCCACAATCAATTATGATTACAAGAGTGCTCTTTGATCACAAATTTGGATTGGAACAAATTGTGACGCTGCCCATTTTCTGCCTTCTCCATCTGGGAGCTAAGAACACGGCGAACAACAAGGCTTGCATGACTTGTATCAAAAGTGATCTCTTCTGGTTTTGACCCCGAAACAGGTTGAGACTCCTCATGATCAGATCCACTTTCCACTTCTATCTCACTGGCCGAAGTGTACTCACCATCTTCTAGAATGATAAGGGCACGTTGATTTGGACAATCACTCATATAATGTCCTTTCTCCTTACACTTGAAGCACTCAATCTCCCTTATTTTTCCTGTAGATGCAACTGAGGATGAACTTTTTGTAGGGGCAACATCGGTCTTTTTTGAGTCAATAGGTTTGGATGTTGGTGAAGTAAAACGACATCCCGAATTCCATTGGCCAACTGGTGTAGCAGTCCTGCTAGAATGACCAACACTCTTCTGTTGCTGATTGGCATCCCTCCAAGGCATGGAAGAACTAGGATAGCTACGACTGGCTTTGTATGGCTGCTTCCTCTTTTGAACTTGCTTTTCAGCTTTGCATGCATAATGAAATAGTTGATCCAAAGAATTATAGTTCTGGAAATCAAGTATATATTGTATCTCTCCATTCAATCCTCTCAAGAATCTAGCCATCTTTGCATTATCATCTTCTTGCACATTAGCACGTAGCATTCCCACCTACAACTCTTGATAGTATTCTTCCACAGATTTATTTCCTTGATTCATTCTTTGGAATTTATTAAGTAATTCTCTCTCAAAATAGGAAGGCACGAACGTGGACCTCATGAAGCACTTCAAATCATCCCAAGTACGAGGATCTCCATTTCTTTGTCGAATTTGATTCCACCAGATAAAAGCATAACCAACAAATTTAGTAGTTGCCACACGTACTCTATACTCTTCTGGGTAATGATGACAGCTGAACTTTTGCTCAACTAATAATTCTCAATCAAGATAGGCTTCTGGATTAAACTTTCCATCAAAACTAGGAACAGTGAATTTAATTTTACCCAATGCATCATTTCTTCTTTCTTCGTTATGGTGACATGCATGACCTCCGTCACCTCCCACTCCTCGTGCAGGGTGGCGCTGATACAATTCTAAGGCAACTTCATCATCAGCCACGTAATTATCATTAAACTCTTCATCAGCAGCTTCTTGAAATGTAGCGTTCAAATTTCCTCTTGGTTCGAATGGAGCGGCAGCAGCAGCATTATTATTAACTTCAACTCGTCCTCGAGAAACTCGAGATAGTGGGTGTCGTCGTGGAGGAGTTCGCTCCACTTCATCAAGTCGTGCTTCAATTTCACCAAGATGATTCTCCAACCCGTTCAGGTGCACAAGTACTTGATCGGATAATATTTGCTCGAAGTTATTTGTAACATGAGCCATCAAAGCCTGAGAGCGTGGAGACAATGATATCGTCGATGATTGAGACCCATTTTTCCCGTCATAAGAAACATCACGAGGACTTCTCGATCCTGACATTGTTAGTAAAGATAAAACAGAAATTCCACCAAACTAGTAAATTATTTATGAAAAACTCACAATCCTCACAAAACCTTACCACCTGAAGCTCTAACCATTCTCTAAAATTGCTCGCGTGTTTGCTGGTTCGTAATAACTTTTAACATGGAGTGAATAAAACGATTACAAAGTGCTAGAACACGATGATCAAGGCTAATTTTAGGAAGCTCTAGGTGTGGATATATTTGGAGCAAAGAGAAGAAAACAAAAATTCATGAAATTGCAAAGTTGACTCAATCAAGCAAGGTAGAAGGTGTCAAAAGGAAAAATAAGTGTAAGGATAATTAAAATTCAGAATATAAATTTATTTATTTATTTATTATTATTTTTTCCTTGGCCGAACCTTCCTCTCTCTATTTTTTTTTTCTCCTCGCCGAAAGCTTCCTCCTCTCTTTCTCCTCCTCCTTTTTTTTTTCTTGCCGCACACTTCCTCCTATATTTTCTCCTCTTTTTTCTCTCTCTCTCTCTTTTTCCAAGATTTCAGTCGAATTTTTCCTTCTTTTTTTTTTTTTTCCTTAGCTTCCTCCTCTTTCTTCTCTACCTCTTTTTTTTTATAAAGAAGAATAAAAATTCAAAGCAAACGGAAACTAGGAGATAACAAAAAAATACGATAATAGGTATGAAATAGAAGTTCAAGAAAAAAGATTAGAGGATTTTTTTTTTTATGTAGGAAAAACAAAAGAAAATATACTAAAGGATAGATGAATTCCTACCAATAATGAAGGCTCTGATACCACCTGATATGCACACGCTTCGACTTAAGATGCGTGCAAGCAAGTTGGTCCCGATCTTCCGTCGTAGGAGAAATCCTTAAGGTGGGGAGTTGTGACTTTGACGAAGGGAGGCTAACCACGATCTAGGAACGCGACCAGCAACCTCGCAATCGCTAAACCACTCCTCAATTGGTTATCAACCGTATCAAATATGACTGACCTGTTCACGAAGAACGGCACGAACAATTCAAGAGAATTAAAAGTGCAACAGCGGAAGAATCACTCAAGAAGTGATTAAGAAAGTGGACTTCAAGTTCATAGCAAAAGCATTACAAAAGTGGTGGCTAAAGCAAAAATCAAAGTCCCCTTTCAATAGAGCATGCTCCACCAAATACATAGACAAAATATGGCACGTTTTTTCATATTTTATTCACTAAAATAGGAAAAACAAATATATAAATCTCCTCCTCTTGTAAGTCACGAATTTGGAAAATAAATATCTCTTGATGAAGATTTGAATAAATATTTGATGAAGATTTGATCTTGAATAAATCTTCCTTGATTTGCTCTTGAATAAATATTTGATGAAGATTTGATTCTTGAATAAATCTTCTTCCTTGATTTGCTCTTGAATAAATATTTGATGAAGATTTGATTCTTGAATAAATTTCTTCTTTGATTTGCTCTTGAATAAATATTTGATGAAGATTTGATTCTTGAATAAATCTTCTTCCTTCAATTACTCATGCAACTTCCATATTCATGCAACTTCCATATGAGTAATTCCTCCATGTGTTTCTTTGCATGTAGTGATAAGTAAACAATAACAATTAGGCAATATCATTTGTTTTGTAATTATATAATTAATTTACCCAAGAAAATAATTCACCTATTGTCCTAAGCGTCGTGCACGGGCTCGTGTTATTGGGCTTTGTATGCTAACCGGGTCTTGCAAGGGTGAACCTGTGATGTCCTCATCAACTGATGGGTGTTCATCACTCGGGGATTTGAAGTCGGCATTGCAACCGGACATGATGCCTTGTAGCAAGGTCTCGATTCCATTTGACGGCGAACTCACTAAGCACGATGCCTTGCAATGGGGATTTGATTCCTTCAGATGAGCAGTATAGGATCCCTCGACTTGCCTCTCTCCTATTCGATCATCCACCCATTAGAGAATCCCCTATCAGAGGAGAGGGTTGCAGATGCTGGTTAAGTTTCCTCTGGCATTTGAATTGTATTAGGATATATCAGGACTGTACTAAAAAGTTGTACGGATATGATTGTGATTATGATGCTGTAATATTTGTATGCCTTGTATGGATCTCAGGGTCCATAAGACGGTTGCCGCATGCCGACCTGCGGGTGGGGGCATGACATTAATTATGTGATAAGAGATCATTTTAAGATTTATGTATAAAAATTATATGAATAATTTATTTGTAAGATTATGTATGGATTTTTGAAATATTAAATTTTGGTATAAAAATTATACCATTAGATATGATTTTAAATTTAAAATCTAATTATACAAATATATCATAATTTAAACGATGTTAGGTCGATCAAAAGGTTGAACTAAGATTAAATTCAAAATTAATTAGCGAATCAGATTAAAGTTAAAATAGACAATCTAGATTAATTGACTTAAAGTGCTAAACAATTATGATTAGATTTCATTAACCTAGGTTGAATCCAAGTTAATTGTTAAGAATGGTTCAAGTTAAAGGTGATGAGTTGGCCCTTTCTCTTCTTCGCACTCAAACTCCTCTTCCTCCCCATAGCACTCAAACTCCTCTTCCTTCCCATAACTAGTGAATTGAATGATGATGTCTTCTTAATCCTGGCCATAATTCAGCCAACTTTGATAAAATCTTTCGATAAAACTTTAAGCACTATCAGATGAGCCTTCTTAACTCATTGGAATCACCAAATCAAGTATTTAGAGTCGATTTGAGGAAAAAAATAGAGAAAATATATTGATCATAAGAAAAGTATCATCAAAGTTTTCTCTAGTGATTGTCGACTTGTTGAGGATATCACTAATTTACCCGTGCAAGATTCAGTTAGCATACAAGACCCAATGATACGAGCCTGTGCCCGACGCTTAGGACAACAGATGAATTCTTTTCTTGGTAAATAAATTACTTAATTACAGAACAAATGATATTGTCTAATTATTATTGTTTACTTATCACTATATGCAAGGAAACACATTGAGGAATTACTCATATGGAAGTTGCATGAGTAATTAAAATAATATTTATTCAAGATCAAATCTTCATCAAATATTTATTCAAGAGCAAATAAAGGAATATTTATTCAAGATCAAATCTTCGTCAAATATTTATTCAAGAGAAAATCAAGGAATATTTATTCAAGATCAAATCTTCATCAAATATTTATTCAAGAGCAAATCAAGGAATATTTATTCAAGATCAAATTTTCATCAAATATATATTCAAGATCAAAACATGGAATATTTATTGTCCAAAATTCGTGGCTTGCAAGAGGAGGAGAATTTTTTTTCTATTTTAGTGACACAAAATATGAAAAAACGTCCATTATTGTGTCTATATATTTGGTGGAGCATGCCCTAATGAGGGGACTTTGATTTTTGTTATAGCCACCGTTATTTTAATGCTTTTGCTGCAAACTTGATTGAGTGATCCTTCCGCTGTTGCTTTTTCAATTCTCGTAAATTGCTCGTGTCGTTCTTCGTGAACAAGTCAGTCATATTTGACATGGTTGATAACCAACCGAAGAGTGGTTTAGCAATTGTGAGGTTGCTGGTAGCATTCTTAGATCGTAGTTAGCCTCCCCATCGTAAAAGTCACAACTCGACACCTTAAGGATTTCTCCTACGACGGAAGATCGGGATCAACTTATTTGCACGCATCTTAAGTCGAGGCGTGCGCATATCAGGTGGTATTAGAGTCTTCGTTGCCGGTAGGAATTCATCTATCCTTTAATAGATTATCTTTTATTTTTCCTACATCAAAAAAAAAAATCCTCTAGTCCTTTTCTTGAACTTCTATTCCATGCCTATCATTGTTGTTTTTTTTTTCAACTTTTATTATGTTCTTTTTTTGATCTCCTAATTTTCATTTACTTTATTGAATTTTTACCAAAAAAAAAGGAAAGAAAGGGTTGTTCGTCCAAGAAATCTTAGAATAAAAGAGAGAGAGAGTGTGAGAGAGAAAAGAGGAGGAAGTGTTCAGCAAGGAATAAAAAAAGAAAAAAAGGAAAAAATAGAGGGAGGAAGGTTCGGCAAAAAAAAGAGAAATTTTTTTTTTTGGCTGAATTTTAATTATAATTGTTCTTGTATTCTTCCTTTTTGACACCCTCTATCTTGATTGAGTCTTAGATATCCTAAAAATCTGCAACTAAGACTAATACTTGTGCGAACATTTTATTAAACTTTGTAATTTCTGGAATTATTATTTGCTTCTCTTTGCTACAAATATATCTTTATCTAGAGCTCCATAAATTAGCAGTGATCAGCGTGTTCTAGCACTTTGCAATCGTTTTATTCACTCACTGTTGAAAGTTATCACGAACTAGCAAACACGCGAGCAATGTTTTGAGAAGGTTAAGAGCTTCAGGTAGTAAGGTTTGTGAGGATCGAGAATATTTCATAAATAATTTATTAATTTTATAGATTTTTTTTTGTCTTCACTAACAATGTCAGGATCGAGAAGTCATCGTGATGTTTCTTATGATGGGGAAGATATATCCCAATCATTGGCAATATCATTATCTCCGCATTCTCAGGCTTTGATGGCTCATGTTACAGAAACCTTCGAGCGAATACTATCCGATCAAGTACTTGTGCGCCTGAATGGGTTGGAGAATCATCTCGATGGAATTGAAGCCCGACTTGAACAAGTGGAGCAAACTCCTCCACGACGATACCCACCACCTCAAGTTCCTCGAGGACGAGTTGAAGTTAATGCTGCTGCTGCCGCTCCATTCGAACCAAGAGAAAATTTGAACGCTGCATTTCAAGAGGCTACTGATGAAGAGTTAAATGATAATTATGTTCCTGATGATGAAGTTGCCTTGAAATTGTATCAGCACCGCCTCGCACGTCATCATCGAGGAGTGGGAGGTGATGGAGGTCATGCATGTCACCGTAATGAAGAAAGAAGAAATAATGCCTTGGGTAAAATTAAATTCACCGTTCCTAGTTTTGATGGAAAGTTTAATCCAGAAACTTATCTTGATTGGAAATTATTAGTTGAGCAAAAGTTCAACTGTCATCATTATCCAGAAGAGCATAGAGTACGTGCGGCCACTACTGAATTTATTAGTTATGCTTCTATTTGGTGGAGTCAAATTCAACAAAAAAATGGAGATCCTCATACTTTAGATGATTTGAAGCGCTTGATGAGGTCTAGGTTCGTGCCTTCATATTTTGAGAGAGAATTACTTAATAAACTCCAAAGAATGAATTAAGGAAATAAATATGTGGAAGAATACTATCAAAAGTTGTAGGTGGGAATGCTACGTGCTAATGTGTAAGAAGATGATAATGTAAAGATGACTAGATTCTTAGGAGGATTGAATGGAGAGATACAAGATATACTTAATTTTCAGAACTACAACTCTTTGGATCAATTATTTCATTATGCATACAAATCTAAAAGGCAAGATCAAAGGAGGAGGCAACTATACAAATCTGGTCCTAGTTATCCTAGTCATTCCATGCTTTAGAGGGATGCCAATTAGCAACAAAAGAGTGTTGGTCATTCTAGCAGGACTGCTGCCCCAATTGGCCAAGGGACTTCAGGAAGTCACTTTACCTCACCATCGTCCATACCTAGTGATTCAAAAAAGACCACGACTGCCCCTACGAAGAGTTCATCCTCAGTTGCTTCTACAGGAAGAACAAGGGAGATTGAGTGCTTTAAATGCAAGGGGACAAGGCATTATATATATGATTGTCCAAATCAACGTGCTCTTATCATTCGAGAAGATGGTGAGTACACATCGACGAGTGAAGTAGAAGATGAACGTACATTTGACCACGAAGAGTCTCAACATATTTCGGGGTCAGAACGAGAAAAAATTATCTTTGATACAAGTCATACAAGCCTCGTTGTTTATCATGTTCTTAACTCCCAGATGGAGAATGCAGAAAACGAGCAGTGCCACAATTTGTTCCAATCGAAATTTATGATCAAGGAGCACTCTTGCAAGATCATAATTGATGGTGGAAGCTGTAATAATATTGCAAGTTCAGAGATGGTTGGTAAGCTTGGCCTAACCACACGATTACACCCGCAGCCATACTACATTCAATGGCTCAATGCTTGCAGAAAGTTGAAGGTAACAATGATGGTATGTGTACATTTTTCTGTTGGTACATATTTTGACTTTGTGGATTGTGATGTGGTGCCAATGCAAGTTTGTGCATTACTACTTGGTAGACCATGGTAATATGATAAGCATGGTACACATTATGGGCGTTCCAATAAGTACTCCTTTATGCGCAAAGATAAGAAGGTCGTGTTAGTTCTAATGACACCGGAAGAACTTCTCAAAGACGATTTAGATAGGGTTGAATGTGAGAGAAAAGAAAAGGAGATGAGTGACATCCACAAAATGGAAAGTAAGAGTCATCAGCCCAAATTGAGAGAAAAGAAAGAAAAATATGAGAATAAAAGAGAAATACCGATCAAGGGACATGTTCTATTAGCCACCAAAAGTGAGATGTGAAAATAGAAACCAATCCCCAAGAGTGTTTTGCGCTTGTATGCAAGGACGCTCTCTTTTTTACTAATTCTTTACCCTCTTCTTTGCCTATTTCGATTGTTTCTTTGATGCAAGAGTTTGCTGATGTGTTTTCATATGAGATACCTGCAGGATTGCCACCATTGCGGAGAATTGAGCATCAAATCGATTTGATTCCAGGAGCATCTCTGCCTAACCATCCCCCATACCGTACCAATCCCGAAGAGACAAAAGAAATTCAGCACCAAGTATAAGAGCTTCTAGATAAAGGATATTTACATGAAAGTTTAAGTCCATGTGCTGTTCCTATTTTACTTGAGCCAAAGAAAGATGGATCGTGGATGATATGTATAGATTGTCGAGCTATGAACAATATTACGTGCACATTTTGTACGGATTGAGTCGTGTTTCTTAGTTTTGTTGTGACTGCGCAGGGAATTGAGGTGGATGAGGAAAAGATGAAAGCTATTCGAGCATGGCCAACACCGACAACAGTCACACAAGTGCAGAGTTTTCATGGATTAACAAGCTTTTATCATCGATTCGTAAAGGATTTCAGCTCACTAGCCGCTCCACTCAATGCGTTGACAAAAAAGAACGTGTCTTTCAAGTGGAAAAAGACACAAGAAGATGCCTTCAATTTGCTAAAAGAAAAGTTAACCAATGCACCACTTTTACAACTTTCTAATTTTAATAAAACTTTTGAGATAGAATGTGATGCTAGTGGTATTAAAATTGGAGGTGTTTTTATGCAAGATAGGAAACCTATTGCTTACTTTAGTGAAAAGCTTAGTGGTCGAACCTTAAACTACTCAACATATGACAAGGAATTATATGCATTGGTTAGTGTGTTAGAAATATAGCAATATTATCTCTGACCAAAAGAATTTGTCATACATTCAGACTATGAATCGTTAAAGCATATTCATAGCCAAAGTAAGTTGAATCGTAGATATGCTAAGTGGATTGAATTTCTTAAAAAAATTTCATATATTGTGAAATATAAGAAGGGAAAAAATAATCTAGTTGCCGATGCTTTATCTAGACGTTACATGTTGTTGTCCCAACTTGATTGTAAAATTTTCGATTTGGAAAGGTTAAAAGAATTATATGCTATTGACTTGGATTTCAAAGACATTTACACTAAATGTAAAGAAGGGAGATGTTGGGATAAATATGTATTAAATGATGGCTATTTATTTATAGTTAACAAGCTCTGTGTTTCTGCAAGTTCTGTTCGTCTTCTATTGTTGCAGGAAGCGCATGTAGGTGGTTTGATGGGACATTTTGGGATACATAAGACTGATGACGTATTGCCCACACACTTTTATTGGCCAAAGATGAGGTGCGACATCGAGCGTTACGTGGGGAGATGCACCACTTGTCAAACAGCTAAGTCTTGCTTAAACCCACATGGTTTATATACGCCTCTTCCTATTCCGAAAGTACCTTGGAAGGATATTTTAATGAATTTTATGTTCGTTTTACCAAGGACTAAGAAGGGGAGAGACAATATATTTGTTGTTGTTGATAGGTTTTCTAAGATAACTCATTTCATACCTTGTCATAAGAGCGATGATGCTACTCATGTTGCCGATTTATTTTTCAGGGAGTTCGTTCGCCTACATAGAGTGCTGAGGATAATTATTTCAGATCGTGATGCAAAATTCTTGAGCCACTTTTGGATGACGCTTTGGGGTAAGCTGGGGACAAAACTGCTATTTTCAACTACATATCACTCCCAAACTGATGGACAAACTGAGGTTATCAACCACACACTTGGTACTATATTACGAGCGATAATCAAAAAGAACCTGAAGCTTTGGGAGGAGTGCTTACCAGACATTGAGTTCGTCTACAATCGAGTTGTGCATTAAACCACAAAGTTCTGCGTATTCGAGTTCATCTATGGATTTAAGTCTACTGCTCCAATTGATTTACTACCCCTGCCACCTTCAGAAAGAGGTAATCTTGATGGTGAGAAGCGTGCTGAGATGATTCGTAAGATACATCAGCTGACCAAAATAAATATTGAGGAGATATAAATACAATATAAGAAGCATGCACATAAAGGAAGAAAGAAAATTATTTTTGAAGAAGGAGATTTGGCTTGGCTGCATTTGCGCAAAGATCGATTTTCAGAACAGCGCAAGTCTAAACTAATGCCACGAGGTGATGGTCCATTCAAGGTTCTTGCAAAGATCAATGATAATGCTTACAAGCTAGAACTACCTGAGGATTATGAAGTGAGTAATACATTCAATGTCGCTGATTTATCTCCATACGTGGGTGATGAAGATGAGCCAGAGTCGAGGTCGACTCCTTTTCAAGAAGGGGAGTATGATGAGAACATCACTGGTTCACCCGTGCAAGACTCAGTTAGCATACAAGGCACAATGACACGAGCCCGTGCCCGACGCTTAGGACAACAGGTGAATTCTTTTCTTGGGCAAATAAATTACTTAATTACAGAACAAATGATATTGTTTAATTATTATTGTTTACTTGTCACTACATGCAAGGAAACACATGGATGAATTACTCATATGGAAGTTGCATGAGTAATTGAAAGAATATTTATTCAAGATCAAATCTTAATCAAATATTTATTCAAGAGCAAATCAAGGAATATTTATTCAAGATCAAATCTTCATCAAATATTTATTCAAGAGCAAATCAAGGAATATTTATTCAAAATCAAATGTTATCAAATATTTATGAGGAGCAAATCAAAGAATATTTATTAAAGATCAAATCTTCATCAAATATTTATTCAAGATCAAATCAATGAATATTTATTGAAGATCAAATCTTCATAAATATATATTCAAAATCAAAACATGAAATATTTATTGTCCAAAATTCATGGCTTGCAAGAACAGGAGATTTATTTATTTATTTTTCCAATTTTAGTGACACAAAATATGAAAAAACATTCGTTATTGTGTTTATATATTTGGTGGAGCATGCCCTAATGAGGGGACTTTGATTTTTGTTTTACCCACCGCTATTGTAATGTTTTTGCTGCAAACTTGAAATCCAATTTCTTTGAGTGATCCTTCCACTGTTGTTCTTTCATCTCTTGAATTGCTTGTGCCACGAGGTGATGGTCCATTCAAGGTTCTTAGATTGTGGTTAGCCTCCCCATCGTGAAAGTCATAACTCACCACCTTAAGGATTTCTCCTACGATGGAAGATCATGACCAACTTGCTTGCACGCATCTTAAGTCGAGGCGTGTGCATGTTACGACTATTCCAAATATGATAAGTGACAAAAAAAATATCTTAGATTCACTCTGACGAGACCTATCAATTGATACTGAGGTTGAAGGCGATTGAGCGACAGTTGGCAGAGAAAATTCCAAATTTAATGATTTCATTGTCGTGATGAATTCCCACAAAATTCACCACTGATGAGCTTCTCGGACAAATATGATATTAAAATTTTAACTGGAAGAGCTATAGTTTGGTACCGAACGAATTAGAAAGATGATACGGATCCCCTTTTTTCTTGACAACAACCACTGTGCTCTCCTTTCACAGTGAGGCCAGCGTATGGAGCAGCACATCGTCATTCATTAGTTAAGGGTATTGTCTCCTTGTCAAAGGTAGTGGAAGGAGCTGAGATTTCTAGCTTAATGCAATAGGATACGCAGTGCAGTGTAATGTGCCAGGTGGGTCGCTATACGAACGAAGGAGGAGGTCATTGGCTAGGTAGAATAAATCTTCGAGGGTGGGGGTTTTCAGCTGCGAGGAGGAGGAGAGGAGGGCTCTTCCGCAAAATAATTTGGAGGGTGTCTGTTATTTTAGCTTCCAGTTAATAATAATCACATGCTGAATATAAATATAAAATATGCCGTGTAGACCGTAGAGGAGGGTTTGAGGGATAACGACAATAGGGGAAATTAACGAATAAAATACGCATCTACTTTTTCTCTTTTTTTCAATTAATAAAAATAATAAATAATAAATATAATATTATAAATGTGTTGGGTCCAAATTCAAACATTAGTTGGTCTATGACTATGAATATGATTACATTAATTAGTTGGCGAGCACCTCCCAGATTAATTCTGGATCGTAGGATGGCATCCGCTCCAGCACATACTCCCCCTCCCATGACCCCCACTCTGACGCCGACGCCAACGCCAACGCCGAATCTGACGCCGACGTTTGCAACGCTCCCGCTTGCCTCTCGCCCCTCTTCTCCTCCTTCTCCTCCTCGCTCTCCTCTCTCTTCTTCGACGACCCTTGCTTCTTCTTCTCCGCATCCGCCAGTCGCCTCCCCGCCCGGCAACGACTGAGCCGCTGGCAGATGGCCTGGATCTTTCCGTCCACGGCGGACCGCACCGCCCTCAGCCGCTCTGAGCAGTCCCCGGCGTCGCGCAGTGCCGGGAAGTTGAGGCGCGCGTACTCGCCGCGGAGCTTGCACGCGGCCCGGTCGTATGCATAGGCCGCCAACTCGGGGGAGTCGTAGGTGCCGAGCCAGATGCGCACCCGGTTCTGAGGCAGCCGAATCTCCGCCACCCACTTCCCCCAGTGCCGCTGCCGTACCCCTCGGTAGAGCTTCTTCTGCCCCCTCTCCGCCGCCATCGCCGCTGCCATAGCGATCGATGCGTGGTGGTGGGGCAACGGGGCAACGCCGGGTTGGCAACGCGTCCTGAACTGCCGGAGGAGCTCCGACTGGTGGAGATACACGGCAGAGCCGAGAGGCGGGGCGGACGGAGTCTTGGCCGCAGGGAGCGGCTGCGGGACGTAAGAGAAAATGGAGTCTAGTGCGTTCGCCCCGGAGAGGAGGATCTCTGATAGCGCAGCGCTGATTTCCCTTGGTGTTACTGCTAGCGGCAGAGTTTCTAGCATTCCATCCATGATTCCGGCAATATGTACTTTGCCGCGCCCCCCTTGTCTCCGAGTAAGTGTCTTTCTTATCTCTTTATTCCAACGAAAAGTAAGTGGAACCTTTATATCATCTGCAGCTAGAATTTCAATCAAGAGAGCCCAGGGTTGAGTTTCAGCAGGAAAGAAACAGGGGAATAGAGCTGTGGAAATTGGAAGCAAATGAGAGGAGACAATGGAATTATAGAGTACTATAGAAGAGCTAGATGAAATATTACATCTCCGTGGATGGATCTGTTATAGGGAGGATATGGGTATTTATAAGCAGAGAAGAGTTGGAGATTTCGGTAGCGATGATGGATTGTACGCCGTGGGGAATGGTGGGGATGTGGTATCTCGAACTGAGGGCTCACCTGGTCCCCGTGGCGGGGCCGGGTCGTGTGAGACCATAAGACACAGCTTAAAAGTTTCTCTTTGGCTTTTTGTCCGGCTTTTACTAGAAGTCCAAAGCTTAACTTTTGGCTTCTATTACTTCCCAGCTGTGTCATCAACCTTTGGTTTAGGTTTGGATTAGCTTTAACTTTTAGCTTAACCCATATGCCCTTACTGGCAGCAAAGTTTTTAGTAAAATATCATTTTATATTCATATTACTTGGTTGCTCTTAAACCTACGATGATTTCTTATCTAGAACATTAAGAATGAATTTTGAGCCGCTAGGAAATACTGTTTTCATTTATGATCTTAATAATTGTACTGTTTGATATTATATGCGGTTGTGATTTAAATTGTTATGAAAGAATTACAGTTGGGAGATAGGTGAAGCTTAGGAGGAAAATTAGCGATAGAAAAATATATGCTGTTCTAATCTAAGAAGAAGATGGAGATTTGAGTGTGCAATCAAGACATATTGCAGCAACAGGTACACACTGGAAGGAACCAAAATTCAACAAGTCAGTTGTCAACTGACTTTTTCCCTTATATTTACATCTCATTGAACTCACATGCAATAGCAGTTTCGGTGATACTGAGCTGTGGGGCTTAGGAATGGGATCAGTCTTAGTTAACTGCTATTGAATAGAAAGAGGACACGTCCTACAAGAGTGTCACCAGAGTCAGATACACCTCAATCGTTTTCTTATCATGAATCTCCTTTTGCATGTAGCATTTGCTCGCTGACCTCTTCCTTCAAATTCAAATCGAATAAAAATGCCTGGAACTTACCAATCGTAAAGCTAGAATTCATGTGAACTTTGTTTATTTCCAATTGGATTCTTGCAGTTTGGGTTGTTGTTCTCTTTCTTTATAGGTAAAGTAAGCAATCACATAAAGCTGTTTCTGGCAGATATATATATATATATATAAAAGCTTGCGATTAGTGAGCATGAGCATTATATTCAGTATGAAACGTTCTTGATAGAAGACAACTCCTCGGCAGCACTTTGGGATAGTTTAATTAGTTAGGTTGTGGATGCTGCCGATGGGCACAAGCGTCGGGTATTGCCTTCTCGGACATGGTCAAATATTATGTAGGCATCGAGGACATACTGGAACCTGGTGACTTTTGACTCTTGGGGCTTGTGAAACCATAATCAATCATCTTCTGCTGCATTGACAAGGAAGGAAAGAACACCCGAAATCGTTCCTTCCTGTGAATCTTAGCAGGGAACTCATTGTTCAGTTGCTATTGTTGGTGCCAGAAGAACCATCGCCATCACACATTTATAACTTTATGGTCTAGCTGCTTGGATGATTCATTATAAAATTTCTATGATGTTAGTTTCAGTTCTTTTTTTGGTTCTTTTGGATTCGATCAGTTGGACGGGGAGGGTGGGAAGGAGGTATATCCAATAAAGTTTTTCTTTAAGGGGATGAAAACGATTCCCCTCTCTTCCTCCTCTTTGCACATGTTTTTTCAATTCAATTCCTCCAGACCTGAATTTTAGCGAGAAACGATAATTGATCAGTTGGAAGAAGAAGAAAAAGAAGGAAGAGAAAACAAATATACTATGTAAAGAAACAGAACATTTCCCTTTCTCTATTTATGGTATCAAGAGAAAGTTCTCGTACACCAAAGAGTAGGAGAAGCTAATAATTAGGAAAGTTATATGCAGTGGTACGGTATCCCTACAGGTTCCATCAGTTTGATCGAATCAACTTGAACAAGATCAACGTTTAGTTCTTCTTGAAGAATAGTTAGCCAGCAAGAGTTTAGGTATGTTGAATACTAGAAAACTCAGTGCTGATATAACTGATGATAACATCACACATTGTTGTTCCCTGTTGAACAGGTCTTCAGCATTTGATCCCTGTGGGTTGGCCAAAGCTGCAAAATCAGCGATTGCTGAGGCATCATTTCGTATTGGAAGTAAAATGGTATGTTCCCTGTCAACTATTTATTTGATTTGGAATGGGTCAAATCCGCAATGAATACATACTTAAATGCAATGCATGATCCAATCTACTGGTACAGTGTTTAGAACAAATTAGAAGATAAACTGAGGGTTGTTGCTTCTGCACCATTGACCATAGCTGTTCAGTTAATGTTCTTACTTAAGTTGATGAATTGTAGCTTTTTTTTTTTTTATTGTCTGATGGACTCTGGTTCATTTATTATTATTATTATTATTATTATGAAAAAAGTAACAAAAAGTTGACTTATTCAGGGGCAATTGTTTATAGGATTTGACTTATTGGAGCTAAGTTTGAAAATGAAGGTAATTAAGTAGCCGTGTTTCAAAGGAAAAGCTAAAAAAGTAAATCAATTAAATAGCTAGGCATCCATATGAAGAGGTGACCTTTTGCAATTGGCAATCGTCATCAATAATATATGTTGACTTTGATGATATTCAGAAGTAGGGTTGACGACTTCTCTCTTCCTTCTGTCGCTTTTTTGTCGGCGTCGTTACTCTTTAAGTTAAACAATCTCTTCATTTTATAATTAATTAGAGGCCTGCCGTGCAGTGCAGTGCAGTGCGGAAGTTTCTTCTCATTAACAACCGCCTCCACCACGTGAACCGACGACACGTCAGTCGTGCCGGTGTTATATGGAGGGAAATCCTGTGCCGGTACGTTCAGAACTGAGAAAAAATTTTACTTTTTTAATTATTTGTACCGCTAGTAATTAATGATGTCATTGCATAAAGCTATTATAGAGTAGGAAGATTGACTTTTGTAGATTATTTGCTGCCTCGATTAATTAATGATTGATTACAAGAAGATGGCAGTAATATCTGAATGAATAGATTTTAAGAAAAAACATCATAATATATCTGCCTATCTGCTGCGTGGGGTCACCTTGCCTTGGTTAGTAGTTCGCGATGGGAAATTTAAATGGGAAACATCAACGTAATCCAGAAATGTCAACTCGTCAGTCATTTTTTTCGCGGGCTGTTTTAGATTATTAACCCATTTTGATGATTGGTGGGAAATCATTCGTTCACATATTTATTTACCTATTTAAGAAAAAAAAGTAGCATGATATTTAGATGGATTTAAAGAGAGATTTGGACTGCTCTTTATATTCCGCAGAACAAATTCTCAGCCCCCAAATGCATACCCAAAGGAGTATCTCAACCATAGTAGAGAAAACTCTTTCTTGGCTTCATCTAAGTTAGTAGTAGTTGGATTGGATGACACCCTTGCTAAACCTCCCTCGAATAGCACGGTGATACCCACCCCATCATTTATGACATAAAATACAGTAGTTTTAAGGACCAATGCGTCCTGATGTCTTTATGTTATAATGATCATTATATCAGGTAGTCTGGAACTAACTTATTGTAATATTATCTCTATATCACAAGTTAGTTCTCTATCACCTGTGTGCACATATTATTTAATAATTTAAACATTCTATATGTCAAATGCATATAAAGTGTGTTAAACAACAATATAATATAAACACAATTTAGATGGTACGATCAAAAATAATTATAGTTTAAGAGAAATAGTTAAATAATAGCTTCGCATGAACGTATAAAGACTTTTCATAATTTGCTAGCTTGAGAGAGCTTAGGCTGTTGCAGGTTTTAAGATTACCGTACCTGATACAATGTAATTCTTTAATTAAAGAGAATTTCACGATCAAATCGTATTATAACCATCGCTGTCGAGAACTTCTCTCTAAAATGCAAAGCATTTTATTTTCAACATATTCATACTAATTGTTATTAACTCATCCTTTTCCTTATGTCCAGTTCAGCAGAGTGAAGAAAACAACCACAAAGGGAAAAAGGAACAATTTCAACATTCACAAAACCACCATGAATCTAGTAAAAAGGAAAAAAAGAAAATGTTATCAAGCATATATTCCTCAGAAAAAAAACAATTTTCAAGGAAAAATACATCGCCACATTCACGGAGCAATGAAAGGTAAATGACCAAATTTACTAGGTTGTGACTCGTCACTCCATTCCACCTACAAAATTTTAATATAAGTATAACTCATGTAAGAACTAAAAAAAGAATATCTTTTCTATTGTCCCAGTTGCACCTCCCTTAACAACTCTACCAAAAGTTTACTGTCATTCAGTGACCCCAACAACAACATGAAACATACAGAATCCTCAAGGAAAATGCATCAATTCCATTATTTAAATCAAGATCTTAGTGGCAACATTTAAATCACTCTCAACTACAGTAATTATTCACTACCCCCAATTTAATTTTTCTCTAACTGCACATCAACTTTACCAATGAAAAATACAATTGATTTATTCCAACTGCAGTATCTCATCCAAATAATAACATACTAATTTACTACATTTTCTCATATTTGAACACATCAAAGCTTAATGTGACAATATTAGTCCATTTAATACTCCAGCCTATATACAAGTGCATTAACAACTCCCAATTATCCTACAACCACGTCACAAGTAAGACAATTCAATTTGAGCAATCGTCGATATAAGTAGTTTTTATTCATCTAATAAATTTCCAAACTAAAAATGTTTGAGCTGGTCAAAGTTATAAAATTACAAAGAAAAAGTTAGAACATCTTCGATTTACCTTAGCATTTGGCTTCCCTCTATTTATTTTCCATGAGCAAACTCAAAAATTAAAGTAATTATAATTCATCTGCAACTCATGGGTTAAGAGACATATTTAGCATGAACCTTCAAAGGCTCAATGTTATATCAAGACCATGTCAACCTGGTTCTGATCAGTTTTAGTTCCTGTGGCACAACTCGTAAATTTTGGTAGTTAGCAGCTAGCAACTAAAAAATTACATTGACAACTACGAGATGAGTTTGCACTCAAAAGAGGCATTACATAATTGAGGGGAAGCTGAATTAGTTTCATGTTCATAATCCATTTCAATTCTATCAAATATATATATTAGTTTCATTTGTTGTGCTGGCACGCTTGTCCAATCGGATAAAGTATCCCACTGCATCAGTAAATAAAAGGCAACACATACAAATCGTTGTAGGTCCATAAAGGGATTTCCAGGAATGATGACCCTTGATTTTTGGTAGCTAACATGATTAGAATGACCAAGTAGACATAACTTATCACTAATGAGAAATGAAACTTGCTTTTGAGTTATACATCTATCACTCAAAACTTCAACCCTACACTTATGCAGAAATAACCCTCTTGCAGAATGGAAAGTAAAGGAATTTTTCAAGACAAGCACAAGAACAAGAACAAAATCTCCATGCATGCAACATAGCGCAAAATCATAACTTAACAATATTGCATCCTTCACCACATCCTACTATATATTTAACATTAATCTAATATAACCAGAAAACAAGGAACATTTCATTCAGGGTATTCGATCAGTTTTGTACAATATAGTATAACAACATTTGTGACTGAAATCACACTAATAACTTTAGGTTTAAGACATCACTAATATAATTTCTGCAATGTTCTATTATCTCGTACATCCTAGTAATGTCTTCTACCTAAATCAAACATGAAAAACAAGGACCACAGATATTTCTATGCATGTAATTTTGCATCAGGTTTGCATTGTATAATTTTACATTCTCTTGACATCATGACTATCGCTTGCACAGAAAATTCCGAAGTAACCCCAGAACAAACAAGGACAAAATACAAATTAACAATATAGTATAAGACGGTCCTTAGTCTGCTGCTGCCCAATGAATCCTATCATAAATTCGATTGCAGCGTCTATAATAACTTAGGAAAAACAATACCTCTACTTTCAGACTTTCTACGATATGTATATGTTACTACGTAGAGTTGCACTAGATATGTCTAGAAGCAGAAATAGCAAAAGAACAAGAGAATAATACAACCACATGATACTGAGATTTTAATCTACCCCCGAACCTCTTACCGATCCAGTATATCCAGCCTACGGAATAACGACCACAAGCATTATTAAAATAATTAATCAAGATCTCAACATTAGTAAGGCAACTTAAGTATGAACTGAGTTGATTTATTCGGGCTAACAGCAGCCAATCAAGAACGCAGGAAAACATCAAGCAGAGTAGTAGCAAGCAATTAATTGCACAGTAACCAAGAAATTAACACCGGCACTACGAAAATCATTCAAAAGTTGAACCTTTTCATGTGCGATTCAAAATTATAATGATTCTACCCATGAACCCCGGAAAGGTATTGTATTGCTTAACTAAAGATTAGGCACCAACCTAATATCGTCAAATTTTCCAATCTTTCATAGATCCTCCGGATTGCAATGCACAGGCTCATTTTCTCCCAATCGCTTCCTCTTCGTTGTTTCCTTCGCCCTTCACTCTCGAAGATCAGGGAAAGACGGTAAAAGAGGAAGTGAAGAGACTGGGGATGAAGATGACCCTGGTGGAAGGGATCCGGCGAAAGGGTCGGCGGTGATGGAAGCTAGGAAGAAAGATAGGGATCGAAAGCAATTTGAGCGAAGCCTCTACTTCGACCTAACATTAAGAGGTGGGGCAACAATAGAGTAATTTGCCCCTATATTTTCTTCTATTTTACATTTCTGGCTATCATCATTCGTACTGCTAATACACGTGCCTAAAGTTACATCTAGGTACCGCTGTATATATTCAATTCATACGTTTAAGAAAAAGTATAATTTTGGAGACGAATAAATTAATAAATTAATTCAAATTAACCAAGGTTGAACCATGATTAATTCAAGCTTAGGTTGGTGAACCGACTACCAGTATTTTTTTTTTCTTTTTTTTCCTCTTTTCTCTTCTCATCACTGGTGCCTTCCTTTTCTTCCTCCTTCACCGTGAGACGGTGGTGCCTTCCTTTTCTTCCTCCTTCACCATGAGATGGGGACTAATGGACGACTGACTCCTTCCTCTTCCTTATGATACTCTGGAGTCTGCATGTATAAATTTATAATGAGATTTCAGATACGATATTAGGTGAGCTTTCCGAACTCATTGATACCATTATTTAGAGTTTTTGGCAAGGATTTACGAGATAAATATGAGTTGGAGTATCAGCGGGATGAGAACTATCATATGATACTATACTAGAGTTGAGGTGATTGGATGGTTGGCTACTACGGAGCATAAGGTTCTGCTAGAGTGAGCTTTTGGGCAAAATTTGTCACTAGGGGTAAATATGATTTTTGAGATCCTAGTGAGGGATTTGGTGACTTTCCAGCGAATATGAAAAAAAAAATTAAGGTTAATCTAGAGATCATTCTAAGAGTAATATTAAAGATAGATTCTAGAAATTATTACCAGATTAAAAATTAAAATTTATTCAAATATTCATAGGAAAATTAGTAACCAGGCATATGGATACGAATGAACACAAAATAGATTAGAACACAAACGAAATAATAGAATCAAGCGAGTATTTATTCTCTAAGTAGAATAAATTAGATAGTTCTCAATATTTAGTTTAAGAAAACTATATCCATTCAATTATCATCAATTGATATTATTTTAACTCTCTTACTGCTTGATACTTATTATGCTTATTATTATTTATAAGTTACGGTTAATCTGTTATCTCTATGCTTGATAATATGAGCTCTTCATTGCTATTATTGTCTGATTCATTTTGAGCATGACCTTATGCTTTGATTCAGATTATGAAAGCTAGCATATAAACCTATTTTCTATATTTGATGTTGTTTCATTTTTGGGGTGCATATGAATAGGATAATATTGTATCGATATGCCAAAGGCACTGTCACTATAGTGATGTTATGTTTTGCTAGCACTTCCATGGGCTACCTAGAGAGAGGGGTGTGGGGCAAAAGTGCCAAATCGCTAGGATGGGAGGTTAGATAACTTCGGTCGATAGATTTTCACTGGACAATTATGAGAAACCAAGTCTAATAGGAAACTAAGGGAGAAAGGGAGCTAAGTTCCTACAGTCTCATATTTCTACTTTGATTTGGGTATTCTATGATAATTGATACCTCCTCTTGAGGTAAAAATTTATAGCTACAACTATCATAGACTATGCTAGCTCGGATATAATGTATGTGTGACTTATTGATTATTCTTGTTTTTAGGATATTTCACAACTGATAGCTAGATTTGCTTCGGTCATTATTTTTATCTTCTTCTATTGTATATTTTCACAAGCTTGCATTGGCACCACATCATGGTCCACAAAGTCAGAATAGGTACCAATAAAAAAATAAACATGCACCATTATTATTACCTTCAACTTGCCACAAGCATTGAGTCGTTGAATATAGTATGGTTGCAGGTGAAATCATATGGTTAGGCCAAACTTCCCAATCATCTTTGAACTTACAATATTGTTGCAACTTCCACCATTAATTATGATCTTACAAATTTCGATTGGAACAAATTGTGGCGCTGCCTGTTTTTTGCTTGCATAACTTGTATCAAAGGTAATCTCTTCTGGTTCTGACCCCGAAACATGTTGAGACTCTTCAAGGTCAGATTCATCTTCCTCTTCTACCTCACTGGCCGATGTGTACTCACCATCTTCTCGAATAATAAGGGTACGTTGATTCAGACAATCACGCATATAATGCCCTTTCCCCTTGCATTTGAAGCACTCAATTTCCTTTGTTCTTCCTGTAGAGACAAATGAGGATGAACTTTTTGTAGGGGTAATAATGGTCTTTTTTGAATCGCTAGGTTTGGAAGTTGGTAAAGTAAAGCGGCTTACTGAATTCCCTTGGCTAATTGGTGCAGCGGTCCTTCTAGAATAACCAACACTCTTCTGTTACTGATTGACATTCCCTCTAGAGTAAAAAATGCCCATTATTGTGTCTATATATTTGGTGGAGTAGGCCCTATTGAGGGAGACTTTGATTTTTGTTTAGCCACTACTATTGTAATGCTTTTGGTGCAAACTTGAAGTCCAATTTCTTTGAGTGATCCTTCCACTATTGCTCTTTCAATTCTCGTGAATTGTTCGTGCCGTTCTTCGTGAATAGGTCAGTCGTGTTTGATACGGTCGATAATCAATTGAGGAGTGGTTTAGCAATTATGAGGTTACTGGTCGCATTCCTAGATCGTGGTTAGTGTAAACCCCGATCATTTAAAAAAAAATAAAAATAAATACAAATACGAATAGATAAATATACAACATGATAATAAATATATGATATGATAAGACTAAGATTTGGCTTTAAGTGATGGGGTAAAACTGAAAATTTCCTCCCTCATCTTACTCTTTTTATGCTCTCATACGTGAGAGTAAAGGCTCGATTCCTCTAGCCGCAAGCCACCACAACGTTGCCGTCGTTGGATGACCTTTGTTTGGAAGCGTAAGATTTCCATCACGATCGTTCCTCTCAAAGTGCTCCATAGAAGGTAAAAATAAATAACCCTCCTCTATGCTATGCTTGATAGATTACTGTAGTGCTGAAATTGTTAGTCTACTGTTAGCATATTCCCTTTTCCATTACTTTTGTTTCCTTCTCCTTTCGCTCTTCCTTCCTTCTGCTCCCCTTCTAGTTCCCTTGGCCGAATTGCCAGCAAAGGAGAGATGGGAGGCAATGTCTTAATTAATAAAGAATACCTACTGCCGAACCCTTTTTCCTCTTCTTTAATTCATAATTTTCTCTTTCTTTCTTTCTTCTCATTGCTACTGTCGAGACCTCCTTTTCCTCCATCACCTTGTAAATTGTTTTATTTTGCCTTTTAGGTTCTGCTGCCGAAGCAGAAGGAGTTCCTTCTTTCTTCTTTATATTTTTAACTTTCTGCTGCCGAAACAGGGGAAGTCTCTTTCCTCTTTCCCCTCCTCTAATTAATCACCTCTCTCTCTTCTTCACCTAAAGGGATTCTGTTTTCTTCTTCTTGTATATATTTTTTTATTGTTATTTAAATGCTGTCAAAGGAGAGGAGGCTCCTTTCCTATCTCTCCACTTTTAAATTAATTGCTTCTTTTCTCCTCTTCACTTATTGAGATTGTTTTCCTCTTTCTTTATTATTAAGTTTCCTCTCTTCTACGTAATTACCTCTCTCCTCTCCACTTAATAATGTTTTGTTATTCCGCCATGTTTGTTCATTTTAATTCTCTCATTATTTCTTTTCCTCTCTCCCAACCACATGAAAATTAGTTAATGTCTTAAAGGATATTGTTAAATTGAGATTAAGTTGAAAAGAATGAACTTAATGTGCGTGAAGGCCAAATGGCCGAATGAATAGTATCATAATTACTATTTGATAGGCCTCCTTAGACGGATTGTATTAGGAGTAACATATGATCAGTTGTAGAAATTTTAACAATAAAATAGTGTTATGCACATATTGTAGGGCATCGTTCCGAGTTGAACGGTGACGTGAGTGGCGTCGGTAAATTACCTCTTGATTGGTTTGACGATTTATTCTACAATCCAGGTTCGTTACATTAAACCCTTGCGTAGGCAAGTAAATAATTATTTTAAAGTCCCAGAACTATTTCATGTATATTACTTATATTTACTTTTATAAATTATCTGCTCAATACATGTATTAGTGTTTTATTACATGCGCATATGCTTGCTGAAGAAAATTATTAAACTATGCATGATGATCATTGGAATTACACTTGTGTGTTAATTGTTAAATAATTAAATGGCTTGCATGCACTGAAGATGTATCAAATATAGAAATATCAAACTTATGTAGTGACACCGTAGTCCCAAAATAGGACTAGGACGTGTTTACACCGTATTCCCGTGCGTGTAGCGAATGGTCGCTACCACGATAGTCCGATTTTGGGCAGATGGGAGATGTAGTCATTTCGGCACTCGTGTGAGTGTTGGGTGGCGAATTCTCTCCATACGGCGTGGACAGTGGGTCTGTTGACAATGGCAACCGTCCTAGATGCTCTGCAGGTATACCGATGGTAGTCCAGATCCTAGGGTTTAATACGTACGTAGGATTTCCAGTTAGCCGTAGCCAGAGGATTTATTGTTGCAAGGTGACCCTGCCCATAGGGGCAGTGTGTAGTACTACATAGGTGTGTGTTTGGTGTGCCTACAGGGAGGTTACACAAACACATTAGTCTCGATAGCGCGGGTCGGGGTAAACGGCTACCGAGACTTGAAGAGAAGGATCCACGGTTACCTACCCTCTCTGCCAACATCAGTGTGATGGGCATAGGCAGAGACCTAGATAAGCACTGATAGGCTTAAGGGTAGTCCCTGGCCAAGGCATACTCTAAGGCATAGGTTGGCAGCCCGTGATAGGAGATAGACAATATGGTAGTGACATGAACGATAATGAGGTGACAAAGGACATGAATTTGGAACACACAAGGAGTAAATTTTAGTACTTCATCTCTTTTTGTTATAGACTATGTTTGTACATCATTGTTGATTTCGTTTCATTGTATGAAGTTATTTAATTTTTATTATTCAACAAGAGATGCTATCATGATATTTTTATCTTACTAGTTGATCTATTCTTTATAATACTTGTGATACATATGGATGGTTCGGACTTGATGGCCTATTTCTCTCAAGATCATTCTTTATAGCCACTGGGCCGTAAGGCTCAACGCATTTATCTTACATGCGCAGGACGCTTGGGATAAGCACCATGATTGTCTATGAGTATTAGGTTTTCGGAAATGTAATGTCTGAGCCTAAACGAATATTAGTCAAAAGGTTGTGTGCTACATTAGTATTTACAAAATTTGTAGTGTGGTTATTTTGTATTATTTCTAATATGCATTGTATGGGTTGCATACTCGTACGGCGGTTGCCACGTGCCGATAGGTGGATCGGGGTGTGACAGTTAGTCTCCCATTCAAGAAAGTCACAACTCACCGCCTTAAGGATTTCTTCTACGACGGAAGATCAGGACCAACTTGCTTGCACGCATCTTAAATCGAGGCATGTGTATATCAGATGGTATCAGACCCTTCATTATCGATAGGAATTCATCTATCGTTTAATAGTAGATTACCTTTTACTTTACCTACATCAAAAGAAAATCCTCTAGTTCCTATTTTGAACTTCTATTCTGTGCCTCTTATTTTTATTTTTTCTAACTTTTATTCCATTCTTTTTTTTTCGATCTTCTAATTGTCATTTTCTTTATTGATTATTTTCGTTCGTATTAGTTGTGTCTGATGAGGACATCACTAGTTCGCCCGTGCAAGACTCAATTAGCATACAAGGCTCAATGACATGAGCCCATGCCCGACGCTTCTATACGGAAGTTACATGAGTAATTAAAGAAATATTTATTCATGAGCAAATCAAGGAAGATTTATTCAAGATCAAATATTTATGCAAGAGCAAATCAAGGAAATTCTATTCAAGGTAAATCTTCATCAAATATTTATCCAAGAGCAAATCAAGGAATATTTATTCAAGATAAATCTTCATCAAGAGATATTTATTTTCCAAAATTCGTGGCTTACAAGAGGAGGAGATTTATATATTTATTTTTCCTATTTTAGTGTAATAAAATATGGAAAAACTTCCATTATTTTGTCTATATATTAGGTGAAGCATGCCCTCTTGCAAGGGGACTTTGATTTTTGCTTTAGCCACCACTTTTGTAATGCTTTTGCTACAAACTTGAAGTCCACTTTGTTGCTCTTTCAATTCTCTTGAATTGTTCGTGCCATTCTTCGTGAACAGGTCAGTCGTGTTTGACACGGTTGATAACCAATTGAGGAGTGGTTTAGCGATTGCGAGGTTGCTGGTCGCATTCCTAGATCGTGGTTAGCCTCCCTTTCGTCAAAGTCACAACTCCCCCTGCTTTAAGGATTTCTCCTACGACTGAAGATCGGGACCAACTTGCTTGCACGCATCTTAAGTCGAGGCGTGTGCATATCAGGTGGTATCAGAGCCTTCGTTGCCGGTAGGAATTCATCTATCCTTTATTAGATTCTCTTTTATTTTCCCTACATCAAAAAAGAAATCCTTTTTTCTTGAATTTCTATCTCGTACCCATCATCGTTTTTTTTTTCCCATCTTTTATTGTTCTTTTTCTTTATTATCTCCAAATTTCCATTTGATTGTTGAAATAAAAAAAAAGTATTGTTCTGCCAAAGAGAGTGTTCGGCCGAATTCTTGATGGAAAAAAAAAAGAGGTAGAGAAAATAGAGGAGGAAGTAGTCGGTTAGGAAAAAAAAGAAAGAAAAAAAGAGAGGTAGAGAGAAAGGAGGAGGTGTTTTGCAAGAAAAGGGGAGAAGAAAGAGGAAGAAGTGTTCCGTGAGGAAAAATTGGAAAAAAAAGGAGAGAGAGAGAGAAAGGAGGAGAAAGAAAAGGAGGAAGTGTTTTGCTAGAAAAAAGGAGAAAAAAAGAGGGGGTAGTGTTCGGCAAGGAAAAAAAATAAGTGGAGAAAGGGAGGAGTAAGCTTTCGGCGAGTAGAAAAAAAAAAGTGAGGAAGGTTCGGCCAAGAACAAAAAAAAACAAAAAACAAAAAAAATATTTTATTCGAATTTTAGTTGTCTTGCACTTATTCTTCCTTTTTGACACCTTATACCTTCCTTGATTGAGTTAATTTTACAATCCGAATTTTAATTATAATTATCCTTGCATTTATTCTTCCTTTTGGCACCTTCCACCTTGCTTAATTGAGTCAACTTGAATTATTATTTTCTTCTCTTTGCTACAAATATATCCCCATCTAGATCTCCATAAATTAGCCTTGATCACCGTGTTCTAGTACTTTGCAATCGCTTTATTCACTTCTTATTGAAAGTTATCACGAACCAGCAAACACATGAATAATTTTTTGAGAAGGGTAAGAGATTCAGGTGGTAAGGTTTGGTGAGGATTGTGAGTTTTCATAAATAATTTACTAGTTGGTGGAATTTCTCTTTTGTCTTTACTAACAATGTCAGGATCAAGAAATCCTCATGATGTTCCTTACGATGGGGAAGATGGGTCCCAATCATCGATGATATCATTGTCTCCACGTTCTCAAGCTTTGATGGCTCATGTTACAAACACATTCGAGCAAATATTATCCGATCAAGTGCTTGTGCGCTTGAACGGGTTGGAGAATCGTCTCGGTGGAATTGAAGCGCGACTTGATCAAGTGGAGCGAACTCCTCCACGACGACACCCACCACCTCGAGTTCCTCGAGGACGAGTTGAAGCTAATAATAATGCTGCTGCTGCTGCTCCATTCGAACCAAGAGGAAATCTGAACGCTGCATTTCAAGAAGCTGCTGATGAAGAGTTAAATGATAATTATGTGGCTGATGATGAAGTTGTCTTGGAATTGTATCAGCGCCGCCCCGCACGAGGAGTGGGAGTTGACGGAGGTCGTGCACGTCACCGTAACGAAGAAAGAAGAAATGATGCATTAGGTAAAATTAAATTCACTGTTCCTAGTTTTGATGGAAAGTTTAATCCAGAAGCTTATCTTGATTGGGAATTATTAGTTGAGCAAAAGTTCAGCTGTCATCATTACCCAGAAGAGTATAGAGTACGTGCGGCAACTACTGAATTTATTGGTTATGCTTCTATCTGGTGGAGTCAAATTCGACAAAGAAATGGAGCTCCTCGTACTTGGGATGATTTGAAGCGCTTGATGAGGTCCAGGTTTGTGGCTTCCTATTTTGAAAGAGAATTACTTAATAAATTTCAAAGATTGAATCAAGGAAACAAATCTGTGGAAGAATACTATCAAGAGTTGCAGGTGGGCATGCTACGTGCTAATGTGCAAGAAGATGATAATGCGAAGATGGCTAGATTCTTGGGAGGATTGAATGGAGAGATACAAGATATCCTTAATTTCCAGAACTACAATTCTTTGGATCAACTATTTCATTATGCATGCAATGTTGAAAGGCAAGTTCAAAGGAGGAAGCAACCATACAAAGCTAGTCGTAGCTATTCTAGTTCTTCCATACCTTGGAGGGATGCCAATCAGCAACAAAAGAGTGTTGGTCATTCTAGCAAGACTGCTGCACCTATTAGCCAAGGAAATTCAGGAAGCCGCCTTACTTCACCAATATCCAAACCGGTCGATTCAAAAAAGACCACTGTTGCACCTACAAAAAGTTCATCCTCAGTTGCATCTGCAGGAAGAACAAAGGAGATTGAGTGCTTCAAGTGTAAGCGAAAATGGCATTATATGCGTGATTGTCCAAATCAACGTGCCCATATCATTCGAGAAGATGGTGAGTACACATCGGCCAGTGAGGTTGAAGTGGAAGGTGGATCTGATTATGAGGAGTCTCAACATATTTCGGGGTTAGAACGAGAAGAGATCACTTTTGATACAAGCCATGCAAGCCTTGTTGTTCGTCGTGTTCTTAGCTCCCAAATGGAGAAGGCAGAAAATGGACAGCGTCACAATTTGTTCCAATCTAAATTTGTGATCAAGGAGCATTCTTGTAAGATCATAATTGATGATGGAAGCTGCAGGCTCATTTCTAACCTATAATCGAGACTTTTTCGGATTTTAAAGGAAGTTAATATAATTTCATATCCTCTCTCCTCCCAATTTCTAAACGAGGCTTCGTGCTCGTTTCTTCGTTTTGACACCACCAACACGTCTCGTGGCCCATTTCTAACCTATAATCGAGACTTTTACGGGTTTTAAAAGAAGTGGATATAATTTCATACCCTCTCTCCTCCCAATTTCTAAAATAGGCTTCGTGCTCGTATTTTCGTTTTGACACCACAAACACGTCTCGTGGCCCATTTCTAACCTATAATCGAGACTTTTTCGAGTTTTAAAGGACGTGGATATAATTTCATACCCTCTCTCCTCCCGAATTCTAAACGAGGCTTCGTGCACGTTTTTTCGTTTTGACACCACCAACACGTCCCGTGGCCCATTTGTAACCTATAATCAAGACTTTTTCGGGTTTTAAAGGAAGTGGATATAATTTCATACCCTCTCTCCTCCCGATTTCCAAACGAGGCTTCGTAATCGTTTTTTCGTTTTGACACCACCGACACGTCCTGTGGCCAATTTCTAACTTGTAATCGAGACTTTTTCGAGTTTTAAAGGAAGTGGATATAATTTCATACCCTCTCTCCTCCCGATATCTAAACGAGGCTTCGTGCTCGTTTTTTCGTTTTGACACCACCAACACGTCTCTTGGCTCATTTCTAACCAATAATCGAGACTTTTCCAGATTTTAAAGGAAGTTGATATAATTTCATACCCTCTATCCTCCCGATTTCTAAACGAGGCTTCGTGCTCGTTTTTTCGTTTTGACACCACCAACACGTCTCCTGGCCCATTTCTAACCTATAATCGAGACTTTTTCGGGTTTTAAAAGAAGTGGATATAATTTCATACCCTCTCTCCTCCCAATTTCTAAAATAGGCTTCGTGCTCATTTTTTCGTTTTGACACCACCGATATATCCCGTGGCCCATTTCTAACCTATAATCCAGACATTTTTGGGTTTTAAAGGACGTTGATATAATTTCATACCCTCTCTCCTCCCGAATTATAAAAGAGGCTTCGTGCTCGTTTTTTCGTTTTGACACCATCAACACGTCCCGTGGCCCATTTGTAACCTATAATCGAGACTTTTTCGGATTTTAAAGGAAGTTGATATAATTTCATACCCTCTCTCCTCCCGATTTTTAAAATAGGCTTCGTGCTCGTTTTTTCGTTTTGACACCACCAGCACGTCTCGTGGCCCATTTCTAACCTATAATCGAGACTTTTTGGGGTTTTAAAGGAAGTAGATATAATTTCAGACCCTTTCTCCTCCCGATTTCTAAACGATGCTTCGTGCTCATTTTTTCATTTTGATACCACCAACACGTGTCGTGACCCATTTATAACCTATAATCGAGATTTTTTCGAGTTTTAAAGGAAGTGCATATAATTTCATACCCTCTCTCCTCCCAATTTCTAAACGAGGCTTCGTTCTCATTTTTTCGTTTTGACACCACCAACAGGTCTCGTGGCCCATTTCTAACCCATAATCGAGACCTTTTCGGGTTTTAAAGGAAGTGGATATAATTTCATACCCTTTCTCCTCCCGATTTCTAAACGAGGCTTCGTGCTCGTTTTTTCGTTTTGACACCACCAACACGTCTCGAGGTCCATTTCTAACCTATAATCGAGACTTTTTCGACTTTTAAAGGAATTGGATATAATTTCATACCCTCTCGCCTCCCGATTTCAAAACGAGGCTTCGTGCTCGTTTTTTCGTTTTGACACCACCAGCACGTCTCGTGGCCCATTTCTAACCTATAATCGGGACTTTTTCGGGTTTTAAAAGAAGTGGAGATAATTTCATAGCCTCTCTCCTCCCAATTTCTAAAATAGGCTTCGTGCTCGATTTTTCGTTCTGACACCACCAACACGTCTCGTGGCCCATTTCTAACCTATAATTGAGACTTTTTCGGGTTTTAAAGGACGTGGATATAATTTCATACCCTCTCTCCTCCCGAATTCTAAACGAGGCTTCGTGCTCGTCTTTTCGTTTTGACACCACCAACACTTTCCGTGGCCCATTTGTAACCTATAATCGAGATTTTTTCGGGTTTTAAAGGAAGTGGATATAATTTCAGACCCTTTCTCCTCCCGATTTCTAAATGATGCTTCGTGCTCATTTTTTCGTTTTGATACCACCAACACGTGTCGTGACCCATTTATAACCTATAATCGAGATTTTTTCGGGTTTTAAAGGAAGTGCATATAATTTCATACCCTCTATCCTCTCGATTTCTAAACGAGGCTTCGTGCTCGTTTTTTAATTTTGACACCACCAACACGTCCCGTAGCTCATTTCTAACCTATAATTGAGACTTTTTCGGGTTTTAAAGGAAGTTGATATAATTTCATATCCTCTCTCCTTCCAATTTCTAAACGAGGCTTCGTGCTCGTTTCTTCGTTTTGACACCACCAACACGTCTCGTGGCCCATTTCTAACCTATAATCGAGACTTTTTCGGGTTTTAAAAGAAGTGGATATAATTTCATACCCTCTCTCCTCCCAATTTCTAAAATAGGCTTCGTGCTCGTATTTTCGTTTTGACACCACCAACACGTCTCGTGGCCCATTTCTAACCTATAATCGAGACTTTTTCGAGTTTTAAAGTACGTGGATATAATTTCATACCCTCTCTCCTCCCGAATTCTAAACGTGGCTTCGTGCTCGTTTTTTCGTTTTGACACCACCAACACGTCCCGTGGCCCATTTGTAACCTATAATCAAGACTTTTTCGGGTTTTAAAGGAAGTGGATATAATTTCATACCCTCTCTCCTCCCGATTTCCAAACGAGGCTTCGTAATCGTTTTTTCGTTTTGACACCATCGACACGTCCTGTGGCCAATTTCTAACTTGTAATCGAGACTTTTTCGAGTTTTAAAGGAAGTGGATATAATTTCATACCCTCTCTCCTCCCGATTTCTAAACGAGGCTTCGTGCTCGTTTTTTCGTTTTGACACCACCAACACGTCTCTTGGCTCATTTCTAACCAATAATCGAGACTTTTTCAGATTTTAAAGGAAGTTGATATCATTTCATACCCTCTATCCTCCCGATTTCTAAACGAGGCTTCGTGCTCGTTTTTTCATTTTGACACCACCAACACGTCTCCTGGCCCATTTCTAACCTATAATCGAGACTTTTTCGGGTTTTAAAAGAAGTGGATATAATTTCATACCCTCTCTCCTCCCAATTTCTAAAATAGGCTTCGTGCTCGTTTTTTCGTTTTGACACCACCGATATATCCCGTGGCCCATTTCTAACTTATAATCCTGACATTTTCGGGTTTTAAAGGACGTGGATATAATTTCATACCCTCTCTCCTCCCGAATTCTAAAAGAGGCTTCGTGCTCGTTTTTTCGTTTTGATACCACCAACACATCCCGTGGCCCATTTGTAAACTATAATCGAGACTTTTTCGGATTTTAAAGGAAGTGGATATAATTTCATACCCTCTCTCCTCCCGATTTCTAAAATAGGCTTCGTGCTCGTTTTTTCGTTTTCACACCACCAACACGTCTCGTGGCCCATTTTTAACCTATAATCGAGACTTTTTCGGGTTTTAAAGGAAGTGGATATAATTTCATACCCTCTCTCCTCTCGATTTCTAAACGAGGTTTCGTGCTCGTTTTTTCGTTTTCACTCCACCAACACATCCCGTGGCCCATTTCTAACCTATAATCGAGACTTTTTTGGGTTTTAAAGGAAGTGGATATAATTTCATACCCTCTCTCCTCCCGATTTCTAAACGAGGCTTCGTGCTCGTTTTTTCGTTTTGACACTACCAACAATTTCTGTGGCCCATTTCTAACCTATAATCGAGACTTTTTCGGGTTTTAAAGGAAGTGGATATAATTTCATAACCTCTCTCCTCTCAATTTCTAAACGAGGCTTCGTGCTCGTATTTTCAATTTGACACCACCGACACGTCTCTTGGCTCATTTCTAACCTATAATCGAGACTTTTTCTGATTTTAAAGGAATTGGATATAATTTCATACCCTCTCGCCTCCCGATTTCAAAACGAGGCTTCGTGCTCGTTTTTTCGTTTTGACACCACCAGCACGTCTCGTGGCCCATTTCTAACCTATAATCGGGACTTTTTCGGGTTTTAAAAGAAGTGGAGATAATTTCATACCCTCTCTCCTCCCAATTTTTAAAATAGGCTTCGTGCTCGATTTTTCGTTCTGACACCACCAACAGGTCTCGTGGCCCATTTCTAACCTATAATTGAGACTTTTTCGGGTTTTAAAGGACGTGGATATAATTTCATACCCTCTCTCCTCCCGAAATCTAAACGAGGCTTCGTGCTCATTTTTTCGTTTTGATACCACCAACACGTGTCGTGACCCATTTATAACCAATAATCGAGATTTTTTCGAGTTTTAAAGGAAGTGCATATAATTTCATACACTCTCTCCTCCCAATTTCTAAACGAGGCTTCATTCTCATTTTTTCGTTTTGACACCACCAACAGGTCTCGTGGCCCATTTCTAACCCATAATCGAGACCTTTTCGGGTTTTAAAGGAAGTGGATATAATTTCATACCCTCTCTCCTCCCGATTTCTAAACGAGGCTTCGTGCTCGTTTTTTCGTTTTGACACCACCAACACGTCTCGAGGTCCATTTCTAACCTATAATCGAGACTTTTTCGACTTTTAAAGGAATTGGATATAATTTCATACCCTCTCGCTTCCCGATTTCAAAACGAGGCTTCGTGCTCGTTTTTTAATTTTGACACCACCAACACGTCCCGTAGCCCATTTCTAACCTATAATCGAGACTTTTTCGGGTTTTAAAGGAAGTGAATATAATTTCATACCCTCTCTCCTCCCGATTTCTAAACGAGGCTTCGCGCTCGTTTTTCTGTTTTGACACCACCAACATGTCTCGTGGCCCATTTCTAACCTATAATCGAGACTTTTTCGGGTTTTAAAGGAAGTGGATATAATTTCATACCCTCTATCCTCCCGATTTCTAAACGTGACTTCGTGCTCGTTTTTTCATGTTGACACCACCAACAAGTCCCGTGGCCCATTTCTAACCAATAATCCAGACTTTTTCGGGTTTTAAAGGAAGCGGATATAATTTCATACCCTCTCTCCTCCCGATTTCTAAACGAGGCTTCGTGCTCGTTTTTTCATTTTGACACCACCAACACGTCTCGTGGCCCATTTCTAACCTATAATCGAGACTTTTTCAGGTTTTAAAGGAAGTTGATATAATTTCATACCCTCTCTCCTCTTGATTACTAAACGAGGCTTTGCGCTCGTTTTTTCGTTTTCACACCACCAACACGTCTCGTGGCCCATTTCTAACCTATAATTGAGACTTTTTCGGGTTTTAAAGGACGTGGATATAATTTCATACCCTCTCTCCTCCCGAAATCTAAACGAGGCTTCGTGCTCATTTTTTCGTTTTGATACCACCAACACGTGTCGTGACCCATTTATAACCAATAATCGAGATTTTTTCGGGTTTTAAAGGAAGTGCATAGAATTTCATACCCTCTCTCCTCCCAATTTCTAAACGAGGCTTCGTTCTCATTTTTTCGTTTTGACACCACCAACAGGTCTCGTGGCCCATTTCTAACCCATAATCGAGACCTTTTCGGGTTTTAAAGGAAGTGGATATAATTTCATACCCTCTCTCCTCCCGATTTCTAAACGAGGCTTCGTGCTCGTTTTTTCGTTTTGACACCACCAACACGTCTCGAGGTCCATTTCTAACCTATAATCGAGACTTTTTCGACTTTTAAAGGAATTGGATATAATTTCATACCCTCTCGCCTCCCGATTTTAAAACGAGGCTTCGTGCTCGTTTTTTAATTTTGACACCACCAACACGTCCCGTAGCCCATTTCTAACCTATAATCGAGACTTTTTCGGGTTTTAAAGGAAGTGAATATAATTTCATACCCTCTCTCCTCCCGATTTCTAAACGAGGCTTCGCGCTCGTTTTTCTGTTTTGACACCACCAACATGTCTCGTGGCCCATTTCTAACCTATAATCGAGACTTTTTCGGGTTTTAAAGGAAGTGGATATAATTTCATACCCTCTATCCTCCAGATTTCTAAACGTGACTTCGTGCTCGTTTTTTCATGTTGACACCACCAACAAGTCCAGTGGCCCATTTCTAACCAATAATTCAGACTTTTTCGGGTTTTAAAGGAAGCGGATATAATTTCATACCCTCTCTCCTCCCGATTTCTAAACGAGGCTTCGTGCTCGTTTTTTCATTTTGACACCACCAACACGTCTCGTGGCCCATTTCTAACCTATAATCGAGACTTTTTCAGGTTTTAAAGGAAGTTGATATAATTTCATACCCTCTCTCCTCTTGATTACTAAACGAGGCTTTGCGCTCGTTTTTTCGTTTTCACACCACCAACACGTCTCGTGGCCCATTTTTAACCTATAATCGTGACTTTTTCGGGTTTTAAAGGAAGTGGATATAATTTCATACCCTCTCTCCTCTCGATTTCTAAACGAGGTTTCGTGCTCGTTTTTTCGTTTTCACTCCACCAACACATCCCGTGGCCCATTTCTAACCTATAATCGAGACTTTTTTGGGTTTTAAAGGAAGTGGATATAATTTCATACCCTCTCTCCTCCCGATTTCTAAACGAGGCTTCGTGCTCGTTTTTTCGTTTTGACACTACCAACAATTTCTGTGGCCCATTTCTAACCTATAATCGAGACTTTTTCGGGTTTTAAAGGAAGTGGATATAATTTCATAACCTCTCTCCTCTCAATTTCTAAACGAGGCTTCGTGCTCGTTTTTTCAATTTGACACCACCGACACGTCTCTTGGCTCATTTCTAACCTATAATCGAGACTTTTTCTGATTTTAAAGGAAGTAGATATCATTTCATACCCTCTCTCCTCCCGATTTCTAAACGAGGATTCGTGATCGTTTTTTCGTTTTGACACCATCAACACGTCTCGTGGCCCATTTCTAACCTATAATCGAGACTTTTTCGGGTTTTAAAAGAAGTGGATATAATTTCATACCCTCTCTCCTCCCAATTTCTAAAATTGGCTTCGTGCTCATTTTTTCGTTTTGACTCCACCAACACGTCTCGTGGCCCATTTCTAACCTATAATCGAGACTTTTTGGGGTTTTAAAAGACGTGAATATAATTTCATACCCTCTCTCCTCTCGAATTCTAAACGAGGCTTTGTGCTCGTTTTTTCATTTTGACACTACCAACACGTCCGGTGGCCCATTTGTAACCTATAATCGAGACATTTTCGGATTTTAAAGGAAGTGGATATAATTTCATACCCTCTCTCCTCCCGATTTCTAAAATAAGCTTCGTGCTCGTTTTTTCGTTTTGACACCACCAACACGTCTCGTGGCCCATTTCTAACCTATAATCGAGACTTTTTGGGGTTTTAAAGGAAGTGGATATAATTTCAGACCCTTTCTCCTCCCGATTTCTAAACGATGCTTCGTGCTCGTTTTTTCGTTTTGATACCACCAACACTTGTCGTGACCCATTTCTAACCTATAATCGAGATTTTTTCGGGTTTTAAAGGAAGTGCATATAATTTCATACCCTCTCTCCACCCGATTTCTAAACGAGGCTTCGTTCTCATTTTTTCGTTTTGACACCACCAACAGGTCTCGTGACCCATTTCTAACCTATAATCGAGACCTTTTCGGGTTTTAAAGGAAGTGGATATAATTTCATATCCTCTCTCCTCTCAATTTCTAAACGAGGCTTCGTGCTCGTTTTTTCGTTTTGACACCACCAACACCTCTCGAGGCCCATTTCTAACCTATAATCGAGATTTTTTCGAGTTTTAAAGGAAGTGGATATAATTTCATACCCTCTCGCCTCCCGATTTCAAAACGAGGCTTCGTGCTCGTTTTTTCGTTTTGACACCACCAGCACGTCTCGTGGCCCATTTCTAACCTATAATCGGGACCTTTTCGGGTTTTAAAGGTAGTGGATATAATTTCGTACCCTCTCTCCTCCCGATTTCTAAACGAGGCTTCGTGCTCGTTTTTTCATTTTGACACCACCAACAAGTCTCGTGGCCCATTTTTAACCTATAATCAAAACTTTCTCGTTTTGACACCACCAACACGTCCCGTGGCCCTTTTGTAACCTATAATCGAGACTTTTTTCGGGTTTTAAAGGAAGTGGATATAATTTCATACCCTCTCTCCTCCCGATTTCTAAAATAGGCTTCGTGCTCGTTTTTTCGTTTTGACACCACCAACACGTCTCGTGGCCCATTTCTAACATATAATCGAGACTTTTTCGGGTTTTAAAGGAAGTAGATATAATTTCAGACCCTTTCTCCTCCCGATTTCTAAACGATGCTTCGTGCTCATTTTTTCGTCTTGATACCACCAACACGTGTCGTGACCCATTTATAACCTATAATCGAGATTTTTTCGGGTTTTAAAGGAAGTGCATATAACTTCTAAACGAGGCTTCGTGCTCGTTTTTTCGTTTTGACACCACCAACACCTCTCGAGGCCCATTTCTAACCTATAATCGAGATTTTTTCGAGTTTTAAAGGAAGTGGATATAATTTCATACCCTCTCGCCTCCCGATTTCAAAACGAGGTTTCGTGCTCGTTTTTTCGTTTTGACACCACCAGCACGTCTCGTGGCCCATTTCTAACCTATAATCGGGACCTTTTCGGGTTTTAAAGGTAGTGGATATAATTTCGTACCCTCTCTCCTTCCGATTTCTAAACGAGGCTTCGTGCTCGTTTTTTCATTTTGACACCACCTACAAGTCTCGTGGCCCATTTTTAACCTATAATCAAAACTTTCTCGTTTTGACACCAGCAACACGTCCCGTGGCCCTTTTGTAACCTATAATCGAGACTTTTTTCGGGTTTTAAAGGAAGTGGATATAATTTCATACCCTCTCTCCTCCCGATTTCTAAAATAGGCTTCGTGCTCGTTTTTTCGTTTTGACACCACCAACAGGTCTCGTGGCCCATTTCTAACCTATAATCGAGACCTTTTCGGGTTTTAAAGGAAGTGGATATAATTTAATACCCTCTCTCCTCCCGATTTCTAAACGAGGCTTCGTGCTCGTTTTTTCGTTTTGACACCACCAACACGTCTCGAGGTCCATTTCTAACCTATAATCGAGACTTTTTCGACTTTTAAAGGAATTGGATATAATTTCATACCCTCTCGCCTCCCGATTTCAAAACGAGGCTTCGTGCTCGTTTTTTCGTTTTGACACCACCAGCACGTCTCGTGGCCCATTTCTAACCTATAATCGGGACTTTTTCGGGTTTTAAAAGAAGTGGAGATAATTTCATACCCTCTCTCCTCCCAATTTCTAAAATAGGCTTCGTGCTCGATTTTTCGTTCTAACACCACCAACACGTCTCGTGGCCCATTTCTAACCTATAATTGAGACTTTTTTGAGTTTTAAAGGACGTGGATATAATTTCATACCCTCTCTCCTCCCGAATTCTAAACGAGGCTTCGTGCTCGTTTTTTCGTTTTGACACCACCAACACTTTCCGTGGCCCATTTGTAACCTATAATCGAGACTTTTTCGTGTTTTAAAGGAAGTGGATATAATTTCAGACCCTTTCTCCTCCCGATTTCTAAACGATGCTTCGTGCTCATTTTTTCGTTTTGATACCACCAACACGTGTCGTGACCGATTTATAACCTATAATCGAGATTTTTTCGGGTTTTAAAGGAAGTGCATATAATTTCATACCCTCTATCCTCTCGATTTCTAAACGAGGCTTCGTGCTCGTTTTTTCGTTTTGACACCACCAGCACGTCTCATGGCCCATTTCTAACCTATAATCGGGACCTTTTCGGGTTTTAAAGGTAGTGGATATAATTTCGTACCCTCTCTCCTCCCGATTTCTAAACGAGGCTTCGTGCTCGTTTTTTCATTTTGACACCACCAACAATTCTCGTGGCCCATTTTTAACCTATAATCAAAACTTTCTCGGGTTTTAAAGGAAGTGGATATAATTTCATACCCTATCTCCTCCCGAATTCTAAACGAGGCTTCGTGCTCATTTTTTCGTTTTGAGACCACCAACACGTCCCGTGGCCCATTTGTAACCTATAATCGAGACATTTTCGGATTTTAAAGGAAGTGGATATAATTTCATACCCACTCTCCTCCCGATTTCTAAAATAAGCTTCGTGCTCATTTTTTCATTTTGACACCACCAACACGTCTCGTGGCCCATTTCTAACCTATAATCGAGACTTTTTGGGGTTTTAAAGGAAGTGGATATAATTTCAGACCCTTTCTCCTCCCGATTTCTAAACGATGCTTCGTGCTCGTTTTTTCGTTTTGATACCACCAACACGTGTCGTGACCCATTTCTAACCTATAATCGAGATTTTCTCGGGTATTAAAGGAAGTGCATATAATTTCATACCCTCTCTCCACCCGATTTCTAAACGAGGCTTCGTTCTCATTTTTTCGTTTTGACACCACCAAAAGGTCTCGTGGCCCATTTCTAACCTATAATCGAGACCTTTTCGGGTTTTAAAGGAAGTGGATATAATTTTATATCCTCTCTCCTCTTAATTTCTAAACGAGGCTTCGTGCTCGTTTTTTCGTTTTGACACCACCAGCACCTCTCGAGGCCCATTTCTAACCTATAATCGAGATTTTTTCGAGTTTTAAAGGAAGTGGATATAATTTCATACCCTCTCTCCTCCCGAATTCTAAACGTGGCTTCGTGCTCGTTTTTTCGTTTTGACACCACCAACACGTCCCGTGGCCCATTTGTAACCTATAATCAAGACTTTTTCGGGTTTTAAAGGAAGTGGATATAATTTCATACCCTCTCTCCTCCCGATTTCCAAACGAGGCTTCGTAATCGTTTTCTCGTTTTGACACCATCGACACGTCCTGTGGCCAATTTCTAACTTGTAATCGAGACTTTTTCGAGTTTTAAAGGAAGTGGATATAATTTCATACCCTCTCGCCTCCCGATTTTAAAACGAGGCTTCGTGCTCGTTTTTTCGTTTTGACACCACCAACACGTCTCGTGGCCCTTTTCTAACCTATAATCGGGACCTTTTCGGGTTTTAAAGGTAGGGGATATAATTTCGTACCCTCTCTCCTCCCGATTTCTAAACGAGGCTTCGTGCTCGTTTTTTCATTTTGACACCACCAACAAGTCTCGTGGCCTATTTTTAACCTATAATCAAAACTTTCTCGGGTTTTAAAGGAAGTGGATATAATTTCATACCATATCTCCACCCGAATTCTAAACGAGGCTTCGTGCTTATTTTTTCGTTTTGACACCACCAACACATCCCGTGGCCCTTTTGTAACCTATAATCGAGACTTTTTCGAGTTTTAAAGTACGTGGATATAATTTCATACCCTCTCTCCTCCCAATTTCTAAAATAGGCTTCGTGCTCGTATTTTCGTTTTGACACCACCAACACGTCTCGTGGCCCATTTCTAACCTATAATCGAGACTTTTTCGAGTTTTAAAGTACGTGGATATAATTTCATACCCTCTCTCCTCCCGAATTCTAAACGTGGCTTCGTGCTCGTTTTTTCGTTTTGACACCACCAACACGTCCCGTGGCCCATTTGTAACCTATAATCAAGACTTTTTCGGGTTTTAAAGGAAGTGGATATAATTTCATACCCTCTCTCCTCCCGATTTCCAAACGAGGCTTCGTAATCGTTTTTTCGTTTTGACACCATCGACACGTCCTGTGGCCAATTTCTAACTTGTAATCGAGACTTTTTCGAGTTTCAAAGGAAGTGGATATAATTTCATACCCTCTCTCCTCCCGATTTCTAAACGAGGCTTCGTGCTCGTTTTTTCGTTTTGACACCACCAACACGTCTCTTGGCTCATTTCTAACCAATAATCGAGACTTTTTCAGATTTTAAAGGAAGTTGATATCATTTCATACCCTCTATCCTCCCGATTTCTAAACGAGGCTTCGTGCTCGTTTTTTCATTTTGACACCACCAACACGTCTCCTGGCCCATTTCTAACCTATAATCGAGACTTTTTCGGGTTTTAAAAGAAGTGGATATAATTTCATACCCTCTCTCCTCCCAATTTCTAAAATAGGCTTCGTGCTCGTTTTTTCGTTTTGACACCACCGATATATCCCGTGGCCCATTTCTAACTTATAATCCTGACATTTTCGGGTTTTAAAGGACGTGGATATAATTTCATACCCTCTCTCCTCCCGAATTCTAAAAGAGGCTTCGTGCTCGTTTTTTCGTTTTGATACCACCAACACATCCCGTGGCCCATTTGTAAACTATAATCGAGACTTTTTCGGATTTTAAAGGAAGTGGATATAATTTCATACCCTCTCTCCTCCCGATTTCTAAAATAGGCTTCGTGCTCGTTTTTTCGTTTTCACACCACCAACACGTCTCGTGGCCCATTTTTAACCTATAATCGAGACTTTTTCGGGTTTTAAAGGAAGTGGATATAATTTCATACCCTCTCTCCTCTCGATTTCTAAACGAGGTTTCGTGCTCGTTTTTTCGTTTTCACTCCATCAACACATCCCGTGGCCCATTTCTAACCTATAATCGAGACTTTTTCTGATTTTAAAGGAAGTGGATATAATTTCATACCCTCTCTCCTCCCGATTTCTAAACGAGGCTTCGTGCTCGTTTTTTCGTTTTGACACTACCAACAATTTCTGTGGCCCATTTCTAACCTATAATCGAGACTTTTTCGGGTTTTAAAGGAAGTGGATATAATTTCATAACCTCTCTCCTCTCAATTTCTAAACGAGGCTTCGTGCTCGTTTTTTCAATTTGACACCACCGACACGTCTCTTGGCTCATTTCTAACCTATAATCGAGACTTTTTCTGATTTTAAAGGAATTGGATATAATTTCATACCCTTTCGCCTCCCGATTTCAAAACGAGGCTTCGTGCTCGTTTTTTCGTTTTGACACCACCAGCACGTCTCGTGGCCCATTTCTAACCTATAATCGGGACTTTTTCGGGTTTTAAAAGAAGTGGAGATAATTTCATACCCTCTCTCCTCCCAATTTTTAAAATAGGCTTCGTGCTCGATTTTTCGTTCTGACACCACCAACACGTCTCGTGGCCCATTTCTAACCTATAATTGAGACTTTTTCGGGTTTTAAAGGACGTGGATATAATTTCATACCCTCTCTCCTCCCGAAATCTAAACGAGGCTTCGTGCTCATTTTTTCGTTTTGATACCACCAACACGTGTCGTGACACATTTATAACCAATAATCGAGATTTTTTCGGGTTTTAAAGGAAGTGCATATAATTTCATACCCTCTCTACTCCCAATTTCTAAACGAGGCTTCATTCTCATTTTTTCGTTTTGACACCACCAACAGGTCTCGTGGCCCATTTCTAACCCATAATCGAGACCTTTTCGGGTTTTAAAGGAAGTGGATATAATTTCATACCCTCTCTCCTCCCGATTTCTAAACGAGGCTTCGTGCTCGTTTTTTCGTTTTGACACCAGCAACACGTCTCGAGGTCCATTTCTAACCTATAATCGAGACTTTTTCGACTTTTAAAGGAATTGGATATAATTTCATACCCTCTCGCTTCCCGATTTCAAAACGAGGCTTCGTGCTCGTTTTTTAATTTTGACACCACCAACACGTCCCGTAGCCCATTTCTAACCTATAATCGAGACTTTTTCGGGTTTTAAAGGAAGTGAATATAATTTCATACCCTCTCTCCTCCCGATTTCTAAACGAGGCTTCGCGCTCGTTTTTCTGTTTTGACACCACCAACATGTCTCGTGGCCCATTTCTAACCTATAATCGAGACTTTTTCGGGTTTTAAAGGAAGTGGATATAATTTCATACCCTCTATCCTCCCGATTTCTAAACGTGACTTCGTGCTCGTTTTTTCATGTTGACACCACCAACAAGTCCCGTGGCCCATTTCTAACCAATAATCCAGACTTTTTCGGGTTTTAAAGGAAGCGGATATAATTTCATACCCTCTCTCCTCCCGATTTCTAAACGAGGCTTCGTGCTCGTTTTTTCATTTTGACACCACCAACACGTCTCGTGGCCCATTTCTAACCTATAATCGAGACTTTTTCAGGTTTTAAAGGAAGTTGATATAATTTCATACCCTCTCTCCTCTTGATTACTAAACGAGGCTTTGCGCTCGTTTTTTCGTTTTCACACCACCAACACGTCTCGTGGCCCATTTCTAACCTATAATTGAGACTTTTTCGGGTTTTAAAGGACGTGGATATAATTTCATACCCTCTCTCCTCCCGAAATCTAAACGAGGCTTCGTGCTCATTTTTTCGTTTTGATACCACCAACACGTGTCGTGACCCATTTATAACCAATAATCGAGATTTTTTCGGGTTTTAAAGGAAGTGCATATAATTTCATACCCTCTCTCCTCCCAATTTCTAAACGAGGCTTCGTTCTCATTTTTTCGTTTTGACACCACCAACAGGTCTCGTGGCCCATTTCTAACCCATAATCGAGACCTTTTCGGGTTTTAAAGGAAGTGGATATAATTTCATACCCTCTCTCCTCCCGATTTCTAAACGAGGCTTCGTGCTCGTTTTTTTGTTTTGACACCACCAACACGTCTCGAGGTCCATTTCTAACCTATAATCGAGACTTTTTCGACTTTTAAAGGAATTGGATATAATTTCATACCCTCTCGCCTCCCGATTTTAAAACGAGGCTTCGTGCTCGTTTTTTAATTTTGACACCACCAACACGTCCCGTAGCCCATTTCTAACCTATAATCGAGACTTTTTCGGGTTTTAAAGGAAGTGAATATAATTTCATACCCTCTCTCCTCCCGATTTCTAAACGAGGCTTCGCGCTCGTTTTTCTGTTTTGACACCACCAACATGTCTCGTGGCCCATTTCTAACCTATAATCGAGACTTTTTCGGGTTTTAAAGGAAGTGGATATAATTTCATACCCTCTATCCTCCCGATTTCTAAACGTGACTTCGTGCTCGTTTTTTCATGTTGACACCACCAACAAGTCCCGTGGCCCATTTCTAACCAATAATTCAGACTTTTTCGGGTTTTAAAGGAAGCGGATATAATTTCATACCCTCTCTCCTCCCGATTTCTAAACGAGGCTTCGTGCTCGTTTTTTCATTTTGACACCACCAACACGTCTCGTGGCCCATTTCTAACCTATAATCGAGACTTTTTCAGGTTTTAAAGGAAGTTGATATAATTTCATACCCTCTCTCCTCTTGATTACTAAACGAGGCTTTGCGCTCGTTTTTTCGTTTTCACACCACCAACACGTCTCGTGGCCCATTTTTAACCTATAATCGTGACTTTTTCGGGTTTTAAAGGAAGTGGATATAATTTCATACCCTCTCTCCTCTCGATTTCTAAACGAGGTTTCGTGCTCGTTTTTTCGTTTTCACTCCACCAACACATCCCGTGGCCCATTTCTAACCTATAATCGAGACTTTTTTGGGTTTTAAAGGAAGTGGATATAATTTCATACCCTCTCTCCTCCCGATTTCTAAACGAGGCTTCGTGCTCGTTTTTTCGTTTTGACACTACCAACAATTTCTGTGGCCCATTTCTAACCTATAATCGAGACTTTTTCGGGTTTTAAAGGAAGTGGATATAATTTCATAACCTCTCTCCTCTCAATTTCTAAACGAGGCTTCGTGCTCGTTTTTTCAATTTGACACCACCGACACGTCTCTTGGCTCATTTCTAACCTATAATCGAGACTTTTTCTGATTTTAAAGGAAGTAGATATCATTTCATACCCTCTCTCCTCCCGATTTCTAAACGAGGATTCGTGATCGTTTTTTCGTTTTGACACCATCAACACGTCTCGTGGCCCATTTCTAACATATAATCGAGACTTTTTCGGGTTTTAAAAGAAGTGGATATAATTTCATACCCTCTCTCCTCCCAATTTCTAAAATTGGCTTCGTGCTCATTTTTTCGTTTTGACTCCACCAACACGTCTCGTGGCCCATTTCTAACCTATAATCGAGACTTTTTGGGGTTTTAAAAGACGTGAATATAATTTCATACCCTCTCTCCTCTCGAATTCTAAACGAGGCTTTGTGCTCGTTTTTTCATTTTGACACTACCAACACGTCCGGTGGCCCATTTGTAACCTATAATCGAGACATTTTCGGATTTTAAAGGAAGTGGATATAATTTCATACCCTCTCTCCTCCCGATTTCTAAAATAAGCTTCGTGCTCGTTTTTTCGTTTTGACACCACCAACACGTCTCGTGGCCCATTTCTAACCTATAATCGAGACTTTTTGGGGTTTTAAAGGAAGTGGATATAATTTCAGACCCTTTCTCCTCCCGATTTCTAAACGATGCTTCGTGCTCGTTTTTTCGTTTTGATACCACCAACACTTGTCGTGACCCATTTCTAACCTATAATCGAGATTTTTTCGGGTTTTAAAGGAAGTGCATATAATTTCATACCCTCTCTCCACCCGATTTCTAAACGAGGCTTCGTTCTCATTTTTTCGTTTTGACACCACCAACAGGTCTCGTGACCCATTTCTAACCTATAATCGAGACCTTTTCGGGTTTTAAAGGAAGTGGATATAATTTCATATCCTCTCTCCTCTCAATTTCTAAACGAGGCTTCGTGCTCGTTTTTTCGTTTTGACACCACCAACACCTCTCGAGGCCCATTTCTAACCTATAATCGAGATTTTTTCGAGTTTTAAAGGAAGTGGATATAATTTCATACCCTCTCGCCTCCCGATTTCAAAACGAGGCTTCGTGCTCGTTTTTTCGTTTTGACACCACCAGCACGTCTCGTGGCCCATTTCTAACCTATAATCGGGACCTTTTCGGGTTTTAAAGGTAGTGGATATAATTTCGTACCCTCTCTCCTCCCGATTTCTAAACGAGGCTTCGTGCTCGTTTTTTCATTTTGACACCACCAACAAGTCTCGTGGCCCATTTTTAACCTATAATCAAAACTTTCTCGTTTTGACACCACCAACACGTCCCGTGGCCCTTTTGTAACCTATAATCGAGACTTTTTTCGGGTTTTAAAGGAAGTGGATATAATTTCATACCCTCTCTCCTCCCGATTTCTAAAATAGGCTTCGTGCTCGTTTTTTCGTTTTGACACCACCAACACGTCTCGTGGCCCATTTCTAACATATAATCGAGACTTTTTCGGGTTTTAAAGGAAGTAGATATAATTTCAGACCCTTTCTCCTCCCGATTTCTAAACGATGCTTCGTGCTCATTTTTTCGTCTTGATACCACCAACACGTGTCGTGACCCATTTATAACCTATAATCGAGATTTTTTCGGGTTTTAAAGGAAGTGCATATAACTTCTAAACGAGGCTTCGTGCTCGTTTTTTCGTTTTGACACCACCAACACCTCTCGAGGCCCATTTCTAACCTATAATCGAGATTTTTTCGAGTTTTAAAGGAAGTGGATATAATTTCATACCCTCTCGCCTCCCGATTTCAAAACGAGGTTTCGTGCTCGTTTTTTCGTTTTGACACCACCAGCACGTCTCGTGGCCCATTTCTAACCTATAATCGGGACCTTTTCGGGTTTTAAAGGTAGTGGATATAATTTCGTACCCTCTCTCCTTCCGATTTCTAAACGAGGCTTCGTGCTCGTTTTTTCATTTTGACACCACCTACAAGTCTCGTGGCCCATTTTTAACCTATAATCAAAACTTTCTCGTTTTGACACCAGCAACACGTCCCGTGGCCCTTTTGTAACCTATAATCGAGACTTTTTTCGGGTTTTAAAGGAAGTGGATATAATTTCATACCCTCTCTCCTCCCGATTTCTAAAATAGGCTTCGTGCTCGTTTTTTCGTTTTGACACCACCAACAGGTCTCGTGGCCCATTTCTAACCTATAATCGAGACCTTTTCGGGTTTTAAAGGAAGTGGATATAATTTAATACCCTCTCTCCTCCCGATTTCTAAACGAGGCTTCGTGCTCGTTTTTTCGTTTTGACACCACCAACACGTCTCGAGGTCCATTTCTAACCTATAATCGAGACTTTTTCGACTTTTAAAGGAATTGGATATAATTTCATACCCTCTCGCCTCCCGATTTCAAAACGAGGCTTCGTGCTCGTTTTTTCGTTTTGACACCACCAGCACGTCTCGTGGCCCATTTCTAACCTATAATCGGGACTTTTTCGGGTTTTAAAAGAAGTGGAGATAATTTCATACCCTCTCTCCTCCCAATTTCTAAAATAGGCTTCGTGCTCGATTTTTCGTTCTAACACCACCAACACGTCTCGTGGCCCATTTCTAACCTATAATTGAGACTTTTTTGAGTTTTAAAGGACGTGGATATAATTTCATACCCTCTCTCCTCCCGAATTCTAAACGAGGCTTCGTGCTCGTTTTTTCGTTTTGACACCACCAACACTTTCCGTGGCCCATTTGTAACCTATAATCGAGACTTTTTCGTGTTTTAAAGGAAGTGGATATAATTTCAGACCCTTTCTCCTCCCGATTTCTAAACGATGCTTCGTGCTCATTTTTTCGTTTTGATACCACCAACACGTGTCGTGACCGATTTATAACCTATAATCGAGATTTTTTCGGGTTTTAAAGGAAGTGCATATAATTTCATACCCTCTATCCTCTCGATTTCTAAACGAGGCTTCGTGCTCGTTTTTTCGTTTTGACACCACCAGCACGTCTCATGGCCCATTTCTAACCTATAATCGGGACCTTTTCGGGTTTTAAAGGTAGTGGATATAATTTCGTACCCTCTCTCCTCCCGATTTCTAAACGAGGCTTCGTGCTCGTTTTTTCATTTTGACACCACCAACAATTCTCGTGGCCCATTTTTAACCTATAATCAAAACTTTCTCGGGTTTTAAAGGAAGTGGATATAATTTCATACCCTATCTCCTCCCGAATTCTAAACGAGGCTTCGTGCTCATTTTTTCGTTTTGAGACCACCAACACGTCCCGTGGCCCATTTGTAACCTATAATCGAGACATTTTCGGATTTTAAAGGAAGTGGATATAATTTCATACCCACTCTCCTCCCGATTTCTAAAATAAGCTTCGTGCTCATTTTTTCATTTTGACACCACCAACACGTCTCGTGGCCCATTTCTAACCTATAATCGAGACTTTTTGGGGTTTTAAAGGAAGTGGATATAATTTCAGACCCTTTCTCCTCCCGATTTCTAAACGATGCTTCGTGCTCGTTTTTTCGTTTTGATACCACCAACACGTGTCGTGACCCATTTCTAACCTATAATCGAGATTTTCTCGGGTATTAAAGGAAGTGCATATAATTTCATACCCTCTCTCCACCCGATTTCTAAACGAGGCTTCGTTCTCATTTTTTCGTTTTGACACCACCAAAAGGTCTCGTGGCCCATTTCTAACCTATAATCGAGACCTTTTCGGGTTTTAAAGGAAGTGGATATAATTTTATATCCTCTCTCCTCTTAATTTCTAAACGAGGCTTCGTGCTCGTTTTTTCGTTTTGACACCACCAGCACCTCTCGAGGCCCATTTCTAACCTATAATCGAGATTTTTTCGAGTTTTAAAGGAAGTGGATATAATTTCATACCCTCTCTCCTCCCGAATTCTAAACGTGGCTTCGTGCTCGTTTTTTCGTTTTGACACCACCAACACGTCCCGTGGCCCATTTGTAACCTATAATCAAGACTTTTTCGGGTTTTAAAGGAAGTGGATATAATTTCATACCCTCTCTCCTCCCGATTTCCAAACGAGGCTTCGTAATCGTTTTCTCGTTTTGACACCATCGACACGTCCTGTGGCCAATTTCTAACTTGTAATCGAGACTTTTTCGAGTTTTAAAGGAAGTGGATATAATTTCATACCCTCTCGCCTCCCGATTTTAAAACGAGGCTTCGTGCTCGTTTTTTCGTTTTGACACCACCAACACGTCTCGTGGCCCTTTTCTAACCTATAATCGGGACCTTTTCGGGTTTTAAAGGTAGGGGATATAATTTCGTACCCTCTCTCCTCCCGATTTCTAAACGAGGCTTCGTGCTCGTTTTTTCATTTTGACACCACCAACAAGTCTCGTGGCCTATTTTTAACCTATAATCAAAACTTTCTCGGGTTTTAAAGGAAGTGGATATAATTTCATACCATATCTCCACCCGAATTCTAAACGAGGCTTCGTGCTTATTTTTTCGTTTTGACACCACCAACACATCCCGTGGCCCTTTTGTAACCTATAATCGAGACTTTTTCGAGTTTTAAAGTACGTGGATATAATTTCATACCCTCTCTCCTCCCAATTTCTAAAATAGGCTTCGTGCTCGTATTTTCGTTTTGACACCACCAACACGTCTCGTGGCCCATTTCTAACCTATAATCGAGACTTTTTCGAGTTTTAAAGTACGTGGATATAATTTCATACCCTCTCTCCTCCCGAATTCTAAACGTGGCTTCGTGCTCGTTTTTTCGTTTTGACACCACCAACACGTCCCGTGGCCCATTTGTAACCTATAATCAAGACTTTTTCGGGTTTTAAAGGAAGTGGATATAATTTCATACCCTCTCTCCTCCCGATTTCCAAACGAGGCTTCGTAATCGTTTTTTCGTTTTGACACCATCGACACGTCCTGTGGCCAATTTCTAACTTGTAATCGAGACTTTTTCGAGTTTCAAAGGAAGTGGATATAATTTCATACCCTCTCTCCTCCCGATTTCTAAACGAGGCTTCGTGCTCGTTTTTTCGTTTTGACACCACCAACACGTCTCTTGGCTCATTTCTAACCAATAATCGAGACTTTTTCAGATTTTAAAGGAAGTTGATATCATTTCATACCCTCTATCCTCCCGATTTCTAAACGAGGCTTCGTGCTCGTTTTTTCATTTTGACACCACCAACACGTCTCCTGGCCCATTTCTAACCTATAATCGAGACTTTTTCGGGTTTTAAAAGAAGTGGATATAATTTCATACCCTCTCTCCTCCCAATTTCTAAAATAGGCTTCGTGCTCGTTTTTTCGTTTTGACACCACCGATATATCCCGTGGCCCATTTCTAACTTATAATCCTGACATTTTCGGGTTTTAAAGGACGTGGATATAATTTCATACCCTCTCTCCTCCCGAATTCTAAAAGAGGCTTCGTGCTCGTTTTTTCGTTTTGATACCACCAACACATCCCGTGGCCCATTTGTAAACTATAATCGAGACTTTTTCGGATTTTAAAGGAAGTGGATATAATTTCATACCCTCTCTCCTCCCGATTTCTAAAATAGGCTTCGTGCTCGTTTTTTCGTTTTCACACCACCAACACGTCTCGTGGCCCATTTTTAACCTATAATCGAGACTTTTTCGGGTTTTAAAGGAAGTGGATATAATTTCATACCCTCTCTCCTCTCGATTTCTAAACGAGGTTTCGTGCTCGTTTTTTCGTTTTCACTCCATCAACACATCCCGTGGCCCATTTCTAACCTATAATCGAGACTTTTTCTGATTTTAAAGGAAGTGGATATAATTTCATACCCTCTCTCCTCCCGATTTCTAAACGAGGCTTCGTGCTCGTTTTTTCGTTTTGACACTACCAACAATTTCTGTGGCCCATTTCTAACCTATAATCGAGACTTTTTCGGGTTTTAAAGGAAGTGGATATAATTTCATAACCTCTCTCCTCTCAATTTCTAAACGAGGCTTCGTGCTCGTTTTTTCAATTTGACACCACCGACACGTCTCTTGGCTCATTTCTAACCTATAATCGAGACTTTTTCTGATTTTAAAGGAATTGGATATAATTTCATACCCTTTCGCCTCCCGATTTCAAAACGAGGCTTCGTGCTCGTTTTTTCGTTTTGACACCACCAGCACGTCTCGTGGCCCATTTCTAACCTATAATCGGGACTTTTTCGGGTTTTAAAAGAAGTGGAGATAATTTCATACCCTCTCTCCTCCCAATTTTTAAAATAGGCTTCGTGCTCGATTTTTCGTTCTGACACCACCAACACGTCTCGTGGCCCATTTCTAACCTATAATTGAGACTTTTTCGGGTTTTAAAGGACGTGGATATAATTTCATACCCTCTCTCCTCCCGAAATCTAAACGAGGCTTCGTGCTCATTTTTTCGTTTTGATACCACCAACACGTGTCGTGACACATTTATAACCAATAATCGAGATTTTTTCGGGTTTTAAAGGAAGTGCATATAATTTCATACCCTCTCTACTCCCAATTTCTAAACGAGGCTTCATTCTCATTTTTTCGTTTTGACACCACCAACAGGTCTCGTGGCCCATTTCTAACCCATAATCGAGACCTTTTCGGGTTTTAAAGGAAGTGGATATAATTTCATACCCTCTCTCCTCCCGATTTCTAAACGAGGCTTCGTGCTCGTTTTTTCGTTTTGACACCAGCAACACGTCTCGAGGTCCATTTCTAACCTATAATCGAGACTTTTTCGACTTTTAAAGGAATTGGATATAATTTCATACCCTCTCGCTTCCCGATTTCAAAACGAGGCTTCGTGCTCGTTTTTTAATTTTGACACCACCAACACGTCCCGTAGCCCATTTCTAACCTATAATCGAGACTTTTTCGGGTTTTAAAGGAAGTGAATATAATTTCATACCCTCTCTCCTCCCGATTTCTAAACGAGGCTTCGCGCTCGTTTTTCTGTTTTGACACCACCAACATGTCTCGTGGCCCATTTCTAACCTATAATCGAGACTTTTTCGGGTTTTAAAGGAAGTGGATATAATTTCATACCCTCTATCCTCCCGATTTCTAAACGTGACTTCGTGCTCGTTTTTTCATGTTGACACCACCAACAAGTCCCGTGGCCCATTTCTAACCAATAATCCAGACTTTTTCGGGTTTTAAAGGAAGCGGATATAATTTCATACCCTCTCTCCTCCCGATTTCTAAACGAGGCTTCGTGCTCGTTTTTTCATTTTGACACCACCAACACGTCTCGTGGCCCATTTCTAACCTATAATCGAGACTTTTTCAGGTTTTAAAGGAAGTTGATATAATTTCATACCCTCTCTCCTCTTGATTACTAAACGAGGCTTTGCGCTCGTTTTTTCGTTTTCACACCACCAACACGTCTCGTGGCCCATTTCTAACCTATAATTGAGACTTTTTCGGGTTTTAAAGGACGTGGATATAATTTCATACCCTCTCTCCTCCCGAAATCTAAACGAGGCTTCGTGCTCATTTTTTCGTTTTGATACCACCAACACGTGTCGTGACCCATTTATAACCAATAATCGAGATTTTTTCGGGTTTTAAAGGAAGTGCATATAATTTCATACCCTCTCTCCTCCCAATTTCTAAACGAGGCTTCGTTCTCATTTTTTCGTTTTGACACCACCAACAGGTCTCGTGGCCCATTTCTAACCCATAATCGAGACCTTTTCGGGTTTTAAAGGAAGTGGATATAATTTCATACCCTCTCTCCTCCCGATTTCTAAACGAGGCTTCGTGCTCGTTTTTTTGTTTTGACACCACCAACACGTCTCGAGGTCCATTTCTAACCTATAATCGAGACTTTTTCGACTTTTAAAGGAATTGGATATAATTTCATACCCTCTCGCCTCCCGATTTTAAAACGAGGCTTCGTGCTCGTTTTTTAATTTTGACACCACCAACACGTCCCGTAGCCCATTTCTAACCTATAATCGAGACTTTTTCGGGTTTTAAAGGAAGTGAATATAATTTCATACCCTCTCTCCTCCCGATTTCTAAACGAGGCTTCGCGCTCGTTTTTCTGTTTTGACACCACCAACATGTCTCGTGGCCCATTTCTAACCTATAATCGAGACTTTTTCGGGTTTTAAAGGAAGTGGATATAATTTCATACCCTCTATCCTCCCGATTTCTAAACGTGACTTCGTGCTCGTTTTTTCATGTTGACACCACCAACAAGTCCCGTGGCCCATTTCTAACCAATAATTCAGACTTTTTCGGGTTTTAAAGGAAGCGGATATAATTTCATACCCTCTCTCCTCCCGATTTCTAAACGAGGCTTCGTGCTCGTTTTTTCATTTTGACACCACCAACACGTCTCGTGGCCCATTTCTAACCTATAATCGAGACTTTTTCAGGTTTTAAAGGAAGTTGATATAATTTCATACCCTCTCTCCTCTTGATTACTAAACGAGGCTTTGCGCTCGTTTTTTCGTTTTCACACCACCAACACGTCTCGTGGCCCATTTTTAACCTATAATCGTGACTTTTTCGGGTTTTAAAGGAAGTGGATATAATTTCATACCCTCTCTCCTCTCGATTTCTAAACGAGGTTTCGTGCTCGTTTTTTCGTTTTCACTCCACCAACACATCCCGTGGCCCATTTCTAACCTATAATCGAGACTTTTTTGGGTTTTAAAGGAAGTGGATATAATTTCATACCCTCTCTCCTCCCGATTTCTAAACGAGGCTTCGTGCTCGTTTTTTCGTTTTGACACTACCAACAATTTCTGTGGCCCATTTCTAACCTATAATCGAGACTTTTTCGGGTTTTAAAGGAAGTGGATATAATTTCATAACCTCTCTCCTCTCAATTTCTAAACGAGGCTTCGTGCTCGTTTTTTCAATTTGACACCACCGACACGTCTCTTGGCTCATTTCTAACCTATAATCGAGACTTTTTCTGATTTTAAAGGAAGTAGATATCATTTCATACCCTCTCTCCTCCCGATTTCTAAACGAGGATTCGTGATCGTTTTTTCGTTTTGACACCATCAACACGTCTCGTGGCCCATTTCTAACATATAATCGAGACTTTTTCGGGTTTTAAAAGAAGTGGATATAATTTCATACCCTCTCTCCTCCCAATTTCTAAAATTGGCTTCGTGCTCATTTTTTCGTTTTGACTCCACCAACACGTCTCGTGGCCCATTTCTAACCTATAATCGAGACTTTTTGGGGTTTTAAAAGACGTGAATATAATTTCATACCCTCTCTCCTCTCGAATTCTAAACGAGGCTTTGTGCTCGTTTTTTCATTTTGACACTACCAACACGTCCGGTGGCCCATTTGTAACCTATAATCGAGACATTTTCGGATTTTAAAGGAAGTGGATATAATTTCATACCCTCTCTCCTCCCGATTTCTAAAATAAGCTTCGTGCTCGTTTTTTCGTTTTGACACCACCAACACGTCTCGTGGCCCATTTCTAACCTATAATCGAGACTTTTTGGGGTTTTAAAGGAAGTGGATATAATTTCAGACCCTTTCTCCTCCCGATTTCTAAACGATGCTTCGTGCTCGTTTTTTCGTTTTGATACCACCAACACTTGTCGTGACCCATTTCTAACCTATAATCGAGATTTTTTCGGGTTTTAAAGGAAGTGCATATAATTTCATACCCTCTCTCCACCCGATTTCTAAACGAGGCTTCGTTCTCATTTTTTCGTTTTGACACCACCAACAGGTCTCGTGACCCATTTCTAACCTATAATCGAGACCTTTTCGGGTTTTAAAGGAAGTGGATATAATTTCATATCCTCTCTCCTCTCAATTTCTAAACGAGGCTTCGTGCTCGTTTTTTCGTTTTGACACCACCAACACCTCTCGAGGCCCATTTCTAACCTATAATCGAGATTTTTTCGAGTTTTAAAGGAAGTGGATATAATTTCATACCCTCTCGCCTCCCGATTTCAAAACGAGGCTTCGTGCTCGTTTTTTCGTTTTGACACCACCAGCACGTCTCGTGGCCCATTTCTAACCTATAATCGGGACCTTTTCGGGTTTTAAAGGTAGTGGATATAATTTCGTACCCTCTCTCCTCCCGATTTCTAAACGAGGCTTCGTGCTCGTTTTTTCATTTTGACACCACCAACAAGTCTCGTGGCCCATTTTTAACCTATAATCAAAACTTTCTCGTTTTGACACCACCAACACGTCCCGTGGCCCTTTTGTAACCTATAATCGAGACTTTTTTCGGGTTTTAAAGGAAGTGGATATAATTTCATACCCTCTCTCCTCCCGATTTCTAAAATAGGCTTCGTGCTCGTTTTTTCGTTTTGACACCACCAACACGTCTCGTGGCCCATTTCTAACATATAATCGAGACTTTTTCGGGTTTTAAAGGAAGTAGATATAATTTCAGACCCTTTCTCCTCCCGATTTCTAAACGATGCTTCGTGCTCATTTTTTCGTCTTGATACCACCAACACGTGTCGTGACCCATTTATAACCTATAATCGAGATTTTTTCGGGTTTTAAAGGAAGTGCATATAACTTCTAAACGAGGCTTCGTGCTCGTTTTTTCGTTTTGACACCACCAACACCTCTCGAGGCCCATTTCTAACCTATAATCGAGATTTTTTCGAGTTTTAAAGGAAGTGGATATAATTTCATACCCTCTCGCCTCCCGATTTCAAAACGAGGTTTCGTGCTCGTTTTTTCGTTTTGACACCACCAGCACGTCTCGTGGCCCATTTCTAACCTATAATCGGGACCTTTTCGGGTTTTAAAGGTAGTGGATATAATTTCGTACCCTCTCTCCTCCCGATTTCTAAACGAGGCTTCGTGCTCGTTTTTTCATTTTGACACCACCTACAAGTCTCGTGGCCCATTTTTAACCTATAATCAAAACTTTCTCGTTTTGACACCAGCAACACGTCCCGTGGCCCTTTTGTAACCTATAATCGAGACTTTTTTCGGGTTTTAAAGGAAGTGGATATAATTTCATACCCTCTCTCCTCCCGATTTCTAAAATAGGCTTCGTGCTCGTTTTTTCGTTTTGACACCACCAACAGGTCTCGTGGCCCATTTCTAACCTATAATCGAGACCTTTTCGGGTTTTAAAGGAAGTGGATATAATTTAATACCCTCTCTCCTCCCGATTTCTAAACGAGGCTTCGTGCTCATTTTTTCGTTTTGACACCACCAACACGTCTCGAGGTCCATTTCTAACCTATAATCGAGACTTTTTCGACTTTTAAAGGAATTGGATATAATTTCATACCCTCTCGCCTCCCGATTTCAAAACGAGGCTTCGTGCTCGTTTTTTCGTTTTGACACCACCAGCACGTCTCGTGGCCCATTTCTAACCTATAATCGGGACTTTTTCGGGTTTTAAAAGAAGTGGAGATAATTTCATACCCTCTCTCCTCCCAATTTCTAAAATAGGCTTCGTGCTCGATTTTTCGTTCTAACACCACCAACACGTCTCGTGGCCCATTTCTAACCTATAATTGAGACTTTTTTGAGTTTTAAAGGACGTGGATATAATTTCATACCCTCTCTCCTCCCGAATTCTAAACGAGACTTCGTGCTCGTTTTTTCGTTTTGACACCACCAACACTTTCCGTGGCCCATTTGTAACCTATAATCGAGACTTTTTCGTGTTTTAAAGGAAGTGGATATAATTTCAGACCCTTTCTCCTCCCGATTTCTAAACGATGCTTCGTGCTCATTTTTTCGTTTTGATACCACCAACACGTGTCGTGACCGATTTATAACCTATAATCGAGATTTTTTCGGGTTTTAAAGGAAGTGCATATAATTTCATACCCTCTATCCTCTCGATTTCTAAACGAGGCTTCGTGCTCGTTTTTTCGTTTTGACACCACCAGCACGTCTCATGGCCCATTTCTAACCTATAATCGGGACCTTTTCGGGTTTTAAAGGTAGTGGATATAATTTCGTACCCTCTCTCCTCCCGATTTCTAAACGAGGCTTCGTGCTCGTTTTTTCATTTTGACACCACCAACAATTCTCGTGGCCCATTTTTAACCTATAATCAAAACTTTCTCGGGTTTTAAAGGAAGTGGATATAATTTCATACCCTATCTCCTCCCGAATTCTAAACGAGGCTTCGTGCTCATTTTTTCGTTTTGAGACCACCAACACGTCCCGTGGCCCATTTGTAACCTATAATCGAGACATTTTCGGATTTTAAAGGAAGTGGATATAATTTCATACCCACTCTCCTCCCGATTTCTAAAATAAGCTTCGTGCTCATTTTTTCATTTTGACACCACCAACACGTCTCGTGGCCCATTTCTAACCTATAATCGAGACTTTTTGGGGTTTTAAAGGAAGTGGATATAATTTCAGACCCTTTCTCCTCCCGATTTCTAAACGATGCTTCGTGCTCGTTTTTTCGTTTTGATACCACCAACACGTGTCGTGACCCATTTCTAACCTATAATCGAGATTTTCTCGGGTATTAAAGGAAGTGCATATAATTTCATACCCTCTCTCCACCCGATTTCTAAACGAGGCTTCGTTCTCATTTTTTCGTTTTGACACCACCAAAAGGTCTCGTGGCCCATTTCTAACCTATAATCGAGACCTTTTCGGGTTTTAAAGGAAGTGGATATAATTTTATATCCTCTCTCCTCTTAATTTCTAAACGAGGCTTCGTGCTCGTTTTTTCGTTTTGACACCACCAGCACCTCTCGAGGCCCATTTCTAACCTATAATCGAGATTTTTTCGAGTTTTAAAGGAAGTGGATATAATTTCATACCCTCTCTCCTCCCGAATTCTAAACGTGGCTTCGTGCTCGTTTTTTCGTTTTGACACCACCAACACGTCCCGTGGCCCATTTGTAACCTATAATCAAGACTTTTTCGGGTTTTAAAGGAAGTGGATATAATTTCATACCCTCTCTCCTCCCGATTTCCAAACGAGGCTTCGTAATCATTTTCTCGTTTTGACACCATCGACACGTCCTGTGGCCAATTTCTAACTTGTAATCGAGACTTTTTCGAGTTTTAAAGGAAGTGGATATAATTTCATACCCTCTCGCCTCCCGATTTCAAAACGAGGCTTCGTGCTCGTTTTTTCGTTTTGACACCACCAACACGTCTCGTGGCCCTTTTCTAACCTATAATCGGGACCTTTTCGGGTTTTAAAGGTAGGGGATATAATTTCGTACCCTCTCTCCTCCCGATTTCTAAACGAGGCTTCGTGCTCGTTTTTTCATTTTGACACCACCAACAAGTCTCGTGGCCTATTTTTAACCTATAATCAAAACTTTCTCGGGTTTTAAAGGAAGTGGATATAATTTCATACCATATCTCCACCCGAATTCTAAACGAGGCTTCGTGCTTATTTTTTCGTTTTGACACCACCAACACATCCCGTGGCCCTTTTGTAACCTATAATCGTGACTTTTTCGGGTTTTAAAGGAAGTGGATATAATTTCATACCCTCTCTCCTCCCGATTTCTAAAATAGGCTTCGTGCTCGTTTTTTCATTTTGACACCACCAACACGTCTCGTGGCCCATTTCTAACCTATAATCGAGACTTTTTCGGGTTTTAAAGGAAGTAGATATAATTTCAGACCCTTTCTCCTCCCGATTTCTAAACGATGCTTCGTGCTCATTTTTTCGTTTTGATACCACCAACACGTGTCGTGACCCATTTATAACCTATAATCGAGATTTTTTCGGGTTTTAAAGGAAGTGCATATAATTTCATACCCTCTATCCTCTCGATTTCTAAACGAGGCTTCGTGCTCGTTTTTTAATTTTGACACCACCAACACGTCCCGTAGCCCATTTCTAACCTATAATCGAGACTCTTTCGGGTTTTAAAGGAAGTGAATATAATTTCATACCCTCTCTCCTCCCGATTTCTAAACGAGGCTTCGCGCTCGTTTTTTTGTTTTGACACCACCAACATGTCTCGTGGCCCATTTCTAACCTATAATCGAGACTTTTTCGGATTTTAAAGGAAGTGGATATAATAATTTCATACCCTCTATCCTCCCGATTTCTAAACGTGACTTCGTGCTCGTTTTTTGATGTTGACACCACCAACAAGTCCCGTGGCCCATTTCTAACCTATAATCCAGACTTTTTCGGGTTTTAAAGGAAGCGAATATAATTTCATACCCTCTCTCCTCCCGATTTCTAAACGAGGCTTCGAGCTCGTTTTTTCATTTTGACACCACCAACACGTCTCGTGGCCCATTTCTAACCTATAATCGAGACTTTTTCAGGTTTTAAAGGAAGTTGATATAATTTCATACCCTCTCTCCTCTTGATTTCTAAACGAGGCTTTGCGCTCGTTTTTTCGTTTTCACACCACCAACACGTCTCGTGGCCCATTTCTAACCTATAATCGAGACTTTTTCAGGTTTTAAAGGAAGTGGATATAATTTCATACCCTCTCTCCTCTCGATTTCTAAACGAGGTTTCGTGCTCGTTTTTTCGTTTTCACTCCACCAACACATCCCGTGGCCCATTTCTAACCTATAATCGAGACTTTTTCGGGTTTTAAAGGAAGTGGATATAATTTCATACCCTCTCTCCTCCCGATTTCTAAACGAGGCTTCGTGCTCGTTTTTTCGTTTTGACACCACTAACAAATTTTGTGGCCCATTTCTAACCTATAATCGAGACTTTTTCGGGTTTTAATGGAAGTGGATATAATTTCATAACCTCTCTCCTCCCAATTTCTAAACGAGGCTTCGTGCTCGTTTTTTCAATTTGATACCACCAACACGTCTCTTGGCTCATTTCTAACCTATAATCGAGACTTTTTCGGATTTTAAAGGAAGTAGATATCATTTCATACCCTCTCTCCTCCCGATTTCTAAACGAGGCTTCGTGATCGTTTTTTCGTTTTGACACCATCAACATGTCTCGTGGCCCATTTCTAACCTATAATCGAGACTTTTTCGGGTTTTAAAAGAAGTGGATATAATTTCATACCCTCTCTCCTCCCAATTTCTAAAATTGGCTTCGTGCTCATTTTTTCGTTTTGACTCCACCAACACCTCTCGTGGCCCATTTCTAACCTATAATCGAGACTTTTTGGGGTTTTAAAAGACGTGGATATAATTTCATACCCTCTCTCCTCTCGAATTCTAAACGAGGCTTCGTGCTCGTTTTTTCATTTTGACACCACCAACACGTCCCGTGGCCCATTTGTAACCTATAATCGAGACATTTTCGGATTTTAAAGGAAGTGGATATAATTTCATACCCTCTCTCCTCCCGATTTCTAAAATAAGCTTCGTGCTCGTTTTTTCGTTTTGACACCACCAACACGTCTCGTGGCCCATTTCTAACCTATAATCGAGACTTTTTGGGGTTTTAAAGGAAGTGGATATAATTTCAGACCCTTTCTCCTCCCGATTTCTAAACGATCCTTCGTGCTCGTTTTTTCGTTTTGATACCACCAACACGTGTCGTGACCCATTTCTAACCTATAATCGAGATTTTTTCGGGTTTTAAAAGAAGTGCATATAATTTCATACCCTCTCTCCACCCGATTTCTAAACGAGGCTTCGTTCTCATTTTTTCGTTTTGACACCACCAACAGGTCTCGTGGCCCATTTCTAACCTATAATCGAGACCTTTTCGGGTTTTAAAGGAAGTGGATATAATTTAATATCCTCTCTCCTCTCAATTTCTAAACGAGGCTTCGTGCTCGTTTTTTCGTTTTGACACCACCAACACCTCTCGAGGCCCATTTCTAACCTATAATCGAGATTTTTTCGAGTTTTAAAGGTAGTGGATATAATTTCATACCCTCTCACCTCCCGATTTCAAAACGAGGCTTCGTGCTCGTTTTTTCGTTTTGACACCACCAGCACGTCTCGTGGCCCATTTCTAACCTATAATCGAGACCTTTTCGGGTTTTAAAGGTAGTGGATATAATTTCGTACCCTCTCTCCTCTCGATTTCTAAACGAGGCTTCGTGCTCGTTTTTTCATTTTGACACCACCAACAAGTCTCGTGGCCCATTTTTAACCTATAATCAAAACTTTCTCGGGTTTTAAAGGAAGTGGATATAATTTCATACCCTATCTCCACCCGAATTCTAAACGAGGCTTCGTGCTCATTTTTTCGTTTTGACACCACCAACACGTCCCGTGGCCCTTTTGTAACCTATAATCGAGACTTTTTCGGGTTTTAAAGGAAGTGGATATAATTTCATACCCTCTCTCCTCCCGATTTCTAAAATAGGCTTCGTGCTCGTTTTTTCGTTTTGACACCACCAACACGTCTCGTGGCCCATTTCTAACATATAATCGAGACTTTTTCGGGTTTTAAAGGAAGTAGATATAATTTCAGACCCTTTCTCCTCCCGATTTCTAAACGATGCTTCGTGCTCATTTTTTCGTTTTGATACCACCAACACGTGTCGTGACCCATTTATAACCTATAATCGAGATTTTTTCGGGTTTTAAATGAAGTGCATATAATTTCTAAACGAGGCTTCGTTCTCATTTTTTCATTTTGACACCACCAACAGGTCTCGTGGCCCATTTCTAACCTATAATCGAGACCTTTTCGGGTTTTAAAGGAAGTGGATATAATTTCATACCCTCTCTCCTCCCGATTTCTAAACGAGGCTTCGTGCTCGTTTTTTCGTTTTGACACCACCAACACGTCTCGAGGTCCATTTCTAACCTATAATCGAGACTTTTTCGACTTTTAAAGGAATCGGATATAATTTCATACCCTCTCGCCTCCCGATTTCAAAATGAGGCTTCGTGCTCGTTTTTTCGTTTTGACACCACCAGCACGTCTCGTGGCCCATTTCTAACCTATAATCGGCACTTTTTCGGGTTTTAAAAGAAGTGGAGATAATTTCATACCCTCTCTCCTCCCAATTTCTAAAATAGGCTTCGTGCTCGATTTTTCGTTCTAACACCACCAACACGTCTCGTGGCCCATTTCTAACCTATAATTGAGACTTTTCTGGTTTTAAAGGACGTGGATATAATTTCATACCCTGTCTCCTCCCGAATTCTAAACGAGGCTTCGTGCTCGTTTTTTCGTTTTGACACCACCAACACTTCCCGTGGCCCATTTGTAACCTATAATTGAGACTTTTTCGGGTTTTAAAGGAAGTGGATATAATTTCAGACCCTTTCTCCTCCCGATTTCTAAACGATGCTTCGTGCTCATTTTTTCGTTTTGATACCACCAACACGTGTCGTGACCGATTTATAACCTATAATCGAGATTTTTTCGGGTTTTAAAGGAAGTGCATATAATTTCATACCCTCTATCCTCTCGATTTCTAAACGAGGCTTCATGCTCGTTTTTTCGTTTTGACACCACCAGCACGTCTCATGGCCCATTTCTAACCTATAATCGGGACCTTTTCGGGTTTTAAAGGTAGTGGATATAATTTCGTACCCTCTCTCCTCCCGATTTCTAAACGAGCCTTCGTGTTCGTTTTTTCATTTTGACACCACCAACAAGTCTCGTGGCCCATTTTTAACCTATAATCAAAACTTTCTCGGGTTTTAGAGGAAGTGGATATAATTTGATACCCTATCTCCACCTGAATTCTAAACGAGGCTTCGTGCTCATTTTTTCGTTTTGACACCACCAACACGTCCCGTGGCCCATTTGTAACCTATAATCGAGACTTTTTCGGATTTTAAAGGAAGTGGATATAATTTAATACCCTCTCTCCTCCCGATTTCTAAAATAGGCTTCGTGCTCGTTTTTTCGTTTTGATACCACCAACACGTCTCGTGGCCCATTTCTAACCTATAATCGAGACTTTTTGGGGTTTTAAAGGAAGTAGATATAATTTCAGACCCTTTCTCCTCCCGATTTCTAAACGATGCTTCGTGCTCATTTTTTCGTTTTGATACCACCAACACGTGTCGTGACCCATTTATAACCTATAATCGAGATTTTTTAGGGTTTTAAAGGAAGTGCATATAATTTCATACCCTTTCTCCTCCCAATTTCTAAACGAGGTTTCGTTCTCATTTTTTCGTTTTGACACCACCAAAAGGTCTCTTGGCCCATTTCTAACCTATAATCGAGACCTTTTCGGGTTTTAAAGGAAGTGGATATAATTTCATATCCTCTCTCCTCCCGATTTCTAAACGAGGCTTCGTGCTCGTTTTTTCGTTTTGACACCACCAACACGTCTCGAGGTCCATTTCTAACCTATAATCGAGACTTTTTCGACTTTTAAAGGAATTGGATATAATTTCATACCCTCTCGCCTCCCGATTTCAAAACTAGGCTTCGTGCTCGTTTTTTTGTTTTGACACCACCAGCATGTCTCGTGGCCCATTTCTAACCTATAATCGGGACTTTTTCGGGTTTTAAAAGAAGTGGAGATAATTTCATACCCTCTCTCCTCCCAATTTCTAAAATAGGCTTCGTGCTCGATTTTTCGTTCTAACACCACCAATACGTCTCGTGGCCCATTTCTAACCTATAATTGAGACTTTTTCGGGTTTTAAAGGACGTGGATATAATTTCATACCCTCTCTCCTCCCGAATTCTAAACGAGGCTTCGTGCTCGTTTTTTCGTTTTGACACCACCAACACTTCTCGTGGCCCATTTGTAACCTATAATCGAGACTTTTTCGGGTTTTAAAGGAAGTGGATATAATTTCAGACCCTTTCTCCTCCCGATTTCTAAACGATGCTTCGTGCTCATTTTTTCGTTTTGATACCACCAACGCGTGTCGTGACCGATTTATAACCTATAATCGAGATTTTTTCGGGTTTTAAAGGAAGTGCATATAATTTCATACCCTCTATCCTCTCGATTTCTAAACGAGGCTTCGTGCTCGTTTTTTCGTTTTGACACCACCAGCACGTCTAATGGCCCATTTCTAACCTATAATCGGGACCTTTTCGGGTTTTAAAGGTAGTGGATATAATTTCGTACCCTCTCTCCTCCCGATTTCTAAACGAGGCTTCGTGCTCGTTTTTTCATTTTGACACCACCAACAAGTCTGGTGGCCCATTTTTAACCTATAATCAAAACTTTCTCGGGTTTTAAAGGAAGTGGATATAATTTCATACCCTATCTCCACCCAAATTCTAAATAAGGCTTCGTGCTCATTTTTTCGTTTTGACACCACCAACACGTCCCGTGGCCCATTTGTAACCTATAATCGAGATTTTTTCGGATTTTAAAGGAAGTGGATATAATTTCATACCCTCTCTCCTCCCGATTTCTAAAATAGGCTTCGTGCTCGTTTTTTCGTTTTGACACCACCAGCACGTCTCGTGGCCCATTTCTAACCTATAATCGAGACTTTTTGGGGTTTTAAAGGAAGTAGATATAATTTCAGACCCTTTCTCCTCCCGATTTCTAAACGATGCTTCGTGCTCATTTTTTCATTTTGATACCACCAACACGTGTCGTGACCCATTTATAACCTATAATCGAGATTTTTTCGGGTTTTAAAGGAAGTGCATATAATTTCATACCCTCTCTCCTCCCAATTTCTAAACGAGGCTTCGTTCTCATTTTTTCGTTTTGACACCACCAACAGGTCTCGTGGCCCATTTCTAACCTATAATCGAGACCTTTTCGGGTTTTAAAGGAAGTGGATATAATTTCATACCTTCTCTCCTCCCGATTTCTAAACGAGGCTTCGTGCTCGTTTTTTTGTTTTGACACCACCAACACGTCTCGAGGTCCATTTCTAACCTATAATCGAGACTTTTTCGACTTTTAAAGGAATTGGATATAATTTCATACCCTCTCGCCTCCCGATTTCAAAACGAGGCTTCGTGCTCGTTTTTTCGTTTTGACACCACCAGCACGTCTCGTGGCCCATTTCTAACCTATAATCGGGACTTTTTCGGGTTTTAAAAGAAGTGGAGATAATTTCATACCCTCTCTCCTCCCAATTTCTAAAATAGGCTTCGTGCTCGATTTTTCGTTCTGACACCACCAATACGTCTCGTGGCCCATTTGTAACCTATAATTGAGACTTTTTCGGGTTTTAAAGGACGTGGATATAATTTCATACCCTCACTCCTCCCAAATTCTAAACGAGGCTTCGTGCTCGTTTTTTCATTTTGACACCACCAACACTTCCCGTGGCCCATTTGTAACCTATAATCGAGACTTTTTCGGGTTTTAAAGGAAGTAGATATAATTTCAGACCCTTTCTCCTCCCGATTTCTAAACGAGGCTTCGTGATCGTTTTTTCGTTTTGACACCATCAACACGTGTCGTGACACATTTATAACCTATAATCGAGATTTTTTCGGGTTTTAAAGGAAGTGCATATAATTTCATACCCTCTATCCTCTCGATTTCTAAACGAGGCTTCGTGCTCGTTTTTTAATTTTGACACCACCAACACGTCCCGTAGCCCATTTCTAACCTATAATCGAGACTTTTTCGGGTTTTAAAGGAAGTGAATATAATTTCATACCCTCTCTCCTCCCGATTTCTAAACGAGGCTTCGCGCTCGTTTTTTTGTTTTGACACCACCAACATGTCTCGTGGCCCATTTCTAACCTATAATCGAGACTTTTTCGGGTTTTAAAGGAAGTGGATATAATTTCATACCCTCTATCCTCCCGATTTCTAAACGTGACTTCGTGCTCGTTTTTTCATGTTGACACCACCAACAAATCCCGTGGCCCATTTCTAACCTATAATCCAGACTTTTTCGGGTTTTAAAGGAAGCGGATATAATTTCATACCCTCTCTCCTCCCGATTTCTAAACGAGGCTTCGTGCTCGTTTTATCATTTTGACACCACCAACACGTCTCGTGGCCCATTTCTAACCTATAATCGAGACTTTTTCAGGTTTTAAAGGAAGTTGATATAATTTCATACCCTCTCTCCTCTTGATTACTAATCGAGGCTTTGCGCTCGTTTTTTCGTTTTCACACCACCAACACGTCTCGTGGCCCATTTCTAACCTATAATCGAGACTTTTTCGGGTTTTAAAGGAAGTGGATATAATTTCATACCCTCTCTCCTCTCGATTTCTAAACGAGGTTTCGTGCTCGTTTTTTCGTTTTCACTCCACCAACACATCCCGTGGCCCATTTCTAACCTATAATCGAGACTTTTTCGGGTTTTAAAGGAAGTGGATATAATTTCATACCCTCTCTCCTCCCGATTTCTAAACGAGGCTTCGTGCTCGTTTTATCGTTTTGACACCACCAACAATTTCTGTGGCCCATTTCTAACCTATAATCGAGACTTTTTCGGGTTTTAAAGGAAGTGGAAATAATTTCATAACCTCTCTCCTCCCAATTTCTAAACGAGGCTTTGTGCTCGTTTTTTCAATTTGACACCACCGACACGTCTCTTGGCTCATTTCTAACCTATAATCGAGACTTTTTCGGATTTTAAAGGAAGTAGATATCATTTCATACCCTCTCTCCTCCCGATTTATAAACTAGGCTTCGTGATCGTTTTTTCGTTTTGACACCATCAACACGTCTCGTGGCCCATTTCAAACCTATAATCGAGACTTTTTCGGGTTTTAAAAGAAGTGGTTATAATTTCATACCCTCTCTCCTCCCAATTTCTAAAATTGGCTTCGTGCTCTTTTTTTCGTTTTGACTCCACCAACACGTCTCGTGGCCCATTTCTAACCTATAATCGAGACTTTTTGGGGTTTTAAAAGACGTGGATATAATTTCATACCCTCTCTCCTCTCGAATTCTAAACGAGGCTTCGTGCTCGTTTTTTCATTTTGACACCACCAACACGTCCCGTGGCCCATTTGTAACCTATAATCGAGACATTTTCGGATTTTAAAGGAAGTGGATATAATTTCATACCCTCTCTCCTCCCGATTTCTAAAATAAGCTTCGTGCTCGTTTTTTCGTTTTGACACCACCAACACGTCTCGTGGCCCATTTCTAACCTATAATCGAGACTTTTTGGGGTTTTAAAGGAAGTGGATATAATTTCAGACCCTTTCTCCTCCCGATTTCTAAACGATGCTTCGTGCTCGTTTTTTCGTTTTGACACCACCAACAAGTCTCGTGGCCCATTTTTAACCTATAATCAAAACTTTCTCGGGTTTTAGAGGAAGTGGATATAATTTGATACCCTATCTCCACCTGAATTCTAAACGAGGCTTCGTGCTCATTTTTTCGTTTTGACACCACCAACACGTCCCGTGGCCCATTTGTAACCTATAATCGAGACTTTTTCGGATTTTAAAGTAAGTGGATATAATTTAATACCCTCTCTCCTCCCGATTTCTAAAATAGGCTTCGTGCTCGTTTTTTCGTTTTGATACCACCAACACGTCTCGTGGCCCATTTCTAACCTATAATCGAGACTTTTTGGGGTTTTAAAGGAAGTAGATATAATTTCAGACCCTTTCTCCACCCGATTTCTAAACGAGGCTTCGTTCTCATTTTTTCGTTTTGACACCACCAACAGGTCTCGTGGCCCATTTCTAACCTATAATCGAGACCTTTTCGGGTTTTAAAGGAAGTGGATATAATTTAATATCCTCTCTCCTCTCAATTTCTAAACGAGGCTTCGTGCTCGTTTTTTCATTTTGACACCACCAACACCTCTCGAGGCCCATTTCTAACCTATAATCGAGATTTTTTGGAGTTTTAAAGGAAGTGGATATAATTTCATACCTTCTCGCCTCCCGATTTCAAAACGAGGCTTCGTGCTCGTTTTTTCGTTTTGACACCACCAGCACGTCTCGTGGCCCATTTCTAACCTATAATCGGGCCTTTTCGGGTTTTAAAGGTAGTGGATATAATTTCGTACCCTCTCTCCTCCCGATTTCTAAACGAGGCTTCGTGCTCGTTTTTTCATTTTGGCACCACCAACAAGTCTCGTAGCCCATTTTTAACCTATAATCAAAACTTTCTCGGGTTTTAAAGGAAGTGGATATAATTTCATACCCTATCTCCACCCGAATTCTAAACGAGGCTTCGTGCTCATTTTTTCGTTTTGACACCACCAACACGTCCCGTGGCCCATTTGTAACCTATAATCGAGACTTTTTCGGGTTTTAAAGGAAGTGGATATAATTTCAGACCCTCTCTCGTCCCGATTTCTAAACTATGGTTCGTGCTCATTTTTTCGTTTTGACACCACCAACACGTCCCGTGGCCCATTTGTAACCTATAATCGAGACTTTTTCGGGTTTTAAAGGAAGTGGATATAATTTCATACCCTCTCTCCTTCCGATTTCTAAACAAGGCTTTGTGCTCGTTTTTTCGTTTTGACACCACAAACACATCTCATGGCTCATTTGTCACCTATAATCCATACTTTTTCAGGTTTTAAAGGAAATGGATATAATTTCATACCCTCTCTCCTCCCGATATCTAAAATAGGCTTCGTGATCATTTTTTCGTTTTGACACCACCAACACGTCTCATGGCCCATTTCTAACCTATAATCGAGACTTTTTGGGGTTTTAAAGGAAGTGGATATAATTTAAGACCCTTTCTCCTCCCGATTTCTAATCGATGCTTCGTGCTCGTTTTTTCATTTTGATACCACCAACACGTGTCGTGACCCATTTCTAACCTATAATCGAGATTTTCTCGGGTTTTAAAGGAAGTGCATATAATTTCATACCCTCTCTCCACCCGATTTCTAAACGAGGCTTCGTTCTCATTTTTTCGTTTTGACACCACCAACAGGTCTCGTGGCCCATTTCTAACCTATAATCGAGACCTTTTCGAGTTTTAAAGGAAGTGGATATAATTTCATATCCTCTCTCCTCTCAATTTCTAAACGAGGCTTCGTGCTCGTTTTTTCGTTTAGACACCACCAACACCTCTCGAGGCCCATTTCTAACCTATAATCGAGACTTTTTCGGGTTTTAAAGGACGTGGATATAATTTCATACCCTCTCTCCTCCCGATTTCTAAACGAGGCTTCGTTCTCATTTTTTCGTTTTGATACCACCAACACGTGTTGTGACCCATTTCTAACCTATAATCGAGATTTTTTCGGGTTTTAAAGGAAGTGCATATAATTTCATACCCTCTCTCCTCCCGATTTCTAAACGAGGCTTCGTTCTCATTTTTTCATTTTGACACCACCAACAGGTCTCGTGGCCCATATCTAACCTATAATCGAGACCTTTTCGGGTTTTAAAGGAAGTGGATATAATTTTATACCCTCTCTCCTCCCGATTTCTAAACGAGACTTCGTGCTAGTTTTTTCGTTTCGACACCACCAACACCTCTCGAGGCCCATTTCTAACCTATAATCGAGACTTTTTCGAGTTTTAAAGGAATTGGATATAATTTCATACCCTCTCGCCTCCCGATTTCAAAACGAGGTTTCGTGCTCGTTTTTTCTTTTTGACACCACCAGCACGTCTCGTGGCCCATTTCTAACCTATAATCGGGACTTTTTCGGGTTTTAAAAGAAGTGGAGATAATTTCATACCCTCTCTCCTCCCAATTTCTAAAATAGGCTTCGTGCTCGTTTTTTCGTTCTGACACCACCAACACGTCTCGTGGCCCATTTCTAACCTATAATTGAGACTTTTTCGGGTTTTAAAGGATGTGGATATAATTTCATACCCTCTCTCCTCCCGAATTCTAAACGAGGCTTCGTGCTCGTTTTTTCGTTTTGACACCACCAACACATCCCGTGGCTCATATGTAACCTATAATCAAGACTTTTTCGGGTTTTAAAGGAAGTGGATATAATTCCATACCCTCTCTCCTCCCGATTTCCAAACGAGGCTTCATAATCATTTTTTCGTTTTGACACCACCGACACGTCCTGTGGCCAATTTCTAACTTGTAATCTAGACTTTTTCGGGTTTTAAAGGAAGTGGATATAATTTCATAATCTCTCCCCTCCCAATTTCTAAACGAGGCTTCATGCTCGTTTTTTCAATTTGACAGCACCAACACGTCTATTGGCTCATTTCTAACCTATAATCGAGACTTTTTAGGATTTTAAAGGAAGTAGATATAATTTCATACCCTCTCTCCTCCCGAATTCTAAACGAGGCTTCGTGCTCGTTTTTTCATTTTGACACCACCAACACGTCTCGTGGCCCATTTCTAACCTATAATCGAGACTTTTTCGGGTTTTAAAAGAAGTGGATATAATTTCATACCCTCTCTCCACCCAATTTCTAAAATAGGCTTCGTGCTCGTTTTTTCGTTTTGACACCACCAACACGTCTCGTGGCCCATTTCTAACCTATAATCGAGACTTTTTCGGGTTTTAAAAGACGTGGATATAATTTCATACCCTCTCTCCTCTCGAACTCTAAACGAGGCTTCGTGCTCGTTTTTTCGTTTTGACACCACCAACACGTCCCGTGGCCCATTTGTTACCTATAATCGAGACTTTTTCGGATTTTAAAGGAAGTGGATATAATTTCATACCCTCTCTCCTCCCGATTTCTAAAATAGGCTTCGTGCTCGTTTTTTCATTTTGACACCACCAACACGTCTCGTGGCCCATTTCTAACCTATAATCGAGACTTTTTGGGGTTTTAAAGGAAGTGGATATAATTTCATACCCTCTCTCCTCCCGATTTCTAATCGATGCTTCGTGCTCGTTTTTTCGTTTTGATACCACCAACACGTGTCGTGACCCATTTCTAACCTATAATCGAGATTTTTTCGGGTTTTAAAGGAAGTGCATATAATTTCATACCCTCTCTCCACCCGATTTCTAAACGAGGCTTTGTGCTCGTTTTTTCGTTTTGACACCACCAACACCTCTCGAGGCCCATTTCTAACCTATAATCGAGATTTTTTCGAGTTTTAAAGGAAGTGGATATAATTTTATACGCTCTCGCCTCCCGATTTCAAAACGAGGCTTCGTGCTCGTTTTTTCGTTTTGACACCACCAACAAGTCCCGTGGCCCATTTCTAACCTATAATCGAGACTTTTTCGGGTTTTAAAGGAAGTGGATATAATTTCATACCCTCTCTCCTCCCGATTTCTAAATGAGGCTTGGTGCTCAATTTTTCATTTTGACACCACCAACACGTCTCGTGGCCCATTTCTAACCTATAATCGAGACTTTTTCGGGTTTTAAAGGACGTGGATATAATCTGATACCCTCTCTCCTCCCGATTTTTAAACGAGGTTTCGTGCTCGTTTTTTCGTTTTGACACCACCAACACATCCCGTGGCCCAATTTTAACCTATAATCGAGACTTTTTCGGATTTTAAATGAAGTGGATATAATTTCATATCATCTCTCCTCTCGATTTCGAAACGAGGCTTCGTGCTCGTTTTTTCGTTTTGACACCACCAACACGTCTCGTGGCCCATTTCTAACCTATAATCGAGACTTTTCGGGTTTTAAAAGAAGTGGATATAATTTCATACCCTCTCTCCTCCCGATTTCTAAAATAGGCTTCGTGCTCGTTTTTTCGTTTTGACACCACCAACACGTCTCGTGGCCCATTTCTAACCTATAATCGAGAGTTTTTCGGGTTTTAAAAGAAGTAGATATAATTTCATACGCTCTCTCCTCCAAATTTCTAAAATAGGCTTCGTGCTCGTTTTTTCATTTTTACACCACCAACACGTCTCGTGGCCCATTTCAAACCTATAATCGAGACTTTTTCGGATTTTAAAGGACGTGGATATAATTTCATACCCTCTCTCCTCCCGAATTCTAAACGAGGCTTCGTGCTCGTTTTTTCGTTTTGACACCACCAACACATCTCGTGGCCCATTTGTAACCTATAATCAAGACTTTTTCGAGTTTTAAAGGAAGTGGATATAATTTCATACCCTCTCTCCTCCCGATTTCCAAACGAGGCTTCGTAATCGTTTTTTCGTTTTGACACCACCGACACGTCCTGTGGCCAATTTCTAACTTGTAATCGAGACTTTTTCGGGTTTTAAAGGAAGTGGATGTAATTTAATACCCTCTCTCCTCCCGATTTCTAAACGAGGCTTCGTGCTCGTTTTTTCGTTTTGACACCACCAATACGTCTCTTGGCTCATTTCTAACTTATAATCGAGACTTTTTCGGATTTTAAAGGAAGTTGATATAATTTCATACCCTCTATCCTCCCGATTTCTAAACGAGGCTTCGTGCTCGTTTTTTCGTTTTGACACCACCAACACGTCTCGTGGCCCATTTCTAACCTATAATCGAGACTTTTTCGGGTTTTAAAAGAAGTGGATTTAATTTCATACCCTCTCTCCTCCCAATTTCTAAAATAGGCTTCGTGCTCATTTTTCGTTTTGACACCACCAACACGTCTCGTGGCCCATTTCTAACCTATAATCGAGACTTTTTCGGGTTTTAGAAGACGTGGATATAATTTCATACCATCTCTCCTCTCGAACTCTAAACGAGGCTTCGTGCTCGTTTTTTCGTTTTGACACCACCAACACGTCCCGTGGCCCATTTGTAACCTATAATCGAGATTTTTTCGGATTTTAAAGGAAGTGGATATAATTTCATACCCTCTCTCCTCCCGATTTCTAAAATAGGCTTCGTGCCCGTTTTTTCATTTGGACACCACCAACACGTCTCGTGGCTCATTTCTAACTTATAATCGAGGCTTTTTGGGGTTTTAAAGGAAGTGGATATAATTTAAGACCCTTTCTCCTCCCGATTTCTAATCGATGCTTCGTGCTCGTTTTTTCATTTTGATACCACCAACACGTGTCGTGACCCATTTCTAACTTATAATCGAGATTTTTTTGGGTTTTAAAGGAAGTGAATATAATTTCATTCCCTCTCTCCACCCGATTTCTAAACGAGGCTTTGTTCTGATTTTTTCGTTTTGACACCACCAACAGGTCTCGTGGCCTATTTCTAACCTATAATCGAGACCATTTCGAGTTTTAATGGAAGTGGATATAATTTCATATCCTCTCTCCTCTCAATTTCTAAACGAGGCTTCGTGCTCGTTTTTTCGTTTTCACACCACCAACACCTCTCGAGGCCCATTTCTAATCTATAATCGAGATTTTTTCGAGTTTTAAAGGAAGTGGATATAAATTCATACCCTCTCGCCTCCCGATTTCAAAACGAGGCTTCGTGCTCGTTTTTTCGTTTTGACACCACCAACAAGTCCCGTGGCCTATTTCTAACATATAATCGAGACTTTTTCGGGTTTTAAAGGAAGTGGATATAATTTCATACCCTCTCTCCTCCCGATTTCTAAATGAGGCTTGGTGCTCAATTTTTCGTTTTGACACCACCAACACATCTCGTGGCCCATTTCTAACCTATAATCGAGACTTTTTCGGGTTTTAAAGGACGTGGATATAATTTCATACCCTCTCTCCTCCCGATTTCTAAACGAGGTTTCGTGCTCGTTTTTTCGTTTTGACACCACCAACACATCCCGTGGCCCAATTTTAACCTATAATCGAGACTTTTTCAGATTTTAAATGAAGTGGATATAATTTCATACCGTCTCTCCTCTCAATTTCGAAACGAGGCTTCGTGCTCGTTTTTTCGTTTTGACACCACCAATATATCCCGTGGCCAATTTATAACCTATAATCTAGACTTTTACGGGTTTTAAAGGAAGTGGATATAATTTCATACCCTCTCTCCTCCAGATTTCTAAATGAGGCTTCGTGCTCGTTTTTTCGTTTTGACACCACAAACACGTCTCTTGGTTCATTTCTAACCCATAATCGAGACTTTTTCGGATTTTAAAGGAAGTGGATATAATTTCATATCCTCTCTCCTCCCGATTTCTAAACGAGGATTCGTGCTCGTTTTTTCGTTTTGACACCACCAACACGTCTCGTGGCCCATTTCTAACATATAATCGAGACTTTTTCGGGTTTTAAAGGAAGTGGATATAATTTCATACCCTCTCTCCTCCCGATTTCTAAACGAGGCTTCGTGCTCGTTTTTTTATTTTGACACCACCAACACGTCTCGTGGCCCATTTCTAACCTATAATCGAGACTTATTCGGGTTTTAAAAGAAGTGGATATAATTTCATACCCTCTCTCCACCCGATTTCTAAAATAGGCTTCGTGCTCGTTTTTTCGTTTTAACACCACCAACACGTCTCGTGGCCCATTTCTAACCTATAATCGAGACTTTTTCGGGATTTAAAGGACGTGGATATAATTTCATACCCTCTCTCCTCCCGAATTCTAAACGAGGCTTCGTGCTCGTTTTTTCGTTTTGACACCACCAACACATCCCGTGGCCCATTTGTAACCTATAATCAAGACTTTTTCGGGTTTTAAAGGAAGTGGATATAATTTCATACCCTCTCTCCTCCCGATTTCCAAACGAGGCTTCGTAATCGTTTTTTTGTTTTGACACCACCGACACGTCCTGTGGCCAATTTCTAACTTGTAATCGAGACTTTTTCGGGTTTTAAAGGAAGTGGATGTAATTTCATACCCTCTCTCCTCCCGATTTCTAAACGAGGCTTCGTGCTCGTTTTTTCGTTTTGACACCACCAACACGTCTCTTGGCTCATTTCTAACCTATAATCGAGACTTTTTCGGATTTTAAAGGAAGTTGATATAATTTCATACCCTCTATCCTCCCGATTTCTAAACGAGGCTTCGTGCTCGTTTTTTCGTTTTGACACCACCAACACGTCTCGTGGCCCATTTCTAACCTATAATCGAGACTTTTTCGGGGTTTAAAAGAAGTGGATATAATTTCATACCCTCTCTCCTCCCAATTTCTAAAATAGGCTTCGTGCTCGTTTTTTCGTTTTGACACCACCAACACGTCTCGTGGCCCATTTCTAACCTATAATCGAGACTTTTTCGGGTTTTAAAGGACGTGGATATAATTTCATACCCTCTCTCCTCCCGAATTCTAAAAGAGGCTTCATGCTCGTTTTTTCGTTTTGACACCACCAACACGTCCCGTGGCCCATTTGTAACCTATAATCGAGACTATTTCGGATTTTAAAGGAAGTGGATATAATTTCATACCCTCTCTCCTCCCGATTTCTAAAATAGGCTTTGTGCTCGTTTTTTCGTTTTGACACCACCAACACGTCTCGTGGCCCATTTCTAATCTATAATCGAGACTTTTTGGGGTTTTAAAGGAAGTTGATATAATTTCAGACCCTTTCTCCTCCAGATTTCTAAGCGATGCTTCGTGCTCATTTTTCATTTTGATACCACCAACACGTGTCGTGACCTATTTCTAACCTATAATCGAGATTTTTTCGGGTTTTAAAGGAAGTGCATATAATTTCATACCCTCTCTCCTCCCGATTTCTAAACGAGGCTTCGTTCTCATTTTTTCGTTTTGACACCACCAACAGGTCTCGTGGCCCATTTCTAACCTATAATCGAGACTATTTCGGATTTTAAAGGAAGTGGATATAATTTCATACCCTCTCTCCTCCCGATTTCTAAAATAGGCTTCGTGCTCGTTTTTTCGTTTTGACACCACCAACACGTCTCGTGGCCCATTTCTAACCTATAATCGAGACTTTTTCGGGTTTTAAAGGAAGTAGATATAATTTCAGACCCTTTCTCCTCCCGATTTCTAAACGATGCTTCGTGCTCATTTTTCGTTTTGATACCACCAACACGTGTCGTGACCCATTTCTAACCTATAATCGAGATTTTTTTGGGTTTTAAAGGAAGTGCATATAATTTCATACCCTCTCTCCTCCCGATTTCTAAACGAGGCTTCGTTCTCATTTTTTCGTTTTGACACCACCAACAGGTCTCGTGGCCCATTTCTAACCTATAATCGAGACCTTTTCGGGTTTTAAAGGAAGTGGATATAATTTCATACCCTCTCTCCTCCAGATTTCTAAACGAGGCTTCGTGCTCGTTTTTCCGTTTTGACACCACCAATACGTCTCGAGGCCCATTTCTAACCTATAATCGAGACTTTTTCGAGTTTTAAAGGAATTGGATATAATTTCATACCCTCTCGCCTCCCGATTTCAAAACGAGGTTTCGTGCTCGTTTTTTCGTTTTGACACCACCAGCACGTCTCGTGGCCCATTTCTAACCTATAATCGGGACTTTTTCGGGTTTTAAAAGAAGTGGAGATAATTTCATACCCTCTCTCCTTCCAATTTCTAAAATAGGCTTCGTGCTCATTTTTTCGTTCTGACACCAACAACACGTCTCGTGGCCCATTTCTAACCTATAATTGAGACTTTTTCGGGTTTTAAAGGACGTGGATATTATTTCATACCCTCTCTCCTCCCGAATTCTAAACGAGGCTTCGTGCTCGTTTTTTCGTTTTGACACCACCAACACGTCTCGAGGCCCATTTCTAACCTATAATCGAGACTTTTTCGAGTTTTAAAGGAATTGGATATAATTTCATACCCTCTCTCCTCCCGATTTCTAAACGAGGCTTCGTTCTCATTTTTTCGTTTTGACACCACCAACAGGTCTCGTGGCCCATATCTAACCTATAATCGAGACCTTTTCGGGTTTTAAAGGAAGTGGATATAATTTCATACCCTCTCTCCTCCCAATTTCTAAAATAGGCTTCGTGCTCATTTTTCGTTTTGACACCACCAACACGTCTCGTGGCCCATTTCTAACCTATAATCGAGACTTTTTCGGGTTTTAGAAGACGTGGATATAATTTCATACCATCTCTCCTCTCGAACTCTAAACGAGGCTTCGTGCTCGTTTTTTCGTTTTGACACCACCAACACGTCCCGTGGCCCATTTGTAACCTATAATCGAGATTTTTTCGGATTTTAAAGGAAGTGGATATAATTTCATACCCTCTCTCCTCCCGATTTCTAAAATAGGCTTCGTGCTCGTTTTTTCATTTGGACACCACCAACACGTCTCGTGGCCCATTTCTAACTTATAATCGAGGCTTTTTGGGGTTTTAAAGGAAGTGGATATAATTTAAGACCCTTTCTCATCCCGATTTCTAATCGATGCTTCGTGCTCGTTTTTTCATTTTGATACCACCAACACGTGTCGTGACCCATTTCTAACTTATAATCGAGATTTTTTTGGGTTTTAAAGGAAGTGAATATAATTTCATTCCCTCTCTCCACCCGATTTCTAAACGAGGCTTCGTTCTGATTTTTTCGTTTTGACACCACCAACAGGTCTCGTGGCCTATTTCTAACCTATAATCGAGACCATTTCGAGTTTTAATGGAAGTGGATATAATTTCATATCCTCTCTCCTCTCAATTTCGAAACGAGGCTTCGTGCTCGTTTTTTCGTTTTCACACCACCAACACCTCTCGAGGCCCATTTCTAATCTATAATCGAGATTTTTTCGAGTTTTAAAGGAAGTGGATATAAATTCATACCCTCTCGCCTCCCGATTTCAAAACGAGGCTTCGTGCTCGTTTTTTCGTTTTGACACCACCAACAAGTCCCGTGGCTTATTTTTAACCTATAATCGAGACTTTTTCGGGTTTTAAAGGAAGTGGATATAATTTCATACCCTCTCTCCTCCCGATTTCTAAATGAGGCTTGGTGCTCAATTTTTCGTTTTGACACCACCAACACATCTCGTGGCCCATTTCTAACCTATAATCGAGACTTTTTCGGGTTTTAAAGGACGTGGATATAATTTCATACCCTCTCTCCTCCCGATTTCTAAACGAGGTTTCGTGCTCGTTTTTTCGTTTTGACACCACCGACACATCCCGTGGCCCAATTTTAACCTATAATCGAGACTTTTTCAGATTTTAAATGAAGTGGATATAATTTCATACCGTCTCTCCTCCCAATTTCGAAACGAGGCTTCGTGCTCGTTTTTTCGTTTTGACACCACCAATATATCCCGTGGCCAATTTATAACCTATAATCTAGACTTTTACGGGTTTTAAAGGAAGTGGATATAATTTCATACCCTCTCTCCTCCAGATTTCTAAATGAGGCTTCGTGCTCGTTTTTTCGTTTTGACACCACAAACACGTCTCTTGGTTCATTTCTAACCCATAATCGAGACTTTTTCGGATTTTAAAGGAAGTGGATATAATTTCATATCCTCTCTCCTCCCGATTTCTAAACGAGGATTCGTGCTCGTTTTTTCGTTTTGACACCACCAACACGTCTCGTGGCCCATTTCTAACATATAATCGAGACTTTTTCGGGTTTTAAAGGAAGTGGATATAATTTCATACCCTCTCTCCTCCCGATTTCTAAACGAGGCTTCGTGCTCGTTTTTTTATTTTGACACCACCAACACGTCTCGTGGCCCATTTCTAACCTATAATCGAGACTTATTCGGGTTTTAAAAGAAGTGGATATAATTTCATACCCTCTCTCCACCCGATTTCTAAAATAGGCTTCGTGCTCGTTTTTTCGTTTTAACACCACCAACACGTCTCGTGGCCCATTTCTAACCTATAATCGAGACTTTTTCGGGATTTAAAGGACGTGGATATAATTTCATACCCTCTCTCCTCCCGAATTCTAAACGAGGCTTCGTGCTCGTTTTTTCGTTTTGACACCACCAACACATCCCGTGGCCCATTTGTAACCTATAATCAAGACTTTTTCGGGTTTTAAAGGAAGTGGATATAATTTCATACCCTCTCTCCTCCCGATTTCCAAACGAGGCTTCGTAATCGTTTTTTTATTTTGACACCACCAACACGTCTCGTGGCCCATTTCTAACCTATAATCGAGACTTATTCGGGTTTTAAAAGAAGTGGATATAATTTCATACCCTCTCTCCACCCGATTTCTAAAATAGGCTTCGTGCTCGTTTTTTCGTTTTAACACCACCAACACGTCTCGTGGCCCATTTCTAACCTATAATCGAGACTTTTTCGGGATTTAAAGGACGTGGATATAATTTCATACCCTCTCTCCTCCCGAATTCTAAACGAGGCTTCGTGCTCGTTTTTTCGTTTTGACACCACCAACACATCCCGTGGCCCATTTGTAACCTATAATCAAGACTTTTTCGGGTTTTAAAGGAAGTGGATGTAATTTCATACCCTCTCTCCTCCCGATTTCTAAACGAGGCTTCGTGCTCGTTTTTTCGTTTTGACACCACCAACACGTCTCTTGGCTCATTTCTAACCTATAATCGAGACTTTTTCGGATTTTAAAGGAAGTTGATATAATTTCATACCCTCTATCCTCCCGATTTCTAAACGAGGCTTCGTGCTCGTTTTTTCGTTTTGACACCACCAACACGTCTCGTGGCCCATTTCTAACCTATAATCGAGACTTTTTCGGGTTTTAAAAGAAGTGGATATAATTTCATACCCTCTCTCCTCCCAATTTCTAAAATAGGCTTCGGGCTCGTTTTTTCGTTTTGACACCACCAACACGTCTCGTGGCCCATTTCTAACCTATAATCGAGACTTTTTCGGGTTTTAAAGGACGTGGATATAATTTCATACCCTCTCTCCTCCCGAATTCTAAAAGAGGCTTCATGCTCGTTTTTTCGTTTTGACACCACCAACACGTCCCGTGGCCCATTTGTAACCTATAATCGAGACTATTTCGGATTTTAAAGGAAGTGGATATAATTTCATACCCTCTCTCCTCCCGATTTCTAAAATAGGCTTTGTGCTCGTTTTTTCGTTTTGACACCACCAACACGTCTCGTGGCCCATTTCTAATCTATAATCGAGACTTTTTGGGGTTTTAAAGGAAGTTGATATAATTTCAGACCCTTTCTCCTCCAGATTTCTAAGCGATGCTTCGTGCTCATTTTTCATTTTGATACCACCAACACGTGTCGTGACCTATTTCTAACCTATAATCGAGATTTTTTCGGGTTTTAAAGGAAGTGCATATAATTTCATACCCTCTCTCCTCCCGATTTCTAAACGAGGCTTCGTTCTCATTTTTTCGTTTTGACACCACCAACAGGTCTCGTGGCCCATTTCTAACCTATAATCGAGACTATTTCGGATTTTAAAGGAAGTGGATATAATTTCATACCCTCTCTCCTCCCGATTTCTAAAATAGGCTTCGTGCTCGTTTTTTCGTTTTGACACCACCAACACGTCTCGTGGCCCATTTCTAACCTATAATCGAGACTTTTTCGGGTTTTAAAGGAAGTAGATATAATTTCAGACCCTTTCTCCTCCCGATTTCTAAACGATGCTTCGTGCTCATTTTTCGTTTTGATACCACCAACACGTGTCGTGACCCATTTCTAACCTATAATCGAGATTTTTTTGGGTTTTAAAGGAAGTGCATATAATTTCATACCCTCTCTCCTCCCGATTTCTAAACGAGGCTTCGTTCTCATTTTTTCGTTTTGACACCACCAACAGGTCTCGTGGCCCATTTCTAACCTATAATCGAGACCTTTTCGGGTTTTAAAGGAAGTGGATATAATTTCATACCCTCTCTCCTCCCGATTTCTAAACGAGGCTTCGTGCTCGTTTTTCCGTTTTGACACCACCAATACGTCTCGAGGCCCATTTCTAACCTATAATCGAGACTTTTTCGAGTTTTAAAGGAATTGGATATAATTTCATACCCTCTCGCCTCCCGATTTCAAAACGAGGTTTCGTGCTCGTTTTTTCGTTTTGACACCACCAGCACGTCTCGTGGCCCATTTCTAACCTATAATCGGGACTTTTTCGGGTTTTAAAAGAAGTGGAGATAATTTCATACCCTCTCTCCTTCCAATTTCTAAAATAGGCTTCGTGCTCATTTTTTCGTTCTGACACCAACAACACGTCTCGTGGCCCATTTCTAACCTATAATTGAGACTTTTTCGGGTTTTAAAGGACGTGGATATTATTTCATACCCTCTCTCCTCCCGAATTCTAAACGAGGCTTCGTGCTCGTTTTTTCGTTTTGACACCACCAACACGTCTCGAGGCCCATTTCTAACCTATAATCGAGACTTTTTCGAGTTTTAAAGGAATTGGATATAATTTCATACCCTCTCTCCTCCCGATTTCTAAACGAGGCTTCGTTCTCATTTTTTCGTTTTGACACCACCAACAGGTCTCGTGGCCCATATCTAACCTATAATCGAGACCTTTTCGGGTTTTAAAGGAAGTGGATATAATTTCATACCCTCTCTCCTCCCAATTTATAAAATAGGCTTCGTGCTCATTTTTCGTTTTGACACCACCAACACGTCTCGTGGCCCATTTCTAACCTATAATCGAGACTTTTTCGGGTTTTAGAAGACGTGGATATAATTTCATACCATCTCTCCTCTCGAACTCTAAACGAGGCTTCGTGCTCGTTTTTTCGTTTTGACACCACCAACACGTCCCGTGGCCCATTTGTAACCTATAATCGAGATTTTTTCGGATTTTAAAGGAAGTGGATATAATTTCATACCCTCTCTCCTCCCGATTTCTAAAATAGGCTTCGTGCTCGTTTTTTCATTTGGACACCACCAACACGTCTCGTGGCCCATTTCTAACTTATAATCGAGGCTTTTTGGGGTTTTAAAGGAAGTGGATATAATTTAAGACCCTTTCTCCTCCCGATTTCTAATCGATGCTTCGTGCTCGTTTTTTCATTTTGATACCACCAACACGTGTCGTGACCCATTTCTAACTTATAATCGAGATTTTTTTGGGTTTTAAAGGAAGTGAATATAATTTCATTCCCTCTCTCCACCCGATTTCTAAACGAGGCTTCGTTCTGATTTTTTCGTTTTGACACCACCAACAGGTCTCGTGGCCTATTTCTAACCTATAATCGAGACCATTTCGAGTTTTAATGGAAGTGGATATAATTTCATATCCTCTCTCCTCTCAATTTCTAAACGAGGCTTCGTGCTCGTTTTTTCGTTTTCACACCACCAACACCTCTCGAGGCCCATTTCTAATCTATAATCGAGATTTTTTCGAGTTTTAAAGGAAGTGGATATAAATTCATACCCTCTCGCCTCCCGATTTCAAAACGAGGCTTCGTGCTCATTTTTTCGTTTTGACACCACCAACAAGTCCCGTGGCCTATTTCTAACCTATAATCGAGACTTTTTCGGGTTTTAAAGGAAGTGGATATAATTTCATACCCTCTCTCCTCCCGATTTCTAAATGAGGCTTGGTGCTCAATTTTTCGTTTTGACACCACCAACACATCTCGTGGCCCATTTCTAACCTATAATCGAGACTTTTTCGGGTTTTAAAGGACGTGGATATAATTTCATACCCTCTCTCCTCCCGATTTCTAAACGAGGTTTCGTGCTCGTTTTTTCGTTTTGACACCACCAACACATCCCGTGGCCCAATTTTAACCTATAATCGAGACTTTTTCAGATTTTAAATGAAGTGGATATAATTTCATACCGTCTCTCCTCCCAATTTCGAAACGAGGCTTCGTGCTCGTTTTTTCGTTTTGACACCACCAATATATCCCGTGGCCAATTTATAACCTATAATCTAGACTTTTACGGGTTTTAAAGGAAGTGGATATAATTTCATACCCTCTCTCCTCCAGATTTCTAAATGAGGCTTCGTGCTCGTTTTTTCGTTTTGACACCACAAACACGTCTCTTGGTTCATTTCTAACCCATAATCGAGACTTTTTCGGATTTTAAAGGAAGTGGATATAATTTCATATCCTCTCTCCTCCCGATTTCTAAACGAGGATTCGTGCTCGTTTTTTCGTTTTGACACCACCAACACGTCTCGTGGCCCATTTCTAACATATAATCGAGTCTTTTTCGGGTTTTAAAGGAAGTGGATATAATTTCATACCCTCTCTCCTCCCGATTTCTAAACGAGGCTTCGTGCTCGTTTTTTCATTTTGACACCACCAACACGTCTCGTGGCCCATTTCTAACCTATAATCGAGACTTATTCGGGTTTTAAAAGAAGTGGATATAATTTCATACCCTCTCTCCACCCGATTTCTAAAATAGGCTTCGTGCTCGTTTTTTCATTTTAACACCACCAACACGTCTCGTGGCCCATTTCTAACCTATAATCGACACTTTTTCGGGATTTAAAGGACGTGGATATAATTTCATACCCTCTCTCCTCCCGAATTCTAAACGAGGCTTCGTGCTCGTTTTTTCGTTTTGACACCACCAACACATCCCGTGGCCCATTTGTAACCTATAATCAAGACTTTTTCGGGTTTTAAAGGAAGTGGATATAATTTCATACCCTCTCTCCTCCCGATTTCCAAACGAGGCTTCGTAATCGTTTTTTTGTTTTGACACCACCGACACGTCCTGTGGCCAATTTCTAACTTGTAATCGAGACTTTTTCGGGTTTTAAAGGAAGTGGATGTAATTTCATACCCTCTCTCCTCCCGATTTCTAAACGAGGCTTCGTGCTCGTTTTTTCGTTTTGACACCACCAACACGTCTCTTGGCTCATTTCTAACCTATAATCGAGACTTTTTCGGATTTTAAAGGAAGTTGATATAATTTCATACCCTCTATCCTCCCGATTTCTAAACGAGGCTTCGTGCTCGTTTTTTCGTTTTGACACCACCAACACGTCTCGTGGCACATTTCTAACCTATAATCGAGACTTTTTCGGGTTTTAAAAGAAGTGGATATAATTTCATACCCTCTCTCCTCCCAATTTCTAAAATAGGCTTCGTGCTCGTTTTTTCGTTTTGACACCACCAACACGTCTCGTGGCCCATTTCTAACCTATAATCGAGACTTTTTCGGGTTTTAAAGGACGTGGATATAATTTCATACCCTCTCTCCTCCCGAATTCTAAAAGAGGCTTCATGCTCGTTTTTTCGTTTTGACACCACCAACACGTCCCGTGGCCCATTTGTAACCTATAATCGAGACTATTTCGGATTTTAAAGGAAGTGGATATAATTTCATACCCTCTCTCCTCCCGATTTCTAAAATAGGCTTTGTGCTCGTTTTTTCGTTTTGACACCACCAACACGTCTCGTGGCCCATTTCTAATCTATAATCGAGACTTTTTGGGGTTTTAAAGGAAGTTGATATAATTTCAGACCCTTTCTCCTCCAGATTTCTAAGCGATGCTTCGTGCTCATTTTTCATTTTGATACCACCAACACGTGTCGTGACCCATTTCTAACCTATAATCGAGATTTTTTCGTGTTTTAAAGGAAGTGCATATAATTTCATACCCTCTCTCCTCCCGATTTCTAAACGAGGCTTCGTTCTCATTTTTTCGTTTTGACACCACCAACAGGTCTCGTGGCCCATTTCTAACCTATAATCGAGACTATTTCGGATTTTAAAGGAAGTTGATATAATTTCATACCCTCTCTCCTCCCGATTTCTAAAATAGGCTCCGTGCTCGTTTTTTCGTTTTGACACCACCAACACGTCTCGTGGCCCATTTCTAACCTATAATCGAGACTTTTTCGGGTTTTAAAGGAAGTAGATATAATTTCAGACCCTTTCTCCTCCCGATTTCTAAACGATGCTTCGTGCTCATTTTTCGTTTTGATACCACCAACACGTGTCGTGACCCATTTCTAACCTATAATCGAGATTTTTTTGGGTTTTAAAGGAAGTGCATATAATTTCATACCCTCTCTCCTCCCGATTTGTAAACGAGGCTTCGTTCTCATTTTTTCGTTTTGACACCACCAACAGGTCTCGTGGCCCATTTCTAACCTATAATCGAGACCTTTTCGGGTTTTAAAGGAAGTGGATATAATTTCATACCCTCTCTCATCCCGATTTCTAAACGAGGCTTCGTGCTCGTTTTTTCGTTTTGACACCACCAATACGTCTCGAGGCCCATTTCTAACCTATAATCGAGACTTTTTCGAGTTTTAAAGGAATTGGATATAATTTCATACCCTCTCGCCTCCCGATTTCAAAACGAGGTTTCGTGCTCGTTTTTTCGTTTTGACACCACCAGCACGTCTCGTGGCCCATTTCTAACCTATAATCGGGACTTTTTCGGGTTTTAAAAGAAGTGGAGATAATTTCATACCCTCTCTCCTTCCAATTTCTAAAATAGGCTTCGTGCTCATTTTTTCGTTCTGACACCAACAACACGTCTCGTGGCCCATTTCTAACATATAATTGAGACTTTTTCGGGTTTTAAAGGACGTGTATATTATTTCATACCCTCTCTCCTCCCGAATTCTAAACGAGGCTTCGTGCTCGTTTTTTCGTTTTGACACCACCAACACGTCTCGAGGCCCATTTCTAACCTATAATCGAGACTTTTTCGAGTTTTAAAGGAATTGGATATAATTTCATACCCTCTCTCCTCCCGATTTCTAAACGAGGCTTCGTTCTCATTTTTTCGTTTTGACACCACCAACAGGTCTCGTGGCCCATATCTAACCTATAATCGAGACCTTTTCGGGTTTTAAAGGAAGTGGATATAATTTCATACCCTCTCTCCTCCCGATTTCTAAACAAGGCTTCGTGCTCATTTTTTCGTTTTGACACCACCAACACGTCTTGAGGCCCATTTCTAACATATAATCGAGACTTTTTCGAGTTTTAAAGGAATTGGATATAATTTCATACCCTCTCGCCTCCCGATTTCAAAATGAGGTTTCGTGCTCGTTTTTTCATTTTGACACCACCAGCACGTCTCGTGGCCCATTTCTAACCTATAATCGGGACTTTTCGGGTTTTAAAAAAAGTGGGGATAATTTAATACCCTCTCTCCTCCCAATTTCTAAAATAGGCTTCCTGCTCATTTTTTCGTTCTGACACCACCAACACGTCTCGTGGCCCATTTCTAACCTATAATCGAGACTTTTTGGGGTTTTAAAGGAAGTGGATATAATTTCATACCCTCTCTCCTCTCGATTTCCAAACGAGGCTTCGTAATCGTTTTTTCGTTCTGACACCACCGACACGTCCTGTGGCCAATTTCTAACTTGTAATCGAGTCTTTTTCGAGTTTTAAAGGAAGTGGATATAATTTCATAACCTCTCTCCTCCCGATTTCTAAACGAGGCTTCGTGCTCGTTTTTTCAATTTGACACCACCAACACGTCTCTTGGCTCATTTCTAACCTATAATCGAGACTTTTTCTGATTTTAAAGGAAGTAGATATAATTTCATACCCTCTCTCCTCCCGATTTCTAAATGAGGCTTCGTGCTCGTTTTTTCGTTTTGACACCACCAACACGTCTCATGGCCCATTTCTAACCTATAATCGAGACTTTTTCGGGTTTTAAAAGAAGTGGATATAATTTCATACCCTCTCTCCTCCCAATTTCTAAAATAGGCTTCGTGCTCGTTTTTTCGTTTTGACACCACCAACACGTCTCGTGGCCCATTTCTAACCTATAATCGAGACTTTTTCGGGTTTTAAAAGACGTGGATATAATTTCATACCCTCTCTCGTCTCGAATTCTAAACGAGGCTTCGTGCTTGATTTTTCGTTTTGACACCACCAACACGTCCCGTGGCCCATTTGTAACCTATAATCGAGACTTTTTCGGATTTTAAAGGAAGTGGATATAATTTCATACCCTCTCTCCTCCCGATTTCTAAAATAAGCTTCGTGCTCGTTTTTTCATTTTGACACCACAAACACGTATCGTGGCCCATTTCTAACCTATAATCGAGATTTTTTCGAGTTTTAAAGGAAGTGGATATAATTTCATACCCTCTCGCCTCCCGATTTCAAAACGAGGCTTCGTGTTCGTTTATTCGTTTTGACACCACCAGCACGTCTCGTGGCCCATTTCTAACCTATAATCAGGACCTTTTCGGGTTTTAAAGGTAGTGGATATAATTTCGTACCCTCTCTCCTCCCGATTTCTAAACGAGGCTTCGTGCTCGTTTTTTCATTTTGACACCACCAACAAGTCTCGTGGCCCATTTTTAACCTATAATAAAAACTTTCTCGGGTTTTAAAGGAAGTGGATATAATTTCATACCCTATCTCCACCCGAATTCTAAACGAGGCTTCGTGCTCATTTTTTCGTTTTGACACCACCAACACGACCCGTGGCCCATTTGTAACCTATAATCGAGACTTTTTCGGGTTTTAAAGGAAGTGGATATAATTTCATACCCTCTCTCCTCCAGATTTGTAAAATAGGCTTCGTGCTCGTTTTTTCATTTTGACACCACCAACACGTCCCGTGGCCCATTTGTAACCTATAATCGAGACTTTTTGGGGTTTTAAAGGAAGTGGATATAATTTCATACCCTCTCTCCTCTCGATTTCCAAACGAGGCTTCGTAATCGTTTTTTCGTTCTGACACCACCGACACGTCCTGTGGCCAATTTCTAACTTGTAATCGAGTCTTTTTCGAGTTTTAAAGGAAGTGGATATAATTTCATAACCTCTCTCCTCCCGATTTCTAAACGAGGCTTCGTGCTCGTTTTTTCAATTTGACACCACCAACACGTCTCTTGGCTCATTTCTAACCTATAATCGAGACATTTTCGGATTTTAAAGGAAGTAGATATAATTTCATACCCTCTCTCCTCCCAATTTCTAAACGAGGCTTCGTGCTCGTTTTTTCGTTTTGACACCACCAACACGTCTCGTGGCCCATTTCTAACCTATAATCGAGACTTTTTCGGGTTTTAAAAGAAGTGGATATAATTTCATACCCTCTCTCCTCCCAATTTCTAAAATAGGCTTCGTGCTCGTTTTTTCGTTTTGACACCACCAACACGTCTCGTGGCCCATTTCTAACCTATAATCGAGACTTTTTCGGGTTTTAAAAGACGTGGATATAATTTCATACCCTCTCTCCTCTCGAATTCTAAAGGAGGCTTCGTGCTCGATTTTTCGTTTTGACACCACCAACACGTCCCGTGGCCCATTTGTAACCTATAATCGAGACTTTTTCGGATTTTAAAGGAAGTGGATATAATTTCATACCTTCTCTCCTCCCGATTTCTAAAATAGGCTTCGTGCTCGTTTTTTCATTTTGACACCACCAACATGTCTCGTGGCCCATTTCTAACCTATAATCGAGACTTTTTGGGGTTTTAAAGGAAGTGGATATAATTTCAGACCCTTTCTCCTCCCGATTTCTAAACGATGCTTCGTGCTCGTTTTTTCGTTTTGATACCACCAACACGTGTCGTGACCCATTTCTAACCTATAATCGAGATTTTTTTGGGTTTTAAAGGAAGTGCATATAATTTCATACCCTCTCTCCACCCGATTTCTAAATAAGGCTTCGTTCTCATTTTTTCGTTTTGACACCACCAACAGGTCTCGTGGCCCATTTTTAACCTATAATCGAGACTTTTTCGGGTTTTAAAAGACGTGGATATAATTTCATACCCTCTCTCCTCTCGAATTCTAAACGAGGCTTCGTGCTCGATTTTTCGTTTTGACACCACCAACACGTCCCGTGGCCCATTTGTAACCTATAATCGAGACTTTTTCGGATTTTAAAGGAAGTGGATATAATTTCATACCCTCTCTCCTCCCGATTTCTAAAATAGGCTTCGTGCTCGTTTTTTCATTTTGACACCACCAACACGTCTCGTGGCCCATTTCTAACCTATAATCGAGACTTATTGGGGTTTTAAAGGAAGTGGATATAATTTCAAATCCTCTCTCCTCTCGATTTCTAAACGAGGCTTCGTGCTCATTTTTTCGTTTTGACACCACCAACACGACCCGTGGCCCATTTGTAACCTATAATCGAGACTTTTTCGGGTTTTAAAGGAAGTGGATATAATTTCATACCCTCTCTCCTCCAGATTTGTAAAATAGGCTTCGTGCTCGTTTTTTCATTTTGACACCACCAACACGTCCCGTGGCCCATTTGTAACCTATAATCGAGACTTTTTGGGGTTTTAAAGGAAGTGGATATAATTTCATATCCTCTCTCCTCTCGATTTCCAAACGAGGCTTCGTAATCGTTTTTTCGTTCTGACACCACCGACACGTCCTGTGGCCAATTTCTAACTTGTAATCGAGTCTTTTTCGAGTTTTAAAGGAAGTGGATATAATTTCATAACCTCTCTCCTCCCGATTTCTAAACGAGGCTTCGTGCTCGTTTTTTCAATTTGACACCACCAACACGTCTCTTGGCTCATTTCTAACCTATAATCGAGACATTTTCGGATTTTAAAGGAAGTAGATATAATTTCATACCCTCTCTCCTCCCAATTTCTAAACGAGGCTTCGTGCTCGTTTTTTCGTTTTGACACCACCAACACGTCTCGTGGCCCATTTCTAACCTATAATCGAGACTTTTTCGGGTTTTAAAAGAAGTGGATATAATTTCATACCCTCTCTCCTCCCAATTTCTAAAATAGGCTTCGTGCTCGTTTTTTCGTTTTGACACCACCAACACGTCTCGTGGTCCATTTCTAACCTATAATCGAGACTTTTTCGGGTTTTAAAAGACGTGGATATAATTTCATACCCTCTCTCCTCTCGAATTCTAAACGAGGCTTCGTGCTCGATTTTTCGTTTTGACACCACCAACACGTCCCGTGGCCCATTTGTAACCTATAATCGAGACTTTTTCGGATTTTAAAGGAAGTGGATATAATTTCATACCCTCTCTCCTCCCGATTTCTAAAATAGGCTTCGTGCTCGTTTTTTCATTTTGACACCACCAACATGTCTCGTGGCCCATTTGTAACCTATAATCGAGACTTTTTCGGATTTTAAAGGAAGTGGATATAATTTCATACCCTCTCTCCTCCCGATTTCTAAAATAGGCTTCGTGCTCGTTTTTTCATTTTGACACCACCAACACGTGTCGTGACCCATTTCTAACCTATAATCGAGATTTTTTTGGGTTTTAAAGGAAGTGCATATAATTTCATACCCTCTCTCCACCCGATTTCTAAATAAGGCTTCGTTCTCATTTTTTCGTTTTGACACCACCAACAGGTCTCGTGGCCCATTTTTAACCTATAATCGAGACTTTTTCGGGTTTTAAAAGACGTGGATATAATTTCATACCCTCTCTCCTCTCGAATTCTAAACGAGGCTTCGTGCTCGATTTTTCGTTTTGACACCACCAACACGTCCCGTGGCCCATTTGTAACCTATAATCGAGACTTTTTCGGATTTTAAAGGAAGTGGATATAATTTCATACCCTCTCTCCTCCCGATTTCTAAAATAGCCTTCGTGCTCGTTTTTTCATTTTGACACCACCAACACGTCTCGTGGCCCATTTCTAACCTATAATCGAGACTTTTTGGGGTTTTAAAAGAAGTGGATATAATTTCATATCCTCTCTCCTCTCGATTTCTAAACGAGGCTTCGTGCTCATTTTTTCGTTTTGACACCACCAACACCTCTCGAGGCCCATTTCTAACCTATAATCGAGATTTTTTCGAGTTTTAAAGGAAGTGGATATAATTTCATACCCTCTCGCCTCTCGATTTCAAAACGAGGCTTCGTGTTCGTTTTTTCGTTTTGACACCACCAGCACGTCTCGTGGCCCATTTCTAACCTATAATCAGGACCTTTTCGGGTTTTAAAGGTAGTGGATATAATTTCGTACCCTCTCTCCTCCCGATTTCTAAACGAGGCTTCGTGCTCGTTTTTTCATTTTGACACCACCAACAAGTCTCGTGGCCCATTTTTAACCTATAATAAAAACTTTCTCGGGTTTTAAAGGAAGTGGATATAATTTCATACCCTATCTCCACCCGAATTCTAAACGAGGCTTCGTGCTCATTTTTTCGTTTTGACACCACCAACACGACCCGTGGCCCATTTGTAACCTATAATCGAGACTTTTTCGGGTTTTAAAGGAAGTAGATATAATTTCATACCCTCTCTCCTCCAGATTTCTAAAATAGGCTTCGTGCTCGTTTTTTCATTTTGACACCACCAACACGTCTGGTGGCCCATTTCTAACCTATAATCGAGACTTTTTCGGGTTTTAAAGGAAGTGGATATAATTTCAGACCCTCTCTCGTCCCGATTTCTAAACTATGCTTCGTGCTCGTTTTTTCGTTTTTATACCACAAACACATCTCGTGGCTCATTTCTCACCTATAATCCATACTTTTTCAGGTTTTAAAGGAAATGGATATAATTTCATACCCTCTCTACTCCCGATTTCTAAAATAGGATTCGTGCTCGTTTTTTCGTTTTGACACCACCAATACGTCTCGAGGCCCATTTCTAACCTATAATCGAGATTTTTTCGAGTTTTAAAGGAAGTGGATATAATTTCATACCCTCTCGCCTCTCGATTTCAAAACGAGGCTTCGTGTTCGTTTTTTCGTTTTGACACCACCAGCACGTCTCGTGGCCCATTTCTAACCTATAATCAGGACCTTTTCGGGTTTTAAAGGTAGTGGATATAATTTCGTACCCTCTCTCCTCCCGATTTCTAAACGAGGCTTCGTGCTCGTTTTTTCATTTTGACACCACCAACAAGTCTCGTGGCCCATTTTTAACCTATAATAAAAACTTTCTCGGGTTTTAAAGGAAGTGGATATAATTTCATACCCTATCTCCACCCGAATTCTAAACGAGGCTTCGTGCTCATTTTTTCGTTTTGACACCACCAACACGACCCGTGGCCCATTTGTAACCTATAATCGAGACTTTTTCGGGTTTTAAAGGAAGTAGATATAATTTCATACCCTCTCTCCTCCAGATTTCTAAAATAGGCTTCGTGCTCGTTTTTTCATTTTGACACCACCAACATGTCTCGTGGCCCATTTGTAACCTATAATCGAGACTTTTTCGGATTTTAAAGGAAGTGGATATAATTTCATACCCTCTCTCCTCCCGATTTCTAAAATAGGCTTCGTGCTCGTTTTTTCATTTTGACACCACCAACACGTGTCGTGACCCATTTCTAACCTATAATCGAGATTTTTTTGGGTTTTAAAGGAAGTGCATATAATTTCATACCCTCTCTCCACCCGATTTCTAAATAAGGCTTCGTTCTCATTTTTTCGTTTTGACACCACCAACAGGTCTCGTGGCCCATTTTTAACCTATAATCGAGACTTTTTCGGGTTTTAAAAGACGTGGATATAATTTCATACCCTCTCTCCTCTCGAATTCTAAACGAGGCTTCGTGCTCGATTTTTCGTTTTGACACCACCAACACGTCCCGTGGCCCATTTGTAACCTATAATCGAGACTTTTTCGGATTTTAAAGGAAGTGGATATAATTTCATACCCTCTCTCCTCCCGATTTCTAAAATAGCCTTCGTGCTCGTTTTTTCATTTTGACACCACCAACACGTCTCGTGGCCCATTTCTAACCTATAATCGAGACTTTTTGGGGTTTTAAAAGAAGTGGATATAATTTCATATCCTCTCTCCTCTCGATTTCTAAACGAGGCTTCGTGCTCGTTTTTTCGTTTTGACACCACCAACACGTCTCGTGGCCCATTTCTAACCTATAATCGAGACTTTTTCGGGTTTTAAAAGAAGTGGATATAATTTCATACCCTCTCTCCTCCCAATTTCTAAAATAGGCTTCGTGCTCGTTTTTTCGTTTTGACACCACCAACACGTCTCGTGGCCCATTTCTAACCTATAATCGAGACTTTTTCGGGTTTTAAAAGACGTGGATATAATTTCATACCCTCTCTCCTCTCGAATTCTAAAGGAGGCTTCGTGCTCGATTTTTCGTTTTGACACCACCAACACGTCCCGTGGCCCATTTGTAACCTATAATCGAGACTTTTTCGGATTTTAAAGGAAGTGGATATAATTTCATACCTTCTCTCCTCCCGATTTCTAAAATAGGCTTCGTGCTCGTTTTTTCATTTTGACACCACCAACATGTCTCGTGGCCCATTTCTAACCTATAATCGAGACTTTTTGGGGTTTTAAAGGAAGTGGATATAATTTCAGACCCTTTCTCCTCCCGATTTCTAAACGATGCTTCGTGCTCGTTTTTTCGTTTTGATACCACCAACACGTGTCGTGACCCATTTCTAACCTATAATCGAGATTTTTTTGGGTTTTAAAGGAAGTGCATATAATTTCATACCCTCTCTCCACCCGATTTCTAAATAAGGCTTCGTTCTCATTTTTTCGTTTTGACACCACCAACAGGTCTCGTGGCCCATTTTTAACCTATAATCGAGACTTTTTCGGGTTTTAAAAGACGTGGATATAATTTCATACCCTCTCTCCTCTCGAATTCTAAACGAGGCTTCGTGCTCGATTTTTCGTTTTGACACCACCAACACGTCCCGTGGCCCATTTGTAACCTATAATCGAGACTTTTTCGGATTTTAAAGGAAGTGGATATAATTTCATACCCTCTCTCCTCCCGATTTCTAAAATAGGCTTCGTGCTCGTTTTTTCATTTTGACACCACCAACACGTCTCGTGGCCCATTTCTAACCTATAATCGAGACTTATTGGGGTTTTAAAGGAAGTGGATATAATTTCAAATCCTCTCTCCTCTCGATTTCTAAACGAGGCTTCGTGCTCATTTTTTCGTTTTGACACCACCAACACGACCCGTGGCCCATTTGTAACCTATAATCGAGACTTTTTCGGGTTTTAAAGGAAGTGGATATAATTTCATACCCTCTCTCCTCCAGATTTGTAAAATAGGCTTCGTGCTCGTTTTTTCATTTTGACACCACCAACACGTCCCGTGGCCCATTTGTAACCTATAATCGAGACTTTTTGGGGTTTTAAAGGAAGTGGATATAATTTCATATCCTCTCTCCTCTCGATTTCCAAACGAGGCTTCGTAATCGTTTTTTCGTTCTGACACCACCGACACGTCCTATGGCCAATTTCTAACTTGTAATCGAGTCTTTTTCGAGTTTTAAAGGAAGTGGATATAATTTCATAACCTCTCTCCTCCCGATTTCTAAACGAGGCTTCGTGCTCGTTTTTTCAATTTGACACCACCAACACGTCTCTTGGCTCATTTCTAACCTATAATCGAGACATTTTCGGATTTTAAAGGAAGTAGATATAATTTCATACCCTCTCTCCTCCCAATTTCTAAACGAGGCTTCGTGCTCGTTTTTTCGTTTTGACACCACCAACACGTCTCGTGGCCCATTTCTAACCTATAATCGAGACTTTTTCGGGTTTTAAAAGAAGTGGATATAATTTCATACCCTCTCTCCTCCCAATTTCTAAAATAGGCTTCGTGCTCGTTTTTTCGTTTTGACACCACCAACACGTCTCGTGGTCCATTTCTAACCTATAATCGAGACTTTTTCGGGTTTTAAAAGACGTGGATATAATTTCATACCCTCTCTCCTCTCGAATTCTAAACGAGGCTTCGTGCTCGATTTTTCGTTTTGACACCACCAACACGTCCCGTGGCCCATTTGTAACCTATAATCGAGACTTTTTCGGATTTTAAAGGAAGTGGATATAATTTCATACCCTCTCTCCTCCCGATTTCTAAAATAGGCTTCGTGCTCGTTTTTTCATTTTGACACCACCAACATGTCTCGTGGCCCATTTGTAACCTATAATCGAGACTTTTTCGGATTTTAAAGGAAGTGGATATAATTTCATACCCTCTCTCCTCCCGATTTCTAAAATAGGCTTCGTGCTCGTTTTTTCATTTTGACACCACCAACACGTGTCGTGACCCATTTCTAACCTATAATCGAGATTTTTTTGGGTTTTAAAGGAAGTGCATATAATTTCATACCCTCTCTCCACCCGATTTCTAAATAAGGCTTCGTTCTCATTTTTTCGTTTTGACACCACCAACAGGTCTCGTGGCCCATTTTTAACCTATAATCGAGACTTTTTCGGGTTTTAAAAGACGTGGATATAATTTCATACCCTCTCTCCTCTCGAATTCTAAACGAGGCTTCGTGCTCGATTTTTCGTTTTGACACCACCAACACGTCCCGTGGCCCATTTGTAACCTATAATCGAGACTTTTTCGGATTTTAAAGGAAGTGGATATAATTTCATACCCTCTCTCCTCCCGATTTCTAAAATAGCCTTCGTGCTCGTTTTTTCATTTTGACACCACCAACACGTCTCGTGGCCCATTTCTAACCTATAATCGAGACTTTTTGGGGTTTTAAAAGAAGTGGATATAATTTCATATCCTCTCTCCTCTCGATTTCTAAACGAGGCTTCGTGCTCATTTTTTCGTTTTGACACCACCAACACCTCTCGAGGCCCATTTCTAACCTATAATCGAGATTTTTTCGAGTTTTAAAGGAAGTGGATATAATTTCATACCCTCTCGCCTCTCGATTTCAAAACGAGGCTTCGTGTTCGTTTTTTCGTTTTGACACCACCAGCACGTCTCGTGGCCCATTTCTAACCTATAATCAGGACCTTTTCGGGTTTTAAAGGTAGTGGATATAATTTCGTACCCTCTCTCCTCCCGATTTCTAAACGAGGCTTCGTGCTCGTTTTTTCATTTTGACACCACCAACAAGTCTCGTGGCCCATTTTTAACCTATAATAAAAACTTTCTCGGGTTTTAAAGGAAGTGGATATAATTTCATACCCTATCTCCACCCGAATTCTAAACGAGGCTTCGTGCTCATTTTTTCGTTTTGACACCACCAACACGACCCGTGGCCCATTTGTAACCTATAATCGAGACTTTTTCGGGTTTTAAAGGAAGTAGATATAATTTCATACCCTCTCTCCTCCAGATTTCTAAAATAGGCTTCGTGCTCGTTTTTTCATTTTGACACCACCAACACGTCTGGTGGCCCATTTCTAACCTATAATCGAGACTTTTTCGGGTTTTAAAGGAAGTGGATATAATTTCAGACCCTCTCTCGTCCCGATTTCTAAACTATGCTTCGTGCTCGTTTTTTCGTTTTTATACCACAAACACATCTCGTGGCTCATTTCTCACCTATAATCCATACTTTTTCAGGTTTTAAAGGAAATGGATATAATTTCATACCCTCTCTACTCCCGATTTCTAAAATAGGATTCGTGCTCGTTTTTTCGTTTTGACACCACCAATACGTCTCGAGGCCCATTTCTAACCTATAATCGAGATTTTTTCGAGTTTTAAAGGAAGTGGATATAATTTCATACCCTCTCGCCTCTCGATTTCAAAACGAGGCTTCGTGTTCGTTTTTTCGTTTTGACACCACCAGCACGTCTCGTGGCCCATTTCTAACCTATAATCAGGACCTTTTCGGGTTTTAAAGGTAGTGGATATAATTTCGTACCCTCTCTCCTCCCGATTTCTAAACGAGGCTTCGTGCTCGTTTTTTCATTTTGACACCACCAACAAGTCTCGTGGCCCATTTTTAACCTATAATAAAAACTTTCTCGGGTTTTAAAGGAAGTGGATATAATTTCATACCCTATCTCCACCCGAATTCTAAACGAGGCTTCGTGCTCATTTTTTCGTTTTGACACCACCAACACGACCCGTGGCCCATTTGTAACCTATAATCGAGACTTTTTCGGGTTTTAAAGGAAGTAGATATAATTTCATACCCTCTCTCCTCCAGATTTCTAAAATAGGCTTCGTGCTCGTTTTTTCATTTTGACACCACCAACACGTCTGGTGGCCCATTTCTAACCTATAATCGAGACTTTTTCGGGTTTTAAAGGAAGTGGATATAATTTCAGACCCTCTCTCGTCCCGATTTCTAAACTATGCTTCGTGCTCGTTTTTTCGTTTTTATACCACAAACACATCTCGTGGCTCATTTCTCACCTATAATCCATACTTTTTCAGGTTTTAAAGGAAATGGATATAATTTCATACCCTCTCTACTCCCGATTTCTAAAATAGGATTCGTGCTCGTTTTTTCGTTTTGACACCACCAACACGTCTCGTGGCCCATTTCTAACCTATAATCGAGACTTTTTCGGGTTTTAAAGGATGTGGATATAATTTCATACCCTCTCTCCTCCCGATTTCTAAACGAGGCTTCGTGCTCGTTTTTTCGTTTTCACACCACCAACATGTCTCGTGGCCCATTTCTAACCTATAATCGAGACTTTTTCGGGTATTAAAGGAAGTGGATATAATTTCATACCCTCTCTCCTCCCGATTTCTAAATGAGGCTTCGTCCTCGTTTTTTCGTTTTGACACCACCAACACGTCCCGTGGCCCATTTCTAATCTATAATGGAGACTTTTTCGGGTTTTAAAGGAAGTGGATATAATTTCATACCCTCTCTCCTCCCGATTTCTAAATGAGGCTTCGTGCTCGTTTTTTCGTTTTGACACCACAAACACGTCTCTTGGTTCATTTCTAACCTATAATCGAGCCTTTTTCGGATTTTAAAGGAAGTGGATATAATTTCATACCCTCTCTCCACCCGATTTCTAAACAAGGCTTCGTTCTCATTTTTTCGTTTTGACCCCACCAACAGGTCTCGTGGCCCATTTCTAACCTATAATCGAGACCTTTTCGGGTTTTAAAGGAAGTGGATATAATTTCATATCCTCTCTCCTCTCGATTTCTAAACGAGGCTTCGTGCTCATTTTTTCGTTTTGACACCACCAACACCTCTCGAGGCCCATTTCTAACCTATAATCGAGATTTTTTCGAGTTTTAAAGGAAGTGGATATAATTTCATACCCTCTCGCCTCTCGATTTCAAAACGAGGCTTCGTGTTCGTTTTTTCGTTTTGACACCACCAGCACGTCTCGTGGCCCATTTCTAACCTATAATCAGGACCTTTTCGGGTTTTAAAGGTAGTGGATATAATTTCGTACCCTCTCTCCTCCCGATTTCTAAACGAGGCTTCGTGCTCGTTTTTTCATTTTGACACCACCAACAAGTCTCGTGGCCCATTTTTAACCTATAATAAAAACTTTCTCGGGTTTTAAAGGAAGTGGATATAATTTCATACCCTATCTCCACCCGAATTCTAAACGAGGCTTCGTGCTCATTTTTTCGTTTTGACACCACCAACACGACCCGTGGCCCATTTGTAACCTATAATCGAGACTTTTTCGGGTTTTAAAGGAAGTAGATATAATTTCATACCCTCTCTCCTCCAGATTTCTAAAATAGGCTTCGTGCTCGTTTTTTCGTTTTGACACCACCAACACGTCTGGTGGCCCATTTCTAACCTATAATCGAGACTTTTTCGGGTTTTAAAGGAAGTAGATATAATTTCAGACCCTCTCTCGTCCCGATTTCTAAACTATGCTTCGTGCTCGTTTTTTCGTTTTGATACCAACAACACGTCCCGTGGCCCATTTGTAACCTATAATCGAAACTTTTTCGGGTTTTAAAGGAAGTGGATATAATTTCATACCCTCTCTCCTTCCGATTTCTAAACAAGGCTTCGTGCTCTTTTTTTCATTTTGACACCACAAACACATCTCGTGGCTCATTTCTCACCTATAATCCATACTTTTTCAGGTTTTACAGGAAATGGATATAATTTCATACCCTCTCTGCTTCCGATTTCTAAAATAGGCTTCGTGCTCGTTTTTTCATTTTGACACCACCAACACGTCTCGTGGCCCATTTCTAACCTATAATCGAGACTTTTTCGGGTTTTAAAGGATGTGGATATAATTTCATACCCTCTCTCCTCCCGATTTCTAAACGAGGCTTCGTGCTCGTTTTTTCGTTTTCACACCACCAACATGTCTCGTGGCCCATTTCTAACCTATAATCGAGACTTTTTCGGGTATTAAAGGAAGTGGATATAATTTCATACCCTCTCTCCTCCCGATTTCTAAATGAGGCTTCGTCCTCGTTTTTTCGTTTTGACACCACCAACACGTCCCGTGGCCCATTTCTAATCTATAATGGAGACTTTTTCGGGTTTTAAAGGAAGTGGATATAATTTCATACCCTCTCTCCTCCCGATTTCTAAATGAGGCTTCGTGCTCGTTTTTTCGTTTTGACACCACAAACACGTCTCTTGGTTCATTTCTAACCTATAATCGAGCCTTTTTCGGATTTTAAAGGAAGTGGATATAATTTCATACCCTCTCTCCTCCCGATTTCTAAACGAGGATTCGTGCTCGTTTTTTCGTTTTGACACCACAGACACGTCTCATGGCCCATTTCTAACCTATAATCGAGACTTTTTCGGGTTTTAAAGGAAGTGGATATAATTTCATACCCTCTCTCCTCCCGATTTCTAAACGAGGCTTCGTGCTCGTTTTTTCATTTTGACACCACCAACACGTCTCGTGGCCCATTTCTAACCTATAATTGAGACTTTTTCGGGTTTTAAAGGACGTGGATATAATTTCATACCCTCTCTCCTCCCGAATTCTAAACGAGGCTTAATGCTCGTTTTTTCATTTTGAAACCACCAATATATCTCGTGGCCAATTTATAACCTATAATCCAGACTTTTTCGGATTTTAAAGGTAGTGGATATAATTGATACCCTCTCCCCTCCCGATTTCTAAATGAGGCTTTGTGCTTGTTTTTTCGTTTTGACACCACCAACACGTCCCGTGACCCATTTTTAATCTATAATGGAGACTTTTTCGGGTTTTAAAGGAAGTGGATATAATTTCATACACTCTCTCCTCCCGATTTCTAAATGAGGCGTCGTGCTCGTTTTTTCATTTTGACACCACAAACACGTCTCTTGGTTCATTTCTAACCTATAATCGAGACTTTTTCGGATTGTAAAGGAAGTGGATATAATTTCATACCCTCTCTCCTCCCGATTTCTAAACGAGGCTTCGTGCTCGTTTTTTCGTTTTGACACCACCAACACGTATCGTGGCCCATTTCTAACATATAATCGAGACTTTTTCGGGTTTTAAAAGAAGTGGATATAATTTCATACCCTCTCTCCTCCCAATTTCTAAAATAGGCTTCGTGCTCATTTTTTCGTTTTGACACCACCAACACGTCCCGTGGACCATTTGTAACCTATAATCGAGACTTTTTCGAGTTTTAAAGGAACTGGATATAATTTCATACCCTCTCTCCTCCAGATTTCTAAAATAGGCTTCGTGCTCGTTTTTTCGTTTTGACACCACCAACACGTCTCGTGGCCCATTTCTAACCTATAATCGAGACTTTTTCAGATTTTAAAGGACGTGGATATAATTTCATACCCTCTCTCCTCCCGAATTCTAAACGAGGCTTCGTGCAAGTTTTTTCGTTTTGACACCACCAACACGTCCCGTGGCCCATTTGTAACCTATAATCCATACTTTTTCAGGTTTTAAAGGAAACGGATATAATTTCATACTCTCTCTCCTCCTGATTTCTAAAATAGGCTTCGTGATCATTTTTTCGTTTTGACACCACCAAGACGTCTCGTGGCCCATTTCTAACCTATAATCGAGACTTTTTCGGGTTTTAAAGGATGTGGATATAATTTTTATACCCTCTCTCCTCCCGATTTCTAAATGAGGCTTCGTGCTCGTTTTTTCGTTTTGACACACCAACACGTCTCGTGGCCCATTTCTAACCTATAATGGAGACTTTTTGGGGTTTTAAAGGAAGTGGATATAATTTCAGACCCTTTCTCCTCCCGATTTCTAAACGATGCTTCGTGCTCGTTTTTTCGTTTTGATACCACCAACACGTGTCGTGACCCATTTCTAACCTATAATCGAGATTTTTTCGGGTTTTAAAGGATGTGCATATAATTTCATACCCTCTCTCCGCCCGATTTCTAAACGAGGCTTCGTTCTCATTTTTTCGTTTTGACACCACCAACAGGTCTCGTGGCCCATTTCTAACCTATAATCGAGACCTCTTCGGGTTTTAAAGGAAGTGGATATAATTTCATATCCTCTCTCCTCTCGATTTCTAAACGAGGCTTCATGCTCGTTTTTTCATTTTGACACCACCAACACGTTTCGAGGCCCATTTCTAACCTATAATCGAGATTTTTTCGAGTTTTAAAGGAAGTGGATATAATTTCATGCCCTCTCGCCTCCCGATTTCAAAACGAGGCTTCGTGATTGTTTTTTCGTTTTGACACCACCAGCACGTCTCGTGGCCCATTTCTAACCTATAATCAGGACCTTTTCGGGTTTTGAAGGTAGTGGATATAATTTCGTACCCTCTCTCCTCCCGATTTCTAAACGAGGCTTCGTGCTCGTTTTTTCATTTTGACACCACTAACAAGTCTCGTGGCCCATTTGTAACCTATAATCGAGACTTTTTTGGGTTTTAAAGGAAGTGGATATAATTTCATACCCTCTCTCCTCTCGATTTCTAAAATAGGCTTCGTGCTCGTTTTTTCGTTTTCACATCACCAACACGTCTCGTGTCTCATTTCTAACCTATAATCGAGACTTTTTCGGGTTTTAAAGGAAGTGGATATAATTTTAGACCCTTTCTCCTCCCGATTTCTAAACTATGCTTCGTGCTCGTTTTTTCGTTTTGATACCACCAACACGTGTCGTGACCCATTTCTAACCTTTAATCGAGATTTTTCATATAATATCGATTATAGGTTAGAAATGGGTTTAAAAGACTTTTTGAGTATTAAAGGAAGTGGATAATTATATCCACCACCAACACGTATCGTGGCCAATTTCTAACCTATAATCCAGACTTTTTCGGGTTTTAAAGGAAGTGGATATAATTTCATACCCTCTCACCTCCCGATTTCTAAATGAGGCTTCGTGCTCGTTTTTTCGTTTTGACACTACCAACACGTTCCGTGGCCCATTTTTAATCTATAATGGAGACTTTTGCGGGTTTTACAGAAAGTGGATATAATTTCATATCCTCTCTCCTCCCGATTTCTGAATGAGGCTTCGTGCTCGTTTTTTCGTTTTGACACCACAAACACGTCTCTTGGTTCATTTCTAACCTATAATCGAGACTTTTTCGGGTTTTAAAGGAAGTGGATATAATTTCATACCCTCTCTCCTCCCTATTTCTAAACGAGGATTCGTGCTCGTTTTTTCGTTTTGACACCACCAACACGTCTCGTGGCCCATTTCTAACCTATAATCGAGACTTTTTTGGGTTTTAAAGGAAGTGGATATAATTTCAGACCCTTTCTCCTCCTGATTTCTAATCGATGCTTCGTGCTCGTTTTTTCGTTTTGATACCACCAACACGTGTCGTGACCCATTTCTAACCTATAATCGAGATTTTTTCGGGTTTTAAAGGAAGTGCATATAATTTCATACCCTCTCTCCTCCCGAATTCTAAACGAGGCTTCGTTCTCATTTTTTCGTTTTGACACCACCAACAGGTCTCGTGGCCCATTTCTAACCTATAATCGAGACCTTTTCGGGTTTTAAAGGAAGTGGATATAATTTCATACCCTCTCTCCTCCCGATTTCTAAACGAGGCTTCGTGCTCGTTTTTTCATTTTGACACCACCAACACGTCTCGTGGCGCATTTCTAACCTATAATCGAGACCTTTTCGAGTTTTAAAGGAAGTGGATATAATTTCATACCATCTCTCCACCCGATTTCTAAATGAGGCTTCGTGCACGTTTTTTCGTTTTGACACCACCAACACGTCTCGAGGCCCATTTCTAACCTATAATCGAGACTTTTTCGAGTTTTAAAGGAATTGGATATAATTTCATACCCTCTCGCCTCCCGATTTCAAAACGAGGCTTCGTGCTCATTTTTTCGTTTTGACACCACCAGCACGTCTCGTGGCCCATTTCTAATCTATAATTGAGACATTTTCGGGTTTTAAAGGACGTGGATATAATTTCATACCCTCTCTCCTCCCGAATTCTAAACGAGGCTTCGTGCTCGTTTTTTCATTTTGACACCACCAACACGTCCCGTGGCCCATTTGTAACCTATAATCGAGACTTTTTCGGGTTTTAAAGGAAGTGGATATAATTTCATACCCTCTCTCCTCCCGATTTCCAAACGAGGCTTCGTAATCATTTTTTCGTTCGGACACCACCGACACGTCCTGTGGCCAATTTCTAACTTGTAATCGAGACTTTTTCGGGTTTTAAAGGAAGTGGATATATTTTCATAACCTCTCTCCTCCCGATTTCTAAACGAGGCTTTGTGCTCGTTTTTTCAATTTGACACCACCAACACGTCTATTGGCTCATTTCTAACCTATAATCGAGACTTTTTCGGATTTTAAAGGAAGTAGATATAATTTCATACCTTCTCTCCTCCCGATTTCTAAACGAGGCTTCGTGCTCGTTTTTTCGTTTTGACACCACCAACACGTCTAGTTGCCCATTTCTAACCTATAATCGAGACTTTTTTGGGTTTTAAAAGAAGTGAATATAATTTCATACCCTCTCTCCTCCCAATTTCTAAAATAGGCTTCGTGCTCGTTTTTTCATTTTGACACCACCAACACGTCTCGTGGCCCATTTCTAACCTATAATCGAGACTTTTTCGGGTTTTAAAAGACTTGGATATAATTTCATACCCTCTCTCCTCTCGAATTCTAAACGAGGCTTCGTGCTCGTTTTTTCGTTTTGACACCACCAACACGTCCCGTGGCCCATTTGTAACCTATAATCGAGACTTTTTCGGGTTTTAAAGGAAGTGGATATAATTTCATACCCTCTTCCTCCCGATTTCCAAACGAGGCTTCGTAATCATTTTTTCGTTCGGACACCACCGACACGTCCTGTGGCCAATTTCTAACTTGTAATCGAGACTTTTTCGGGTTTTAAAGGAAGTGGATATAATTTCATAACCTCTCTCCTCCCGATTTCAAAACGAGGCTTTGTACTCGTTTTTTCAATTTGACACCACCAACACGTCTCTTGGCTCATTTCTAACCTATAATCGAGACTTTTTCGGATTTTAAAGGAAGTAGATATAATTTCATACCCTCTCTCCTCCCGATTTCTAAACGAGGCTTCGTGCTCATTTTTTCGTTTTGACACCACCAACACGTCCCGTGGCCCATTTGTAACCTATAATCGAGACTTTTTCGTGTTTTAAAGGAAGTGGATATAATTTCATACCCACTCTCCTCCCGATTTCCAAACGAGGCTTCGTAATCATTTTTTCGTTCGGACACCACCGACACGTCCTGTGGCCAATTTCTAACTTGTAATCGAGACTTTTTCTGGTTTTAAAGGAAGTGGATATAATTTCATAACCTCTCTCCTCCCGATTTCTAAACGAGGCTTTGTACTCGTTTTTTCAATTTGACACCACCAACACGTCTCTTGGCTCATTTCTAACCTATAATCGAGACTTTTTCGGATTTTAAAGGAAGTAGATATAATTTCTTACCCTCTCTCCTCCCGATTTCTAAACGAGGCTTCGTGCTCATTTTTTCGTTTTGACACCACCAACACGTCCCGTGGACCATTTGTAACCTATAATCGAGACTTTTTCGAGTTTTAAAGGAACTGGATATAATTTCATACCCTCTCTCCTCCAGATTTCTAAAATAGGCTTCGTGCTCGTTTTTTCGTTTTGACACCACCAACACGTCTCGTGGCCCATTTCTAACCTATAATCGAGACTTTTTCGGGTTTTAAAGGAAGTGGATATAATTTCAGACCCTCTCTCATCCCGATTTCTAAACTATGCTTCGTGCTCGTTTTTTCATTTTGACACCACCAACACGTCTCGTGGCCCATTTGTAACCTATAATCGAGACTTTTTCGGGTTTTAAAGGAAGTGGATATAATTTCATACCCTCTCTCCTTCCTATTTCTAAACAAGGCTTCGTGCTCTTTTTTTCATTTTGACACCACTAACATATCTCGTGGCTCATTTCTCACCTATAATCCATACTTTTTCTGGTTTTAAAGGAAATGGATATAATTTCATACCCTCTCTGCTCCCGATTTCTAAAATAGGCTTCGTGCTCGTTTTTTTCGTTTTGACACCACCAACACATCTCGTGGCCCATTTCTAACCTATAATCGAGACTTTTTCGTGTTTTAAAGGATGTGGATATAATTTCATACCCTCTCTCCTCCCGATTTCTAAACGAGGCTTCGTGCTCATTTTTTCGTTTTGACACCACCAACATGTCTCGTGGCCCATTTCTTACCTATAATCGAGACTTTTTCGAGTATTAAAGGAAGTGGATATAATTTCATACCCTCTCTCCTCCCGATTTCTAAATGAGGCTTCGTCCTCGTTTTTTCGTTTTGACACCACCAATATATCCCGTGGCCAATTTCAAACCTATAATCTAGACTTTTTCGAGTTTTTAAGGAAGTGGATATAATTTCATACCCTCTCCCCTCCCGATTTCTAAATGAGGCATCGTGCTCGTTTTTTCGTTTTGACACCACCAACACGTCCCGTGGCCCATTTCTAATCTATAATGGAGACTTTTTCTAGTTTTAAAGGAAGTGGATATAATTTCATACTCTCTCTCCTCTCGATTTCTAAATGAGGCTTCGTGCTCGTTTTTTCGTTTTGACACCACAAACACGTCTCATGGCCCATTTCTAACCTATAATCGAGACTTTTTCGGGTTTTAAAGGAAGTGGATATAATTTCATACCCTCTCTCCTCCCGATTTCTAAACGAGGCTTCGTGCTCGTTTTTTCATTTTGACACCACCAACACATCTCGTGGCCCATTTCTAACCTATAATCGAGACTTTTTCGGGTTTTAAAAGAAGTGGATATAATTTCATACCCTCTCTCCTCCCAATTTCTAAAATAGGCTTCGTGCTCGTTTTTTCGTTTTGACACCACCAACACGTCTCGTGGCCCATTTCTAACCCATAATCGAGACTTTTTCGGGTTTTAAAGGAAGTGGATATAATTTCATACCCTCTCTCCTCCCGATTTCTAAACGAGGCTTCGTGCTCGTTTTTTCGTTTTGACACCACCAACACGTCTCGTGGCCCATTTCTAACATATAATCGAGACTTTTTCGGGTTTTAAAGGACGTGGATACAATTTCATACCCTCTCTCCTCCCGAATTCTAAACGAGGCTTAATGCTCGTTTTTTCATTTTAACACCACCAATATATCCCGTGGCCAATTTATAACCTATAATCCAGACTTTTTCGGGTTTTAAAGGTAGTGGATATAATTGATACCCTCTCCCCTCCCGATTTCTAAATGAGGCTTCGTGCTTGTTTTTTCGTTTTGACACCACCAACACGTCCCGTGGCCCATTTTTAATCTATAATGGAGACTTTTTCGGGTTTTAAAGGAAGTGGATATAATTGCATACCCTCTCTCCTCCCGATTTCTAAATGAGGCGTCGTGCTCGTTTTTTCGTTTTGACACCGCAAACACGTCTCTTGGTTCATTTCTAACCTATAATCGAGACTTTTTCGGATTGTAAAGGAAGTGGATATAATTTCATACCCTCTCTCCTCCCGATTTCTAAACGAGCATTCGTGCTCGTTTTTTAATTTTGACACCACCAACACGTCTCGTGGCTCATTTCTAACCTATAATCGAGACTTTTTTGGATTTTAAAGGAAGTGGATATAATTTAATACCCTCTCTCCTCCCGATTTCTAAACGAGGCTTCGTGCTCGTTTTTTCGTTTTGACACCACCAAAACGTCTCGTGGCCCATTTCTAACCTATAATCGAGACTTTTTCGGGTTTTAAAAGAAGTGGATATAATTTCATACCCTCTCTCCTCCCAATTTCTAAAATAGGCTTCGTGCTCGTTTTTTCGTTTTGACATCACCAACACGTCTCGTGGCCCATTTCTAACCTATAATCGAGACTTTTTCGGATTTTAAAGGACGTGGATATAATTTCATACCCTCTCTCCTCCCGAATTCTAAACGAGGCTTCGTGCTCGTTTTTTCGTTTTGACACCACCAACACGTCCCGTTTGTATCCTATAATCCATACTTTTTCAGGTTTTAAAGGAAACGGATATAATTTCATACCCTCTCTCCTCCCGATTTCTAAAATAGGCTTCGTGATCATTTTTTCGTTTTGACACCACCAACACGTCTCGTGGCCCATTTTAACCTATAATCGAGACTTTTTCGGGTTTTAAAGGATGTGGATATAATTTCATAGCCTCTCTCCTCCCGATTTCTAAATGAGGCTTCGTGCTCGTTTTTTCGTTTTGACACCACCAACACGTCTCGTGGCCCATTTCTAACCTATAATCGAGACTTTTTGGGGTTTTAAAGGAAGTGGATATAATTTCAGACCCTTTCTCCTCCCGATTTCTAAACGATGCTTCGTGCTCGTTTTTTCGTTTTGATACCACCAACACGTGTCGTGACCCATTTCTAACCTATAATCGAGATTTTTTCGGGTTTTAAAGGAAGTGCATATAATTTCATACCCTCTCTCCACCCGATTTCTAAACGAGGCTTCGTTCTCATTTTTTCATTTTGACACCACCAACAGGTCTCGTGGCCCATTTCTAACCTATAATCGAGACCTTTTCGGGTTGTAAAGGAAGTGGATATAATTTCATACCCTCTCTCCTCCAGATTTCTAAAATAGGCTTCGTGCTCGTTTTTTCATTTTGACACCACCAACACGTCCCGTGGCCCATTTGTAACCTATAATCGAGACTTTTTGGGGTTTTAAAGGAAGTTGATATAATTTCATACCCTCTCTCCTCTCGATTTCCAAACGAGGCTTCGTGCTCGTTTTTTCATTTTGACACCACCAACAAGTCCCGTGGCCCATTTGTAACCTATAATCGAGACTTTTTTGGGTTTTAAAGGAAGTGGATATAATTTCATACCCTCTCTCCTCCCGATTTCTAAAATAGTCTTCGTGCTCGTTTTTTCGTTTTGACACCACCAACACGTCTCGTGTCCCATTTCTAACCTATAATCAAGACTTTTTCGGGTTTTAAAGGAAGTGGATATAATTTTAGACCCTTTCTCCTCCCGATTTCTAAACTATGCTTCGTGCTCGTTTTTTCATTTTGATACCACCAACAAGTGTCGTGACCCATTTCTAACCTTTAATCGAGATTTTTCATATAATTTCGATTATAGGTTAGAAATGGGTTTAAAGGACTTTTTGAGTTTTAAAGGAAGTGGATAATTATATCCACCACCAACACGTATCGTGGCCAATTTCTAACCTATAATCCAGACTTTTTCGGGTTTTAAAGGAAGTGGATATAATTTCATACCCTCTCACCTCCCGATTTCTAAATGAGGCTTCGTGCTCGTTTTTTCGTTTTGATACTACCAACACGTTCCGTGGCCCATTTTTAATCTATAATGGAGACTTTTGCGGGTTTTACAGAAAGTGGATATAATTTCATATCCTCTCTCCTCCCGATTTCTGAATGAGGCTTCGTGCTCGTTTTTTCGTTTTGACACCACAAACACGTCTCTTGGTTCATTTCTAACCTATAATCGAGACTTTTTCGGGTTTTAAAGGAAGTGGATATAATTTCATACCCACTCTCCTCCCGATTTCTAAACGAGGATTCGTGCTCGTTTTTTCCTTTTGACACCACCAACACGTCTCGTGGCCTATTTCTAACCTATAATCGAGACTTTTTCGGGTTTTAAAGGAAGTGGATATAATTTCAGACCCTTTCTCCTCCTGATTTCTAATCGATGCTTCGTGCTCGTTTTTTCGTTTTGATACCACCAACACGTGTCGTGACCCATTTCTAACCTATAATCGAGATTTTTTCGGGTTTTAAAGGAAGTGCATATAATTTCATACCCTCTCTCCTCCTGAATTCTAAACGAGGCTTCGTTCTCATTTTTTCGTTTTGACACCACCAACAGGTCTCGTGGCCCATTTCTAACCTATAATCGAGACATTTTCGGGTTTTAAAGGAAGTGGATATAATTTCATACCCTCTCTCCTCCCGATTTCTAAACGAGGCTTCGTGCTCGTTTTTTCGTTTTGACACCAGCAACACGTCTCGTGGCCCATTTCTAACCTTTAATCGAGACTTTTTCGGGTTTTAAAGGAAGTAGATATAATTTCAGACCCTTTCTCCTCCCGATTTCTAAACGATGCTTCGTGCTCATTTTTTCGTTTTGATACCACCAACACGTGTCGTGACCCATTTCTAACCTATAATCGAGATTTTTTCGAGTCTTAAAGGAAGTGCATATAATTTCATACCCTCTCTCCTCCCGATTTCTAAACGAGGCTTCGTTCTCATTTTTTCATTTTGACACCACCAACAGGTCTCGTGGCCCATTTCTAACCTATAATCGAGACCTTTTCGGGTTTTAAAGGAAGTGGATATAATTTCATACCCTCTCTCCTCCCGATTTCTGAACGAGGCTTCGTGCTCGTTTTTTCGTTTTGACACCACCAACACGTCTCGTGGCCCATTTCTAACCTATAATCGAGACTTTTTCGGGTTTTAAAGGACGTGGATATAATTTCATACCCTCTCTCCTCCCGAATTCTAAACGAGGCTTAATGCTCGTTTTTTCATTTTGACACCACCAATATATCCCGTGGCCAATTTATAACCTATAATCCAGACTTTTTCGGGTTTTAAAGGTAGTGGATATAATTGATACCCTCTCCCCTCCCGATTTCTAAATGAGGCTTCGTGCTTGTTTTTTCGTTTTGACACCACCAACACGTCCCGTGGCCCATTTTTAATCTATAATGGAGACTTTTTCGGGTTTTAAAGGAAGTGGATATAATTGCATACCCTCTCTCCTCCCGATTTCTAAATGAGGCGTCGTGCTCGTTTTTTCGTTTTGACACCACAAACACGTCTCTTGGTTCATTTCTAACCTATAATCGAGACTTTTTCGGATTGTAAAGGAAGTGGATATAATTTCATACCCTCTCTCCTCCAGATTTCTAAACGAGGATTCGTGCTCGTTTTTTCGTTTTGACACCACCAACACGTCTCGTGGCTCATTTCTAACCTATAATCGAGACTTTTTCGGATTTTAAAGGAAGTGGATATAATTTAATACCCTCTCTCCTCCCGATTTCTAAACGAGGCTTCGTGCTCGTTTTTTCGTTTTGACACCACCAACACGTCTCGTGGCCCATTTCTAACCTATAATCGAGATTTTTTCGGGTTTTAAAGGAAGTGCATATAATTTCATACCCTCTCTCCTCCCGATTTCTAAACGAGGCTTCGTTCTCATTTTTTCGTTTTGACACCACCAACAGGTCTCGTGGCCCATTTCTAACCTATAATCGAGACCTTTTCGGGTTTTAAAGTAAGTGGATATAATTTCATACCCTCTCTCCTCCCGATTTCTAAACGAGGCTTTGTGCTCGTTTTTTCGTTTTGACACCACCAACATGTCTCGAGGCCCATTTCTAACCTATCATCGAGACTTTTTCGAGTTTTAAAGGAATTGGATATAATTTAATACCCTCTCGCCTCCCGATTTCAAAACGAGGCTTCGTGCTCATTTTTTCGTTTTGACACCACCAGCACCTCTCGTGGCCCATTTATAACCTATAATCGGGACTTTTTCGGGTTTTAAAAGAAGTGGAGATAATTTCATACCCTCTCTCCTCCCAATTTCTAAAATTGGCTTCGTGCTCGTTTTTTCGTTCTAACACCACCAACACGTCTCTGGCCCATTTCTAACCTATTATCGAGACCTTTACGGGTTTTAAAGGAAGTGGATATAATTTCATACCCTCTCTCCTCCCGATTTCTAAACGAGGCTTCGTGCTCGTTTTTTCGTTTTGACACCAGCAACACGTCTCGTGGCCCATTTCTAACCTATAATCGAGACTTTTTCGGGTTTTAATGGAAGTAGATATAATTTCAGACCCTTTCTCCTCCCGATTTCTAAACGATGCTTCGTGCTTATTTTTTCATTTTGATACCACCAACACGTGTCGTGACCCATTTCTAACCTATAATCGAGATTTTTTCGGGTTTTAAAGGAAGTGCATATAATTTCATACCCTCTCTCCTCCCGATTTCTAAACGAGGCTTCGTTCTCATTTTTTCGTTTTGACACCACCAACAGGTCTCGTGGCCCATTTCTAACCTATAATCGAGACCTTTTCGGGTTTTAAAGGAAGTGAATATAATTTCATGCCCTCTCTCCTCCCGATTTCTAAACGAGGCTTCGTGCTCCTTTTTTCATTTTGACACCACCAACACGTCTCGAGGCCCATTTCTAACCTATAATCGAGACTTTTTCGAGTTTTAAAGGAATTGGATATAATTTCATACCCTCTCGCCTCCCAATTTCAAAACGAGGCTTCGTGCTCATTTTTTCGTTTTGACACCAGCAGCACGTCTAGTGGCCCATTTCTAACCTATAATCGGGACTTTTTCGGGTTTTAAAAGAAGTGGAGATAATTTCATACCCTCTCTCCTCCCAATTTCTAAAATAGGCTTCGTGCTCGTTTTTTCGTTTTGACACCACCAACACGTCTCGTGGGCCATTTCTAACCTATAATTGAGACTTTTTTGGGTTTTAAAGGACGTGGATATAATTTCATACCCTCTCTCCTCCCGAATTCTAAACGAGGCTTCGTGCTCGTTTTTTCGTTTTGACACCACCAACACGTCCCGTGGTCTATTTGTAACCTATAATTGAGACTTTTTCGGCTTTTAAAGGAAGTGGATATAATTTCATACCCTCTCTCCTCCCGATTTCTAAACGAGGCTTCGTAATCATTTTTTCGTTCTGACACCACCGACAGTTCCTGTTGCCAATTTCTAACATGTAACCGAGACTTTTTCGGGTTTTAAAGGAAGTGGATATAATTTCATAACCTCTCTCCTCCCGATTTCTAAACGAGGCTTCGTGCTCGTTTTTTCAATTTGACACCACCAACACGTCTCTTGGCTCATTTCTAACCTATAATCGAGACTTTTTCGGATTTTAAAGGAAGTAGATATAATTTCATACCCTCTCTCCTCCCGATTTCTAAACGAGGCTTCGTGCTCATTTTTTTCATTTTTACACCACCAACACGTCCCGTGGCCCATTTGTAACCTATAATCGAGACTTTTTTGGGTTTTAAAGGAAGTGGATATAATTTCATAACCTCTCTCCTCCCGATTTCTAAACGAGGCTTCGTGCTCGTTTTTTCAATTTGACACCACCAACACGTCTCTTGGCTCATTTCTAACCTATAATCGAGACTTTTTCGGATTTTAAAGGAAGTAGATATAATTTCATACCCTCTCTCCTCCCGATTTCTAAGCGAGGCTTCGTGCTCATTTTTTTCATTTTTACACCACCAACACGTCCCGTGGCCCATTTGTAACCTATAATCGAGACTTTTTCGGATTTTAAAGGAAGTAGATATAATTTCGTACCCTCTCTCATCCAGATTTCTAAACGAGGCTTCGTGCTCGTTTTTTTATTTTGACACCACCAACAAGTCTTGTGGCCCATTTTTAACCTATAATCAAAACTTTCTCGGGTTTTAAAGGAAGTAGATATAATTTCATACCCAATCTCCACCCGAATTCTAAACGAGGCTTCGTGCTCATTTTTTTCATTTTTACACCACCAACACGTCCCGTGGCCCATTTGTAACCTATAATCGAGACTTTTTTGGGTTTTAAAGGAAGTGAATATAATTTCATACCCTCTCTCCTCCCGATTTCCTAACGAGGCTTCGTAATCATTTTTTCATTCTGACACCACCGACACGTCCTGTGGCCAATTTCTAACATGTAACCGAGACTTTTTCGGATTTTAAAGGAAGTGGATATAATTTCATAACCTCTCTCCTCCCGATTTCTAAACGAGGCTTCGTGCTCGTTTTTTCAATTTGACACCACCAACACGTCTCTTGGCTCATTTCTAACCTATAATCGAGACTTTTTCGGATTTTAAAGGAAGTAGATATAATTTCATACCCTCTCTCCTCCCGATTTCTAAACGAGGCATCGTGCTCGTTTTTTCGTTTTGACACCACCAACACGTCGCGTGGCCCATTTCTAACCTATAATCGAGACTTTTTCGGGTTTTAAAAGAAGTGGATATAATTTCATACCCTCTCTCCTCTCAATTTCTAAAATAGGCTTCGTGCTCGTTTTTTTGTTTTGACACCACCAACACGTCTCGTGGCCCATTTCTAACCTATAATCGAGACTTTTTCGGGTTTTAAAAGACGTGGATATAATTTCATACCCTCTCTCCTCTCGAATTCTAAACGAGGCTTCGTGCTCGTTTTTTCATTTTGACACCACCAACACGTCCCGTGGCCCATTTGTAACCTATAATCGAGACTTTTTCGGATTTCAAAGGAAGTAGATATAATTTCATACCCTCTCTCCTCCCGATTTCTAAAATAGGCTTCGTGCTGGTTTTTTCATTTTGACACCACTAACACGTCTCGTGGCCCATTTCTAACCTATAATCGAGACTTTTTGGGGTTTTAAAGGAAGTGGATATAATTTCAGACCCTTTCTCCTCCCGATTTCTAAACGATGCTTCGTGCTCGTTTTTTCGTTTTGATACCACCAACACGTGTCGTGACCCATTTCTAACCTATAATCGAGATTTTTTTGGGTTTTAAAGGAAGTGCATATAATTTCATACCCTCTCTCCACCCGATTTCTAAACGAGGCTTCGTTCTCATTTTTTCGTTTTGACACCACCAACAGGTCTCGTGGCCCATTTCTAACCTATAATCGAGACCTTTTCGGGTTTTAAAGGAAGTGGATATAATTTCATATCCTCTCTCCTCTCGATTTCTAAACGAGGCTTCGTGCTCGTTTTTTCGTTTTGACACCACCAACACCTCTCGAGGCCCATTTCTAACCTATAATCGAGATTTTTTCGAGTTTTAAAGGAAGTGGATATAATTTCATACCCTCTCGCCTACCGATTTCAAAACGAGGCTTCGTGCTCGTTTTTTCGTTTTGACACCACCAGCACGTCTCGTAGCCCATTTCTAACCTATAATCGAGACTTTTTCGGGTTTTAAAGGACGTGGATATAATTTCATACCCTCTCTCCTCCCGAATTCTAAACGAGGCTTAATGCTCGTTTTTTCATTTTGACACCACCAATATATCCCGTGGCCAATTAATAACCTATAATCCAGACTTTTTCGGGTTTTAAAGGTAGTGGATATAATTGATACCCTCTCCCCTCCCGATTTCTAAATGAGGCTTCGTGCTTGTTTTTTCGTTTTGACACCACCAACACGTCCCGTGGCCCATTTTTAATCTATAATGGAGACTTTTTCGGGTTTTAAAGGAAGTGGATATAATTGCATACCCTCTCTCCTCCCGATTTCTAAATGAGGCGTCGTGCTCGTTTTTTCGTTTTGACACCACAAACACGTCTCTTGGTTCATTTCTAACCTATAATCGAGACTTTTTCGGATTGTAAAGGAAGTGGATATAATTTCATACCCTCTCTCCTCCAGATTTCTAAACGAGGATTCGTGCTCGTTTTTTCGTTTTGACACCACCAACACGTCTCGTGGCTCATTTCTAACCTATAATCGAGACTTTTTCGGATTTTAAAGGAAGTGGATATAATTTAATACCCTCTCTCCTCCCGATTTCTAAACGAGGCTTCGTGCTCGTTTTTTCGTTTTGACACCACCAACACGTCTCGTGGCCCATTTCTAACCTATAATCGAGATTTTTTCGGGTTTTAAAGGAAGTGCATATAATTTCATACCCTCTCTCCTCCCGATTTCTAAACGAGGCTTCGTTCTCATTTTTTCGTTTTGACACCACCAACAGGTCTCGTGGCCCATTTCTAACCTATAATCGAGACCTTTTCGGGTTTTAAAGTAAGTGGATATAATTTCATACCCTCTCTCCTCCCGATTTCTAAATGAGGCTTTGTGCTCGTTTTTTCGTTTTGACACCACCAACATGTCTCGAGGCCCATTTCTAACCTATCATCGAGACTTTTTCAAGTTTTAAAGGAATTGGATATAATTTAATACCCTCTCGCCTCCCGATTTCAAAACGAGGCTTCGTGCTCGTTTTTTCGTTTTGACACCACCAGCACCTCTCGTGGCCCATTTATAACCTATAATCGGGACTTTTTCTGGTTTTAAAAGAAGTGGAGATAATTTCATACCCTCTCTCCTCCCAATTTCTAAAATAGGCTTCGTGCTCGTTTTTTCGTTCTAACACCACCAACACGTCTCTGGCCCATTTCTAACCTATTATCGAGACCTTTTCGGGTTTTAAAGGAAGTGGATATAATTTCATACCCTCTCTCCTCCCGATTTCTAAACGAGGCTTCGTGCTCGTTTTTTCGTTTTGACACCACCAACACGTCTCGTGGCCCATTTCTAACCTATAATCGAGACTTTTTCGTATTTTAAAGGATGTGGATATAATTTCATACCCTCTCTCCTCCCGATTTCTAAACGAGGCTTCGTGCTCGTTTTTTCGTTTTGACACCACCAAAACGTCTCGTGGCCCATTTCTAACCTATAATCGAGACTTTTTCGGGTTTTAAAAGAAGTGGATATAATTTCATACCCTCTCTCCTCCCAATTTCTAAAATAGGCTTCGTGCTCGTTTTTTCGTTTTGACATCACCAACACGTCTCGTGGCCCATTTCTAACCTATAATCGAGACTTTTTCGGATTTTAAAGGACGTGGATATAATTTCATACCCTCTCTCCTCCCGAATTCTAAACGAGGCTTCGTGCTCGTTTTTTCGTTTTGACACCACCAACACGTCCCGTTTGTATCCTATAATCCATACTTTTTCAGGTTTTAAAGGAAACGGATATAATTTCATACCCTCTCTCCTCCCGATTTCTAAAATAGGCTTCGTGATCATTTTTTCGTTTTGACACCACCAACACGTCTCGTGGCCCATTTTAACCTATAATCGAGACTTTTTCGGGTTTTAAAGGATGTGGATATAATTTCATAGCCTCTCTCCTCCCGATTTCTAAATGAGGCTTCGTGCTCGTTTTTTCGTTTTGACACCACCAACACGTCTCGTGGCCCATTTCTAACCTATAATCGAGACTTTTTGGGGTTTTAAAGGAAGTGGATATAATTTCAGACCCTTTCTCCTCCCGATTTCTAAACGATGCTTCGTGCTCGTTTTTTCGTTTTGATACCACCAACACGTGTCGTGACCCATTTCTAACCTATAATCGAGATTTTTTCGGGTTTTAAAGGAAGTGCATATAATTTCATACCCTCTCTCCACCCGATTTCTAAACGAGGCTTCGTTCTCATTTTTTCATTTTGACACCACCAACAGGTCTCGTGGCCCATTTCTAACCTATAATCGAGACCTTTTCGGGTTGTAAAGGAAGTGGATATAATTTCATACCCTCTCTCCTCCAGATTTCTAAAATAGGCTTCGTGCTCGTTTTTTCATTTTGACACCACCAACACGTCCCGTGGCCCATTTGTAACCTATAATCGAGACTTTTTGGGGTTTTAAAGGAAGTTGATATAATTTCATACCCTCTCTCCTCTCGATTTCCAAACGAGGCTTCGTGCTCGTTTTTTCATTTTGACACCACCAACAAGTCCCGTGGCCCATTTGTAACCTATAATCGAGACTTTTTTGGGTTTTAAAGGAAGTGGATATAATTTCATACCCTCTCTCCTCCCGATTTCTAAAATAGTCTTCGTGCTCGTTTTTTCGTTTTGACACCACCAACACGTCTCGTGTCCCATTTCTAACCTATAATCAAGACTTTTTCGGGTTTTAAAGGAAGTGGATATAATTTTAGACCCTTTCTCCTCCCGATTTCTAAACTATGCTTCGTGCTCGTTTTTTCATTTTGATACCACCAACAAGTGTCGTGACCCATTTCTAACCTTTAATCGAGATTTTTCATATAATTTCGATTATAGGTTAGAAATGGGTTTAAAGGACTTTTTGAGTTTTAAAGGAAGTGGATAATTATATCCACCACCAACACGTATCGTGGCCAATTTCTAACCTATAATCCAGACTTTTTCGGGTTTTAAAGGAAGTGGATATAATTTCATACCCTCTCACCTCCCGATTTCTAAATGAGGCTTCGTGCTCGTTTTTTCGTTTTGATACTACCAACACGTTCCGTGGCCCATTTTTAATCTATAATGGAGACTTTTGCGGGTTTTACAGAAAGTGGATATAATTTCATATCCTCTCTCCTCCCGATTTCTGAATGAGGCTTCGTGCTCGTTTTTTCGTTTTGACACCACAAACACGTCTCTTGGTTCATTTCTAACCTATAATCGAGACTTTTTCGGGTTTTAAAGGAAGTGGATATAATTTCATACCCACTCTCCTCCCGATTTCTAAACGAGGATTCGTGCTCGTTTTTTCCTTTTGACACCACCAACACGTCTCGTGGCCTATTTCTAACCTATAATCGAGACTTTTTCGGGTTTTAAAGGAAGTGGATATAATTTCAGACCCTTTCTCCTCCTGATTTCTAATCGATGCTTCGTGCTCGTTTTTTCGTTTTGATACCACCAACACGTGTCGTGACCCATTTCTAACCTATAATCGAGATTTTTTCGGGTTTTAAAGGAAGTGCATATAATTTCATACCCTCTCTCCTCCTGAATTCTAAACGAGGCTTCGTTCTCATTTTTTCGTTTTGACACCACCAACAGGTCTCGTGGCCCATTTCTAACCTATAATCGAGACATTTTCGGGTTTTAAAGGAAGTGGATATAATTTCATACCCTCTCTCCTCCCGATTTCTAAACGAGGCTTCGTGCTCGTTTTTTCGTTTTGACACCAGCAACACGTCTCGTGGCCCATTTCTAACCTTTAATCGAGACTTTTTCGGGTTTTAAAGGAAGTAGATATAATTTCAGACCCTTTCTCCTCCCGATTTCTAAACGATGCTTCGTGCTCATTTTTTCGTTTTGATACCACCAACACGTGTCGTGACCCATTTCTAACCTATAATCGAGATTTTTTCGAGTCTTAAAGGAAGTGCATATAATTTCATACCCTCTCTCCTCCCGATTTCTAAACGAGGCTTCGTTCTCATTTTTTCATTTTGACACCACCAACAGGTCTCGTGGCCCATTTCTAACCTATAATCGAGACCTTTTCGGGTTTTAAAGGAAGTGGATATAATTTCATACCCTCTCTCCTCCCGATTTCTGAACGAGGCTTCGTGCTCGTTTTTTCGTTTTGACACCACCAACACGTCTCGTGGCCCATTTCTAACCTATAATCGAGACTTTTTCGGGTTTTAAAGGACGTGGATATAATTTCATACCCTCTCTCCTCCCGAATTCTAAACGAGGCTTAATGCTCGTTTTTTCATTTTGACACCACCAATATATCCCGTGGCCAATTTATAACCTATAATCCAGACTTTTTCGGGTTTTAAAGGTAGTGGATATAATTGATACCCTCTCCCCTCCCGATTTCTAAATGAGGCTTCGTGCTTGTTTTTTCGTTTTGACACCACCAACACGTCCCGTGGCCCATTTTTAATCTATAATGGAGACTTTTTCGGGTTTTAAAGGAAGTGGATATAATTGCATACCCTCTCTCCTCCCGATTTCTAAATGAGGCGTCGTGCTCGTTTTTTCGTTTTGACACCACAAACACGTCTCTTGGTTCATTTCTAACCTATAATCGAGACTTTTTCGGATTGTAAAGGAAGTGGATATAATTTCATACCCTCTCTCCTCCAGATTTCTAAACGAGGATTCGTGCTCGTTTTTTCGTTTTGACACCACCAACACGTCTCGTGGCTCATTTCTAACCTATAATCGAGACTTTTTCGGATTTTAAAGGAAGTGGATATAATTTAATACCCTCTCTCCTCCCGATTTCTAAACGAGGCTTCGTGCTCGTTTTTTCGTTTTGACACCACCAACACGTCTCGTGGCCCATTTCTAACCTATAATCGAGATTTTTTCGGGTTTTAAAGGAAGTGCATATAATTTCATACCCTCTCTCCTCCCGATTTCTAAACGAGGCTTCGTTCTCATTTTTTCGTTTTGACACCACCAACAGGTCTCGTGGCCCATTTCTAACCTATAATCGAGACCTTTTCGGGTTTTAAAGTAAGTGGATATAATTTCATACCCTCTCTCCTCCCGATTTCTAAACGAGGCTTTGTGCTCGTTTTTTCGTTTTGACACCACCAACATGTCTCGAGGCCCATTTCTAACCTATCATCGAGACTTTTTCGAGTTTTAAAGGAATTGGATATAATTTAATACCCTCTCGCCTCCCGATTTCAAAACGAGGCTTCGTGCTCATTTTTTCGTTTTGACACCACCAGCACCTCTCGTGGCCCATTTATAACCTATAATCGGGACTTTTTCGGGTTTTAAAAGAAGTGGAGATAATTTCATACCCTCTCTCCTCCCAATTTCTAAAATTGGCTTCGTGCTCGTTTTTTCGTTCTAACACCACCAACACGTCTCTGGCCCATTTCTAACCTATTATCGAGACCTTTACGGGTTTTAAAGGAAGTGGATATAATTTCATACCCTCTCTCCTCCCGATTTCTAAACGAGGCTTCGTGCTCGTTTTTTCGTTTTGACACCAGCAACACGTCTCGTGGCCCATTTCTAACCTATAATCGAGACTTTTTCGGGTTTTAATGGAAGTAGATATAATTTCAGACCCTTTCTCCTCCCGATTTCTAAACGATGCTTCGTGCTTATTTTTTCATTTTGATACCACCAACACGTGTCGTGACCCATTTCTAACCTATAATCGAGATTTTTTCGGGTTTTAAAGGAAGTGCATATAATTTCATACCCTCTCTCCTCCCGATTTCTAAACGAGGCTTCGTTCTCATTTTTTCGTTTTGACACCACCAACAGGTCTCGTGGCCCATTTCTAACCTATAATCGAGACCTTTTCGGGTTTTAAAGGAAGTGAATATAATTTCATGCCCTCTCTCCTCCCGATTTCTAAACGAGGCTTCGTGCTCCTTTTTTCATTTTGACACCACCAACACGTCTCGAGGCCCATTTCTAACCTATAATCGAGACTTTTTCGAGTTTTAAAGGAATTGGATATAATTTCATACCCTCTCGCCTCCCAATTTCAAAACGAGGCTTCGTGCTCATTTTTTCGTTTTGACACCAGCAGCACGTCTAGTGGCCCATTTCTAACCTATAATCGGGACTTTTTCGGGTTTTAAAAGAAGTGGAGATAATTTCATACCCTCTCTCCTCCCAATTTCTAAAATAGGCTTCGTGCTCGTTTTTTCGTTTTGACACCACCAACACGTCTCGTGGGCCATTTCTAACCTATAATTGAGACTTTTTTGGGTTTTAAAGGACGTGGATATAATTTCATACCCTCTCTCCTCCCGAATTCTAAACGAGGCTTCGTGCTCGTTTTTTCGTTTTGACACCACCAACACGTCCCGTGGTCTATTTGTAACCTATAATTGAGACTTTTTCGGCTTTTAAAGGAAGTGGATATAATTTCATACCCTCTCTCCTCCCGATTTCTAAACGAGGCTTCGTAATCATTTTTTCGTTCTGACACCACCGACAGTTCCTGTTGCCAATTTCTAACATGTAACCGAGACTTTTTCGGGTTTTAAAGGAAGTGGATATAATTTCATAACCTCTCTCCTCCCGATTTCTAAACGAGGCTTCGTGCTCGTTTTTTCAATTTGACACCACCAACACGTCTCTTGGCTCATTTCTAACCTATAATCGAGACTTTTTCGGATTTTAAAGGAAGTAGATATAATTTCATACCCTCTCTCCTCCCGATTTCTAAACGAGGCTTCGTGCTCATTTTTTTCATTTTTACACCACCAACACGTCCCGTGGCCCATTTGTAACCTATAATCGAGACTTTTTTGGGTTTTAAAGGAAGTGGATATAATTTCATAACCTCTCTCCTCCCGATTTCTAAACGAGGCTTCGTGCTCGTTTTTTCAATTTGACACCACCAACACGTCTCTTGGCTCATTTCTAACCTATAATCGAGACTTTTTCGGATTTTAAAGGAAGTAGATATAATTTCATACCCTCTCTCCTCCCGATTTCTAAGCGAGGCTTCGTGCTCATTTTTTTCATTTTTACACCACCAACACGTCCCGTGGCCCATTTGTAACCTATAATCGAGACTTTTTCGGATTTTAAAGGAAGTAGATATAATTTCGTACCCTCTCTCATCCAGATTTCTAAACGAGGCTTCGTGCTCGTTTTTTTATTTTGACACCACCAACAAGTCTTGTGGCCCATTTTTAACCTATAATCAAAACTTTCTCGGGTTTTAAAGGAAGTAGATATAATTTCATACCCAATCTCCACCCGAATTCTAAACGAGGCTTCGTGCTCATTTTTTTCATTTTTACACCACCAACACGTCCCGTGGCCCATTTGTAACCTATAATCGAGACTTTTTTGGGTTTTAAAGGAAGTGAATATAATTTCATACCCTCTCTCCTCCCGATTTCCTAACGAGGCTTCGTAATCATTTTTTCATTCTGACACCACCGACACGTCCTGTGGCCAATTTCTAACATGTAACCGAGACTTTTTCGGATTTTAAAGGAAGTGGATATAATTTCATAACCTCTCTCCTCCCGATTTCTAAACGAGGCTTCGTGCTCGTTTTTTCAATTTGACACCACCAACACGTCTCTTGGCTCATTTCTAACCTATAATCGAGACTTTTTCGGATTTTAAAGGAAGTAGATATAATTTCATACCCTCTCTCCTCCCGATTTCTAAACGAGGCATCGTGCTCGTTTTTTCGTTTTGACACCACCAACACGTCGCGTGGCCCATTTCTAACCTATAATCGAGACTTTTTCGGGTTTTAAAAGAAGTGGATATAATTTCATACCCTCTCTCCTCTCAATTTCTAAAATAGGCTTCGTGCTCGTTTTTTTGTTTTGACACCACCAACACGTCTCGTGGCCCATTTCTAACCTATAATCGAGACTTTTTCGGGTTTTAAAAGACGTGGATATAATTTCATACCCTCTCTCCTCTCGAATTCTAAACGAGGCTTCGTGCTCGTTTTTTCATTTTGACACCACCAACACGTCCCGTGGCCCATTTGTAACCTATAATCGAGACTTTTTCGGATTTCAAAGGAAGTAGATATAATTTCATACCCTCTCTCCTCCCGATTTCTAAAATAGGCTTCGTGCTGGTTTTTTCATTTTGACACCACTAACACGTCTCGTGGCCCATTTCTAACCTATAATCGAGACTTTTTGGGGTTTTAAAGGAAGTGGATATAATTTCAGACCCTTTCTCCTCCCGATTTCTAAACGATGCTTCGTGCTCGTTTTTTCGTTTTGATACCACCAACACGTGTCGTGACCCATTTCTAACCTATAATCGAGATTTTTTTGGGTTTTAAAGGAAGTGCATATAATTTCATACCCTCTCTCCACCCGATTTCTAAACGAGGCTTCGTTCTCATTTTTTCGTTTTGACACCACCAACAGGTCTCGTGGCCCATTTCTAACCTATAATCGAGACCTTTTCGGGTTTTAAAGGAAGTGGATATAATTTCATATCCTCTCTCCTCTCGATTTCTAAACGAGGCTTCGTGCTCGTTTTTTCGTTTTGACACCACCAACACCTCTCGAGGCCCATTTCTAACCTATAATCGAGATTTTTTCGAGTTTTAAAGGAAGTGGATATAATTTCATACCCTCTCGCCTACCGATTTCAAAACGAGGCTTCGTGCTCGTTTTTTCGTTTTGACACCACCAGCACGTCTCGTAGCCCATTTCTAACCTATAATCGAGACTTTTTCGGGTTTTAAAGGACGTGGATATAATTTCATACCCTCTCTCCTCCCGAATTCTAAACGAGGCTTAATGCTCGTTTTTTCATTTTGACACCACCAATATATCCCGTGGCCAATTAATAACCTATAATCCAGACTTTTTCGGGTTTTAAAGGTAGTGGATATAATTGATACCCTCTCCCCTCCCGATTTCTAAATGAGGCTTCGTGCTTGTTTTTTCGTTTTGACACCACCAACACGTCCCGTGGCCCATTTTTAATCTATAATGGAGACTTTTTCGGGTTTTAAAGGAAGTGGATATAATTGCATACCCTCTCTCCTCCCGATTTCTAAATGAGGCGTCGTGCTCGTTTTTTCGTTTTGACACCACAAACACGTCTCTTGGTTCATTTCTAACCTATAATCGAGACTTTTTCGGATTGTAAAGGAAGTGGATATAATTTCATACCCTCTCTCCTCCAGATTTCTAAACGAGGATTCGTGCTCGTTTTTTCGTTTTGACACCACCAACACGTCTCGTGGCTCATTTCTAACCTATAATCGAGACTTTTTCGGATTTTAAAGGAAGTGGATATAATTTAATACCCTCTCTCCTCCCGATTTCTAAACGAGGCTTCGTGCTCGTTTTTTCGTTTTGACACCACCAACACGTCTCGTGGCCCATTTCTAACCTATAATCGAGATTTTTTCGGGTTTTAAAGGAAGTGCATATAATTTCATACCCTCTCTCCTCCCGATTTCTAAACGAGGCTTCGTTCTCATTTTTTCGTTTTGACACCACCAACAGGTCTCGTGGCCCATTTCTAACCTATAATCGAGACCTTTTCGGGTTTTAAAGTAAGTGGATATAATTTCATACCCTCTCTCCTCCCGATTTCTAAATGAGGCTTTGTGCTCGTTTTTTCGTTTTGACACCACCAACATGTCTCGAGGCCCATTTCTAACCTATCATCGAGACTTTTTCAAGTTTTAAAGGAATTGGATATAATTTAATACCCTCTCGCCTCCCGATTTCAAAACGAGGCTTCGTGCTCGTTTTTTCGTTTTGACACCACCAGCACCTCTCGTGGCCCATTTATAACCTATAATCGGGACTTTTTCTGGTTTTAAAAGAAGTGGAGATAATTTCATACCCTCTCTCCTCCCAATTTCTAAAATAGGCTTCGTGCTCGTTTTTTCGTTCTAACACCACCAACACGTCTCTGGCCCATTTCTAACCTATTATCGAGACCTTTTCGGGTTTTAAAGGAAGTGGATATAATTTCATACCCTCTCTCCTCCCGATTTCTAAACGAGGCTTCGTGCTCGTTTTTTCGTTTTGACACCACCAACACGTCTCGTGGCCCATTTCTAACCTATAATCGAGACTTTTTCGTATTTTAAAGGATGTGGATATAATTTCATACCCTCTCTCCTCCCGATTTCTAAACGAGGCTTCGTGCTCGTTTTTTCGTTTTGAAACCACCAACACGTCTCGTGGCCCATTTCTAACCTATAATCGAGAATTTTTCGGGTTTTAAAGGAAGTGGATATAATTTCATACCCTCTCTCCTCCGGATTTCTAAATGAGGCTTCGTCCTTGTTTTTTCGTTCTGACACCACCGATATATCTCGTGGCCAATTTCTAACCTATAATACAGACTTTTTCGGGTTTTAAAGGAAGTGGATATAATTTCATACCCTCTCCCCTCCTGATTTCGAAATGAGGCTTCGTGCTCGTTTTATCGTTTTGACACCACAAACACGTCTCTTGGTTCATTTCTAACCTACAATCGAGAATTTTTCGGGTTTTAAAGGAAGTCGATATAATTTCATACCCTCTCTCCTCCCGATTTCTAAACGAGGATTCATGCTCGTTTTTTCGTTTTGACACCACCAACACCTCTCGTGGCCCATTTCTAACCTATAATCGAGACTTTTTCGTGTTTTAAAGGAAGTGGGTATAATTTCATACCCTCTCTCCTCCGGATTTCTAAATGAGGCTTGGTGCTCAATTTTTCGTTTTGACACCACCAACGCGTCTCGTGGCCTATTTCTAACCTATAATCGAGACTTTTTCGGGTTTTAAAGGACGTGGATATAATTTCATACCCTCTCTCGTCCCGATTTCTAAACTATTCTTCGTGCTCGTTTTTTTCGTTTTGACACCACCAACACATCCCGTGGCCCATTTTTAATCTATAATGGAGACTTTTGCGTGTTTTACAGGAAGTGGATATAATTTCATATCCTCTCTCCTCCCGATTTCCGAATGAGGCTTCGTGCTCGTTTTTTCGTTTTGACACCACAAACACATCTCTTGGTTCATTTCTAACCTATAATCGAGACTTTTTCGGGTTTTAAAGGAAGTGGATATAATTTCATACCCTCTCTCCTCCCGATTTCTAAACGAGGATTCGTGCTCGTTTTTTCGTTTTGACACCACCAACACGTCTCGTGTCCCATTTCTAACCTATAATCGAGACCTTTTCGGGTTTTAAAGGAAGTGGATATAATTTCATACCCTCTCTCCTCCCGATTTCTAAACGAGGCTTCGTGCTCGTTTTTTCATTTTGACACCACCAACACGTCTCGAGGCCCATTTCTAATCTATAATCGAGACTTTTTCGAGTTTTAAAGGAAGTGAATATAATTTCATACCCTCTCGCCTCCCGATTTCAAAACGAGGCTTCGAGCACGTTTTTTCGTTTTGACACCACCAGCACGTCTCGTGGCCCATTTCTAACTTATAATCGGGACATATTCGGGTTTTAAAGGAAGTGGATATAATTTCATACCCTCTCTCCTCCCGATTTCTAAACGAGGCTTCATGCTCGTTTTTTCGTTTTGACACCACCAACACGTCCCGTGGCCAATTTCTAACCTATAATCGAAACTTTTTCGGGTTTGAAAGGAAGTGGATATAATTTCATACCCTCTCTCCTCTCGATTTCTAAACGAGGCTTCGTGCTCATTTTTTCATTTTGAAACCACCAACACGTTCCGTGGCTAATTTCTAACCTACAATCGAGAATTTTTCGGGTTTTAAAGGAAGTCGATATAATTTCATACCCTCTCTCCTTCCGATATCTAAACGAGGCTTCGTGCTCGTTTTTTCGTTTTGACACCACCAACACGTCTCGTGGCCCATTTCTAACCTATAATCGAGACTTTTTCGTATTTTAAAGGATGTGGATATAATTTCATACCCTCTCTCCTCCCGATTTCTAAACGAGGCTTCGTGCTCGTTTTTTCGTTTTGAAACCACCAACACGTCTCGTGGCCCATTTCTAACCTATAATCGAGACTTTTTCGGGTTTTAAAGGAAGTGGATATAATTTCATACCCTCTCTCCTCCGGATTTCTAAATGAGGCTTCGTCCTTGTTTTTTCGTTCTGACACCACCGATATATCTCGTGGCCAATTTCTAACCTATAATACAGACTTTTTCGGGTTTTAAAGGAAGTGGATATAATTTCATACCCTCTCCCCTCCCGATTTCGAAATGAGGCTTCGTGCTCGTTTTTTCGTTTTGACACCACAAACACGTCTCTTGGTTCATTTCTAACCTACAATCGAGAATTTTTCGGGTTTTAAAGGAAGTCGATATAATTTCATACCCTCTCTCCTCCCGATTTCTAAACGAGGATTCATGCTCGTTTTTTCGTTTTGACACCACCAACACCTCTCGTGGCCCATTTCTAACCTATAATCGAGACTTTTTCGTGTTTTAAAGGAAGTGGGTATAATTTCATACCCTCTCTCCTCCGGATTTCTAAATGAGGCTTGGTGCTCAATTTTTCGTTTTGACACCACCAACGCGTCTGGCCCATTTCTAACCTATAATCGAGACTTTTTCGGGTTTTAAAGGACGTGGATATAATTTCATACCCTCTCTCCTCTCGATTTCTAAACGAGGTTTCGTGCTCGTTTTTTCGTTTTGACACCACCAACACATCCCGTGGCCCAATTTTAACCTATAATCGAGACTTTTTCGGGTTTTAAATGAAGTGGATATAATTTCATACCCTCTCTCCTCCCGATTTCGAAACGAGGCTTCGTGCTCGTTTTTTCGTTTTGACACCACCAATATATCACGTGGCTAATGTAAGTGGATATAATTTTATACCCTCTCCCCTCCCAATTTCTAAATGAGGCTTCGTGCTCGTTTTTTCGTTTTGACACCACCAACACATCCCGTGACCCAATTTTAACCTATAATCGAGACTTTTTCGGGTTTTAAATGAAGTGGATATAATTTCATACCCTCTCGCCTCCCGATTTCGAAACGAGGCTTCATGCTCGTTTTTTAGTTTTGACACCACAAACACGTCCCGTGGCCAAACTCTAACCTATAATCGAGATTTTTTCGGGTTTTAAAGGAAGTGGATATAATTTCATACCATCTCTCCTCCCGATTTCTAAACGTGGCTTTGTGCTCGTTTTTTCATTTTGACACCACCAACAAGTCTCGTGGTCCATTTCTAACCTATAATAGAGACATTTTCGGGTTTTAAGGGAAGTGGATATAATTTCATACCCTCTCTCCTCCCGATTTCTAAACGAGGCTTCGTGCTCGTTTTTTCATTTTCACACCACCAACAAGTCTCGTAGCCCATTTTTAACCTATAATCAAAACTTTTTCGGGTTTTAAAGGAAGTGGATATAATTTCATACCCTCTCTCCTCCCGATTTCTAAACAAGGCTTTGTGCACGTTTTTTCGTTTTGACACCACAAACATGTCCGTGGCCAAACTCTAACCTATAATCGAGACTTTTTCGGGTTTTAAAGGAAGTGGATATAATTTCATACCCTCTCTCCTCCCGATTTCTAAACGAGGTTTCGTGCTCGTTTTTTCATTTTGAAACCACCAACACGTCCCGTGGCTAATTTCTAACCTATAATTGAGACTTTCTCGGGTTTTAAAGGAAGTAGATATAATTTCATACCCTCTCTCCTCCCGATTTCTAAACGATGCTTCGTGCTCGTTTTTTCGTTTTGACACCACCAACATGTCTCGTGGTCGATTTCTATCCTATAATAGAGACATTTTCGGGTTTTAAGGGATGTGGATATAATTTCATACCCTCTCTCCTCCCGATTTCTAAACGAGGCTTCGTGCTCGTTTTTTCGTTTTGACACCACCAACAAGTCTCGTGGCCCATTTTTAACCTATAATCAAAACTTTTTCGGGTTTTAAAGGAAGTGGATATAATTTCATACCCTCTCTTCTCCCGATTTCTAAACGAGGCTTCGTGCTCGTTTTCTCGTTTTGACACCACAAACACGTCCCGTGGCCAATTTCTAACCTATAATCGAGACTTTTTCGGGTTTTAAAGGAAGTGGATATAATTTCATACCCTCTCTCCTCCCGATTTCTAAACGAGGCTTCGTGCTCGTTTTTTCATTTTGAAACCACCAACACGTCCCGTGGCTAATTTCTAACCTATAATGGAGACTTTTTCGGGTTTTAAAGGAAGTGGATATAATTTCATACCCTCTCTACTCCCGATTTCTAAATGAGGCTTCATCCTCGTTTTTTCGTTTTGACACCACTAAAATATCCCGTGGCCAATTTCGAACCTATAATTGAGACTTTTTCGGGTTTTAAAGTAAGTGGATATAATTTTATACCCTCTCCCCTCCCAATTTCTAAATGAGGCTTCGTGCTCGTTTTTTCGTTTTGACACCACCAACACATCCCGTGACCCAATTTTAACCTATAATGGCGACTTTTTCGGGTTTTAAAGGAAGTTGATATAATTTCATACCCTCTCTCCTTCCAATTTCTAAACGAGGCTTCGTGCTCGTTTTTTCGTTTTGACACCACCAACACGTCTCGTGGCCCATTTCTAACCTATAATCGAGACTTTTTCGTATTTTAAAGGATGTGGATATAATTTCATACCCTCTCTCCTCCCGATTTCTAAACGAGGCTTCGTGCTCGTTTTTTCGTTTTGAAACCACCAACACGTCTCGTGGCCCATTTCTAACCTATAATCGAGACTTTTTCGGGTTTTAAAGGAAGTGGATATAATTTCATACCCTCTCTCCTCCGGATTTCTAAATGAGGCTTCGTCCTTGTTTTTTCGTTCTGACACCACCGATATATCTCGTGGCCAATTTCTAACCTATAATACAGACTTTTTCGGGTTTTAAAGGAAGTGGATATAATTTCACACCCTCTCCCCTCCCGATTTCGAAATGAGGCTTCGTGCTCGTTTTTTCGTTTTGACACCACAAACACGTCTCTTGGTTCATTTCTAACCTACAATCGAGAATTTTTCGGGTTTTAAAGGAAGTCGATATAATTTCATACCCTCTCTCCTCCCGATTTCTAAACGAGGATTCATGCTCGTTTTTTCGTTTTGACACCACCAACACCTCTCGTGGCCCATTTCTAACCTATAATCGAGACTTTTTCGTGTTTTAAAGGAAGTGGGTATAATTTCATACCCTCTCTCCTCCGGATTTCTAAATGAGGCTTGGTGCTCAATTTTTCGTTTTGACACCACCAACGCGTCTGGCCCATTTCTAACCTATAATCGAGACTTTTTCGGGTTTTAAAGGACGTGGATATAATTTCATACCCTCTCTCCTCTCGATTTCTAAACGAGGTTTCGTGCTCGTTTTTTCGTTTTGACACCACCAACACATCCCGTGGCCCAATTTTAACCTATAATCGAGACTTTTTCGGGTTTTAAATGAAGTGGATATAATTTCATACCCTCTCTCCTCCCGATTTCGAAACGAGGCTTCGTGCTCGTTTTTTCGTTTTGACACCACCAATATATCCCGTGGCTAATGTAAGTGGATATAATTTTATACCCTCTCCCCTCCCAATTTCTAAATGAGGCTTCGTGCTCGTTTTTTCGTTTTGACACCACCAACACATCCCGTGACCCAATTTTAACCTATAATCGAGATTTTTTCGGGTTTTAAAGGAAGTGGATATAATTTCATACCATCTCTCCTCCCGATTTCTAAACGTGGCTTTGTGCTCGTTTTTTCATTTTGACACCACCAACAAGTCTCGTGGTCCATTTCTAACCTATAATAGAGACATTTTCGGGTTTTAAGGGAAGTGGATATAATTTCATACCCTCTCTCCTCCCGATTTCTAAACGAGGCTTCGTGCTCGTTTTTTCATTTTCACACCACCAACAAGTCTCGTAGCCCATTTTTAACCTATAATCAAAACTTTTTCGGGTTTTAAAGGAAGTGGATATAATTTCATACCCTCTCTCCTCCCGATTTCTAAACAAGGCTTTGTGCACGTTTTTTCGTTTTGACACCACAAACATGTCCGTGGCCAAACTCTAACCTATAATCGAGACTTTTTCGGGTTTTAAAGGAAGTGGATATAATTTCATACCCTCTCTCCTCCCGATTTCTAAACGAGGTTTCGTGCTCGTTTTTTCATTTTGAAACCACCAACACGTCCCGTGGCTAATTTCTAACCTATAATTGAGACTTTCTCGGGTTTTAAAGGAAGTAGATATAATTTCATACCCTCTCTCCTCCCGATTTCTAAACGATGCTTCGTGCTCGTTTTTTCGTTTTGACACCACCAACATGTCTCGTGGTCGATTTCTAACCTATAATAGAGACATTTTCGGGTTTTAAGGGATGTGGATATAATTTCATACCCTCTCTCCTCCCGATTTCTAAACGAGGCTTCGTGCTCGTTTTTTCGTTTTGACACCACCAACAAGTCTCGTGGCCCATTTTTAACCTATAATCAAAACTTTTTCGGGTTTTAAAGGAAGTGGATATAATTTCATACCCTCTCTTCTCCCGATTTCTAAACGAGGCTTCGTGCTCGTTTTCTCGTTTTGACACCACAAACACGTCCCGTGGCCAATTTCTAACCTATAATCGAGACTTTTTCGGGTTTTAAAGGAAGTGGATATAATTTCATACCCTCTCTCCTCCCGATTTCTAAACGAGGCTTCGTGCTCGTTTTTTCATTTTGAAACCACCAACACGTCCCGTGGCTAATTTCTAACCTATAATGGAGACTTTTTCGGGTTTTAAAGGAAGTGGATATAATTTCATACCCTCTCTACTCCCGATTTCTAAATGAGGCTTCATCCTCGTTTTTTCGTTTTGACACCACTAAAATATCCCGTGGCCAATTTCGAACCTATAATTGAGACTTTTTCGGGTTTTAAAGTAAGTGGATATAATTTTATACCCTCTCCCCTCCCAATTTCTAAATGAGGCTTCGTGCTCGTTTTTTCGTTTTGACACCACCAACACATCCCGTGACCCAATTTTAACCTATAATGGCGACTTTTTCGGGTTTTAAAGGAAGTTGATATAATTTCATACCCTCTCTCCTTCCAATTTCTAAACGAGGCTTCGTGCTCGTTTTTTCGTTTTGACACCACCAACACGTCTCGTGGCCCATTTCTAACGTATAATCGAGACTTTTTCGGGTTTTAAAGGATGTGGATGTAATTTCATACCCTCTCTCCTCCCGATTTCTAAACGAGGCTTCGTGCTCGTTTTTTCGTTTTGCACTACCAACACGTCTCGTGGCCCATTTCTAACCTATAATCGAGACTTTTTCGAGTTTTAAAGGGTGTGGATATAATTTCATACCCTCTCTCCTCCCGATTTCTAAACGAGGCTTCGTGCTCGTTTTTTCGTTTTGCACTACCAACACGTCTCGTGGCCCATCTCTAACCTATAATCGAGACTTTTACGGGTTTTAAAGGAAGTGGATATAATTTCATACCCTCTCTCCTCCCGATTTCTAAATGAGGCTTCATCCTCGTTTTTTCGTATTGACACCACCAAAATATCCCGTGGCCAATTTCGAACCTATAATTGAGACTTTTTCGGGTTTTAAAGTAAGTGGATATAATTTTATACCCTCTCCCCTCCCAATTTCTAAATGAGGCTTCGTGCTCGTTTTTTCGTTTAAACACCACCAACACATCCCGTGACCCAATTTTAACCTATAATCGAGACTTTTTCGGGTTTTAAAGTAAGTGGATATAATTTCATACCCTCTCGCCTCCCGATTTCGAAACGAGGCTTCGTGCTCGTTTTTTCATTTTGACACCACAAACACGTCCCGTGGCCAAACTTTAACCTATAATCGAGATTTTTTCGGGTTTTAAAGGAAGTGGATATAATTTCATACCATCTCTCCTCCCGATTTCTAAACGTGGCTTTGTGCTCGTTTTTTCATTTTGACACCACCAACAAGTCTCGTGGTCCATTTCTAACCTATAATAGAGACATTTTCGGGTTTTAAGGGAAGTGGATATAATTTCATACCCTCTCTCCTTCCGATATCTAAACGAGGCTTCGTGCTCGTTTTTTCGTTTTGACACCACAAACACATCTCGTGGCTCATTTCTCACCTATAATCCATACTTTTTAAGGTTTTATAGGAAATGGATATAATTTCATACCCTCTCTCCTCCCGATTTCTAAAATAGGCTTCGTGCTCGTTTTTTCGTTTTGACACCACCAACACGTCTCGTGAACCATTTCTAACCTATAATCGAGACTTTTTCGAGTTTTAAAGGGTGTGGATATAATTTCATACCCTCTCTCCTCCCTATTTCTAAACGAGGCTTCGTGCTCGTTTTTTTATTTTGCACTACCAATACGTCTCGTGGCCCATTTCAAACCTATAATCGAGACTTTTACGGGTTTTAAAGGAATTGGATATAATTTCATACCCTCTCTCCTCCCGATTTCTAAATGAGGCTTCATCCTCGTTTTTTCGTATTGACACCACCAAAATATCCCGTGGCCAATTTCGAACCTATAATTGAGACTTTTTCGGGTTTTAAAGTAAGTGGATATAATTTTATACCCTCTCCCCTCCCAATTTCTAAATGAGGCTTCGTGCTCGTTTTTTCGTTTTGACACCACCAACACATCCCGTGACCCAATTTTAACCTATAATCGAGACTTTTTCGGGTTTTAAATGAAGTGGATATAATTTCATACCCTCTCGCCTCCCGATTTCGAAACGAGGCTTCGTGCTTGTTTTTTCGTTTTGACACCACAAACACGTCCCGTGGCCAAACTCTAACCTATAATCGAGATTTTTTCGGGTTTTAAAGGAAGTGGATATAATTTCATACCCTCTCTCCTCCCGATTTCTAAACGAGGCTTCGTGCTCGTTTTTTCGTTTTGACACCACAAACACATCTCGTGGCTCATTTCTCACCTATAATCCATACTTTTTCAGGTTTTAAAGGAAATGGATATAATTTCATACCCTCTCTCCTCCCGATTTCTAAAATAGGCTTCGTGCTCGTTTTTTCGTTTTGACACCACCAATACGTCTCGTGGCCCATTTCTAACCTATAATCGAGACTTTTTCGGGTTTTAAAGGATGTGGATATAATTTTATACCCTCTCTCCTCCCGATTCTAAATGAGGCTTCGTGCTCGTTTTTTCGTTTTGACACCACCAACAAGTCTCGTGGTCCATTTCTAACCTATAATAGAGACATTTTCGGGTTATAAGGGAAGTGGATATAATTTCATACCCTCTCTCCTCCCGATTTCTAAACGAGGCTTCGTGCTCATTTTTTCGTTTTGACACCACCAATATATCCCGTGGCCAATTTCTAACCTATAATCCAGACTTTTTCGGGTTTTAGAGGAAGTGGATTTAATTTCATACCCTCTCCCCTCCCGATTTCTAAATGAGGCTTCGTGCTCGTTTTTTCGTTTTGACACCACCAACACATCCCGTGGCCCAATTTTAACCTATAATCGAGACTTTTTCGGGTTTTAAATGAAGTGGATATAATTTTATACCATCTCTCCTCCCGATTTCGAAACGAGGCTTCGTGCTCGTTTTTTCGTTTTGACACCACCAACACGTCCAGTGGCCAATTTCAAACCTATAATTGAGACTTTTTCGGGTTTTAAAGGAAGTGGATATAATTTCATACCCTCTCTCCTTCCGATATCTAAACGAGGCTTCGTGCTCGTTTTTTCGTTTTGACACCACAAACACATCTCGTGGCTCATTTCTCACCTATAATCCATACTTTTTAAGGTTTTATAGGAAATGGATATAATTTCATACCCTCTCTCCTCCCGATTTCTAAAATAGGCTTCGTGCTCGTTTTTTCGTTTTGACACCACCAACACGTCTCGTGACCCATTTCTAACCTATAATCGAGACTTTTTCGAGTTTTAAAGGGTGTGGATATAATTTCATACCCTCTCTCCTCCCGATTTCTAAACGAGGCTTCGTGCTCGTTTTTTTGTTTTGCACTACCAACACGTCTCGTGGCCCATTTCTAACCTATAATCGAGACTTTTACGGGTTTTAAAGGAAGTGGATATAATTTCATACCCTCTCTCCTCCCGATTTCTAAATGAGGCTTCATCCTCGTTTTTTCGTATTGACACCACCAAAATATCCCGTGGCCAATTTCGAACCTATAATTGAGACTTTTTCGGGTTTTAAAGTAAGTGGATATAATTTTATACCCTCTCCCCTCCCAATTTCTAAATGAGGCTTCGTGCTCGTTTTTTCGTTTTGACACCACCAACACATCCCGTGACCCAATTTTAACCTATAATCGAGACTTTTTCGGGTTTTAAATGAAGTGGATATAATTTCATACCCTCTAGCCTCCCGATTTCGAAACGAGGCTTCGTGCTCGTTTTTTCGTTTTGACACCACAAACACGTCCCGTGGCCAAACTCTAACCTATAATCGAGATTTTTTCGGGTTTTAAAGGAAGTGGATATAATTTCATACCCTCTCTCCTCCCGATTTCTAAACGAGGCTTCGTGCTCGTTTTTTCGTTTTGACACCACAAACACATCTCGTGGCTCATTTCTCACCTATAATCCATACTTTTTCAGGTTTTAAAGGAAATGGATATAATTTCATACCCTCTCTCCTCCCGATTTCTAAAATAGGCTTCGTGCTCGTTTTTTCGTTTTGACACCACCAATACGTATCGTGGCCCATTTCTAACCTATAATCGAGACTTTTTCAGGTTTTAAAGGATGTGGATATAATTTTATACCCTCTCTCCTCCCGATTCTAAATGAGGCTTCGTGCTCGTTTTTTCGTTTTGACACCACCAACAAGTCTCGTGGTCCATTTCTAACCTATAATAGAGACATTTTCGGGTTATAAGGGAAGTGGATATAATTTCATACCCTCTCTCCTCCCGATTTCTAAACGAGGCTTCGTGCTCATTTTTTCGTTTTGACACCACCAATATATCCCGTGGCCAATTTCTAACGTATAATCCAGACTTTTTCGGGTTTTAGAGGAAGTGGATATAATTTCATACCCTCTCCCCTCCCGATTTCTAAATGAGGCTTCGTGCTCGTTTTTTCGTTTTGACACCACCAACACATCCCGTGGCCCAATTTTAACCTATAATCGAGACTTTTTCGGGTTTTAAATGAAGTGGATATAATTTTATACCATCTCTCCTCCCGATTTCGAAACGAGGCTTCGTGCTCGTTTTTTCGTTTTGACACCACCAACACGTCCAGTGGCCAATTTCAAACCTATAATTGAGACTTTTTCGGGTTTGAAAGGAAGTGGATATAATTTCATACCCTCTCTCCTCCCGATTTCTAAACGAGGCTTCGTGCTCGTTTTTTCGTTTTGACACCACCAACAAGTCTCGTGGTCCATTTCTAACCTATAATAGAGACATTTTCGGGTTTTAAGGGAAGTGGATATAATTTCATACCCTCTCTCCTCCCGATTTCTAAACGAGGCTTCGTGCTCGTTTTTTCGTTTTGACACCACCAACAAGTCTCGTGGCCCATTTTTAACCTATAATCAAAACTTTTTCGGGTTTTAAAGGAAGTGGATATAATTTCATACCCTCTCTCCTCCCGATTTCTAAACAAGGCTTCGTGCACGTTTTTTCGTTTTGACACCACAAACATGTCCCGTGGCCAAACTCTAACCTATTATCGAGACTTTTTCGGGTTTTAAAGGAAGTGGATATAATTTCATACCCTCTCTCCTCCCGATTTCTAAACGAGGCTTCGTGCTCGTTTTTTCATTTTGAAACCACCAACACGTCCCGTGGCTAATTTCTAACCTATAATTGAGACTTTCTCGGGTTTTAAAGGAAGTGGATATAATTTCATACCCTCTCTCCTCCCGATTTCTAAACGATGCTTCGTGCTCGTTTTTTCGTTTTGATACCACCAACATGTCTCGTGGTCCATTTCTAACCTATAATAGAGACATTTTCGGGTTTTAAGGGAAGTGGATATAATTTCATACCCTCTCTCCTCCCGATTTCTAAACGAGGCTTCGTGCTCGTTTTTTCGTTTTGACACCACCAACACGTCCCGTGGCCCATTTTTAATCTATAATGGAGACTTTTTCGGGTTTTAAAGGAAGTGGATATAATTGCATACCCTCTCTCCTCCCGATTTCTAAATGAGGCGTCGTGCTCGTTTTTTCGTTTTGACACCACAAACACGTCTCTTGGTTCATTTCTAACCTATAATCGAGACTTTTTCGGATTGTAAAGTAAGTGGATATAATTTCATACCCTCTCTCCTCCAGATTTCTAAACGAGGATTCGTGCTCGTTTTTTCGTTTTGACACCACCAACACGTCTCGTGGCTCATTTCTAACCTATAATCGAGACTTTTTCGGATTTTAAAGGAAGTGGATATAATTTAATACCCTCTCTCCTCCCGATTTCTAAACGAGGCTTCGTGCTCGTTTTTTCGTTTTGACACCACCAACACGTCTCGTGGCCCATTTCTAACCTATAATCGAGATTTTTTCGGGTTTTAAAGGAAGTGCATATAATTTCATACCCTCTCTCCTCCCGATTTCTAAACGAGGCTTCGTTCTCATTTTTTCGTTTTGACACCACCAACAGGTCTCGTGGCCCATTCCTAACCTATAATCGAGACCTTTTCGGGTTTTAAAGTAAGTGGATATAATTTCATACCCTCTCTCCTCCCGATTTCTAAACGAGGCTTTGTGCTCGTTTTTTCGTTTTGACACCACCAACATGTCTCGAGGCCCATTTCTAACCTATCATCGAGACTTTTTCGAGTTTTAAAGGAATTTGATATAATTTAATACCCTCTCGCCTCCCGATTTCAAAACGAGGCTTCGTGCTCAATTTTTCGTTTTGACACCACCAGCACCTCTCGTGGCCCATTTATAACCTATAATCGGGACTTTTTCGGGTTTTAAAAGAAGTGGAGATAATTTCATACCCTCTCTCCTCCCAATTTCTAAAATAGGCTTCGTGCTCGTTTTTTCGTTCTAACACCACCAACACGTCTCTGGCCCATTTCTAACCTATTATCGAGACCTTTACGGGTTTTAAAGGAAGTGGATATAATTTCATACCCTCTCTCCTCCCGATTTCTAAACGAGGCTTCGTGCTCGTTTTTTCGTTTTGACACCAGCAACACGTCTCGTGGCCCATTTCTAACCTATAATCGAGACTTTTTCGGGTTTTAATGGAAGTAGATATAATTTCAGACCCTTTCTCCTCCCGATTTCTAAACGATGCTTCGTGCTTATTTTTTCATTTTGATACCACCAACACGTGTCGTGACCCATTTCTAACCTATAATCGAGATTTTTTCGGGTTTTAAAGGAAGTGCATATAATTTCATACCCTCTCTCCTCCCGATTTCTAAACGAGGCTTCGTTCTCATTTTTTCGTTTTGACACCACCAACAGGTCTCGTGGCCCATTTCTAACCTATAATCGAGACCTTTTCGGGTTTTAAAGGAAGTGGATATAATTTCATACCCTATCTCCTCCCGATTTCTAAACGAGGCTTCGTGCTCCTTTTTTCATTTTGACACCACCAACACGTCTCGAGGCCCATTTCTAACCTATAATCGAGACTTTTTCGAGTTTTAAAGGAATTGGATATAATTTCATACCCTCTCGCCTCCCAATTTCAAAACGAGGCTTCGTGCTCATTTTTTCGTTTTGACACCAGCAGCACGTCTAGTGGCCCATTTCTAACCTATAATCGGGACTTTTTCGGGTTTTAAAAGAAGTGGAGATAATTTCATACCCTCTCTCCTCCCAATTTCTAAAATAGGCTTCGTGCTCGTTTTTTCGTTTTGACAACACCAACACGTCTCGTGGGCCATTTCTAACCTATAATTGAGACTTTTTTGGGTTTTAAAGGACGTGGATATAATTTCGTACCCTCTCTCCTCCCGAATTCTAAACGAGGCTTCGTGCTCGTTTTTTCGTTTTGACACCACCAACACGTCCCGTGGTCTATTTGTAACCTATAATTCAGACTTTTTCGGCTTTTAAAGGAAGTGGATATAATTTCATACCCTCTCTCCTCCCGATTTCTAAACGAGGCTTCGTAATCATTTTTTCGTTCTGACACCACCGACAGTTCCTGTTGCCAATTTCTAACATGTAACCGAGACTTTTTCGGGTTTTAAAGGAAGTGGATATAATTTCATAACCTCTCTCCTCCCGATTTCTAAACGAGGCTTCGTGCTCGTTTTTTCAATTTGACACCACCAACACGTCTCTTGGCTCATTTCTAACCTATAATCGAGACTTTTTCGGATTTTAAAGGAAGTAGATATAATTTCATACCCTCTCTCCTCCCGATTTCTAAACGAGGCTTCGTGCTCATTTTTTTCATTTTTACACCACCAACACGTCCCGTGGCCCATTTGTAACCTATAATCGAGACTTTTTTGGGTTTTAAAGGAAGTGGATATAATTTCATAACCTCTCTCCTCCCGATTTCTAAACGAGGCTTCGTGCTCGTTTTTTCAATTTGACACCACCAACACGTCTCTTGGCTCATTTCTAACCTATAATCGAGACTTTTTCGGATTTTAAAGGAAGTAGATATAATTTCATACCCTCTCTCCTCCCGATTTCTAAACGAGGCTTCGTGCTCATTTTTTTCATTTTTACACCACCAACACGTCCCGTGGCCCATTTGTAACCTATAATCGAGACTTTTTCGGATTTTAAAGGAAGTAGATATAATTTCGTACCCTCTCTCATCCAGATTTCTAAACGAGGCTTCGTGCTCGTTTTTTTATTTTGACACCACCAACAAGTCTTGTGGCCCATTTTTAACCTATAATCAAAACTTTCTCGGGTTTTAAAGGAAGTAGATATAATTTCATACCCAATCTCCACCCGAATTCTAAACGAGGCTTCGTGCTCATTTTTTTCATTTTTACACCACCAACACGTCCCGTGGCCCATTTGTAACCTATAATCGAGACTTTTTTGGGTTTTAAAGGAAGTGAATATAATTTCATACCCTCTCTCCTCCCGATTTCCTAACGAGGCTTCGTAATCATTTTTTCATTCTGACACCACCGACACGTCCTGTGGCCAATTTCTAACATGTAACCGAGACTTTTTCGGGTTTTAAAGGAAGTGGATATAATTTCATAACCTCTCTCCTCCCGATTTCTAAACGAGGCTTCGTGCTCGTTTTTTCAATTTGACACCACCAACACGTCTCTTGGCTCATTTCTAACCTATAATCGAGACTTTTTCGGATTTTAAAGGAAGTAGATATAATTTCATACCCTCTCTCCTCCCGATTTCTAAACGAGGCATCGTGCTCGTTTTTTCGTTTTGACACCACCAACACGTCGCGTGGCCCATTTCTAACCTATAATCGAGACTTTTTCGGGTTTTAAAAGAAGTGGATATAATTTCATACCCTCTCTCCTCTCAATTTCTAAAATAGGCTTCGTGCTCGTTTTTTTGTTTTGACACCACCAACACGTCTCGTGGCCCATTTCTAACCTATAATCGAGACTTTTTCGGGTTTTAAAAGACGTGGATATAATTTCATACCCTCTCTCCTCTCGAATTCTAAACGAGGCTTCGTGCTCGTTTTTTCATTTTGACACCACCAACACGTCCCGTGGCCCATTTGTAACCTATAATCGAGACTTTTTCGGATTTCAAAGGAAGTAGATATAATTTCATACCCTCTCTCCTCCCGATTTCTAAAATAGGCTTCGTGCTGGTTTTTTCATTTTGACACCACTAACACGTCTCGTGGCCCATTTCTAACCTATAATCGAGACTTTTTGGGGTTTTAAAGGAAGTGGATATAATTTCAGACCCTTTCTCCTCCCGATTTCTAAACGATGCTTCGTGCTCGTTTTTTCGTTTTGATACCACCAACACGTGTCGTGACCCATTTCTAACCTATAATCGAGATTTTTTTGGGTTTTAAAGGAAGTGCATATAATTTCATACCCTCTCTCCACCCGATTTCTAAACGAGGCTTCGTTCTCATTTTTTCGTTTTGACACCACCAACAGGTCTCGTGGCCCATTTCTAACCTATAATCGAGACCTTTTCAGGTTTTAAAGGAAGTGGATATAATTTCATACCCTCTCGCCTACCGATTTCAAAACGAGGCTTCGTGCTCGTTTTTTCGTTTTGACACCACCAGCACGTCTCGTAGCCCATTTCTAACCTATAATCGGGACCTTTTCGGGTTTTAAAGGTAGTGGATATAATTTCGTACCCTCTCTCATCCAGATTTCTAAACGAGGCTTCGTGCTCGTTTTTTTATTTTGACACCACCAACAAGTCTTGTGGCCCATTTTTAACCTATAATCAAAACTTTCTCGGGTTTTAAAGGAAGTGGATATAATTTCATACCCAATCTCCACCCGAATTCTAAACGAGGCTTCGTGCTCATTTTTTTCATTTTTACACCACCAACACGTCCCGTGGCCCATTTGTAACCTATAATCGAGACTTTTTTGGGTTTTAAAGGAAGTGAATATAATTTCATACCCTCTCTCCTCCCGATTTCTAAAATAGGCTTCGTGCTCGTTTTTTCGTTTTGACACCACCAACGGGTCTCGTGGCCCATTTCTAACCTATAATCGAGACTTTTTCGGGTTTTAAAGGAAGTGGATATGATTTCAGACCCTCTCTCGTCCCGATTTCTAAACTATTCTTCGTGCTCGTTTTTTTCGTTTTGACACCACCAACACATCCCGTGGCCCATTTTTAATCTATAATGGAGACTTTTGCGTGTTTTACAGGAAGTGGATATAATTTCATATCCTCTCTCCTCCCGATTTCCGAATGAGGCTTCGTGCTCGTTTTTTCGTTTTGACACCACAAACACATCTCTTGGTTCATTTCTAACCTATAATCGAGACTTTTTCGGGTTTTAAAGGAAGTTGATATAATTTCATACCCTCTCTCCTCCCGATTTCTAAACGAGGATTCGTGCTCGTTTTTTCGTTTTGACACCACCAACACGTCTCGTGGCCCATTTCTAACCTATAATCGAAACCTTTTCGGGTTTTAAAGGAAGTGGATATAATTTCATACCCTCTCTCCTCCCGATTTCTAAACGAGGCTTCGTGCTCGTTTTTTCATTTTGACACCACCAACACGTCTCGAGGCCCATTTCTAATCTATAATCGAGACTTTTTCGAGTTTTAAAGGAAGTGAATATAATTTCATACCCTCTCGCCTCCCGATTTCAAAACGAGGCTTCGAGCACGTTTTTTCGTTTTGACACCACCAGCACGTCTCGTGGCCCATTTCTAACTTATAATCGGGACTTATTCGGGTTTTAAAGGAAGTGGATATAATTTCATACCCTCTCTCCTCCCGATTTCTAAACGAGGCTTCATGCTCGTTTTTTCGTTTTGACACCACCAACACGTCCCGTGGCCAATTTCTAACCTATAATCGAGACTTTTTCGGGTTTGAAAGGAAGTGGATATAATTTCATACCCTCTCTCCTCTCGATTTCTAAACGAGGCTTCGTGCTCATTTTTTCATTTTGAAACCACCAACACGTTCCGTGGCTAATTTCTAACCTACAATCGAGAATTTTTCGGGTTTTAAAGGAAGTCGATATAATTTCATACCCTCTCTCCTTCCGATATCTAAACGAGGCTTCGTGCTCGTTTTTTCGTTTTGACACCACCAACACGTCTCGTGGCCCATTTCTAACCTATAATCGAGACCTTTTCGTATTTTAAAGGATGTGGATATAATTTCATACCCTCTCTCCTCCCGATTTCTAAACGAGGCTTCGTGCTCGTTTTTTCGTTTTGAAACCACCAACACGTCTCGTGGCCCATTTCTAACCTATAATCGAGAATTTTTCGGGTTTTAAAGGAAGTGGATATAATTTCATACCCTCTCTCCTCCGGATTTCTAAATGAGGCTTCGTCCTTGTTTTTTTGTTCTGACACCACCGATATATCTCGTGGCCAATTTCTAACCTATAATACAGACTTTTTCGGGTTTTAAAGGAAGTGGATATAATTTCATACCCTCTCCCCTCCCGATTTCGAAATGAGGCTTCGTGCTCGTTTTTTCGTTTTGACACCACAAACACGTCTCTTCGTTCATTTCTAACCTACAATCGAGAATTTTTCGGGTTTTAAAGGAAGTCGATATAATTTCATACCCTCTCTCCTCCCGATTTCTAAACGAGGATTCATGCTCGTTTTTTCGTTTTGACACCACCAACACCTCTCGTGGCCCATTTCTAACCTATAATCGAGACTTTTTCGTGTTTTAAAGGAAGTGGGTATAATTTCATACCCTCTCTCCTCCGGATTTCTAAATGAGGCTTGGTGCTCAATTTTTCGTTTTGACACCACCAACGCGTCTCGTGGCCCATTTCTAACCTATAATCGAGACTTTTTCGGGTTTTAAAGGACGTGGATATAATTTCATACCCTCTCTCGTCCCGATTTCTAAACTATTCTTCGTGCTCGTTTTTTTCGTTTTGACACCACCAACACATCCCGTGGCCCATTTTTAATCTATAATGGAGACTTTTGCGTGTTTTACAGGAAGTGGATATAATTTCATATCCTCTCTCCTCCCGATTTCCGAATGAGGCTTCGTGCTCGTTTTTTCGTTTTGACACCACAAACACATCTCTTGGTTCATTTCTAACCTATAATCGAGACTTTTTCGGGTTTTAAAGGAAGTGGATATAATTTCATACCCTCTCTCCTCCCGATTTCTAAACGAGGATTCGTGCTCGTTTTTTCGCTTTGACACCACCAACACGTCTCGTGGCCCATTTCTAACCTATAATCGAGACCTTTTCGGGTTTTAAAGGAAGTGGATATAATTTCATACCCTCTCTCCTCCCGATTTCTAAACGAGGCTTCGTGCTCGTTTTTTCATTTTGACACCACCAACACGTCTCGAGGCCCATTTCTAATCTATAATCGAGACTTTTTCGAGTTTTAAAGGAAGTGAATATAATTTCATACCCTCTCGCCTCCCGATTTCAAAACGAGGCTTCGAGCACGTTTTTTCGTTTTGACACCACCAGCACGTCTCGTGGCCCATTTCTAACTTATAATCGGGACTTATTCGGGTTTTAAAGGAAGTGGATATAATTTCATACCCTCTCTCCTCCCGATTTCTAAACGAGGCTTCATGCTCGTTTTTTCGTTTTGACACCACCAACACGTCCCGTGGCCAATTTCTAACCTATAATCGAAACTTTTTCGGGTTTGAAAGGAAGTGGATATAATTTCATACCCTCTCTCCTCTCGATTTCTAAACGACGCTTCGTGCTCATTTTTTCATTTTGAAACCACCAACACGTTCCGTGGCTAATTTCTAACCTACAATCGAGAATTTTTCGGGTTTTAAAGGAAGTCGATATAATTTCATACCCTCTCTCCTTCCGATATCTAAACGAGGCTTCGTGCTCGTTTTTTCGTTTTGACACCACCAACACGTCTCGTGGCCCATTTCTAACCTATAATCGAGACTTTTTCGTATTTTAAAGGATGTGGATATAATTTCATACCCTCTCTCCTCCCGATTTCTAAACGAGGCTTCGTGCTCGTTTTTTCGTTTTGAAACCACCAACACGTCTCGTGGCCCATTTCTAACCTATAATCGAGACTTTTTCGGGTTTTAAAGGAAGTGGATATAATTTCATACCCTCTCTCCTCCGGATTTCTAAATGAGGCTTCGTCCTTGTTTTTTCGTTCTGACACCACCGATATATCTCGTGGCCAATTTCTAACCTATAATACAGACTTTTTCGGGTTTTAAAGGAAGTGGATATAATTTCATACCCTCTCCCCTCCCGATTTCGAAATGAGGCTTCGTGCTCGTTTTTTCGTTTTGACACCACAAACACGTCTCTTGGTTCATTTCTAACCTACAATCGAGAATTTTTCGGGTTTTAAAGGAAGTCGATATAATTTCATACCCTCTCTCCTCCCGATTTCTAAACGAGGATTCATGCTCGTTTTTTCGTTTTGACACCACCAACACCTCTCGTGGCCCATTTCTAACCTATAATCGAGACTTTTTCGTGTTTTAAAGGAAGTGGGTATAATTTCATACCCTCTCTCCTCCGGATTTCTAAATGAGGCTTGGTGCTCAATTTTTCGTTTTGACACCACCAACGCGTCTCGTGGCCCATTTCTAACCTATAATCGAGACTTTTTCGGGTTTTAAAGGACGTGGATATAATTTCATACCCTCTCTCCTCTCGATTTCTAAACGAGGTTTCGTGCTCGTTTTTTCGTTTTGACACCACCAACACATCCCGTGGCCCAATTTTAACCTATAATCGAGACTTTTTCGGGTTTTAAATGAAGTGGATATAATTTCATACCCTCTCTCCTCCCGATTTCGAAACGAGGCTTCGTGCTCGTTTTTTCGTTTTGACACCACCAATATATCCCGTGGCTAATGTAAGTGGATATAATTTTATACCCTCTCCCCTCCGAATTTCTAAATGAGGCTTCGTGCTCGTTTTTTCGTTTTGACACCACCAACACATCCCGTGACCCAATTTTAACCTATAATCGAGATTTTTTCGGGTTTTAAATGAAGTGGATATAATTTCATACCCTCTCGCCACCCGATTTCGAAACGAGGCTTCATGCTCGTTTTTTCGTTTTGACACCACAAACACGTCCCGTGGCCAAACTCTAACCTATAATCGAGATTTTTTCGGGTTTTAAAGGAAGTGGATATAATTTCATACCATCTCTCCTCCCGATTTCTAAACGTGGCTTTGTGCTCGTTTTTTCATTTTGACACCACCAACAAGTCTCGTGGTCCATTTCTAACCTATAATAGAGACATTTTCGGGTTTTAAGGGAAGTGGATATAATTTCATACCCTCTCTCCTCCCGATTTCTAAACGAGGCTTCGTGCTCGTTTTTTCGTTTTGACACCACCAACAAGTCTCGTAGCCCATTTTTAACCTATAATCAAAACTTTTTCGGGTTTTAAAGGAAGTGGATATAATTTCATACCCTCTCTCCTCCCGATTTCTAAACAAGGCTTTGTGCACGTTTTTTCGTTTTGACACCACAAACATGTCCGTGGCCAAACTCTAACCTATAATCGAGACTTTTTCGGGTTTTAAAGGAAGTGGATATAATTTCATACCCTCTCTCCTCCCGATTTCTAAACGAGGTTTCGTGCTCGTTTTTTCATTTTGAAACCACCAACACGTCCCGTGGCTAATTTCTAACCTATAATTGAGACTTTCTCGGGTTTTAAAAGAAGTAGATATAATTTCATACCCTCTCTCCTCCCGATTTCTAAACGATGCTTCGTGCTCGTTTTTTCGTTTTGACACCACCAACATGTCTCGTGGTCGATTTCTAACCTATAATAGAGACATTTTCGGGTTTTAAGGGATGTGGATATAATTTCATACCCTCTCTCCTCCCGATTTCTAAACGAGGCTTCGTGCTCGTTTTTTCGTTTTGACACCACCAACAAGTCTCGTGGCCCATTTTTAACCTATAATCAAAACTTTTTCGGGTTTTAAAGGAAGTGGATATAATTTCATACCCTCTCTTCTCCCGATTTCTAAACGAGGCTTCGTGCTCGTTTTCTCGTTTTGACACCACAAACACGTCCCGTGGCCAATTTCTAACCTATAATCGAGACTTTTTCGGGTTTTAAAGGAAGTGGATATAATTTCATACCCTCTCTCCTCCCGATTTCTAAACGAGGCTTCGTGCTCGTTTTTTCATTTTGAAACCACCAACACGTCCCGTGGCTAATTTCTAACCTATAATGGAGACTTTTTCGGGTTTTAAAGGAAGTGGATATAATTTCATACCCTCTCTACTCCCGATTTCTAAATGAGGCTTCATCCTCGTTTTTTCGTTTTGACACCACTAAAATATCCCGTGGCCAATTTCGAACCTATAATTGAGACTTTTTCGGGTTTTAAAGTAAGTGGATATAATTTTATACCCTCTCCCCTCCCAATTTCTAAATGAGGCTTCGTGCTCGTTTTTTCGTTTTGACACCACCAACACATCCCGTGACCCAATTTTAACCTATAATGGCGACTTTTTCGGGTTTTAAAGGAAGTTGATATAATTTCATACCCTCTCTCCTTCCAATTTCTAAACGAGGCTTCGTGCTCGTTTTTTCGTTTTGACACCACCAACACGTCTCGTGGCCCATTTCTAACGTATAATCGAGACTTTTTCGGGTTTTAAAGGATGTGGATATAATTTCATACCCTCTCTCCTCCCGATTTCTAAACGAGGCTTCGTGCTCGTTTTTTCGTTTTGCACTACCAACACGTCTCGTGGCCCATTTCTAACCTATAATCGAGACTTTTTCGAGTTTTAAAGGGTGTGGATATAATTTCATACCCTCTCTCCTCCCGATTTCTAAACGAGGCTTCGTGCTCGTTTTTTCGTTTTGCACTACCAACACGTCTCGTGGCCCATCTCTAACCTATAATCGAGACTTTTACGGGTTTTAAAGGAAGTGGATATAATTTCATACCCTCTCTCCTCCCGATTTCTAAATGAGGCTTCATCCTCATTTTTTCGTATTGACACCACCAAAATATCCCGTGGCCAATTTCGAACCTATAATTGAGACTTTTTCGGGTTTTAAAGTAAGTGGATATAATTTGATACCCTCTCCCCTCCCAATTTCTAAATGAGGCTTCGTGCTCGTTTTTTCGTTTTAACACCACCAACACATCCCGTGACCCAATTTTAACCTATAATCGAGACTTTTTCGGGTTTTAAAGTAAGTGGATATAATTTCATACCCTCTCGCCTCCCGATTTCGAAACGAGGCTTCGTGCTCGTTTTTTCGTTTTGACACCACAAACACGTCCCGTGGCCAAACTCTAACCTATAATCGAGATTTTTTCGGGTTTTAAAGGAAGTGGATATAATTTCATACCATCTCTCCTCCCGATTTCTAAACGTGGCTTTGTGCTCGTTTTTTCATTTTGACACCACCAACAAGTCTCGTGGTCCATTTCTAACCTATAATAGAGACATTTTCGGGTTTTAAGGGAAGTGGATATAATTTCATACCCTCTCTCCTTCCGATATCTAAACGAGGCTTCGTGCTCGTTTTTTCGTTTTGACACCACAAACACATCTCGTGGCTCATTTCTCACCTATAATCCATACTTTTTAAGGTTTTATAGGAAATGGATATAATTTCATACCCTCTCTCCTCCCGATTTCTAAAATAGGCTTCGTGCTCGTTTTTTCGTTTTGACACCACCAACACGTCTCGTGACCCATTTCTAACCTATAATCGAGACTTTTTCGAGTTTTAAAGGGTGTGGATATAATTTCATACCCTCTCTCCTCCCGATTTCTAAACGAGGCTTCGTGCTCGTTTTTTTATTTTGCACTACCAATACGTCTCGTGGCCCATTTCTAACCTATAATCGAGACTTTTACGGGTTTTAAAGGAAGTGGATATAATTTCATACCCTCTCTCCTCCCGATTTCTAAATGAGGCTTCATCCTCGTTTTTTCGTATTGACACCACCAAAATATCCCGTGGCCAATTTCGAACCTATAATTGAGACTTTTTCGGGTTTTAAAGTAAGTGGATATAATTTTATACCCTCTCCCCTCCCAATTTCTAAATGAGGCTTCGTGCTCGTTTTTTCGTTTTGACACCACCAACACATCCCGTGACCCAATTTTAACCTATAATCGAGACTTTTTCGGGTTTTAAATGAAGTGGATATAATTTCATACCCTCTCGCCTCCCGATTTCGAAACGAGGCTTCGTGCTTGTTTTTTCGTTTTGACACCAAAAACACGTCCCGTGGCCAAACTCTAACCTATAATCGAGATTTTTTCGGGTTTTAAAGGAAGTGGATATAATTTCATACCCTCTCTCCTCCCGATTTCTAAACGAGGCTTCGTGCTCGTTTTTTCGTTTTGACACCACAAACACATCTCGTGGCTCATTTCTCACCTATAATCCATACTTTTTCAGGTTTTAAAGGAAATGGATATAATTTCATACCCTCTCTCCTCCCGATTTCTAAAATAGGCTTCGTGCTCGTTTTTTCGTTTTGACACCACCAATACGTCTCGTGGCCCATTTCTAACCTATAATCGAGACTTTTTCGGGTTTTAAAGGATGTGGATATAATTTTATACCCTCTCTCCTCCCGATTCTAAATGAGGCTTCGTGCTCGTTTTTTCGTTTTGACACCACCAACAAGTCTCGTGGTCCATTTCTAACCTATAATAGAGACATTTTCGGGTTATAAGGGAAGTGGATATAATTTCATACCCTCTCTCCTCCCGATTTCTAAACGAGGCTTCGTGCTCATTTTTTCGTTTTGACACCACCAATATATCCCGTGGCCAATTTCTAACCTATAATCCAGACTTTTTCGGGTTTTAGAGGAAGTGGATTTAATTTCATACCCTCTCCCCTCCCGATTTCTAAATGAGGCTTCGTGCTCGTTTTTTCGTTTTGACACCACCAACACATCCCGTGGCCCAATTTTAACCTATAATCGAGACTTTTTCGGGTTTTAAATGAAGTGGATATAATTTTATACCATCTCTCCTCCCGATTTGGAAACGAGGCTTCGTGCTCGTTTTTTCGTTTTGACACCACCAACACGTCCAGTGGCCAATTTCAAACCTATAATTGAGACTTTTTCGGGTTTTAAAGGAAGTGGATATAATTTCATACCCTCTCTCCTTCCGATATCTAAACGAGGCTTCGTGCTCGTTTTTTCGTTTTGACACCACAAACACATCTCGTGGCTCATTTCTCACCTATAATCCATACTTTTTAAGGTTTTATAGGAAATGGATATAATTTCATACCCTCTCTCCTCCCGATTTCTAAAATAGGCTTCATGCTCGTTTTTTCGTTTTGACACCACCAACACGTCTCGTGACCCATTTCTAACCTATAATCGAGACTTTTTCGAGTTTTAAAGGGTGTGGATATAATTTCATACCCTCTCTCCTCCCGATTTCTAAACGAGGCTTCGTGCTCGTTTTTTTGTTTTGCACTACCAACACGTCTCGTGGCCCATTTCTAACCTATAATCGAGACTTTTACGGGTTTTAAAGGAAGTGGATATAATTTCATACCCTCTCTCCTCCCGATTTCTAAATGAGGCTTCATCCTCGTTTTTTCGTATTGACACCACCAAAATATCCCGAGGCCAATTTCGAACCTATAATTGAGACTTTTTCGGGTTTTAAAGTAAGTGGATATAATTTTATACCCTCTCCCCTCCCAATTTCTAAATGAGGCTTCGTGCTCGTTTTTTCGTTTTGACACCACCAACACATCCCGTGACCCAATTTTAACCTATAATCGAGACTTTTTCGGGTTTTAAATGAAGTGGATATAATTTCATACCCTCTAGCCTCCCGATTTCGAAACGAGGCTTCGTGCTCGTTTTTTCGTTTTGACACCACAAACACGTCCCGTGGCCAAACTCTAACCTATAATCGAGATTTTTTCGGGTTTTAAAGGAAGTGGATATAATTTCATACCCTCTCTCCTCCCGATTTCTAAACGAGGCTTCGTGCTCGTTTTTTCGTTTTGACACCACAAACACATCTCGTGGCTCATTTCTCACCTATAATCCATACTTTTTCAGGTTTTAACGGAAATGGATATAATTTCATACCCTCTCTCCTCCCGATTTCTAAAATAGGCTTCGTGCTCGTTTTTTCGTTTTGACACCACCAATACGTCTCGTGGCCCATTTCTAACCTATAATCGAGACTTTTTCGGGTTTTAAAGGATGTGGATATAATTTTATACCCTCTCTCCTCCCGATTCTAAATGAGGCTTCGTGCTCGTTTTTTCGTTTTGACACCACCAACAAGTCTCGTGGTCCATTTCTAACCTATAATAGAGACATTTTCGGGTTATAAGAGAAGTGGATATAATTTCATACCCTCTCTCCTCCCGATTTCTAAACGAGGCTTCGTGCTCATTTTTTCGTTTTGACACCACCAATATATCCCGTGGCCAATTTCTAACCTATAATCCAGACTTTTTCGGGTTTTAGAGGAAGTGGATATAATTTCATACCCTCTCCCCTCCCGATTTCTAAATGAGGCTTCGTGCTCGTTTTTTCGTTTTGACACCACCAACACATCCCGTGGCCCAATTTTAACCTATAATCGAGACTTTTTCGGGTTTTAAATGAAGTGGATATAATTTTATACCATCTCTCCTCCCGATTTCGAAACGAGGCTTCGTGCTCGTTTTTTCGTTTTGACACCACCAACACGTCCAGTGGCCAATTTCAAACCTATAATTGAGACTTTTTCGGGTTTTAAAGGAAGTGGATATAATTTCATACCCTCTCTCCTCCCGATTTCTAAACGAGGCTTCGTGCTCGTTTTTTCGTTTTGACACCACCAACAAGTCTCGTGGTCCATTTCTAACCTATAATAGAGACATTTTCGGGTTTTAAGGGAAGTGGATATAATTTCATACCCTCTCTCCTCCCGATTTCTAAACGAGGCTTCGTGCTCGTTTTTTCGTTTTGACACCACCAACAAGTCTCGTGGCCCATTTTTAACCTATAATCAAAACTTTTTCGGGTTTTAAAGGAAGTGGATATAATTTCATACCCTCTCTCCTCCCGATTTCTAAACAAGGCTTCGTGCACGTTTTTTCGTTTTGACACCACAAACATGTCCCGTGGCCAAACTCAAACCTATAATCGAGACTTTTTCGGGTTTTAAAGGAAGTGGATATAATTTCATACCCTCTCTCCTCCCGATTTCTAAACGAGGCTTCGTGCTCGTTTTTTCATTTTGAAACCACCAACACGTCCCGTGGCTAATTTCTAACCTATAATTGAGACTTTCTCGGGTTTTAAAGGAAGTGGATATAATTTCATACCCTCTCTCCTCCCGATTTCTAAACGATGCTTCGTGCTCGTTTTTTCGTTTTGATACCACCAACATGTCTCGTGGTCCATTTCTAACCTATAATAGAGACATTTTCGGGTTTTAAGGGAAGTGGATATAATTTCATACCCTCTCTCCTCCCGATTTCTAAACGAGGCTTCGTGCTCGTTTTTTCGTTTTGACACCACCAACAAGTCTCGTGGCCCATTTTTAACCTATAATCAAAACTTTTTCGGGTTTTAAAGGAAGTGGATATAATTTCATACCCTCTCTCCTCCCGATTTCTAAACGAGGCTTCGTGCTCGTTTTCTCGTTTTGACACCACAAACACGTCCCGTGGCCAATTTCTAACCTATAATCGAGACTTTTTCGGGTTTTAAAGGAAGTGGATATAATTTCATACCCTCTCTCCTCCCTATTTCTAAACGAGGCTTCGTGCACGTTTTTTCGTTTTGAAACCACCAACACGTCCCGTGGCTAATTTCTAACCTATAATGGAGACTTTTTCGGGTTTTAGAGGAAGTGGATATAATTGCATACCCTCTCTCCTTCCGATTTCTAAACGAGGCTTCGTGCTCGTTTTTTCGTTTTGACACCACCAACACGTATCGTGGCCCATTTCTAACCTATAATGGAGACTTTTTCGGGTTTTAAAGGATGTGGATATAATTTCAAACCCTCTCTCCTCCCGATTTCTAAACGAGGCTTCGTGCTCGTTTTTTCGTTTTGCACTACCAACACGTCTCGTGGCCCATTTCTAACCTATAATCGAGACTTTTACGGGTTTTAAAGGAAGTGGATATAATTTCATACCCTCTCTACTCCCGATTTCTAAATGAGGCTTCATCCTTGTTTTTTCGTTTTGACACCACCAAAATATCCCGTGGCAAATTTCGAACCGATAATTGAGACTTTTTCGGGTTTTAAAGTAAGTGGATATAATTTTATACCCTCTCCCCTCCCAATTTCTAAATGAGGCTTCGTGCTCGTTTTTTCGTTCTGACACCACCAACACATCCCGTGACCCAATTTTAACCTATAATGGAGACTTTTTCGGGTTTTAAAGGAAGTGGATATAATTTCATACCCTCTCTCCTTCCGATTTCTAAACGAGGCTTCGTGCTCGTTTTTTCGTTTTGACACCACCAACACGTCTCGTGGCCCATTTCTAACCTATAATCGAGACTTTTTCGGGTTTTAAAGGATGTGGATATATAATTTCATACCCTCTCTCCTCCCGATTTCTAAACGAGGCTTCGTGCTCGTTTTTTCATTTTGCACTACCAACACGTCTCGTGGCCCATTTCTAACCTATAATCGAGACTTTTTCGAGTTTTAAAGGGTGTGGATATAATTTCATACCCTCTCTCCTCCCGATTTCTAAACGAGGCTTCGTGCTCGTTTTTTCGTTTTGCACTACCAACACGTCTCGTGGCCCATCTCTAACCTATAATCGAGACTTTTACGGGTTTTAAAGGAAGTGGATATAATTTCATACCCTCTCTCCTCCCGATTTCTAAATGAGGCTTCATCCTCGTTTTTTCGTATTGACACCACCAAAATATCCCGTGGCCAATTTCGAACCTATAATTGAGACTTTTTCGGGTTTTAAAGTAAGTGGATATAATTTTATACCCTCTCCCCTCCCAATTTCTAAATGAGGCTTCGTGCTCGTTTTTTCGTTTTGACACCACAAACACGTCCCGTGGCCAAACTCTAACCTATAATCGAGATTTTTTCGAGTTTTAAAGGGTGTGGATATAATTTCATACCCTCTCTCCTCCCGATTTCTAAACGAGGCTTCGTGCTCGTTTTTTCGTTTTGCACTACCAACACGTCTCGTGGCCCATCTCTAACCTATAATCGAGACTTTTACGGGTTTTAAAGGAAGTGGATATAATTTCATACCCTCTCTCCTCCCGATTTCTAAATGAGGCTTCATCCTCGTTTTTTCGTATTGACACCACCAAAATATCCCGTGGCCAATTTCGAACCTATAATTGAGACTTTTTCGGGTTTTAAAGTAAGTGGATATAATTTTATACCCTCTCCCCTCCCAATTTCTAAATGAGGCTTCGTGCTCGTTTTTTCGTTTTGACACCACAAACACGTCCCGTGGCCAAACTCTAACCTATAATCGAGATTTTTTCGAGTTTTAAAGGAAGTGGATATAATTTCATACCCTCTCTCCTTCCGATATCTAAACGAGGCTTCGTGCTCGTTTTCTCGTTTTGACACCACAAACACGTCCCGTGGCCAAACTCTAACCTATAATCGAGATTTTTTCGGGTTTTAAAGGAAGTGGATATAATTTCATACCCTCTCTCCTCCCGATTTCTAAACGAGGCTTCGTGCTCGTTTTTTCGTTTTGACACTACAAACACATCTCGTGGCTCATTTCTCACCTATAATCCATACTTTTTCAGGTTTTAAAGGAAATGGATATAATTTCATACCCTCTCTCCTCCCGATTTCTAAAATAGGCTTCGTGCTCGTTTTTTCGTTTTGACACCACGAATACGTCTCGTGGCCCATTTCTAACCTATAAAAGAGACTTTTTCGGGTTTTAAAGGATGTGGATATAATTTTATACCCTCTCTCGTCCCGATTCTAAATGAGGTTTCGTGCTCGTTTTTTCGTTTTGACACCACCAACAAGTCTCGTGGTCCATTTCTAACCTATAATAGAGACATTTTCGGGTTATAAGGGAAGTGGATATAATTTCATACCCTCTCTCCTCCCGATTTCTAAACGAGGCTTCGTGCTCATTTTTTCGTTTTGACACCACCAATATATCCCGTGGCCAATTTCTAACCTATAATCCAGACTTTTTCGGGTTTTAGAGGAAGTTGATATAATTTCATACCCTCTCCCCTCCCGATTTCTAAATGAGGCTTCGTGCTCGTTTTTTCGTTTTGACACCACCAACACATCCCGTGGCCCAATTTTAACCTATAATCGAGACTTTTTCGGGTTTTAAATGAAGTGGATATAATTTTATACCATCTCTCCTCCCGATTTCGAAACGAGGCTTTGTGCTCGTTTTTTCGTTTTGACACCACCAACACGTCTAGTGGCCAATTTCAAACCTATAATTGAGACTTTTTCGGATTTTAAAGGAAGTGGATATAATTTCATACCCTCTCTCCTCCCGATTTCTAAACGAGGCTTCGTGCTCGTTTTTTCGTTTTGACACAACCAACAAGTCTCGTGGTCCATTTCTAACCTATAATAGAGACATTTTCGGGTTTTAAGGGAAGTGGATATAATTTCATACCCTCTCTCCTCCCGATTTCTAAACGAGGCTTCGTGCTCGTTTTTTCGTTTTGACACCACCAACAAGTCTCGTGGCCCATTTTTAACCTATAATCAATATTTTTTCGGGTTTTAAAGGAAGTGGATATAATTTCATACCCTCTCTCCTCCCGATTTCTAAACAAGGTTTCGTGCACGTTTTTTCGTTTTGACACCACAAACATGTCCCGTGGCCAAACTCTAACCTATAATCGAGACTTTTTCGGGTTTTAAAGGAAGTGGATATAATTTCATACCCTCTCTCCTCCCGATTTCTAAACGAGGCTTCGTGCTCGTTTTTTCGTTTTGACACCACCAACAAGTCTCGTGGCCCATTTTTAACCTATAATCAATATTTTTTCGGGTTTTAAAGGAAGTGGATATAATTTCATACCCTCTCTCCTCCCGATTTCTAAACAAGGTTTCGTGCACGTTTTTTCGTTTTGACACCACAAACATGTCCCGTGGCCAAACTCTAACCTATAATCGAGACTTTTTCGGGTTTTAAAGGAAGTGGATATAATTTCATACCCTCTCTCCTCCCGATTTCTAAACGAGGCTTCGTGCTCGTTTTTTCATTTTGAAACCACCAACACGTCCCGTGGCTAATTTCTAACCTATAATTGAGACTTTCTCGGGTTTTAAAGGAAGTGGATATAATTTCATACCCTCTCTCATCCCGATTTCTAAACGATGCTTCGTGCTCGTTTTTTCGTTTTGACACCACCAACATGTCTCGTGGTCCATTTCTAACCTATAATAGAGACATTTTCGGGTTTTAAGGGAAGTGGATATAATTTCATACCCTCTCTCCTCCCGATTTCTAAACGAGGCTTCGTGCTCGTTTTTTCGTTTTGACACCACCAACAAGTCTCGTGGCCCATTTTTAACCTATAATCAAAACTTTTTCGGGTTTTAAAGGAAGTGGATATAATTTCATACCCTCTCTCCTCCCGATTTCTAAACGAGGCTTCGTGCTCGTTTTCTCGTTTTGACACCACAAACACGTCCCGTGGCCAATTTCTAACCTATAATCGAGACTTTTTCGGGTTTTAAAGGAAGTGGATATAATTTCATACCCTCTCTCCTCCCGATTTCTAAACGAGGCTTCGTGCTCGTTTTTTCATTTTGAAACCACCAACACGTCCCGTGGCTAATTTCTAACCTATAATGGAGACTTTTTCGGGTTTTAAAGGAAGTGGATATAATTGCATACCCTCTCTCCTTCCGATTTCTAAACGAGGCTTCGTGCTCGTTTTTTCGTTTTGACACCACCAACACGTATCGTGGCCCATTTCTAACCTATAATCGAGACTTTTTCGGGTTTTAAAGGATGTGGATATAATTTCAAACCCTCTCTCCTCCCGATTTCTAAACGAGGCTTCGTGCTCGTTTTTTCGTTTTGCACTACCAACACGTCTCGTGGCCCATTTCTAACCTATAATCGAGACTTTTACGGGTTTTAAAGGAAGTGGATATAATTTCATACCCTCTCTACTCCCGATTTCTAAATGAGGCTTCATCCTAGTTTTTTCGTTTTGACACCACCAAAATATCCCGTGGCCAATTTCGAACCTATAATTGAGACTTTTTCGGGTTTTAAAGTAAGTGGATATAATTTTATACCCTCTCCCCTCCCAATTTCTAAATGAGGTTTCGTGCTCGTTTTTTCGTTTTGACACCACCAACACATCCCGTGACCCAATTTTAACCTATAATGGAGACTTTTTCGGGTTTTAAAGGAAGTGGATATAATTTCATACCCTCTCTCCTTCCGATTTCTAAACGAGGCTTCGTGCTCGTTTTTTCGTTTTGACACCACCAACACGTCTCGTGGCCTATTTCTAACCTATAATCGAGACTTTTTCGGGTTTTAAAGGATGTGGATATAATTTCATACCCTCTCTCCTCCCGATTTCTAAACGAGGCTTCGTGCTCGTTTTTTCGTTTTGCACGACCAACACGTCTCGTGGCCCAATTCTAACCTATAATCGAGACTTTTTCGAGTTTTAAAGGGTGTGGATATAATTTCATACCCTCTCTCCTCCCGATTTCTAAACGAGGCTTCGTGCTCATTTTTTCGTTTTGCACTACCAACACGTCTCGTGGCCCATCTCTAACCTATAATCGAGACTTTTACGGGTTTTAAAGGAAGTGGATATAATTTCATACCCTCTCTCCTCCCGATTTCTAAATGAGGCTTCATCCTCGTTTTTTCGTATTGACACCACCAACACATCCCGTGACCCAATTTTAACCTATAATGGAGACTTTTTCGGGTTTTAAAGGAAGTGGATATAATTTCATACCCTCTCTCCTTCCGATTTCTAAACGAGGCTTCGTGCTCGTTTTTTCATTTTGACACCACCAACACGTCTGGTGGCCCATTTCTAACCTATAATCGAGACTTTTTTGGGTTATAAAGGAAGTGGATATAATTTCATACCCTCTCTCCTCCCGATTTCTAAATAAGGCTTCGTGCTCATTTTTTCGTTTTGACACCACCAACACGTCTCGTGGTCCATTTCTAACCTATAATAGAGACATTTTCGGGTTTTAAGGGAAGTGGATATAATTTCATACCCTCTCTCCTCCCTATTTCTAAACGAGGCTTCGTGCACGTTTTTTCGTTTTGAAACCACCAACACGTCCCGTGGCTAATTTCTAACCTATAATGGAGACTTTTTCGGGTTTTAAAGGAAGTGGATATAATTTCATACCCTCTCTCCTCCCGATTTCTAAACGAGGCTTCGTGCTCGTTTTTTCGTTTTGACACCACAAACACGTCCCGTGGCCAAACTCTAACCTATAATCGAGATTTTTTCGGGTTTTAAAGGAAGTGGATATAATTTCATACCATCTCTCCTCCCGATTTCTAAACGTGGCTTTGTGCTCGTTTTTTCATTTTGACACCACCAACAAGTCTCGTGGTCCATTTCTAACCTATAATAGAGACATTTTCGGGTTTTAAGGGAAGTGGATATAATTTCATACCCTCTCTCCTTCCGATATCTAAACGAGGCTTCGTGCTCGTTTTTTCGTTTTGACACCACAAACACATCTCGTGGCTCATTTCTCACCTATAATCCATACTTTTTAAGGTTTTATAGGAAATGGATATAATTTCATACCCTCTCTCCTCCCGATTTCTAAAATAGGCTTCGTGCTCATTTTTTCGTTTTGACACCACCAACACGTCTCGTGACCCATTTCTAACCTATAATCGAGACTTTTTCGAGTTTTAAAGGGTGTGGATATAATTTCATACCCTCTCTCCTCCCGATTTCTAAACGAGGCTTCGTGCTCGTTTTTTTATTTTGCACTACCAATACGTCTCGTGGCCCATTTCTAACCTATAATCGAGACTTTTACGGGTTTTAAAGGAAGTGGATATAATTTCATACCCTCTCTCCTCCCGATTTCTAAATGAGGCTTCATCCTCGTTTTTTCGTATTGACACCACCAAAATATCCCGTGGCCAATTTCGAACCTATAATTGAGACTTTTTCGGGTTTTAAAGTAAGTGGATATAATTTTATACCCTCTCCCCTCCCAATTTCTAAATGAGGCTTCGTGCTCGTTTTTTCGTTTTGACACCACCAACACATCCCGTGACCCAATTTTAACCTATAATAGAGACTTTTTCGGGTTTTAAATGAAGTGGATATAATTTCATACCCTCTCGCCTCCCGATTTCGAAACGAGGCTTCGTGCTTGTTTTTTCGTTTTGACACCAAAAACACGTCCCGTGGCTAAACTCTAACCTATAATCGAGATTTTTTCGGGTTTTAAAGGAAGTGGATATAATTTCATACCCTCTCTCCTCCCGATTTCTAAACGAGGCTTCGTGCTCGTTTTTTCGTTTTGACACCACAAACACATCTCGTGGCTCATTTCTCACCTATAATCCATACTTTTTCAGGTTTTAAAGGAAATGGATATAATTTCATAACCTCTCTCCTCCCGATTTCTAAAATAGGCTTCGTGCTCGTTTTTTCGTTTTGACACCACCAATACGTCTCGTGGCCCATTTCTAACCTATAATCGAGACTTTTTCGGGTTTTAAAGGATGTGGATATAATTTTATACCCTCTCTCCTCCCGATTCTAAATGAGGCTTCGTGCTCGTTTTTTCGTTTTGACACCACCAACAAGTCTCGTGGTCCATTTCTAACCTATAATAGAGACATTTTCGGGTTATAAGGGAAGTGGATATAATTTCATACCCTCTCTCCTCCCGATTTCTAAACGAGGCTTCGTGCTCATTTTTTCGTTTTGACACCACCAATATATCCCGTGGCCAATTTCTAACCTATAATCCAGACTTTTTCGGGTTTTAGAGGAAGTGGATTTAATTTCATACCCTCTCCCCTCCCGATTTCTAAATGAGGCTTCGTGCTCGTTTTTTCGTTTTGACACCACCAACACATCCCGTGGCCCAATTTTAACCTATAATCGAGACTTTTTCGGGTTTTAAATGAAGTGGATATAATTTTATACCATCACTCCTCCCGATTTCGAAACGAGGCTTCGTGCTCGTTTTTTCGTTTTGACACCACCAACACGTCCAGTGGCCAATTTCAAACCTATAATTGAGACTTTTTCGGGTTTTAAAGGAAGTGGATATAATTTCATACCCTCTCTCCTCCCGATTTCTAAACGAGGCTTCGTGCTCGTTTTTTCGTTTTGACACCACCAACAAGTCTCGTGGTCCATTTCTAACCTATAATAGAGACATTTTCGGGTTTTAAGGGAAGTGGATATAATTTCATACCCTCTCTCCTCCCGATTTCTAAACAAGGTTTCGTGCACGTTTTTTCGTTTTGACACCACAAACATGTCCCGTGGCCAAACTCTAACCTATAATCGAGACTTTTTCGGGTTTTAAAGGAAGTGGATATAATTTCATACCCTCTCTCCTCCCGATTTCTAAACGAGGCTTCGTGCTCGTTTTTTCATTTTGAAACCACCAACACGTCCCGTGGCTAATTTCTAACCTATAATGGAGACTTTTTCGGGTTTTAAAGGAAGTGGATATAATTGCATACCCTCTCTCCTTCCGATTTCTAAACGAGGCTTCGTGCTCGTTTTTTCGTTTTGACACCACCAACACGTATCGTGGCCCATTTCTAACCTATAATCGAGACTTTTTCGGGTTTTAAAGGATGTGGATATAATTTCAAACCCTCTCTCCTCCCGATTTCTAAACGAGGCTTCGTGCTCGTTTTTTCGTTTTGCACTACCAACACGTCTCGTGGCCCATTTCTAACCTATAATCGAGACTTTTACGGGTTTTAAAGGAAGTGGATATAATTTCATACCCTCTCTACTCCCGATTTCTAAATGAGGCTTCGTCCTAGTTTTTTCGTTTTGACACCACCAAAATATCCCGTGGCCAATTTCGAACCTATAATTGAGACTTTTTCGGGTTTTAAAGTAAGTGGATATAATTTTATACCCTCTCCCCTCGCAATTTCTAAATGAGGTTTCGTGCTCGTTTTTTCGTTTTGACACCACCAACACATCCCGTGACCCAATTTTAACCTATAATGGAGACTTTTTCGGGTTTTAAAGGAAGTGGATATAATTTCATACCCTCTCTCCTTCCGATTTCTAAACGAGGCTTCGTGCTCGTTTTTTCGTTTTGACACCACCAACACGTCTCGTGGCCTATTTCTAACCTATAATCGAGACTTTTTCGGGTTTTAAAGGATGTGGATATAATTTCATACCCTCTCTCCTCCCGATTTCTAAACGAGGCTTCGTGCTCGTTTTTTCGTTTTGCACGACCAACACGTCTCGTGGCCCAATTCTAACCTATAATCGAGACTTTTTCGAGTTTTAAAGGGTGTGGATATAATTTCATACCCTCTCTCCTCCCGATTTCTAAACGAGGCTTCGTGCTCATTTTTTCGTTTTGCACTACCAACACGTCTCGTGGCCCATCTCTAACCTATAATCGAGACTTTTACGGGTTTTAAAGGAAGTGGATATAATTTCATACCCTCTCTCCTCCCGATTTCTAAATGAGGCTTCATCCTCGTTTTTTCGTATAGACACCACCAACACATCCCGTGACCGAATTTTAACCTATAATGGAGACTTTTTCGGGTTTTAAAGGAAGTGGATATAATTTCATACCCTCTCTCCTTCCGATTTCTAAACGAGGCTTCGTGCTCGTTTTTTCATTTTGAAACCACCAACAAGTCTCGTGGTCCATTTCTAACCTATAATAGAGACATTTTCGGGTTTTAAGGGAAGTGGATATAATTTCATACCCTCTCTCCTCCCTATTTCTAAACGAGGCTTCGTGCACGTTTTTTCGTTTTGAAACCACCAACACGTCCCGTGGCTAATTTCTAACCTATAATGGAGACTTTTTCGGGTTTTAAAGGAAGTGGATATAATTTCATACCCTCTCTCCTCCCGATTTCTAAACGAGGCTTCGTGCTCGTTTTTTCGTTTTGACACCACAAACACGTCCCGTGGCCAAACTCTAACCTATAATCGAGATTTTTTCGGGTTTTAAAGGAAGTGGATATAATTTCATACCATCTCTCCTCCCGATTTCTAAACGTGGCTTTGTGCTCGTTTTTTCATTTTGACACCACCAACAAGTCTCGTGGTCCATTTCTAACCTATAATAGAGACATTTTCGGGTTTTAAGGGAAGTGGATATAATTTCATACCCTCTCTCCTTCCGATATCTAAACGAGGCTTCGTGCTCGTTTTTTCGTTTTGACACCACAAACACATCTCGTGGCTCATTTCTCACCTATAATCCATACTTTTTAAGGTTTTATAGGAAATGGATATAATTTCATACCCTCTCTCCTCCCGATTTCTAAAATAGGCTTCGTGCTCGTTTTTTCGTTTTGACACCACCAACACGTCTCGTGACCCATTTCTAACCTATAATCGAGACTTTTTCGAGTTTTAAAGGGTGTGGATATAATTTCATACCCTCTCTCCTCCCGATTTCTAAACGAGGCTTCGTGCTCGTTTTTTTATTTTGCACTACCAATACGTCTCGTGGCCCATTTCTAACCTATAATCGAGACTTTTACGGGTTTTAAAGGAAGTGGATATAATTTCATACCCTCTCTCCTCCCGATTTCTAAATGAGGCTTCATCCTCGTTTTTTCGTATTGACACCACCAAAATATCCCGTGGCCAATTTCGAACCTATAATTGAGACTTTTTCGGGTTTTAAAGTAAGTGGATATAATTTTATACCCTCTCCCCTCCCAATTTCTAAATGAGGCTTCGTGCTCGTTTTTTCGTTTTGACACCACCAACACATCCCGTGACCCAATTTTAACCTATAATCGAGACTTTTTCGGGTTTTAAATGAAGTGGATATAATTTCATACCCTCTCGCCTCCCGATTTCGAAACGAGGCTTCGTGCTTGTTTTTTCGTTTTGACACCAAAAACACGTCCCGTGGCCAAACTCTAACCTATAATCGAGATTTTTTCGGGTTTTAAAGGAAGTGGATATAATTTCATACCCTCTCTCCTCCCGATTTCTAAACGAGGCTTCGTGCTCGTTTTTTCGTTTTGACACCACAAACACATCTCGTGGCTCATTTCTCACCTATAATCCATACTTTTTCAGGTTTTAAAGGAAATGGATATAATTTCATACCCTCTCTCCTCCCGATTTCTAAAATAGGCTTCGTGCTCGTTTTTTCGTTTTGACACCACCAATACGTCTCGTGGCCCATTTCTAACCTATAATCGAGACTTTTTCGGGTTTTAAAGGATGTGGATATAATTTTATACCCTCTCTCCTCCCGATTCTAAATGAGGCTTCGTGCTCGTTTTTTCGTTTTGACACCACCAACAAGTCTCGTGGTCCATTTCTAACCTATAATAGAGACATTTTCGGGTTATAAGGGAAGTGGATATAATTTCATACCCTCTCTCCTCCCGATTTCTAAACGAGGCTTCGTGCTCATTTTTTCGTTTTGACACCACCAATATATCCCGTGGCCAATTTCTAACCTATAATCCAGACTTTTTCGGGTTTTAGAGGAAGTGGATTTAATTTCATACCCTCTCCCCTCCCGATTTCTAAATGAGGCTTCGTGCTCGTTTTTTCGTTTTGACACCACCAACACATCCCGTGGCCCAATTTTAACCTATAATCGAGACTTTTTCGGGTTTTAAATGAAGTGGATATAATTTTATACCATCTCTCCTCCCGATTTCGAAACGAGGCTTCGTGCTCGTTTTTTCGTTTTGACACCACCAACACGTCCAGTGGCCAATTTCAAACCTATAATTGAGACTTTTTCGGATTTTAAAGGAAGTGGATATAATTTCATACCCTCTCTCCTTCCGATATCTAAACGAGGCTTCGTGCTCGTTTTTTCGTTTTGACACCACAAACACATCTCGTGGCTCATTTCTCACCTATAATCCATACTTTTTAAGGTTTTATAGGAAATGGATATAATTTCATACCCTCTCTCCTCCCGATTTCTAAAATAGGCTTCATGCTCGTTTTTTCGTTTTGACACCACCAACACGTCTCGTGACCCATTTCTAACCTATAATCGAGACTTTTTCGAGTTTTAAAGGGTGTGGATATAATTTCATACCCTCTCTCCTCCCGATTTCTAAACGAGGCTTCGTGCTCGTTTTTTTGTTTTGCACTACCAACACGTCTCGTGGCCCATTTCTAACCTATAATCGAGACTTTTACGGGTTTTAAAGGAAGTGGATATAATTTCATACCCTCTCTCCTCCCGATTTCTAAATGAGGCTTCATCCTCGTTTTTTCGTATTGACACCACCAAAATATCCCGAGGCCAATTTCGAACCTATAATTGAGACTTTTTCGGGTTTTAAAGTAAGTGGATATAATTTTATACCCTCTCCCCTCCCAATTTCTAAATGAGGCTTCGTGCTTGTTTTTTCGTTTTGACACCACCAACACATCCCGTGACCCAATTTTAACCTATAATCGAGACTTTTTCGGGTTTTAAATGAAGTGGATATAATTTCATACCCTCTAGCCTCCCGATTTCGAAACGAGGCTTCGTGCTCGTTTTTTCGTTTTGACACCACAAACACGTCCCGTGGCCAAACTCTAACCTATAATCGAGATTTTTTCGGGTTTTAAAGGAAGTGGATATAATTTCATACCCTCTCTCCTCCCGATTTCTAAACGAGGCTTCGTGCTCGTTTTTTCGTTTTGACACCACAAACACATCTCGTGGCTCATTTCTCACCTATAATCCATACTTTTTCAGGTTTTAAAGGAAATGGATATAATTTCATACCCTCTCTCCTCCCGATTTCTAAAATAGGCTTCGTGCTCGTTTTTTCGTTTTGACACCACCAATACGTCTCGTGGCCCATTTCTAACCTATAATCGAGACTTTTTCGGGTTTTAAAGGATGTGGATATAATTTTATACCCTCTCTCCTCCCGATTCTAAATGAGGCTTCGTGCTCATTTTTTCGTTTTGACACCACCAACAAGTCTCGTGGTCCATTTCTAACCTATAATAGAGACATTTTCGGGTTATAAGGGAAGTGGATATAATTTCATACCCTCTCTCCTCCCGATTTCTAAACGAGGCTTCGTGCTCATTTTTTCGTTTTGACACCACCAATATATCCCGTGGCCAATTTCTAACCTATAATCCAGACTTTTTCGGGTTTTAGAGGAAGTGGATTTAATTTCATACCCTCTCCCCTCCCGATTTCTAAATGAGGCTTCGTGCTCGTTTTTTCGTTTTGACACCACCAACAGATCCCGTAGCCCAATTTTAACCTATAATCGAGACTTTTTCGGGTTTTAAATGAAGTGGATATAATTTTATACCATCTCTCCTCCCGATTTCGAAACGAGGCTTCGTGCTCGTTTTTTCGTTTTGACACCACCAACACGTCCAGTGGCCATTTTCAAACCTATAAATGAGACTTTTTCGGGTTTTAAAGGAAGTGGATATAATTTCATACCCTCTCTCCTTCCGATATCTAAACGAGGCTTCGTGCTCGTTTTTTCGTTTTGACACCACAAACACATCTCGTGGCTCATTTCTCACCTATAATCCATACTTTTTAAGGTTTTATAGGAAATGGATATAATTTCATACCCTCTCTCCTCCCGATTTCTAAAATAGGCTTCGTGCTCGTTTTTTCGTTTTGACACCACCAACACGTCTCGTGACCCATTTCTAACCTATAATCGAGACTTTTTCGAGTTTTAAAGGGTGTGGATATAATTTCATACCCTCTCTCCTCCCGATTTCTAAACGAGGCTTCGTGCTCGTTTTTTTGTTTTGCACTACCAACACGTCTCGTGGCCCATTTCTAACCTATAATCGAGACTTTTACGGGTTTTAAAGGAAGTGGATATAATTTCATACCCTCTCTCCTCCCGATTTCTAAATGAGGCTTCATCCTCGTTTTTTCGTATTGACACCACCAAAATATCCCGTGGCCAATTTCGAACCTATAATTGAGACTTTTTCGGGTTTTAAAGTAAGTGGATATAATTTTATACCCTCTCCCCTCCCAATTTCTAAATGAGGCTTCGTGCTCGTTTTTTCGTTTTGACACCACCAACACATCCCGTGACCCAATTTTAACCTATAATCGAGACTTTTTCGGGTTTTAAATGAAGTGGATATAATTTCATACCCTCTAGCCTCCCGATTTCGAAACGAGGCTTCGTGCTCGTTTTTTCGTTTTGACACCACAAACACGTCCCGTGGCCAAACTCTAACCTATAATCGAGATTTTTTCGGGTTTTAAAGGAAGTGGATATAATTTCATACCCTCTCTCCTCCCGATTTCTAAACGAGGCTTCGTGCTCGTTTTTTCGTTTTGACACCACAAACACATCTCGTGGCTCATTTCTCACCTATAATCCATACTTTTTCAGGTTTTAACGGAAATGGATATAATTTCATACCCTCTCTCCTCCCGATTTCTAAAATAGGCTTCGTGCTCGTTTTTTCGTTTTGACACCACCAATACGTCTCGTGGCCCATTTCTAACCTATAATCGAGACTTTTTCGGGTTTTAAAGGATGTGGATATAATTTTATACCCTCTCTCCTCCCGATTCTAAATGAGGCTTCGTGCTCATTTTTTCGTTTTGACACCACCAACAAGTCTCGTGGTCCATTTCTAACCTATAATAGAGACATTTTCGGGTTATAAGGGAAGTGGATATAATTTCATACCCTCTCTCCTCCCGATTTCTAAACGAGGCTTCGTGCTCATTTTTTCGTTTTGACACCACCAATATATCCCGTGGCCAATTTCTAACCTATAATCCAGACTTTTTCGGGTTTTAGAGGAAGTGGATTTAATTTCATACCCTCTCCCCTCCCGATTTCTAAATGAGGCTTCGTGCTCGTTTTTTCGTTTTGACACCACCAACAGATCCCGTAGCCCAATTTTAACCTATAATCGAGACTTTTTCGGGTTTTAAATGAAGTGGATATAATTTCATACCCTCTAGCCTCCCGATTTCGAAACGAGGCTTCGTGCTCGTTTTTTCGTTTTGACACCACAAACACGTCCCGTGGCCAAACTCTAACCTATAATCGAGATTTTTTCGGGTTTTAAAGGAAGTGGATATAATTTCATACCCTCTCTCCTCCCGATTTCTAAACGAGGCTTCGTGCTCGTTTTTTCGTTTTGACACCACAAACACATCTCGTGGCTCATTTCTCACCTATAATCCATACTTTTTCAGGTTTTAACGGAAATGGATATAATTTCATACCCTCTCTCCTCCCGATTTCTAAAATAGGCTTCGTGCTCGTTTTTTCGTTTTGACACCACCAATACGTCTCGTGGCCCATTTCTAACCTATAATCGAGACTTTTTCGGGTTTTAAAGGATGTGGATATAATTTTATACCCTCTCTCCTCCCGATTCTAAATGAGGCTTCGTGCTCATTTTTTCGTTTTGACACCACCAACAAGTCTCGTGGTCCATTTCTAACCTATAATAGAGACATTTTCGGGTTATAAGGGAAGTGGATATAATTTCATACCCTCTCTCCTCCCGATTTCTAAACGAGGCTTCGTGCTCATTTTTTCGTTTTGACACCACCAATATATCCCGTGGCCAATTTCTAACCTATAATCCAGACTTTTTCGGGTTTTAGAGGAAGTGGATTTAATTTCATACCCTCTCCCCTCCCGATTTCTAAATGAGGCTTCGTGCTCGTTTTTTCGTTTTGACACCACCAACAGATCCCGTAGCCCAATTTTAACCTATAATCGAGACTTTTTCGGGTTTTAAATGAAGTGGATATAATTTTATACCATCTCTCCTCCCGATTTCGAAACGAGGCTTCGTGCTCGTTTTTTCGTTTTGACACCACCAACACGTCCAGTGGCCATTTTCAAACCTATAAATGAGACTTTTTCGGGTTTTAAAGGAAGTGGATATAATTTCATACCCTCTCTCCTTCCGATATCTAAACGAGGCTTCGTGCTCGTTTTTTCGTTTTGACACCACAAACACATCTCGTGGCTCATTTCTCACCTATAATCCATACTTTTTAAGGTTTTATAGGAAATGGATATAATTTCATACCCTCTCTCCTCCCGATTTCTAAAATAGGCTTCGTGCTCGTTTTTTCGTTTTGACACCACCAACACGTCTCGTGACCCATTTCTAACCTATAATCGAGACTTTTTCGAGTTTTAAAGGGTGTGGATATAATTTCATACCCTCTCTCCTCCCGATTTCTAAACGAGGCTTCGTGCTCGTTTTTTTGTTTTGCACTACCAACACGTCTCGTGGCCCATTTCTAACCTATAATCGAGACTTTTACGGGTTTTAAAGGAAGTGGATATAATTTCATACCCTCTCTCCTCCCGATTTCTAAATGAGGCTTCATCCTCGTTTTTTCGTATTGACACCACCAAAATATCCCGTGGCCAATTTCGAACCTATAATTGAGACTTTTTCGGGTTTTAAAGTAAGTGGATATAATTTTATACCCTCTCCCCTCCCAATTTCTAAATGAGGCTTCGTGCTCGTTTTTTCGTTTTGACACCACCAACACATCCCGTGACCCAATTTTAACCTATAATCGAGACTTTTTCGGGTTTTAAATGAAGTGGATATAATTTCATACCCTCTAGCCTCCCGATTTCGAAACGAGGCTTCGTGCTCGTTTTTTCGTTTTGACACCACAAACACGTCCCGTGGCCAAACTCTAACCTATAATCGAGATTTTTTCGGGTTTTAAAGGAAGTGGATATAATTTCATACCCTCTCTCCTCCCGATTTCTAAACGAGGCTTCGTGCTCGTTTTTTCGTTTTGACACCACCAACACGTCTCGTGGCCTATTTCTAACCTATAATCGAGACTTTTTCGGGTTTTAAAGGATGTGGATATAATTTCATACCCTCTCTCCTCCCGATTTCTAAACGAGGCTTCGTGCTCGTTTTTTCGTTTTGCACGACCAACACGTCTCGTGGCCCAATTCTAACCTATAATCGAGACTTTTTCGAGTTTTAAAGGGTGTGGATATAATTTCATACCCTCTCTCCTCCCGATTTCTAAACGAGGCTTCGTGCTCATTTTTTCGTTTTGCACTACCAACACGTCTCGTGGCCCATCTCTAACCTATAATCGAGACTTTTACGGGTTTTAAAGGAAGTGGATATAATTTCATACCCTCTCTCCTCCCGATTTCTAAATGAGGCTTCATCCTCGTTTTTTCGTATAGACACCACCAACACATCCCGTGACCGAATTTTAACCTATAATGGAGACTTTTTCGGGTTTTAAAGGAAGTGGATATAATTTCATACCCTCTCTCCTTCCGATTTCTAAACGAGGCTTCGTGCTCGTTTTTTCATTTTGAAACCACCAACAAGTCTCGTGGTCCATTTCTAACCTATAATAGAGACATTTTCGGGTTTTAAGGGAAGTGGATATAATTTCATACCCTCTCTCCTCCCTATTTCTAAACGAGGCTTCGTGCACGTTTTTTCGTTTTGAAACCACCAACACGTCCCGTGGCTAATTTCTAACCTATAATGGAGACTTTTTCGGGTTTTAAAGGAAGTGGATATAATTTCATACCCTCTCTCCTCCCGATTTCTAAACGAGGCTTCGTGCTCGTTTTTTCGTTTTGACACCACAAACACGTCCCGTGGCCAAACTCTAACCTATAATCGAGATTTTTTCGGGTTTTAAAGGAAGTGGATATAATTTCATACCATCTCTCCTCCCGATTTCTAAACGTGGCTTTGTGCTCGTTTTTTCATTTTGACACCACCAACAAGTCTCGTGGTCCATTTCTAACCTATAATAGAGACATTTTCGGGTTTTAAGGGAAGTGGATATAATTTCATACCCTCTCTCCTTCCGATATCTAAACGAGGCTTCGTGCTCGTTTTTTCGTTTTGACACCACAAACACATCTCGTGGCTCATTTCTCACCTATAATCCATACTTTTTAAGGTTTTATAGGAAATGGATATAATTTCATACCCTCTCTCCTCCCGATTTCTAAAATAGGCTTCGTGCTCGTTTTTTCGTTTTGACACCACCAACACGTCTCGTGACCCATTTCTAACCTATAATCGAGACTTTTTCGAGTTTTAAAGGGTGTGGATATAATTTCATACCCTCTCTCCTCCCGATTTCTAAACGAGGCTTCGTGCTCGTTTTTTTATTTTGCACTACCAATACGTCTCGTGGCCCATTTCTAACCTATAATCGAGACTTTTACGGGTTTTAAAGGAAGTGGATATAATTTCATACCCTCTCTCCTCCCGATTTCTAAATGAGGCTTCATCCTCGTTTTTTCGTATTGACACCACCAAAATATCCCGTGGCCAATTTCGAACCTATAATTGAGACTTTTTCGGGTTTTAAAGTAAGTGGATATAATTTTATACCCTCTCCCCTCCCAATTTCTAAATGAGGCTTCGTGCTCGTTTTTTCGTTTTGACACCACCAACACATCCCGTGACCCAATTTTAACCTATAATCGAGACTTTTTCGGGTTTTAAATGAAGTGGATATAATTTCATACCCTCTCGCCTCCCGATTTCGAAACGAGGCTTCGTGCTTGTTTTTTCGTTTTGACACCAAAAACACGTCCCGTGGCCAAACTCTAACCTATAATCGAGATTTTTTCGGGTTTTAAAGGAAGTGGATATAATTTCATACCCTCTCTCCTCCCGATTTCTAAACGAGGCTTCGTGCTCGTTTTTTCGTTTTGACACCACAAACACATCTCGTGGCTCATTTCTCACCTATAATCCATACTTTTTCAGGTTTTAAAGGAAATGGATATAATTTCATACCCTCTCTCCTCCCGATTTCTAAAATAGGCTTCGTGCTCGTTTTTTCGTTTTGACACCACCAATACGTCTCGTGGCCCATTTCTAACCTATAATCGAGACTTTTTCGGGTTTTAAAGGATGTGGATATAATTTTATACCCTCTCTCCTCCCGATTCTAAATGAGGCTTCGTGCTCGTTTTTTCGTTTTGACACCACCAACAAGTCTCGTGGTCCATTTCTAACCTATAATAGAGACATTTTCGGGTTATAAGGGAAGTGGATATAATTTCATACCCTCTCTCCTCCCGATTTCTAAACGAGGCTTCGTGCTCATTTTTTCGTTTTGACACCACCAATATATCCCGTGGCCAATTTCTAACCTATAATCCAGACTTTTTCGGGTTTTAGAGGAAGTGGATTTAATTTCATACCCTCTCCCCTCCCGATTTCTAAATGAGGCTTCGTGCTCGTTTTTTCGTTTTGACACCACCAACACATCCCGTGGCCCAATTTTAACCTATAATCGAGACTTTTTCGGGTTTTAAATGAAGTGGATATAATTTTATACCATCTCTCCTCCCGATTTCGAAACGAGGCTTCGTGCTCGTTTTTTCGTTTTGACACCACCAACACGTCCAGTGGCCAATTTCAAACCTATAATTGAGACTTTTTCGGATTTTAAAGGAAGTGGATATAATTTCATACCCTCTCTCCTTCCGATATCTAAACGAGGCTTCGTGCTCGTTTTTTCGTTTTGACACCACAAACACATCTCGTGGCTCATTTCTCACCTATAATCCATACTTTTTAAGGTTTTATAGGAAATGGATATAATTTCATACCCTCTCTCCTCCCGATTTCTAAAATAGGCTTCATGCTCGTTTTTTCGTTTTGACACCACCAACACGTCTCGTGACCCATTTCTAACCTATAATCGAGACTTTTTCGAGTTTTAAAGGGTGTGGATATAATTTCATACCCTCTCTCCTCCCGATTTCTAAACGAGGCTTCGTGCTCGTTTTTTTGTTTTGCACTACCAACACGTCTCGTGGCCCATTTCTAACCTATAATCGAGACTTTTACGGGTTTTAAAGGAAGTGGATATAATTTCATACCCTCTCTCCTCCCGATTTCTAAATGAGGCTTCATCCTCGTTTTTTCGTATTGACACCACCAAAATATCCCGAGGCCAATTTCGAACCTATAATTGAGACTTTTTCGGGTTTTAAAGTAAGTGGATATAATTTTATACCCTCTCCCCTCCCAATTTCTAAATGAGGCTTCGTGCTTGTTTTTTCGTTTTGACACCACCAACACATCCCGTGACCCAATTTTAACCTATAATCGAGACTTTTTCGGGTTTTAAATGAAGTGGATATAATTTCATACCCTCTAGCCTCCCGATTTCGAAACGAGGCTTCGTGCTCGTTTTTTCGTTTTGACACCACAAACACGTCCCGTGGCCAAACTCTAACCTATAATCGAGATTTTTTCGGGTTTTAAAGGAAGTGGATATAATTTCATACCCTCTCTCCTCCCGATTTCTAAACGAGGCTTCGTGCTCGTTTTTTCGTTTTGACACCACAAACACATCTCGTGGCTCATTTCTCACCTATAATCCATACTTTTTCAGGTTTTAAAGGAAATGGATATAATTTCATACCCTCTCTCCTCCCGATTTCTAAAATAGGCTTCGTGCTCGTTTTTTCGTTTTGACACCACCAATACGTCTCGTGGCCCATTTCTAACCTATAATCGAGACTTTTTCGGGTTTTAAAGGATGTGGATATAATTTTATACCCTCTCTCCTCCCGATTCTAAATGAGGCTTCGTGCTCATTTTTTCGTTTTGACACCACCAACAAGTCTCGTGGTCCATTTCTAACCTATAATAGAGACATTTTCGGGTTATAAGGGAAGTGGATATAATTTCATACCCTCTCTCCTCCCGATTTCTAAACGAGGCTTCGTGCTCATTTTTTCGTTTTGACACCACCAATATATCCCGTGGCCAATTTCTAACCTATAATCCAGACTTTTTCGGGTTTTAGAGGAAGTGGATTTAATTTCATACCCTCTCCCCTCCCGATTTCTAAATGAGGCTTCGTGCTCGTTTTTTCGTTTTGACACCACCAACAGATCCCGTAGCCCAATTTTAACCTATAATCGAGACTTTTTCGGGTTTTAAATGAAGTGGATATAATTTTATACCATCTCTCCTCCCGATTTCGAAACGAGGCTTCGTGCTCGTTTTTTCGTTTTGACACCACCAACACGTCCAGTGGCCATTTTCAAACCTATAAATGAGACTTTTTCGGGTTTTAAAGGAAGTGGATATAATTTCATACCCTCTCTCCTTCCGATATCTAAACGAGGCTTCGTGCTCGTTTTTTCGTTTTGACACCACAAACACATCTCGTGGCTCATTTCTCACCTATAATCCATACTTTTTAAGGTTTTATAGGAAATGGATATAATTTCATACCCTCTCTCCTCCCGATTTCTAAAATAGGCTTCGTGCTCGTTTTTTCGTTTTGACACCACCAACACGTCTCGTGACCCATTTCTAACCTATAATCGAGACTTTTTCGAGTTTTAAAGGGTGTGGATATAATTTCATACCCTCTCTCCTCCCGATTTCTAAACGAGGCTTCGTGCTCGTTTTTTTGTTTTGCACTACCAACACGTCTCGTGGCCCATTTCTAACCTATAATCGAGACTTTTACGGGTTTTAAAGGAAGTGGATATAATTTCATACCCTCTCTCCTCCCGATTTCTAAATGAGGCTTCATCCTCGTTTTTTCGTATTGACACCACCAAAATATCCCGTGGCCAATTTCGAACCTATAATTGAGACTTTTTCGGGTTTTAAAGTAAGTGGATATAATTTTATACCCTCTCCCCTCCCAATTTCTAAATGAGGCTTCGTGCTCGTTTTTTCGTTTTGACACCACCAACACATCCCGTGACCCAATTTTAACCTATAATCGAGACTTTTTCGGGTTTTAAATGAAGTGGATATAATTTCATACCCTCTAGCCTCCCGATTTCGAAACGAGGCTTCGTGCTCGTTTTTTCGTTTTGACACCACAAACACGTCCCGTGGCCAAACTCTAACCTATAATCGAGATTTTTTCGGGTTTTAAAGGAAGTGGATATAATTTCATACCCTCTCTCCTCCCGATTTCTAAACGAGGCTTCGTGCTCGTTTTTTCGTTTTGACACCACAAACACATCTCGTGGCTCATTTCTCACCTATAATCCATACTTTTTCAGGTTTTAACGGAAATGGATATAATTTCATACCCTCTCTCCTCCCGATTTCTAAAATAGGCTTCGTGCTCGTTTTTTCGTTTTGACACCACCAATACGTCTCGTGGCCCATTTCTAACCTATAATCGAGACTTTTTCGGGTTTTAAAGGATGTGGATATAATTTTATACCCTCTCTCCTCCCGATTCTAAATGAGGCTTCGTGCTCATTTTTTCGTTTTGACACCACCAACAAGTCTCGTGGTCCATTTCTAACCTATAATAGAGACATTTTCGGGTTATAAGGGAAGTGGATATAATTTCATACCCTCTCTCCTCCCGATTTCTAAACGAGGCTTCGTGCTCATTTTTTCGTTTTGACACCACCAATATATCCCGTGGCCAATTTCTAACCTATAATCCAGACTTTTTCGGGTTTTAGAGGAAGTGGATTTAATTTCATACCCTCTCCCCTCCCGATTTCTAAATGAGGCTTCGTGCTCGTTTTTTCGTTTTGACACCACCAACAGATCCCGTAGCCCAATTTTAACCTATAATCGAGACTTTTTCGGGTTTTAAATGAAGTGGATATAATTTCATACCCTCTAGCCTCCCGATTTCGAAACGAGGCTTCGTGCTCGTTTTTTCGTTTTGACACCACAAACACGTCCCGTGGCCAAACTCTAACCTATAATCGAGATTTTTTCGGGTTTTAAAGGAAGTGGATATAATTTCATACCCTCTCTCCTCCCGATTTCTAAACGAGGCTTCGTGCTCGTTTTTTCGTTTTGACACCACAAACACATCTCGTGGCTCATTTCTCACCTATAATCCATACTTTTTCAGGTTTTAACGGAAATGGATATAATTTCATACCCTCTCTCCTCCCGATTTCTAAAATAGGCTTCGTGCTCGTTTTTTCGTTTTGACACCACCAATACGTCTCGTGGCCCATTTCTAACCTATAATCGAGACTTTTTCGGGTTTTAAAGGATGTGGATATAATTTTATACCCTCTCTCCTCCCGATTCTAAATGAGGCTTCGTGCTCATTTTTTCGTTTTGACACCACCAACAAGTCTCGTGGTCCATTTCTAACCTATAATAGAGACATTTTCGGGTTATAAGGGAAGTGGATATAATTTCATACCCTCTCTCCTCCCGATTTCTAAACGAGGCTTCGTGCTCATTTTTTCGTTTTGACACCACCAATATATCCCGTGGCCAATTTCTAACCTATAATCCAGACTTTTTCGGGTTTTAGAGGAAGTGGATTTAATTTCATACCCTCTCCCCTCCCGATTTCTAAATGAGGCTTCGTGCTCGTTTTTTCGTTTTGACACCACCAACAGATCCCGTAGCCCAATTTTAACCTATAATCGAGACTTTTTCGGGTTTTAAATGAAGTGGATATAATTTTATACCATCTCTCCTCCCGATTTCGAAACGAGGCTTCGTGCTCGTTTTTTCGTTTTGACACCACCAACACGTCCAGTGGCCATTTTCAAACCTATAAATGAGACTTTTTCGGGTTTTAAAGGAAGTGGATATAATTTCATACCCTCTCTCCTTCCGATATCTAAACGAGGCTTCGTGCTCGTTTTTTCGTTTTGACACCACAAACACATCTCGTGGCTCATTTCTCACCTATAATCCATACTTTTTAAGGTTTTATAGGAAATGGATATAATTTCATACCCTCTCTCCTCCCGATTTCTAAAATAGGCTTCGTGCTCGTTTTTTCGTTTTGACACCACCAACACGTCTCGTGACCCATTTCTAACCTATAATCGAGACTTTTTCGAGTTTTAAAGGGTGTGGATATAATTTCATACCCTCTCTCCTCCCGATTTCTAAACGAGGCTTCGTGCTCGTTTTTTTGTTTTGCACTACCAACACGTCTCGTGGCCCATTTCTAACCTATAATCGAGACTTTTACGGGTTTTAAAGGAAGTGGATATAATTTCATACCCTCTCTCCTCCCGATTTCTAAATGAGGCTTCATCCTCGTTTTTTCGTATTGACACCACCAAAATATCCCGTGGCCAATTTCGAACCTATAATTGAGACTTTTTCGGGTTTTAAAGTAAGTGGATATAATTTTATACCCTCTCCCCTCCCAATTTCTAAATGAGGCTTCGTGCTCGTTTTTTCGTTTTGACACCACCAACACATCCCGTGACCCAATTTTAACCTATAATCGAGACTTTTTCGGGTTTTAAATGAAGTGGATATAATTTCATACCCTCTAGCCTCCCGATTTCGAAACGAGGCTTCGTGCTCGTTTTTTCGTTTTGACACCACAAACACGTCCCGTGGCCAAACTCTAACCTATAATCGAGATTTTTTCGGGTTTTAAAGGAAGTGGATATAATTTCATACCCTCTCTCCTCCCGATTTCTAAACGAGGCTTCGTGCTCGTTTTTTCGTTTTGACACCACAAACACATCTCGTGGCTCATTTCTCACCTATAATCCATACTTTTTCAGGTTTTAACGGAAATGGATATAATTTCATACCCTCTCTCCTCCCGATTTCTAAAATAGGCTTCGTGCTCGTTTTTTCGTTTTGACACCACCAATACGTCTCGTGGCCCATTTCTAACCTATAATCGAGACTTTTTCGGGTTTTAAAGGATGTGGATATAATTTTATACCCTCTCTCCTCCCGATTCTAAATGAGGCTTCGTGCTCGTTTTTTCGTTTTGACACCACCAACAAGTCTCGTGGTCCATTTCTAACCTATAATAGAGACATTTTCGGGTTTTAAGGGAAGTGGATATAATTTCATACCCTCTCTCCTCCCGATTTCTAAACGAGGCTTCGTGCTCATTTTTTCGTTTTGACACCACCAATATATCCCGTGGCCAATTTCTAACCTATAATCCAGACTTTTTCGGGTTTTAGAGGAAGTGGATATAATTTCATACCCTCTCCCCTCCCGATTTCTAAATGAGGCTTCGTGCTCGTTTTTTCGTTTTGACACCACCAACACATCCCGTGGCCCAATTTTAACCTATAATCGAGACTTTTTCGGGTTTTAAATGAAGTGGATATAATTTTATACCATCTCTCCTCCCGATTTCGAAACGAGGCTTCGTGCTCGTTTTTTCGTTTTGACACCACCAACACGTCCAGTGGCCAATTTCAAACCTATAATTGAGACTTTTTCGGGTTTTAAAGGAAGTGGATATAATTTCATACCCTCTCTCCTCCCGATTTCTAAACGAGGCTTCGTGCTCGTTTTTTCGTTTTGACACCACCAACAAGTCTCGTGGTCCATTTCTAACCTATAATAGAGACATTTTCGGGTTTTAAGGGAAGTGGATATAATTTCATACCCTCTCTCCTCCCGATTTCTAAACGAGGCTTCGTGCTCGTTTTTTCGTTTTGACACCACCAACAAGTCTCGTGGCCCATTTTTAACCTATAATCAAAACTTTTTCGGGTTTTAAAGGAAGTGGATATAATTTCATACCCTCTCTCCTCCCGATTTCTAAACAAGGCTTCGTGCACGTTTTTTCGTTTTGACACCACAAACATGTCTCGTGGCCAAACTCTAACCTATAATCGAGACTTTTTCGGGTTTTAAAGGAAGTGGATATAATTTCATACCCTCTCTCCTCCCGATTTCTAAACGAGGCTTCGTGCTCGTTTTTTCATTTTGAAACCACCAACACGTCCCGTGGCTAATTTCTAACCTATAATTGAGACTTTCTCGGGTTTTAAAGGAAGTGGATATAATTTCATACCCTCTCTCCTCCCGATTTCTAAACGATGCTTCGTGCTCGTTTTTTCGTTTTGATACCACCAACATGTCTCGTGGTCCATTTCTAACCTATAATAGAGACATTTTCGGGTTTTAAGGGAAGTGGATATAATTTCATACCCTCTCTCCTCCCGATTTCTAAACGAGGCTTCGTGCTCGTTTTTTCGTTTTGACACCACCAACAAGTCTCGTGGCCGATTTTTAACCTATAATCAAAACTTTTTCGGGTTTTAAAGGAAGTGGATATAATTTCATACCCTCTCTCCTCCCGATTTCTAAACGAGGCTTCGTGCTCGTTTTCTCGTTTTGACACCACAAACACGTCCCGTGGCCAATTTCTAACCTATAATCGAGACTTTTTCGGGTTTTAAAGGAAGTGGATATAATTTCATACCCTCTCTCCTCCCTATTTCTAAACGAGGCTTCGTGCACGTTTTTTCGTTTTGAAACCACCAACACGTCCCGTGGCTAATTTCTAACCTATAATGGAGACTTTTTCGGGTTTTAAAGGAAGTGGATATAATTGCATACCCTCTCTCCTTCCGATTTCTAAACGAGGCTTCGTGCTCGTTTTTTCGTTTTGACACCACCAACACGTATCGTGGCCCATTTCTAACCTATAATCGAGACTTTTTCGGGTTTTAAAGGATGTGGATATAATTTCAAACCCTCTCTCCTCCCGATTTCTAAACGAGGCTTCGTGCTCGTTTTTTCGTTTTGCACTACCAACACGTCTCGTGGCCCATTTCTAACCTATAATCGAGACTTTTACGGGTTTTAAAGGAAGTGGATATAATTTCATACCCTCTCTACTCCCGATTTCTAAATGAGGCTTCATCCTTGTTTTTTCGTTTTGACACCACCAAAATATCCCGTGGCAAATTTCGAACCGATAATTGAGACTTTTTCGGGTTTTAAAGTAAGTGGATATAATTTTATACCCTCTCCCCTCCCAATTTCTAAATGAGGCTTCGTGCTCGTTTTTTCGTTTTGACACCACCAACACATCCCGTGACCCAATTTTAACCTATAATGGAGACTTTTTCGGGTTTTAAAGGAAGTGGATATAATTTCATACCCTCTCTCCTTCCGATTTCTAAACGAGGCTTCGTGCTCGTTTTTTCGTTTTGACACCACCAACACGTCTCGTGGCCCATTTCTAACCTATAATCGAGACTTTTACGGGTTTTAAAGGAAGTGGATATAATTTCATACCCTCTCTACTCCCGATTTCTAAATGAGGCTTCATCCTTGTTTTTTCGTTTTGACACCACCAAAATATCCCGTGGCAAATTTCGAACCGATAATTGAGACTTTTTCGGGTTTTAAAGTAAGTGGATATAATTTTATACCCTCTCCCCTCCCAATTTCTAAATGAGGCTTCGTGCTCGTTTTTTCGTTTTGACACCACCAACACATCCCGTGACCCAATTTTAACCTATAATTGAGACTTTTTCGGGTTTTAAAGTAAGTGGATATAATTTTATACCCTCTCCCCTCCCAATTTCTAAATGAGGCTTCGTGCTCGTTTTTTCGTTTTAACACCACCAACACATCCCGTGACCCAATTTTAACCTATAATCGAGACTTTTTCGGGTTTTAAAGTAAGTGGATATAATTTCATACCCTCTCGCCTCCCGATTTCGAAACGAGGCTTCGTGCTCGTTTTTTCGTTTTGACACCACAAACACGTCCCGTGGCCAAACTCTAACCTATAATCGAGATTTTTTCGGGTTTTAAAGGAAGTGGATATAATTTCATACCATCTCTCCTCCCGATTTCTAAACGTGGCTTTGTGCTCGTTTTTTCATTTTGACACCACCAACAAGTCTCGTGGTCCATTTCTAACCTATAATAGAGACATTTTCGGGTTTTAAGGGAAGTGGATATAATTTCATACCCTCTCTCCTTCCGATATCTAAACGAGGCTTCGTGCTCGTTTTTTCGTTTTGACACCACAAACACATCTCGTGGCTCATTTCTCACCTATAATCCATACTTTTTAAGGTTTTATAGGAAATGGATATAATTTCATACCCTCTCTCCTCCCGATTTCTAAAATAGGCTTCGTGCTCGTTTTTTCGTTTTGACACCACCAACACGTCTCGTGACCCATTTCTAACCTATAATCGAGACTTTTTCGAGTTTTAAAGGGTGTGGATATAATTTCATACCCTCTCTCCTCCCGATTTCTAAACGAGGCTTCGTGCTCGTTTTTTTATTTTGCACTACCAATACGTCTCGTGGCCCATTTCTAACCTATAATCGAGACTTTTACGGGTTTTAAAGGAAGTGGATATAATTTCATACCCTCTCTCCTCCCGATTTCTAAATGAGGCTTCATCCTCGTTTTTTCGTATTGACACCACCAAAATATCCCGTGGCCAATTTCGAACCTATAATTGAGACTTTTTCGGGTTTTAAAGTAAGTGGATATAATTTTATACCCTCTCCCCTCCCAATTTCTAAATGAGGCTTCGTGCTCGTTTTTTCGTTTTGCACGACCAACACGTCTCGTGGCCCATTTCTAACCTATAATCGAGACTTTTTCGAGTTTTAAAGGGTGTGGATATAATTTCATACCCTCTCTCCTCCCGATTTCTAAACGAGGCTTCGTGCTCATTTTTTCGTTTTGCACTACCAACACGTCTCGTGGCCCATCTCTAACCTATAATCGAGACTTTTACGGGTTTTAAAGGAAGTGGATATAATTTCATACCCTCTCTCCTCCCGATTTCTAAATGAGGCTTCATCCTCGTTTTTTCGTATTGACACCACCAAAATATCCCGTGGCCAATTTCGAACCTATAATTGAGACTTTTTCGGGTTTTAAAGTAAGTGGATATAATTTTATACCCTCTCCCCTCCCAATTTCTAAATGAGGCTTCGTGCTCGTTTTTTCGTTTTGACACCACAAACACGTCCCGTGGCCAAACTCTAACCTATAATCGAGATTTTTTCGAGTTTTAAAGGGTGTGGATATAATTTCATACCCTCTCTCCTCCCGATTTCTAAACGAGGCTTCGTGCTCGTTTTTTCGTTTTGCACTACCAACACGTCTCGTGGCCCATCTCTAACCTATAATCGAGACTTTTACGGGTTTTAAAGGAAGTGGATATAATTTCATACCCTCTCTCCTCCCGATTTCTAAATGAGGCTTCATCCTCGTTTTTTCGTATTGACACCACCAAAATATCCCGTGGCCAATTTCGAACCTATAATTGAGACTTTTTCGGGTTTTAAAGTAAGTGGATATAATTTTATACCCTCTCCCCTCCCAATTTCTAAATGAGGCTTCGTGCTCGTTTTTTCGTTTTGACACCACAAACACGTCCCGTGGCCAAACTCTAACCTATAATCGAGATTTTTTCGAGTTTTAAAGGAAGTGGATATAATTTCATACCCTCTCTCCTTCCGATATCTAAACGAGGCTTCGTGCTCGTTTTTTCGTTTTGACACCACAAACACGTCCCGTGGCCAAACTCTAACCTATAATCGAGATTTTTTCGGGTTTTAAAGGAAGTGGATATAATTTCATACACTCTCTCCTCCCGATTTCTAAACGAGGCTTCGTGCTCGTTTTTTCGTTTTGACACTACAAACACATCTCGTGGCTCATTTCTCACCTATAATCCATACTTTTTCAGGTTTTAAAGGAAATGGATATAATTTCATACCCTCTCTCCTCCCGATTTCTAAAATAGGCTTCGTGCTCGTTTTTTCGTTTTGACACCACGAATACGTCTCGTGGCCCATTTCTAACCTATAAAAGAGACTTTTTCGGGTTTTAAAGGATGTGGATATAATTTTATACCCTCTCTCGTCCCGATTCTAAATGAGGTTTCGTGCTCGTTTTTTCGTTTTGACACCACCAACAAGTCTCGTGGTCCATTTCTAACCTATAATAGAGACATTTTCGGGTTATAAGGGAAGTGGATATAATTTCATACCCTCTCTCCTCCCGATTTCTAAACGAGGCTTCGTGCTCATTTTTTCGTTTTGACACCACCAATATATCCCGTGGCCAATTTCTAACCTATAATCCAGACTTTTTCGGGTTTTAGAGGAAGTTGATATAATTTCATACCCTCTCCCCTCCCGATTTCTAAATGAGGCTTCGTGCTCGTTTTTTCGTTTTGACACCACCAACACATCCCGTGGCCCAATTTTAACCTATAATCGAGACTTTTTCGGGTTTTAAATGAAGTGGATATAATTTTATACCATCTCTCCTCCCGATTTCGAAACGAGGCTTTGTGCTCGTTTTTTCGTTTTGACACCACCAACACGTCTAGTGGCCAATTTCAAACCTATAATTGAGACTTTTTCGGGTTTTAAAGGAAGTGGATATAATTTCATACCCTCTCTCCTCCCGATTTCTAAACGAGGCTTCGTGCTCGTTTTTTCGTTTTGAAACAACCAACAAGTCTCGTGGTCCATTTCTAACCTATAATAGAGACATTTTCGGATTTTAAGGGAAGTGGATATAATTTCATACCCTCTCTCCTCCCGATTTCTAAACGAGGCTTCGTGCTCGTTTTTTCGTTTTGACACCACCAACAAGTCTCATGGCCCATTTTTAACCTATAATCAATATTTTTTCGGGTTTTAAAGGAAGTGGATATAATTTCATACCCTCTCTCCTCCCGATTTCTAAACAAGGTTTCGTGCACGTTTTTTCGTTTTGACACCACAAACATGTCCCGTGGCCAAACTCTAACCTATAATCGAGACTTTTTCGGGTTTTAAAGGAAGTGGATATAATTTCATACCCTCTCTCCTCCCGATTTCTAAACGAGGCTTCGTGCTCGTTTTTTCATTTTGAAACCACCAACACGTCCCGTGGCTAATTTCTAACCTATAATTGAGACTTTCTCGGGTTTTAAAGGAAGTGGATATAATTTCATACCCTCTCTCCTCCCGATTTCTAAACGATGCTTCGTGCTCGTTTTTTCGTTTTGACACCACCAACATGTCTCGTGGTCCATTTCTAACCTATAATAGAGACATTTTCGGGTTTTAAGGGAAGTGGATATAATTTCATACCCTCTCTCCTCCCGATTTCTAAACGAGGCTTCGTGCTCGTTTTTTCGTTTTGACACCACCAACAAGTCTCGTGGCCCATTTTTAACCTATAATCAAAACTTTTTCGGGTTTTAAAGGAAGTGGATATAATTTCATACCCTCTCTCCTCCCGATTTCTAAACGAGGCTTCGTGCTCGTTTTCTCGTTTTGACACCACAAACACGTCCCGTGGCCAATTTCTAACCTATAATCGAGACTTTTTCGGGTTTTAAAGGAAGTGGATATAATTTCATACCCTCTCTCCTCCCGATTTCTAAACGAGGCTTCGTGCTCGTTTTTTCATTTTGAAACCACCAACACGTCCCGTGGCTAATTTCTAACCTATAATGGAGACTTTTTCGGGTTTTAAAGGAAGTGGATATAATTGCATACCCTCTCTCCTTCCGATTTCTAAACGAGGCTTCGTGCTCGTTTTTTCGTTTTGACACCACCAACACGTATCGTGGCCCATTTCTAACCTATAATCGAGACTTTTTCGGGTTTTAAAGGATGTGGATATAATTTCAAACCCTCTCTCCTCCCGATTTCTAAACGAGGCTTCGTGCTCGTTTTTTCGTTTTGCACTACCAACACGTCTCGTGGCCCATTTCTAACCTATAATCGAGACTTTTACGGGTTTTAAAGGAAGTGGATATAATTTCATACCCTCTCTACTCCCGATTTCTAAATGAGGCTTCATCCTAGTTTTTTCGTTTTGACACCACCAAAATATCCCGTGGCCAATTTCGAACCTATAATTGAGACTTTTTCGGGTTTTAAAGTAAGTGGATATAATTTTATACCCTCTCCCCTCCCAATTTCTAAATGAGGTTTCGTGCTCGTTTTTTCGTTTTGACACCACCAACACATCCCGTGACCCAATTTTAACCTATAATGGAGACTTTTTCGGGTTTTAAAGGAAGTGGATATAATTTCATACCCTCTCTCCTTCCGATTTCTAAACGAGGCTTCGTGCTCGTTTTTTCGTTTTGACACCACCAACACGTCTCGTGGCCTATTTCTAACCTATAATCGAGACTTTTTCGGGTTTTAAAGGATGTGGATATAATTTCATACCCTCTCTCCTCCCGATTTCTAAACGAGGCTTCGTGCTCGTTTTTTCGTTTTGCACGACCAACACGTCTCGTGGCCCAATTCTAACCTATAATCGAGACTTTTTCGAGTTTTAAAGGGTGTGGATATAATTTCATACCCTCTCTCCTCCCGATTTCTAAACGAGGCTTCGTGCTCATTTTTTCGTTTTGCACTACCAACACGTCTCGTGGCCCATCTCTAACCTATAATCGAGACTTTTACGGGTTTTAAAGGAAGTGGATATAATTTCATACCCTCTCTCCTCCCGATTTCTAAATGAGGCTTCATCCTCGTTTTTTCGTATTGACACCACCAACACATCCCGTGACCCAATTTTAACCTATAATGGAGACTTTTTCGGGTTTTAAAGGAAGTGGATATAATTTCATACCCTCTCTCCTTCCGATTTCTAAACGAGGCTTCGTGCTCGTTTTTTCATTTTGAAACCACCAACAAGTCTCGTGGTCCATTTCTAACCTATAATAGAGACATTTTCGGGTTTTAAGGGAATTGGATATAATTTCATACCCTCTCTCCTCCCTATTTCTAAACGAGGCTTCGTGCACGTTTTTTCGTTTTGAAACCACCAACACGTCCCGTGGCTAATTTCTAACCTATAATGGAGACTTTTTCGGGTTTTAAAGGAAGTGGATATAATTGCATACCCTCTCTCCTTCCGATTTCTAAACGAGGCTTCGTGCTCGTTTTTTCGTTTTGACACCACCAACACGTATCGTGGCCCATTTCTAACCTATAATCGAGACTTTTTCGGGTTTTAAAGGATGTGGATATAATTTCAAACCCTCTCTCCTCCCGATTTCTAAACGAGGCTTCGTGCTCGTTTTTTCGTTTTGCACTACCAACACGTCTCGTGGCCCATTTCTAACCTATAATCGAGACTTTTACGGGTTTTAAAGGAAGTGGATATAATTTAATACCCTCTCTACTCCCGATTTCTAAATGAGGCTTCATCCTCGTTTTTTCGTTTTGACACCACCAAAATATCCCGTGGCAAATTTCGAACCTATAATTGAGACTTTTTCGGGTTTTAAAGTAAGTGGATATAATTTTATACCCTCTCCCCTCCCAATTTCTAAATGAGGCTTCGTGCTCGTTTTTTCGTTTTGACACCACCAACACATCCCGTGACCCAATTTTAACCTATAATCGAGACTTTTTCGGGTTTTAAATGAAGTGGATATAATTTCATACCCTCTCGCCTCCCGATTTCGAAACGAGGCTTCGTGCTCGTTTTTTCGTTTTGACACCACAAACACGTCCCGTGGCCAAACTCTAACCTATAATCGAGATTTTTTCGGGTTTTAAAGGAAGTGGATATAATTTCATACCCTCTCTCCTCCCGATTTCTAAACGAGGCTTCGTGCTCGTTTTTTCGTTTTGCACTACCAACACGTCTCGTGGCTCATTTCTCACCTATAATCCATACTTTTTCAGGTTTTAAAGGAAATGGATATAATTTCATACCCTCTCTCCTCCCGATTTCTAAAATAGGCTTCGTGCTCGTTTTTTCGTTTTGACACCACCAATATGTCTCGTGGCCCATTTCTAACCTATAATCGAGACTTTTTCGGGTTTTAAAGGATGATGATATAATTTTATACCCTCTCTCCTCCCGATTCTAAATGAGGCTTCGTGCTCGTTTTTTCGTTTTGACACCACCAACAAGTCTCGTGGTCCATTTCTAACCTATAATAGAGACATTTTCGGGTTATAAGGGAAGTGGATATAATTTCATACCCTCTTTCCTCCCGATTTCTAAACGAGGCTTCGTGCTCATTTTTTCGTTTTCACACCACCAATATATCCCGTGGCCAATTTCTAACCTATAATCCAGACTTTTTCGGGTTTTAGAGGAAGTGGATATAATTTCATACCCTCTCCCCTCCCGATTTCTAAATGAGGCTTCGTGCTCGTTTTTTCGTTTTGACACCACCAACACATCCCGTGGCCCAATTTTAACCTATAATCGAGACTTTTTCGGGTTTTAAATGAAGTGGATATAATTTTATACCATCTCTCCTCCCGATTTCGAAACGAGGCTTTGTGCTCGTTTTTTCGTTTTGACACCACCAACACGTCTAGTGGCCAATTTCAAACCTATAATTGAGACTTTTTCGGGTTTTAAAGGAAGTGGATATAATTTCATACCCTCTCTCCTCCCGATTTCTAAACGAGGCTTCGTGCTCGTTTTTTCGTTTTGAAACAACCAACAAGTCTCGTGGTCCATTTCTAACCTATAATAGAGACATTTTCGGATTTTAAGGGAAGTGGATATAATTTCATACCCTCTCTCCTCCCGATTTCTAAACGAGGCTTCGTGCTCGTTTTTTCGTTTTGACACCACCAACAAGTCTCATGGCCCATTTTTAACCTATAATCAATATTTTTTCGGGTTTTAAAGGAAGTGGATATAATTTCATACCCTCTCTCCTCCCGATTTCTAAACAAGGTTTCGTGCACGTTTTTTCGTTTTGACACCACAAACATGTCCCGTGGCCAAACTCTAACCTATAATCGAGACTTTTTCGGGTTTTAAAGGAAGTGGATATAATTTCATACCCTCTCTCCTCCCGATTTCTAAACGAGGCTTCGTGCTCGTTTTTTCATTTTGAAACCACCAACACGTCCCGTGGCTAATTTCTAACCTATAATTGAGACTTTCTCGGGTTTTAAAGGAAGTGGATATAATTTCATACCCTCTCTCCTCCCGATTTCTAAACGATGCTTCGTGCTCGTTTTTTCGTTTTGACACCACCAACATGTCTCGTGGTCCATTTCTAACCTATAATAGAGACATTTTCGGGTTTTAAGGGAAGTGGATATAATTTCATACCCTCTCTCCTCCCGATTTCTAAACGAGGCTTCGTGCTCGTTTTTTCGTTTTGACACCACCAACAAGTCTCGTGGCCCATTTTTAACCTATAATCAAAACTTTTTCGGGTTTTAAAGGAAGTGGATATAATTTCATACCCTCTCTCCTCCCGATTTCTAAACGAGGCTTCGTGCTCGTTTTCTCGTTTTGACACCACAAACACGTCCCGTGGCCAATTTCTAACCTATAATCGAGACTTTTTCGGGTTTTAAAGGAAGTGGATATAATTTCATACCCTCTCTCCTCCCGATTTCTAAACGAGGCTTCGTGCTCGTTTTTTCATTTTGAAACCACCAACACGTCCCGTGGCTAATTTCTAACCTATAATGGAGACTTTTTCGGGTTTTAAAGGAAGTGGATATAATTGCATACCCTCTCTCCTTCCGATTTCTAAACGAGGCTTCGTGCTCGTTTTTTCGTTTTGACACCACCAACACGTATCGTGGCCCATTTCTAACCTATAATCGAGACTTTTTCGGGTTTTAAAGGATGTGGATATAATTTCAAACCCTCTCTCCTCCCGATTTCTAAACGAGGCTTCGTGCTCGTTTTTTCGTTTTGCACTACCAACACGTCTCGTGGCCCATTTCTAACCTATAATCGAGACTTTTACGGGTTTTAAAGGAAGTGGATATAATTTCATACCCTCTCTACTCCCGATTTCTAAATGAGGCTTCATCCTAGTTTTTTCGTTTTGACACCACCAAAATATCCCGTGGCCAATTTCGAACCTATAATTGAGACTTTTTCGGGTTTTAAAGTAAGTGGATATAATTTTATACCCTCTCCCCTCCCAATTTCTAAATGAGGTTTCGTGCTCGTTTTTTCGTTTTGACACCACCAACACATCCCGTGACCCAATTTTAACCTATAATGGAGACTTTTTCGGGTTTTAAAGGAAGTGGATATAATTTCATACCCTCTCTCCTTCCGATTTCTAAACGAGGCTTCGTGCTCGTTTTTTCGTTTTGACACCACCAACACGTCTCGTGGCCTATTTCTAACCTATAATCGAGACTTTTTCGGGTTTTAAAGGATGTGGATATAATTTCATACCCTCTCTTCTCCCGATTTCTAAACGAGGCTTCGTGCTCGTTTTTTCGTTTTGCACGACCAACACGTCTCGTGGCCCAATTCTAACCTATAATCGAGACTTTTTCGAGTTTTAAAGGGTGCGGATATAATTTCATACCCTCTCTCCTCCCGATTTCTAAACGAGGCTTCGTGCTCATTTTTTCGTTTTGCACTACCAACACGTCTCGTGGCCCATCTCTAACCTATAATCGAGACTTTTACGGGTTTTAAAGGAAGTGGATATAATTTCATACCCTCTCTCCTCCCGATTTCTAAATGAGGCTTCATCCTCGTTTTTTCGTATTGACACCACCAACACATCCCGTGACCCAATTTTAACCTATAATGGAGACTTTTTCGGGTTTTAAAGGAAGTGGATATAATTTCATACCCTCTCTCCTTCCGATTTCTAAACGAGGCTTCGTGCTCGTTTTTTCATTTTGAAACCACCAACAAGTCTCGTGGTCCATTTCTAACCTATAATAGAGACATTTTCGGGTTTTAAGGGAAGTGGATATAATTTCATACCCTCTCTCCTCCCTATTTCTAAACGAGGCTTGGTGCACGTTTTTTCGTTTTGAAACCACCAACACGTCCCGTGGCTAATTTCTAACCTATAATGGAGACTTTTTCGGGTTTTAAAGGAAGTGGATATAATTGCATACCCTCTCTCCTTCCGATTTCTAAACGAGGCTTCGTGCTCGTTTTTTCGTTTTGACACCACCAACACGTATCGTGGCCCATTTCTAACCTATAATCGAGACTTTTTCGGGTTTTAAAGGATGTGGATATAATTTCAAACCCTCTCTCCTCCCGATTTCTAAACGAGGCTTCGTGCTCGTTTTTTCGTTTTGCACTACCAACACGTCTCGTGGCCCATTTCTAACCTATAATCGAGACTTTTACGGGTTTTAAAGGAAGTGGATATAATTTAATACCCTCTCTACTCCCGATTTCTAAATGAGGCTTCATCCTCGTTTTTTCGTTTTGACACCACCAAAATATCCCGTGGCAAATTTCGAACCTATAATTGAGACTTTTTCGGGTTTTAAAGTAAGTGGATATAATTTTATACCCTCTCCCCTCCCAATTTCTAAATGAGGCTTCGTGCTCGTTTTTTCGTTTTGACACCACCAACACATCCCGTGACCCAATTTTAACCTATAATCGAGACTTTTTCGGGTTTTAAATGAAGTGGATATAATTTCATACCCTCTCGCCTCCCGATTTCGAAACGAGGCTTCGTGCTCGTTTTTTCGTTTTGACACCACAAACACGTCCCGTGGCCAAACTCTAACCTATAATCGAGATTTTTTCGGGTTTTAAAGGAAGTGGATATAATTTCATACCCTCTCTCCTCCCGATTTCTAAACAAGGCTTCGTGCTCGTTTTTTCGTTTTGCACTACCAACACGTCTCGTGGCTCATTTCTCACCTATAATCCATACTTTTTCAGGTTTTAAAGGAAATGGATATAATTTCATACCCTCTCTCCTCCCGATTTCTAAAATAGGCTTCGTGCTCGTTTTTTCGTTTTGACACCACCAATATGTCTCGTGGCCCATTTCTAACCTATAATCGAGACTTTTTCGGGTTTTAAAGGATGAGGATATAATTTTATACCCTCTCTCCTCCCGATTCTAAATGAGGCTTCGTGCTCGTTTTTTCGTTTTGACACCACCAACAAGTCTCGTGGTCCATTTCTAACCTATAATAGAGACATTTTCGGGTTATAAGGGAAGTGGATATAATTTCATACCCTCTCTCCTCCCGATTTCTAAACGAGGCTTCGTGCTCATTTTTTCGTTTTGACACCACCAATATATCCCGTGGCCAATTTCTAACCTATAATCCAGACTTTTTCGGGTTTTAGAGGAAGTGGATATAATTTCATACCCTCTCCCCTCCCGATTTCTAAATGAGGCTTCGTGCTCGTTTTTTCGTTTTGACGCCACCAACACATCCCGTGGCCCAATTTTAACCTATAATCGAGACTTTTTTGGGTTTTAAATGAAGTGGATATAATTTTATATCATCTCTCCTCCCGATTTCGAAACGAGGCTTCGTGCTTGTTTTTTCGTTTTGACACCACCAACACGTCCAGTGGCCAATTTCAAACCTATAATTGAGACTTTTTCGGGTTTTAAAGGAAGTGGATATAATTTCATACCCTCTCTCCTCCCGATTTCTAAACGAGGCTTCGTGCTCGTTTTTTCGTTTTGACACCACCAACAAGTCTCGTGGTCCATTTCTAACCTATAATAGAGACATTTTCGGGTTTTATGGGAAGTGGATATAATTTCATACCCTCTCTCCTCCCGATTTCTAAACGAGGCTTCGTGCTCGTTTTTTCGTTTTGACACCACCAACATGTCTCGTGGTCCATTTCTAACCTATAATAGAGACATTTTCGGGTTTTAAGGGAAGTGGATATAATTTCATACCCTCTCTCCTCCCGATTTCTAAACGAGGCTTCGTGCTCGTTTTTTCGTTTTGACACCACCAACAAGTCTCGTGGCCCATTTTTAACCTATAATCGAGATTTTTTCGGGTTTTAAAAGAAGTGGATATAATTTCATACCCTCTCTCCTCCCGATTTCTAAACGAGGCTTCGTGCTCGTTTTTTCATTTTGAAACCACCAACACGTCCCGTGGCTAATTTCTAACCTATAAATGAGACTTTCTCGGGTTTTAAAGGAAGTGGATATAATTTCATACCCTCTCTCCTCCCGATTTCTAAACGAGGCTTCGTGCTCGTTTTTTCGTTTTGACACAACCAACAAGTCTCGTGGTCCATTTCTAACCTATAATAGAGACATTTTCGGGTTTTAAGGGAAGTGGATATAATTTCATACCCTCTCTCCTCCCGATTTCTAAACGAGGCTTCGTGCTCGTTTTTTCGTTTTGACACCACCAACAAGTCTCGTGGCCCATTTTTAACCTATAATCAATACTTTTTCGGGTTTTAAAGGAAGTGGATATAATTTCATACCCTCTCTCCTCCCGATTTCTAAACAAGGTTTCGTGCACGTTTTTTCATTTTGACACCACAAACATGTCCCGTGGCCAAACTCTAACCTATAATCGAGACTTTTTCTGGTTTTAAAGGAAGTGGATATAATTTCATACCCTCTCTCCTCCCGATTTCTAAACGAGGCTTCGTGCTCGTTTTTTCATTTTGAAACCACCAACACGTCCCGTGGCTAATTTCTAACCTATAATTGAGACTTTCTCGGGTTTTAAAGGAAGTGGATATAATTTCATACCCTCTCTCCTCCCGATTTCTAAACGATGCTTCGTGCTCGTTTTTTCGTTTTGACACCACCAACATGTCTCGTGGTCCATTTCTAACCTATAATAGAGACATTTTCGGGTTTTAAGGGAAGTGGATATAATTTCATACCCTCTCTCCTCCCGATTTCTAAATGAGGCTTCGTGCTCGTTTTTTCGTTTTGACACCACCAACAAGTCTCGTGGCCCATTTTTAACCTATAATCAAAACTTTTTCGGGTTTTAAAGGAAGTGGATATAATTTCATACCCTCTCTCCTCCCGATTTCTAAACGAGGCTTCGTGCTCGTTTTCTCGTTTTGACACCACAAACACGTCCCGTGGCCAATTTCTAACCTATAATCGAGACTTTTTCGAGTTTTAAAGGAAGTGGATATAATTTCATACCCTCTCTCCTCCCGATTTCTAAACGAGGCTTCGTGCTCGTTTTTTCATTTTGAAACCACCAACACGTCCCGTGGCTAATTTCTAACCTATAATGGAGACTTTTTCGGGTTTTAAAGGAAGTGGATATAATTGCATACCCTCTCTCCTTCCGATTTCTAAACGAGGCTTCGTGCTCGTTTTTTCGTTTTGACACCACCAACACGTATCGTGGACCATTTCTAACCTATAATCGAGACTTTTTCGGGTTTTAAAGGATGTGGATATAATTTCAAACCCTCTCTCCTCCCGATTTCTAAACGAGGCTTCGTGCTCGTTTTTTCGTTTTGCACTACCAACACGTCTCGTGGCCCATTTCTAACCTATAATCGAGACTTTTACGGGTTTTAAAGGAAGTGGATATAATTTAATACCCTCTCTACTCCCGATTTCTAAATGAGGCTTCATCCTAGTTTTTTCGTTTTGACACCACCAAAATATCCCGTGGCCAATTTCGAACCTATAATTGAGACTTTTTCGGGTTTTAAAGTAAGTGGATATAATTTTATACCCTCTCCCCTCCCAATTTCTAAATGAGGCTTCGTGCTCGTTTTTTCGTTTTGACACCACCAACACATCCCGTGACCCAATTTTAACCTATAATGGAGACTTTTTCGGGTTTTAAAGGAAGTGGATATAATTTCATACCCTCTCTCCTTCCGATTTCTAAACGAGGCTTCGTGCTCGTTTTTTCGTTTTGACACCACCAACACGTCTCGTGGCCCATTTCTAACCTATAATCGAGACTTTTTCGGGTTTTAAAGGATGTGGATATAATTTCATACCCTCTCTCCTCCCGATTTCTAAACGAGGCTTCGTGCTCGTTTTTTCGTTTTGCACGACCAACACGTCTCGTGGCCCATTTCTAACCTATAATCGAGACTTTTTCGAGTTTTAAAGGGTGTGGATATAATTTCATACCCTCTCTCCTCCCGATTTCTAAACGAGGCTTCGTGCTCATTTTTTCGTTTTGCACTACCAACTCGTCTCGTGGCCCATCTCTAACCTATAATCGAGACTTTTACGGGTTTTAAAGGAAGTGGATATAGTTTCATACCCTCTCTCCTCCCGATTTCTAAATGAGGCTTCATCCTCGTTTTTTCGTATTGACACCACCAGCACATCCCGTGACCCAATTTTAACCTATAATGGAGACTTTTTCGGGTTTTAAAGGAAGTTGATATAATTTCATACCCTCTCTCCTTCCGATTTCTAAACGAGGCATCGTGCTCGTTTTTTCATTTTGAAACCACCAACAAGTCTCGTGGTCCATTTCTAACCTATAATAGAGACATTTTCGGGTTTTAAGGGAAGTGGATATAATTTCATACCCTCTCTCCTTCCGATATCTAAACGAGGCTTCGTGCTCGTTTTTTCGTTTTGACACCACAAACACATCTCGTGGCTCATTTCTCACCTATAATCCATACTTTTTAAGGTTTTATAGGAAATGGATATAATTTCATACCCTCTCTCCTCCCGATTTCTAAAATAGGCTTCGTGCTCGTTTTTTCGTTTTGACACCACCAACACGTCTCGTGGCCCATTTCTAACCTATAATCGAGACTTTTTCGAGTTTTAAAGGGTGTGGATATAATTTCATACCCTCTCTCCTCCCGATTTCTAAACGAAGCTTCGTGCTCGTTTTTTCGTTTTGCACTACCAACACGTCTCGTGGCCCATTTCTAACCTATAATCGAGACTTTTACGGGTTTTAAAGGAAGTAGATATAATTTCATACCCTCTCTCCTCCCGATTTCTAAATGAGGCTTCATCCTCGTTTTTTCGTATTGACACCACCAAAATATCCCGTGGCCAATTTCGAACCTATAATTGAGACTTTTTCGGGTTTTAAAGTAAGTGGATATAATTTTATACCCTCTCCCCTCCCAATTTCTAAATGAGGCTTCGTGCTCGTTTTTTCGTTTTGACACCACCAACACATCCCGTGACCCAATTTTAACCTATAATCGAGACTTTTTCGGGTTTTAAATGAAGTGGATATAATTTCATACCCTCTCGCCTCCCGATTTCGAAACGAGGCTTCGTGCTCGTTTTTTCGTTTTGACACCACAAACACGTCCCGTGGCCAAACTCTAACCTGTAATCGAGATTTTTTCGGGTTTTAAAGGAAGTGGATATAATTTCATACCCTCTCTCCTCCCGATTTCTAAACGAGGCTTCGTGCTCGTTTTTTCGTTTTGACACCACAAACACATCTCGTGGCTCATTTCTCACCTATAATCCATACTTTTTCAGGTTTTAAAGGAAATGGATATAATTTCATACCCTCTCTCCTCCCGATTTCTAAAATAGGCTTCGTGCTCGTTTTTTCGTTTTGACACCACCAATATGTCTCGTGGCCCATTTCTAACCTATAATCGAGACTTTTTCGGGTTTTAAAGGATGTGTATATAATTTTATACCCTCTCTCCTCCCGATTTCTAAACGAGGCTTCGTGCTCGTTTTTTCGTTTTGACACCACCAACAAGTCTCGTGGTCCATTTCTAACCTATAATAGAGACATTTTCGGGTTTTAAGGGAAGTGGATATAATTTCATACCCTCTCTCCTCCCGATTTCTAAACGAGGCTTCGTGCTCGTTTTTTCGTTTTGACACCACCAACATGTCTCGTGGTCCATTTCTAACCTATAATAGAGACATTTTCGGGTTTTAAGGGAAGTGGATATAATTTCATACCCTCTCTCCTCCCGATTTCTAAACGAGGCTTCGTGCTCGTTTTTTCGTTTTGACACCACCAACAAGTCTCGTGGCCCATTTTTAACCTATAATCGAGACTTTTTCGGGTTTTAAAGGAAGTGGATATAATTTCATACCCTCTCTCCTCCCGATTTCTAAACGAGGCTTTGTGCTCGTTTTTTCATTTTGAAACCACCAACACGTCCCGTGGCTAATTTCTAACCTATAATTGAGACTTTCTCGGGTTTTAAACGAAGTGGATATAATTTCATACCCTCTCTCCTCCCGATTTCTAAACGATGCTTCGTGCTCGTTTTTTCGTTTTGACACCACCAACATGTCTCGTGGTCCATTTCTAACATATAATCAAAACTTTTTCGGGTTTTAAAGGAAGTGGATATAATTTCATACCCTCTCTCCTCCCGATTTCTAAACGAGGCTTCGTGCTCGTTTTCTCGTTTTGACACCACAAACACGTCCCGTGGCCAATTTCTAACCTATAATCGAGACATTTTCGGGTTTTATGGGAAGTGGATATAATTTCATACCCTCTCTCCTCCCGATTTCTAAACGAGGCTTCGTGCTCGTTTTTTCGTTTTGACTCCACCAACAAGTCTCGTGGCCCATTTTTAACCTATAATCAAAACTTTTTCGGGTTTTAAAGGAAGTGGATATAATTTCATACCCTCTCTCCTCCCGATTTCTAAACGAGGCTTCGTGCTCGTTTTCTCGTTTTGACACCACAAACACGTCCCGTGGCCAATTTCTAACCTATAATCGAGACTTTTTCGGGTTTTAAAGGAAGTGGATATAATTTCATACCCTCTCTCCTCCCGATTTCTAAACGAGGCTTCGTGCTCGTTTTTTCATTTTGAATCCACCAACACGTCCCGTGGCCCATTTCTAACCTATAATCGAGACTTTTTCGAGTTTTAAAGGGTGTGGATATAATTTCATACCCTCTCTCCTCCCGATTTCTAAACGAGGCTTCGTGCTCGTTTTTTCATTTTGACACCACGAACACGTCCCGTGGCCAATTTCTAACTTATAATCGAGACTTTTTCGGGTTATAAAAGAAGTGGATATAATTTCATACCCTCTCTCCTCTCGATTTCTAAACGAGGCTTCGTGCTCGTTTTTTCATTTTGAAACCACCAACACGTCCCGTGGCTAATTTCTAACGTATAATCGATACTTTTTCGGGTTTTAAAGGAAGTGGATATAATTTCATACCCTCTCTCCTTCCGATATCTAAACGAGGCTTCGTGCTCGTTTTTTCATTTTGACACCACAAACACATCTCGAGGCTCATTTCTAACCTATAATCCATACTTTTTCAGGTTTTAAAGGAAATGGATATAATTTCATACCCTCTCTCCTCCCGATTTCTAAAATAGGCTTCGTGCTCGTTTTTTCGTTTTGACACCACCAACACGTCTCATGGCCCATTTCTAACCTATAATCGAGCTTTTTCGGGTTTTAAAGGAAGTGGATATAATTTCATACCCTCTCTCCTCCCGATTTCTAAACAAGGCTTCGTGCTTGTTTTTTCATTTTGACACCACCAATAGGTCTCGTGGCCCATTTCTAACCTATAATCGAGACCTTTTCGGGTTTTAAAGGAAGTGGATATAATTTTATACCCTCTCTCCTCCCGATTTCTAAACGAGGCTTCGTGCTCGTTTTTTCGTTTTGACACCACCAGCACGTCTCGTGGCCCATTTCTAACCTATAATCGGGACTTTTTCGGGTTTTAAAGGAAGTGGATATAATTTCATACCCTCTCTCCTCCCGATTTCTGAACGAGGCTTCGAGCTCGTTTTTTCGTTTTGACACCACCAACACGTCCCGTAGCCCATTTCTAACCTATAATCCAGACCTTTTCGGGTTTTAAAAGAAGTGGATATAATTTCATACCCTCTCTCCTTCCAATTTCTAAAATAGGCTTCGTGCTCGTTTTTTCATTTTGACACCACCAACACGTCTTGTGGCCCATTTCTAACCTATAATCGAGACTTTTTAGGGTTTTAAAGGACGTGGATATTATTTCATACCCTCTCTCCTCCCGAATTCTAAACGAGGCTTCGTGCTCGTTTTTTCGTTTTGACACCACAAACAAGTCTCTTGGTTCATTTCTAACCTATAATCGAGACTTTTTCGGGTTTTAAAAGAAGTGGATATAATTTCATACCCTCTCTCGTCCCGATTTATAAACGAGGATTCGTGCTCGTTTTTTCGTTCTGACACCACCAACACGTCTCGTGGCTCATTTCTAACCAATAATCGAGACTTTTTCGGGTTTTAAAGGAAGTGGATATAATTTCAGACCCTTTCTCCTCCCGATTTCTAATCGATGCTTCGTACACGTTTTTTCGTTTTGATACCACCAACACGTGTCGTGACCCATTTCTAAACTATAATCGAGACCTTTTCGGGTTTTAAAGGAAGTTCATATAATTTCATACCCTCTCTCCTCCCGATTTTTAAACGAGGCTTCGTTCTCATTTTTTCATTTTGACAACACCAACAGGTCTCGTGGCCCATTTCTAACCTATAATCGAGACCTTTTCGGGTTTTAAAAGAAGTGAATATAATTTCATACCCTCTCTCCTTCCAATTTCTAAAATAGGCTTCGTGCTCGTTTTTTCATTTTGACACCACCAACACGTCTCGTGGCCCATTTCTAACCTATATTCGAGACTTTTTCGGGTTTTAAAAGAAGTGGATATAATTTCATACCCTCTCTCCTTCCAATTTCTAAAATAGGCTTCGTGCTCGTTTTTTCATTTTGACACCACCAACACGTCTTGTGGCCCATTTCTAACCTATAATCGAGACTTTTTAGGGTTTTAAAGGACGTGGATATAATTTCATACCCTCTCTCCTCCCGAATTCTGAACGAGGCTTCGTGCTCGTTTTTTCGTTTTGACACCACAAACAAGTCTCTTGGTTCATTTCTAACCTATAATCGAGACTTTTTCGGATTTTAAAAGAAGTGGATATAATTTCATACCCTCTCTCGTCCCGATTTCTAAACGAGGATTCGTGCTCGTTTTTTCGTTCTGACACCACCAACACGTCTCGTGGCTCATTTCTAACCAATAATCGAGACTTTTTCGGGTTTTAAAGGAAGTGGATATAATTTCAGACCCTTTCTCCTCCCGATTTCTAATCGATGCTTCGTACTCATTTTTTCGTTTTGATACCACCAACACGTGTCGTGACCCATTTCTAAACTATAATCGAGATTTTTTCGGGTTTTAAAGGAAGTTCATATAATTTCATACCCTCTCTCCTCCCGATTTCTAAACGAGGCTTCGTTCTCATTTTTTCATTTTGACACCACCAACAGGTCTCGTGGCCCATTTCTAACCTATAATCGAGACCTTTTCGGGTTTTAAAGGAAGTGGATATAATTTTATACCCTCTCTCCTCCCGATTTCTAAACGAGGCTTCGTGCTCGTTTTTTCGTTTTGACACCACCAGCACGTCTCGTGGCCCATTTCTAACCTATAATCGGGACTTTTTCGGGTTTTAAAGGAAGTGGATATAATTTCATACCCTCTCTCCTCCCGATTTCTGAACGAGGCTTCGAGCTCGTTTTTTCGTTTTGACACCACCAACACGTCCCGTATCCCATTTCTAACCTATAATCCAGACCTTTTCGGGTTTTAAAGGAAGTTCATATAATTTAATACCCTCTCTCCTCTCGATTTCTAAACGAGGCTTCGTTCTCATTTTTTCATTTTGACACCACCAACAGGTCTCGTGGCCCATTTCTAACCTATAATCGAGACCTTTTCGGGTTTTAAAGGAAGTGGATATAATTTTATACCCTCTCTCCTCCCGATTTCTAAACGAGGCTTCGTGCTCGTTTTTTCGTTTTGACACCACCAACACGTCTCATGGCCCATTTCTAACCTATAATCCAGACATTTTCGGGTTTTAAAGGAAGTGGATATAATTTCACACCCTCTCTCCTCCCGATTTCTAAACGAGGCTTCGTGCTCATTTTTTCGTTTTGACACCACAAACAAGTCACGTGGCCCATTTGTAACCTATAATCCAAACTTTTTCGGGTTTTAAAGGAAGTGGATATAATTTCATACCCTCTCTCCTCCCGATTTCTAAACGAGGCTTCGTGCTCATTTTTTCGTTTTGACACCACCAACAGGTCTCGTGGCCCATTTCTAACCTATAATCGAGACCTTTTCGGGTTTTAAAGGAAGTTCATATAATTTCATACCCTCTCTCCTCCCGATTTCTAAACGAGGCTTCGTGCTCATTTTTTCGTTTTGACACCACCAACACGTCCCGTGGCCAATTTCTATCTTATAATCGAGATTTTTTTGGGTTATAAAAGAAGTGGATATAATTTCATACCCTCTCTCCTCTCATTTTCTAAACGAGGCTTAGTGCTGGTTTTTTCATTTTGACACCACCAACACGTCCCGTGGCCAATTTCTAACTTATAATCGAGACTTTTTCGGGTTTTAAAGGAAGTGGATATAATTTCATACCCACTCTCCTCCCGATTTCTAAACGAGGCTTCGTGCTCGTTTTTTCGTTTTGACACCGCCAACACGTCCCGTGGCCAATTTCTAACTTATAATCGAGACTTTTTCGGGTTTTAAAAGATGTGGATATAATTTCACACCCTCTCTCCTCCCAATTTCTAAAATAGGCTTCGTGCTCGTTTTTTCATTTTGACACCACCAACACGTCTTGTAGCCCATTTCTAACCTATAATCGAGACTTTTTTGGGTTTCAAAGGACGTAGATATAATTTCATACCCTCTTTCCTCCCGATTTCTAAACGAGGCTTCGTTCACATTTTTTCGTTTTGACACCACCAACAGGTCTCGTGGCCCATTTCTGACCTATAATCGAGACCTTTTCGGGATTTAAAGGAAGTGGATATAATTTCATACCCTCTCTCCTCCTGATTTCTAAACGAGGCTTCGTGCTCGTTTTTTCATTTTGACACCACCAGCACGTCTCGTGGCCCATTTCTAACCAATAATCGGGACTTTTTCGGGTTTTAAAGGAAGTGGATATAATTTCATATACTCTCTTCTCCCGATTTCTAAATGAGGCTTCGTGCTCGTTTTTTCGTTTTGACACCACAAACACGTCTCTTGGTTCATTTCTCACCTATAATCGAGACTTTTCCGGGTTTTAAAGGAAGTGGATATAATTTCATACCCTCTCTCCTCTCGATTTCTAAACGAGGCTTCGTGCTCGTTTTTTCGTTTTGACACCACCAACACGTCCCGTGGCTAATTTCTAACCTATAATCGATACTTTTTCGGGTTTTAAAGGAAGTGGAAATAATTTTATACCCTCTCTCCTTCCGATATCTAAACGAGGCTTCGTGCTCGTTTTTTCATTTTGACACCACAAACACATCTCATGGCTCATTTCTCACCTGTAATCCATACTTTTTCAGGTTTTAAAGGAAATGGATATAATTTCATACCCTCTCGCCTCCCGATTTCGAAACGAGGCTTCGTGCTCGTTTTTTCGTTTTGACACCACAAACACGTCCCGTGGCCAAACTCTAACCTATAATCGAGATTTTTTCAGGTTTTAAAGGAAGTGGATATAATTTCATACCCTCTCTCCTCCCGATTTCTAAACGAGGCTTCGTGCTCGTTTTTTCGTTTTGACACCACAAACACATCTCGTGGCTCATTTCTCACCTATAATCCATACTTTTTCAGGTTTTAAAGGAAATGGATATAATTTCATACCCTCTCTCCTCCCGATTTCTAAAATAGGCTTCGTGCTCGTTTTTTCGTTTTGACACCACCAATACGTCTCGTGGCCCATTTCTAACCTATAATCGAGACTTTTTCGGGTTTTAAAGGATGTGGATATAATTTTATACCCTCTCTCCTCCCGATTCTAAATGAGGCTTCGTGCTCGTTTTTTCGTTTTGACACCACCAACATGTCTCGTGGTCCATTTCTAACCTATAATAGAGACATTTTCGGGTTATAAGGGAAGTGGATATAATTTCATACCCTCTCTCCTCCCGATTTCTAAACGAGGCTTCGTGCTTGTTTTTTCATTTTGACACCACCAATAGGTCTCGTGGCCCATTTCTAACCTATAATCGAGACCTTTTCGGGTTTTAAAGGAAGTGGATATAATTTTATACCCTCTCTCCTCCCGATTTCTAAACGAGGCTTCGTGCTCGTTTTTTCGTTTTGACACCACCAGCACGTCTCGTGGCCCATTTCTAACCTATAATCGGGACTTTTTCGGGTTTTAAAGGAAGTGGATATAATTTCATACCCTCTCTCCTCCCGATTTCTGAACGAGGCTTCGAGCTCGTTTTTTCGTTTTGACACCACCAACACGTCCCGTAGCCCATTTCTAACCTATAATCCAGACCTTTTCGGGTTTTAAAAGAAGTGGATATAATTTCATACCCTCTCTCCTTCCAATTTCTAAAATAGGCTTCGTGCTCATTTTTTCATTTTGACACCACCAACACGTCTTGTGGCCCATTTCTAACCTATAATCGAGACTTTTTAGGGTTTTAAAGGACGTGGATATTATTTCATACCCTCTCTCCTCCCGAATTCTAAACGAGGCTTCGTGCTCGTTTTTTCGTTTTGACACCACAAACAAGTCTCTTGGTTCATTTCTAACCTATAATCGAGACTTTTTCGGGTTTTAAAAGAAGTGGATATAATTTCATACCCTCTCTCGTCCCGATTTATAAACGAGGATTCGTGCTCGTTTTTTCGTTCTGACACCACCGACACGTCTCGTGGCTCATTTCTAACCAATAATCGAGACTTTTTCGGGTTTTAAAGGAAGTGGATATAATTTCAGACCCTTTCTCCTCCCGATTTCTAATCGATGCTTCGTACACGTTTCTTCATTTTGATACCACCAACACGTGTCGTGACCCATTTCTAAACTATAATCGAGACCTTTTCGGGTTTTAAAGGAAGTTCATATAATTTCATACCCTCTCTCCTCCCGATATTTAAACGAGGCTTCGTTCTCATTTTTTCATTTTGACAACACCAACAGGTCTCGTGGCCCATTTCTAACCTATAATCGAGACCTTTTCGGGTTTTAAAAGAAGTGAATATAATTTCATACCCTCTCTCCTTCCAATTTCTAAAATAGGCTTCGTGCTCGTTTTTTCATTTTGACACCACCAACACGTCTCGTGGCCCATTTCTAACCTATAATCGAGACTTTTTCGGGTTTTAAAAGAAGTGGATATAATTTCATACCCTCTCTCCTTCCAATTTCTAAAATAGGCTTCGTGCTCATTTTTTCATTTTGACACCACCAACACGTCTTGTGGCCCATTTCTAACCTATAATCGAGACTTTTTAGGGTTTTAAAGGACGTGGATATAATTTCATACCCTCTCTCCTCCCGAATTCTGAACGAGGCTTCGTGCTCGTTTTTTCGTTTTGACACCACAAACTAGTCTCTTGGTTCATTTCTAACCTATAATCGAGACTTTTTCGGGTTTTAAAAGAAGTGGATATAATTTCATACCCTCTCTCGTCCCGATTTCTAAACGAGGATTCGTGCTCGTTTTTTCGTTCTGACACCACCAACACGTCTCGTGGCTCATTTCTAACCAATAATCGAGACTTTTTCGGGTTTTAAAGGAAGTGGATATAATTTCATACCCTCTCTCCTTCCGATATCTAAACGAGGCTTCGTGCTCGTTTTTTCATTTTGACACCACAAACACATCTCGAGGCTCATTTCTAACCTATAATCCATACTTTTTCAGGTTTTAAAGGAAATGGATATAATTTCATACCCTCTCTCCTCCCGATTTCTAAAATAGGCTTCGTGCTCGTTTTTTCGTTTTGACACCACCAACACGTCTCATGGCCCATTTCTAACCTATAATCGAGCTTTTTCGGGTTTTAAAGGAAGTGGATATAATTTCATACCCTCTCTCCTCCCGATTTTTAAACGAGGCTTCGTGCTCGTTTTTTCATTTTCACACCACAAACAAGTCCCGTTGCCCATTTGTAACTTATAATCCAAACTTTTTCAGGTTTCAAAAGAAGTGGATATAATTTCATACCCTCTCTCCTCTCGATTTCTAAACGAGGCTTCGCGCTCGTTTTTTCGTTTTGACACCACCAACACGTCTGGTGGCCCATTTCTAACCTATAATCGAGACTTTTTCGGGTTTTAAAAGAAGTGGATATAATTTCATTCCCTCTCTCCTCCCGATTTCTAAACGAGGCTTAATGCTCATTTTTTCATTTTGACACCACCAACACGTCTCGTGGCCCATTTCTAACCTATAATCGAGACTTTTTCGGGTTTTCAAGGAAGTGGATATAATTTCATACCCTCTCTCCTCCAGATTTCTAAACGAGGCTTCGTGCTCGTTTTTTCGTTTTCACTCCACCAACATGTCCCGTGGCCCATTTCTAACCTATAATCGAGACTTTTTCGGGTTTTAAAGGAAGTGGATATAATTTCATACCCTCTCTCCACTCGATTTCTAAATGAGGCCTCGAGCTTCTTTTTTCGTTTTGACACCACCAACAAGTCCCGTGGCCCATTTCTAACCTATAATTCAAACATTTTCGGGTTTTAAAGGAAGTGGAGATAATTTCATACCCTCTCTCCTCCCGATTTCTAAACGCGGCTTCGTGCACTTTTTTTCGTTTTGACACCACCAACACGTCTGGTGGCCCATTTCTAACCTATAATCGAGACTTTTTTGGGTTATAAAGGAAGTGGATATAATTTCATACCCTCTCTCCTCCCGATTTCTAAATAAGGCTTCGTGCTCATTTTTTCATTTTGACACCACCAAGACATCTCGTGGCCCATTTCTAACCTATAATCGAGACTTTTTCGGGTTTTAAAGGAAGTGGATATAATTTCATACCCTCTCTCCTCCCGATTTCTAAACGAGGCTTCGCGCTCGTTCTTTCGTTTTGACACCACCAACACGTCTCGTGGCCCATTTCTAACCTATAATAGAGACTTTTTCGGGTTTTAAAGGAAGTGGATAAAATTTCATACCCTCTCTCCTCTCGATTTCTAAACGAGGCCTCGTGCTCCTTTTTTCGTTTTGACACCACGAGCACGTCCCGTGGCCCATTTTTAACTTATAATCCAAACTTTTTCGGGTTTTAAAGGAAGTGGATATAATTTCATACCCTCTGTCCTCCCGATTTCTAAACGAGGCTTCGTGCTCGTTTTTTCGTTTTGACACCACCAACAAGTCCCGTGGCTCATTTCTAACCTATAATCCAGACTTTTTCGGGTTTTTAAGGAAGTGGATATAATTTCATACCCTCTCTCCTCCCGATTTCTAAAGGCTTCATGCTCGTTTTTTCGTTTTGACATCACCAACACGTCCCGTGGCCCATTTGTAACCTATAATCCAAACTTTTTCGTGTTTTAAAGGAAGTGGATATAATTTCATACCCTCTCTCCTCCCGATTTTTAAACGCGGCTTTGTGCTATTTTTTTCATTTTGACACCCCCAACACGTCTCGTGACCCATTTCTAACCTATAATCGAGACTTTTTCGGGTTTTAAAGGAAGTGGATATAATTTCATACCCTCTCTCCTCCCGATTTCTAAACGAGGCTTCATGCTCGTTTTTTCGTTTGGACACTACCAACACGTCCAGTGGCCCATTTCTAACATATAATAGAGACATTTTCGGGTTTTAAAGAAAGTGTACCTAATTTCATACCCTCTCTCCTCTCGATTTCTAAACAAGGCTTCGCGCTCGTTTTTTAGTTTTGTCACCACCAACACGTCCCGTGGCCCATTTCTAACCTATAATCGAGACTTTTTCGGGTTTTAAAGGAAGTGGATATAATTTCATACCCTCTCTCCACTCGATTTCTAAATGAGGCCTCGAGCTTCTTTTTTCGTTTTGACACCACCAACAAGTCCCGTGGCCCATTTCTAACCTATAATTCAAACTTTTTCGGGTTTTAAAGGAAGTGGATATAATTTCATACCCTCTCTCCTCCCGATTTCTAAACGCGGCTTCATGCTCTTTTTTTCGTTTTGACACCACCAACACGTCTGGTGGCCCATTTCTAACCTATAATCGAGACTTTTTTGGGTTATAAAGGAAGTGGATATAATTTCATACCCTCTCTCCTCCCGATTTCTAAATAAGACTTCGTGCTCATTTTTTCGTTTTGACACCACCAACACGTCTCGTGGCCCATTTCTAACCTATAATCGAGACTTTTTCGGGTTTTAAACGAAGTGGATATAATTTCATTCCCTCTCTCCTCCCGATTTCTAAACGATGCTTCGTGCTCGTTTTTTCGTTTTGACACAACCAACAAGTCCCGTGGCCCATTTCTAACCTATGATCCAGACTTTATCGGGTTTTAAAGGAAGTGGATATAATTTCATACCCTCTCTCCTCCCGATTTCTAAACGCGGCTTCGTGCTCTTTTTTTCAATTTGACATCCCAAACACGTCTCGTGGCCCATTGCTAACCTATAATCGAGACTTTTTCGGGTTTTCAAGGAAGTGGATATAATTTCATACCCTCTCTCCTCCAGATTTCTAAACGAGGCTTCGTGCTCGTTTTTTCGTTTTCACTCCACCAACATGTCCCGTGGCCCATTTCTAACCTATAATCGAGACTTTTTCGGGTTTTAAAGGAAGTGGATATAATTTCATACCCTCTCTCCACTCGATTTCTAAATGAGGCCTCGAGCTTCTTTTTTCGTTTTGACACCACCAACAAATCCCGTGGCCCATTTCTAACCTATAATTCAAACATTTTCGGGTTTTAAAGGAAGTGGAGATAATTTCATACCCTCTCTCCTCCCGATTTCTAAACGCGGCTTCGTGCTCTTTTTTTCGTTTTGACACCACCAACACGTCTGGTGGCCCATTTCTAACCTATAATCGAGACTTTTTTGGGTTATAAAGGAAGTGGATATAATTTCATACCCTCTCTCCTCCCGATTTCTAAATAAGGCTTCGTGCTCATTTTTTCGTTTTGACACCACCAACACGTCTCGTGGCCCATTTCTAACCTATAATCGAGACTTTTTCGGGTTTTAAACGAAGTGGATATAATTTCATTCCCTCTCTCCTCCCGATTTCTAAACGATGCTTCGTGCTCGTTTTTTCGTTTTGACACCACCAACAAGTCCCGTGGCCCATTTCTAACCTATAATCCAAACTTTATCGGGTTTTAAAGGAAGTGGATATAATTTCATACCCTCTCTCCTCCCGATTTCTAAACGCGGCTTCGTGCTCTTTTTTTCAATTTGACATCCCAAACACGTCTCGTGGCCCATTGCTAACCTATAATCGAGACTTTTTCGGGTTTTTAAGGAAGTGGATATAATTTCATACCCTCTCTCCTCCTGATTTCTAAACGAGGCTTCGTGCTCGTTTTTTCATTTGGACACTACCAACACGTCTAGTGGCCCATTTCTAACATATAATAGAGACATTTTCGGGTTTTAAAGGAAGTGGATATAATTTCATACCCTCTCTCCTCCCGATTTCTAAACGAGGCTTCGTGCTCGTTTTTTCATTTTCACACCACAAACAAGTCCCGTTGCCCATTTGTAACTTATAATCCAAACTTTTTCAGGTTTCAAAAGAAGTGGATATAATTTCATACCCTCTCTCCTCTCGATTTCTAAACGAGGCTTCGCGCTCGTTTTTTCGTTTTGACACCACCAACACGTCTGGTGGCCCATTTCTAACCTATAATCGAGACTTTTTCGGATTTTAAAAGAAGTGGATATAATTTCATTCCCTCTCTCCTCCCGATTTCTAAACGAGGCTTAATGCTCATTTTTTCATTTTGACACCACCAACACGTCTCGTGGCCCATTTCTAACCTATAATCGAGACTTTTTCGGGTTTTCAAGGAAGTGGATATAATTTCATACCCTCTCTCCTCCAGATTTCTAAACGAGGCTTCGTGCTCGTTTTTTCCTTTTCACTCCACCAACATGTCCCGTGGCCCATTTCTAACCTATAATCGAGACTTTTTCGGGTTTTAAAGGAAGTGGATATAATTTCATACCCTCTCTCCACTCGATTTCTAAATGAGGCCTCGAGCTTCTTTTTTCGTTTTGACACCACCAACAAGTCCCGTGGCCCATTTCTAACCTATAATTCAAACTTTTTCGGGTTTTAAAGGAAGTGGATATAATTTCATACCCTCTCTCCTCCCGATTTCTAAACGCGGCTTCGTGCTCTTTTTTTCGTTTTGACACCACCAACACGTCTGGTGGCCCATTTCTAACCTATAATCGAGACTTTTTTGGGTTATAAAGGAAGTGGATATAATTTCATACCCTCTCTCCTCCCGATTTCTAAATAAGGCTTCGTGCTCATTTTTTCGTTTTGACACCACCAACACGTCTCGTGGCCCATTTCTAACCTATAATCGAGACTTTTTCGGGTTTTAAAGGAAGTGGATATAATTTCATACCCTCTCTCCTCTCGATTTCTAAACGAGACTTCGCGCTCGTTTTTTCGTTTTGACACCACCAACACGTCTCGTGGCCCATTTCTAACCTATAATCGAGACTTTTTCGGGTTTTAAACGAAGTGGATATAATTTCATTCCCTCTCTCCTCCCGATTTCTAAACGATGCTTCGTGCTCGTTTTTTCGTTTTGACACCACCAACAAGTCCCGTGGCCCATTTCTAACCTATAATCCAGACTTTATCGGGTTTTAAAGGAAGTGGATATAATTTCATACCCTCTCTCCTCCCGATTTCTAAACGCGGCTTCGTGCTCTTTTTTTCAATTTGACATCCCAAACACGTCTCGTGGCCCATTGCTAACCTATAATCGAGACTTTTTCGGGTTTTTAAGGAAGTGGATATAATTTCATACCCTCTCTCCTCCTGATTTCTAAACGAGGCTTCGTGCTCGTTTTTTCATTTGGACACTACCAACACGTCTAGTGGCCCATTTCTAACATATAATAGAGACATTTTCGGGTTTTAAAGGAAGTGGATATAATTTCATACCCTCTCTCCTCCCGATTTCTAAACGAGGCTTCGTGCTCGTTTTTTCATTTTCACACCACAAACAAGTTCCGTTGCCCATTTGTAACTTATAATCCAAACTTTTTCAGGTTTCAAAAGAAGTGGATATAATTTCATACCCTCTCTCCTCTCGATTTCTAAACGAGGCTTCGCGCTCGTTTTTTCGTTTTGACACCACCAACACGTCTGGTGGCCCATTTCTAACCTATAATCGAGACTTTTTCGGGTTTTAAAGGAAATGGATATAATTTCATTCCCTCTCTCCTCCCGATTTCTAAACGAGGCTTAATGCTCATTTTTTCATTTTGACACCACCAACACGTCTCGTGGCCCATTTCTAACCTATAATCGAGACTTTTTCGGGTTTTCAAGGAAGTGGATATAATTTCATACCCTCTCTCCTCCAGATTTCTAAACGAGGCTTCGTGCTCATTTTTTCGTTTTCACTCCACCAACATGTCCCGTGGCCCATTTCTAACCTATAATCGAGACTTTTTCGGGTTTTAAAGGAATTGGATATAATTTCATACCCTCTCTCCTCCCGATTTCTAAACGAGGCTTCGTGCTCGTTTTTTCGTTTTGACACCACCAACAATTTCCGTGGCTCATTTCTAACCTATAATCCAGACTTTTTCGGGTTTTAAAGGAAGTGGATATAATTTCATGCCCTCTCTCCTCCCGATTTCTAAACGAGGCTTCGTGCTCGTTTTTTCGTTTTGACACCAACAATAAGTCCCGTGGCCCATTTCTAACCTATAATCGAGACTTTTTCGGGTTTTAAAAGAAGTGGATATAATTTCATACCCTCTCTCCCCCTGATTTCTAAACGAGGCTTCGTGCTCGTTTTTTCATTTGGACACTACCAACACGTCTAGTGGCCCATTTCTAACATATAATAGAGACATTTTCGGGTTTTAAAGGAAGTGGATATAATTTTATATTCTCTCTCCTCCCGGTTTCTAAACGAGGCTTCGTGCTCGTTTTTTCATTTTGACACCACAAACAAGTCCCGTGGCCCATTTGTAACCTATAATCCAATCTTTTTCGGGTTTTAAAGGAAGTGGATATAATTTCATGCCCACTCTCCTCCCGATTTCTAAACGAGGCTTCGTGCTCCTTTTTTCGTTTTGACACCACCAACAAGTCCCGTGGCCCATTTCTAACCTATAATCCGGACTTTTTCAGGTTTTAATGGAAGTGGATATAATTTCATACCCTCTCTCCACCCGATTTCTAAACGAGGCATCGTGCTCGTTATTTCGTTTTGACACCACCAACACGTCCCGTGGCCCTTTTCTAACCTATAATCGAGACTTTTTCGGGTTTTAAAGGAAGTGGATATAATTTCATACCCTCTCTCCACTCGATTTCTAAATGAGGCCTCGAGCTCCTTTTTTCGTTTTGACACCACCAACACGTCCCGTGGCCCATTTCTAACCTTTAATCTAAACTTTTTCGGGTTTTAAAGGAAGAGGATATAATTTCATACCCTCTCTCCTCCCGATTTCTAAACGCGGCTTCGTGCTCTTTTTTTCGTTTTGACACCACCAACATGTCTCGTGGCCCATTTCTAACCTATAATCGATACTTTTTGGGTTATAAAGGAAGTGGATATAATTTCATACCCTCTCTCCTCCCGATTTCTAAATGAGGCTTCGTGCTCGTTTTTTCGTTTTGACACCACCAACACGTCTCGTGGCCCATTTCTAACCTATAATCAAGACTTTTCCGGGTTTTAAAGGAAGTGGATATAATTTCATTCCCTCTCTCCTCCCGATTTCTAAACGAGGCTTCGTACTCGTTTTTTCGTTTTGACACCACCAACAAGTCCCGTGGCCCATTTCTAACCTATAATCTAGACTTTATCGGGTTTTAAAGGAAGTGGATATAATTTCATACCCTCTCTCCTCCCGATTTCTAAACGCGGCTTCGTGCTCTTTTTTTCATTTTGACACCCCCAACACGTCTCTGACCTATTTCTTACCTATAATCGAGACTTTTTCGGGTTTTAAAGGAAGTGGATATAATTTCATACCCTCTCTCCTCTCGATTTCTAAACGAGGCTTCGGGCTCGTTTTTTCGTTTTGACACCACCAACACGTCTGGTGGCCCATTTCTAACCTATAATCGAGACTTTTTCGGGTTTTAAAGGAAGTGGATATAATTTCATTCCCTCTCTCGTCCCGATTTCTAAACGAGGCTTAATGCTCATTTTTTCATTTTGACACCACAAACACGTCTGATGGCCCATTTCTAACCTATAATCGAGACTTTTTCGAGTTTTCAAGGAAGTGGATATAATTTCATACCCTCTCTCCTCCAGATTTCTAAACGAGGCTTCGTGCTCGTTTTTTCGTTTTCACTCCACCAACACGTCCCGTGGCCAATTTCTAACCTATAATCGAGACTTTTTCGGGTTTTAAAGGAAGTGGATATAATTTCATACCCTCTCTCCTCCCGATTTCTAAACGAGGCTTTGTGCTCCTTTTTTCGTTTTGACACCACCAACAATTTCCGTGGCCCATTTCTAACCTATAATCCAGACTTTTTCGGGTTTTAAAGGAAGTGGATATAATTTCATACCCTCTCTCCTCCCGATTTCTAAATGAGGCTTCGTGCTCGTTTTTTCGTTTTGACACCACCAACATGTCTCGTGGCCCATTTCTAACCTATAATCGAGACTTTTTCAGGTTTTAAAGAAAGTGGATATAATTTCATACCTTGTCTCCTCTCGATTTCTAAACAAGGCTTCGCGCTCGTTTTTTCATTTTGACACCACCAAGACGTCCCGTGGCCCTTTTCTAACATATAATCAAGACTTTTTCGGGTTTTAAAGGAAGTGGATAAAATTTAATACCCTCTCTCCTCCTGATTTCTAAACGAGGCTTCGTGCTCGTTTTTTTCATTTGGACACTACCAACACGTCTAGTGGCCCATTTCTAACATATAATAGAGACATTTTCGGGTTTTAAAGGAAGTGGATATAATTTCATACCCTCTCTCCTCCCGATTTCTAAACGAGGCTTCGTGCTCGTTTTTTCATTTTCACACCACAAACAAGTCCCGTTGCCCATTTGTAACTTATAATCCAAACTTTTTCAGGTTTCAAAAGAAGTGGATATAATTTCATACCCTCTCTCCTCTCGATTTCTAAACGAGGCTTCGCGCTCGTTTTTTCGTTTTGACACCACCAACACGTCTGGTGGCCCATTTCTAACCTATAATCGAGACTTTTTCGGGTTTTAAAGGAAATGGATATAATTTCATTCCCTCTCTCCTCCCGATTTCTAAACGAGGCTTAATGCTCATTTTTTCATTTTGACACCACCAACACGTCTCGTGGCCCATTTCTAACCTATAATCGAGACTTTTTCGGGTTTTCAAGGAAGTTGATATAATTTCATACCCTCTCTCCTCCAGATTTCTAAACGAGGCTTCGTGCTCGTTTTTTCGTTTTCACTCCACCAACATGTCCCGTGGCCCATTTCTAACCTATAATCGAGACTTTTTCGGGTTTTAAAGGAAGTGGATATAATTTCATACCCTCTCTCCTCCCGATTTCTAAACGAGGCTTCGTGCTCGTTTTTTCGTTTTGACACCACCAACAATTTCCGTGGCCCATTTCTAACCTATAATCCAGACTTTTTCGGGTTTTAAAGGAAGTGGATATAATTTCATGCCCTCTCTCCTCCCGATTTCTAAACGAGGCTTCGTGCTCGTTTTTTCGTTTTGACACCAACAATAAGTCCCGTGGCCCATTTCTAACCTATAATCGAGACTTTTTCGGGTTTTAAAAGAAGTGGATATAATTTCATACCCTCTCTCCCCCTGATTTCTAAACGAAGCTTCGTGCTCGTTTTTTCATTTGGACACTACCAACACGTCTAGTGGCCCATTTCTAACATATAATAGAGACATTTTCGGGTTTTAAAGGAAGTGGATATAATTTTATATTCTCTCTCCTCCCGGTTTCTAAACGAGGCTTCGTGCTCGTTTTTTCGTTTTGACACCACAAACAAGTCCCGTGGCCCATTTGTAACCTATAATCCAATCTTTTTCGGGTTTTAAAGGAAGTGGATATAATTTCATGCCCACTCTCCTCCCGATTTCTAAACGAGGCTTCGTGCTCCTTTTTTCGTTTTGACACCACCAACAAGTCCCGTGGCCCATTTCTAACCTATAATCCGGACTTTTTCAGGTTTTAATGGAAGTGGATATAATTTCATACCCTCTCTCCACCCGATTTCTAAACGAGGCATCGTGCTCGTTATTTCGTTTTGACACCACCAACACGTCCCGTGGCCCTTTTCTAACCTATAATCGAGACTTTTTCGGGTTTTAAAGGAAGTGGATATAATTTCATACCCTCTCTCCACTCGATTTCTAAATGAGGCCTCGAGCTCCTTTTTTCGTTTTGACACCACCAACACGTCCCGTGGCCCATTTCTAACCTTTAATCTAAACTTTTTCGGGTTTTAAAGGAAGAGGATATAATTTCATACCCTCTCTCCTCCCGATTTCTAAACGCGGCTTCGTGCTCTTTTTTTCGTTTTGACACCACCAACACGTCTGGTGGCCCATTTCTAACCTATAATCGATACTTTTTTGGGTTATAAAGGAAGTGGATATAATTTCATACCCTCTCTCCTCCCGATTTCTAAATGAGGCTTCGTGCTCGTTTTTTCGTTTTGACACCACCAACACGTCTCGTGGCCCATTTCTAACCTATAATCAAGACTTTTTCGGGTTTTAAAGGAAGTGGATATAATTTCATTCCCTCTCTCCTCCCGATTTCTAAACGAGGCTTCGTACTCGTTTTTTCGTTTTGACACCACCAACAAGTCCCGTGGCCCATTTCTAACCTATAATCTAGACTTTATCGGGTTTTAAAGGACGTGGATATAATTTCATACCCTCTCTCCTCCCGATTTCTAAACGCGGCTTCGTGCTCTTTTTTTCATTTTGACACCCCCAACACGTCTCTGACCTATTTCTAACCTATAATCGAGACTTTTTCGGGTTTTAAAGGAAGTGGATATAATTTCATACCCTCTCTCCTCTCGATTTCTAAACGAGGCTTCGGGCTCGTTTTTTCGTTTTGACACCACCAACACGTCTGGTGGCCCATTTCTAAACTATAATCGAGACTTTTTCGGGTTTTAAAGGAAGTGGATATAATTTCATTCCCTCTCTCGTCCCGATTTCTAAACGAGGCTTAATGCTCATTTTTTCATTTTGACACCACAAACACGTCTGATGGCCCATTTCTAACCTATAATCGAGACTTTTTCGAGTTTTCAAGGAAGTGGATATAATTTCATACCCTCTCTCCTCCAGATTTCTAAACGAGGCTTTGTGCTCGTTTTTTCGTTTTCACTCCACCAACACGTCCCGTGGCCAATTTCTAACCTATAATCGAGACTTTTTCGGGTTTTAAAGGAAGTGGATATAATTTCATACCCTCTCTCCTCCCGATTTCTAAACGAGGCTTTGTGCTCGTTTTTTCGTTTTGACACCACCAACAATTTCCGTGGCCCATTTCTAACCTATAATCCAGACTTTTTCGGGTTTTAAAGGAAGTGGATATAATTTCATACCCTCTCTCCTCCCGATTTCTAAATGAGGCTTCGTGCTCGTTTTTTCGTTTTGACACCACCAACATGTCTCGTGGCCCATTTCTAACCTATAATCGAGACTTTATCAGGTTTTAAAGAAAGTGGATATAATTTCATACCCTCTCTCCTCTCGATTTCTAAACAAGGCTTCGCGCTCGTTTTTTCATTTTGACACCACCAAGACGTCCCGTGGCCCTTTTCTAACATATAATCAAGACTTTTTCGGGTTTTAAAGGAAGTGGATAAAATTTAATACCCTCTCTCCTCCTGATTTCTAAACGAGGCTTCGTGCTCGTTTTTTTCATTTGGACACTACCAACACGTCTAGTGGCCCATTTCTAACATATAATAGAGACATTTTCGGGTTTTAAAGGAAGTGGATATAATTTCATACCCTCTCTCCTCCCGATTTCTAAACGAGGCTTCGTGCTCGTTTTTTCGTTTTGACACCACCAACAATTTCCGTGGCCCATTTTTAACCTATAATCCAGACTTTTTCGGGTTTTAAAGGAAGTGGATATAATTTTATACCCTCTCTCCTCCCGATTTCTAAACGAGGCTTCGTGCTCGTTTTTTCGTTTTGACACCACCAACACGTCTGGTGGCCCATTTCTAACCTATAATCGAGACTTTTTCGGGTTTTAAAGGACGTGGATATAATTTCATTCCCTCTCTCGTCCCGATTTCTAAACGAGGCTTAATGCTCATTTTTTCATTTTGACACCACAAACACGTCTGATGGCCCATTTCTAACCTATAATCGAGACTTTTTCGAGTTTTCAATGAAGTGGATATAATTTCATACCCTCTCTCCTCCAGATTTCTAAACGAGGCTTCGTGCTCATTTTTTCGTTTTCACTCCACCAACACGTCCCGTGGCCCATTTCTAACCTATAATCGAGACTTTTTCGGGTTTTAAAGGAAGTGGATATAATTTCATACCCTCTCTCCTCCCGATTTCTAAACGAGACTTTGTGCTCGTTTTTTCGTTTTGACACCACCAACAATTTCCGTGGCCCATTTCTAACCTATAATCCAGACTTTTTCGGGTTTTAAAGGAAGTGGATATAATTTCATACCCTCTCTCCTCCCGATTTCTAAACGAGGCTTCGTGCTCGTTTTTTCGTTTTGACACCACCAACATGTCTCGTGGCCCATTTCTAACCTATAATCGAGACTTTTTCAGGTTTTAAAGAAAGTGGATATAATTTCATACCCTCTCTCCTCTCGATTTCTAAACAAGGCTTCGCGCTCGTTTTTTCATTTTGACACCACCAACACGTCCCGTGGCCCTTTTCTAACATATAATCAAGACTTTTTCGGGTTTTAAAGGAAGTGGATAAAATTTAATACCCTCTGTCCTCCTAATTTCTAAACGAGGCTTCGTGCTCATTTTTTTCATTTGGACACTACCAACACGTCTAGTGGCCCATTTCTAACATATAATAGAGACATTTTCGGGTTTTAAAGGAAGTGGATATAATTTCATACCCTCTCTCCTTCCGATTTCTAAACGAGGCTTCGTGCTCGTTTTTTCGTTTTGACACCACCAACAATTTTCGTGGCCCATTTTTAACCTATAATCCAGACTTTTTCGGGTTTTAAAGGAAGTGGATATAATTTTATACCCTCTCTCCTCCCGATTTCTAAACGAGGCTTCGTGCTCGTTTTTTCGTTTTGACACCACCAACACGTCTCGTGGCCCATTTCTAACCTATAATCCAGACATTTTCGGGTTTTAAAGGAAGTGGATATAATTTCACACCCTCTCTCCTCCCGATTTCTAAACGAGGCTTCGTGCTCATTTTTTCGTTTTGACACCACAAACAAGTCACGTGGCCCATTTGTAACCTATAATCCAAACTTTTTCGGGTTTTAAAGGAAGTGGATATAATTTCATACCCTCTCTCCTCCCGATTTCTAAACGAGGCTTCGTGCTCCTTTTTTCGTTTTGACACCACCAACAAGTCCCGTAGCCGATTTCTAACCTATAATCCGGACTTTTTCAGGTTTTAATGGAAGTGGATATAATTTCATACCCTCTCTCCTCCCGATTTCTAAAGGGGGCATCGTGCTCGTTTTCTCGTTTTGACACCACCAAACACGTCCCGTGGCCCTTTTCTAACCTATAATCGAGAATTTTTTGGGTTTTAAAGGATGTGTATATAATTTCATACCCTCTCTCCTCCTGATTTCTAAACGAGACTTCGTGCTCATTTTTTCGTTTTGACACCATCAACAAGTCCCGTGGCCCATTTCTAACCTATAATCGAGACTTTTTCGGGTTTTAAAGGAAGTGGATATAATTTCATACCCTCTCTCGTCCCGATTTCTAAACGAGGCTTCGCGCTCGTTTTTTAGTTTTGACACCACCAACACGTCTCGTGGCCCATTTCTAACCTACAATCGAGACTTTTTCGGGTTTTAAAGGAAGTGGATAAAATTTAATACCCTCTGTCCTCCTAATTTCTAAACGAGGCTTCGTGCTCATTTTTTTCATTTGGACACTACCAACACGTCTAGTGGCCCATTTCTAACATATAATAGAGACATTTTCGGGTTTTAAAGGAAGTGGATATAATTTCATACCCTCTCTCCTTCCGATTTCTAAACGAGGCTTCGTGCTCGTTTTTTCGTTTTGACACCACCAACAATTTCCGTGGCCCATTTTTAACCTATAATCCAGACTTTTTCGGGTTTTAAAGGAAGTGGATATAATTTTATACCCTCTCTCCTCCCGATTTCTAAACGAGGCTTCGTGCTCGTTTTTTCGTTTTGACACCACCAACACGTCTCGTGGCCCATTTCTAACCTATAATCCAGACATTTTCGGGTTTTAAAGGAAGTGGATATAATTTCACACCCTCTCTCCTCCCGATTTCTAAACGAGGCTTCGTGCTCATTTTTTCGTTTTGACACCACAAACAAGTCACGTGGCCCATTTGTAACCTATAATCCAAACTTTTTCGGGTTTTAAAGGAAGTGGATATAATTTCATACCCTCTCTCCTCCCGATTTCTAAACGAGGCTTCGTGCTCCTTTTTTCGTTTTGACACCACCAACAAGTCCCGTAGCCCATTTCTAACCTATAATCCGGACTTTTTCAGGTTTTAATGGAAGTGGATATAATTTCATACCCTCTCTCCTCCCGATTTCTAAAGGGGGCATCGTGCTCGTTTTCTCGTTTTGACACCACCAAGCACGTCCCGTGGCCCTTTTCTAACCTATAATCGAGAATTTTTTGGGTTTTAAAGGATGTGTATATAATTTCATACCCTCTCTCCTCCCGATTTCTAAACGAGGCTTCGTGCTCGTTTTTTCGTTTTGACACCACAAACAAGTCCCGTGGCCCATTTGTAACCTATAATCGAGACTTTTTCGGGTTTTAAAGGAAGTGGATATAATTTCATACCCTCTCTCCTCCTGATTTCTAAACGTGACTTCGTGCTCATTTTTTCGTTTTGACACCACCAACAAGTCCCGTGGCCCATTTCTAACCTATAATCGAGACTTTTTCGGGTTTTAAAGGAAGTGGATATAATTTCATACCCTCTCTCGTCCCGATTTCTAAACGAGGCTTCGCGCTCGTTTTTTAGTTTTGACACCACCAACACGTCTCGTGGCCCATTTCTAACCTACAATCGAGACTTTTTCGGGTTTTAAAGGAAGTGGATAAAATTTCATACCCTCTCTCCTCATGATTTCTAAACGAGGCTTCGTGCTCGTTTTTCCATTTGGACACTACCAACACGTCTAGTGGCCCATTTCTAACATATAATCCAAACTTTTTCGGGTTTTAAAGGAAGTGGATATAATTTCATACCCTCTGTCCTCCCGATTTCTAAACGAGGCTTCGTGCTCGTTTTTTCGTTTTGACACCACCAACAAGTCCCGTGGCCCATTTCTAACCTATAATCCAGACATTTTCGGGTTTTAAAGGAAGTGGATATAATTTCATACCCTCTCTCCTCCCGATTTCTAAACGCGGCTTCGTGCTCATTTTTTCGTTTTCACTCCACCAACACGTCCCGTGGCCCATTTCTAACCTATAATCGAGACTTTTTCGGGTTTTAAAAGAAGTGGATATAATTTCATACCCTCTCTCCCCCTGATTTCTAAACGAGGCTTCGTGCTCGTTTTTTCATTTGGACACTACCAACACGTCTAGTGGCCCATTTCTAACATATAATAGAGACATTTTCGGGTTTTAAAGGAAGTGGATATAATTTTATATTCTCTCTCCTCCCGGTTTCTAAACGAGGCTTCGTGCTCGTTTTTTCGTTTTGACACCACAAACAAGTCCCGTGGCCCATTTGTAACCTATAATCCAATCTTTTTCGGGTTTTAAAGGAAGTGGATATAATTTCATGCCCACTCTCCTCCCGATTTCTAAACGAGGCTTCGTGCTCCTTTTTTCGTTTTGACACCACCAACAAGTCCCGTGGCCCATTTCTAACCTATAATCCGGACTTTTTCAGGTTTTAATGGAAGTGGATATAATTTCATACCCTCTCTCCTCCCGATTTCTAAACGAGGCATCGTGCTCGTTATTTCGTTTTGACACCACCAACACGTCCCGTGGCCCTTTTCTAACCTATAATCGAGACTTTTTCGGGTTTTAAAGGAAGTGGATATAATTTCATACCCTCTCTCCACTCGATTTCTAAATGAGGCCTCGAGCTCCTTTTTTCGTTTTGACACCACCAACACGTCCCCTGGCCCATTTCTAACCTATAATCTAAACTTTTTCGGGTTTTAAAGGAAGAGGATATAATTTCATACCCTCTCTCCTCCCGATTTCTAAACGCGGCTTCGTGCTCTTTTTTTCGTTTTGACACCACCAACACGTCTGGTGGCCCATTTCTAACCTATAATCGATACTTTTTTGGGTTATAAAGGAAGTGGATATAATTTCATACCCTCTCTCCTCCCGATTTCTAAATGAGGCTCCGTGCTCGTTTTTTCGTTTTGACACCACCAACACGTCTCGTGGCCCATTTCTAACCTATAATCAAGACTTTTTCGGGTTTTAAAGGAAGTGGATATAATTTCATTCCCTCTCTCCTCCCGATTTCTAAACGAGGCTTCGTACTCGTTTTTTCGTTTTGACACCACCAACAAGTCCCGTGGCCCATTTCTAACCTATAATCTAGACTTTATCGGGTTTTAAAGGAAGTGGATATAATTTCATACCCTCTCTCCTCCCGATTTCTAAACGCGGCTTCGTGCTCTTTTTTTCATTTTGACACCCCCAACACGTCTCTGACCTATTTCTAACCTATAATCGAGACTTTTTCGGGTTTTAAAGGAAGTGGATATAATTTCATACCCTCTCTCCTCTCGATTTCTAAACGAGGCTTTGGGTTCGTTTTTTCGTTTTGACACCACCAACACGTCTGGTGGCCCATTTCTAACCTATAATCGAGACTTTTTCGGGTTTTAAAGGAAGTGGATATAATTTCATTCCCTCTCTCGTCCCGATTTCTAAACGAGGCTTAATGCTCATTTTTTCATTTTGACACCACAAACACGTCTGATGGCCCATTTCTAACCTATAATCGAGACTTTTTCGAGTTTTCAAGGAAGTGGATATAATTTCATACCCTCTCTCCTCCAGATTTCTAAACGAGGCTTCGTGCTCGTTTTTTCGTTTTCACTCCACCAACACGTCCCGTGGCCAATTTCTAACCTATAATCGAGACTTTTTCGGGTTTTAAAGGAAGTGGATATAATTTCATACCCTCTCTCCTCCTGATTTCTAAACGAGGCTTTGTGCTCGTTTTTTCGTTTTGACACCACCAACAATTTCCGTGGCCCATTTCTAACCTATAATCCAGACTTTTTCGGGTTTTAAAGGAAGTGGATATAATTTCATACCCTCTCTCCTCCCGATTTCTAAATGAGGCTTCGTGCTCGTTTTTTCGTTTTGACACCACCAACATGTCTCGTGGCCCATTTCTAACCTATAATCGAGACTTTTTCAGGTTTTAAAGAAAGTGGATATAATTTCATACCCTCTCTCCTCTCGATTTCTAAACAAGACTTCGCGCTCGTTTTTTCATTTTGACACCACCAAGACGTCCCGTGGCCCTTTTCTAACATATAATCAAGACTTTTTCGGGTTTTAAAGGAAGTGGATAAAATTTAATACCCTCTCTCCTCCTGATTTCTAAACGAGGCTTCGTGCTCGTTTTTTTCATTTGGACACTACCAACACGTCTAGTGGCCCATTTCTAACATATAATAGAGACATTTTCGGGTTTTAAAGGAAGTGGATATAATTTCATACCCTCTCTCCTCCCGATTTCTAAACGAGGCTTCGTGCTCGTTTTTTCGTTTTGACACCACCAACAATTTCCGTGGCCCATTTTTAACCTATAATCCAGACTTTTTCGGGTTTTAAAGGAAGTGGATATAATTTTATACCCTCTCTCCTCCCGATTTCTAAACGAGGCTTCGTGCTCGTTTTTTCGTTTTGACACCACCAACACGTCTGGTGGCCCATTTCTAACCTATAATCGAGACTTTTTCGGGTTTTAAAGGACGTGGATATAATTTCATTCCCTCTCTCGTCCCGATTTCTAAACGAGGCTTAATGCTCATTTTTTCATTTTGACACCACAAACACGTCTGATGGCCCATTTCTAACCTATAATCGAGACTTTTTCGGGTTTTAAAAGAAGTGGATATAATTTCATACCCTCTCTCCCCCTGATTTCTAAACGAGGCTTCGTGCTCGTTTTTTCATTTGGACACTACCAACACGTCTAGTGGCCCATTTCTAACATATAATAGAGACATTTTCGGGTTTTAAAGGAAGTGGATATAATTTTATATTCTCTCTCCTCCCGGTTTCTAAACGAGGCTTCGTGCTCGTTTTTTCGTTTTGACACCACAAACAAGTCCCGTGGCCCATTTGTAACCTATAATCCAATCTTTTTCGGGTTTTAAAGGAAGTGGATATAATTTCATGCCCACTCTCCTCCCGATTTCTAAACGAGGCTTCGTGCTCCTTTTTTCGTTTTGACACCACCAACAAGTCCCGTGGCCCATTTCTAACCTATAATCCGGACTTTTTCAGGTTTTAATGGAAGTGGATATAATTTCATACCCTCTCTCCTCCCGATTTCTAAACGAGGCATCGTGCTCGTTATTTCGTTTTGACACCACCAACACGTCCCGTGGCCCTTTTCTAACCTATAATCGAGACTTTTTCGGGTTTTAAAGGAAGTGGATATAATTTCATACCCTCTCTCCACTCGATTTCTAAATGAGGCCTCGAGCTCCTTTTTTCGTTTTGACACCACCAACACGTCCCCTGGCCCATTTCTAACCTATAATCTAAACTTTTTCGGGTTTTAAAGGAAGAGGATATAATTTCATACCCTCTCTCCTCCCGATTTCTAAACGCGGCTTCGTGCTCTTTTTTTCGTTTTGACACCACCAACACGTCTGGTGGCCCATTTCTAACCTATAATCGATACTTTTTTGGGTTATAAAGGAAGTGGATATAATTTCATACCCTCTCTCCTCCCGATTTCTAAATGAGGCTCCGTGCTCGTTTTTTCGTTTTGACACCACCAACACGTCTCGTGGCCCATTTCTAACCTATAATCAAGACTTTTTCGGGTTTTAAAGGAAGTGGATATAATTTCATTCCCTCTCTCCTCCCGATTTCTAAACGAGGCTTCGTACTCGTTTTTTCGTTTTGACACCACCAACAAGTCCCGTGGCCCATTTCTAACCTATAATCTAGACTTTATCGGGTTTTAAAGGAAGTGGATATAATTTCATACCCTCTCTCCTCCCGATTTCTAAACGCGGCTTCGTGCTCTTTTTTTCATTTTGACACCCCCAACACGTCTCTGACCTATTTCTAACCTATAATCGAGACTTTTTCGGGTTTTAAAGGAAGTGGATATAATTTCATACCCTCTCTCCTCTCGATTTCTAAACGAGGCTTTGGGCTCGTTTTTTCGTTTTGACACCACCAACACGTCTGGTGGCCCATTTCTAACCTATAATCGAGACTTTTTCGGGTTTTAAAGGAAGTGGATATAATTTCATTCCCTCTCTCGTCCCGATTTCTAAACGAGGCTTAATGCTCATTTTTTCATTTTGACACCACAAACACGTCTGATGGCCCATTTCTAACCTATAATCGAGACTTTTTCGAGTTTTCAAGGAAGTGGATATAATTTCATACCCTCTCTCCTCCAGATTTCTAAACGAGGCTTCGTGCTCGTTTTTTCGTTTTCACTCCACCAACACGTCCCGTGGCCAATTTCTAACCTATAATCGAGACTTTTTCGGGTTTTAAAGGAAGTGGATATAATTTCATACCCTCTCTCCTCCTGATTTCTAAACGAGGCTTTGTGCTCGTTTTTTCGTTTTGACACCACCAACAATTTCCGTGGCCCATTTCTAACCTATAATCCAGACTTTTTCGGGTTTTAAAGGAAGTGGATATAATTTCATACCCTCTCTCCTCCCGATTTCTAAATGAGGCTTCGTGCTCGTTTTTTCGTTTTGACACCACCAACATGTCTCGTGGCCCATTTCTAACCTATAATCGAGACTTTTTCAGGTTTTAAAGAAAGTGGATATAATTTCATACCCTCTCTCCTCTCGATTTCTAAACAAGGCTTCGCGCTCGTTTTTTCATTTTGACACCACCAAGACGTCCCGTGGCCCTTTTCTAACATATAATCAAGACTTTTTCGGGTTTTAAAGGAAGTGGATAAAATTTAATACCCTCTCTCCTCCTGATTTCTAAACGAGGCTTCGTGCTCGTTTTTTTCATTTGGACACTACCAACACGTCTAGTGGCCCATTTCTAACATATAATAGAGACATTTTCGGGTTTTAAAGGAAGTGGATATAATTTCATACCCTCTCTCCTCCCGATTTCTAAACGAGGCTTCGTGCTCGTTTTTTCGTTTTGACACCACCAACAATTTCCGTGGCCCATTTTTAACCTATAATCCAGACTTTTTCGGGTTTTAAAGGAAGTGGATATAATTTTATACCCTCTCTCCTCCCGATTTCTAAACGAGGCTTCGTGCTCGTTTTTTCGTTTTGACACCACCAACACGTCTGGTGGCCCATTTCTAACCTATAATCGAGACTTTTTCGGGTTTTAAAGGACGTGGATATAATTTCATTCCCTCTCTCGTCCCGATTTCTAAACGAGGCTTAATGCTCATTTTTTCATTTTGACACCACAAACACGTCTGATGGCCCATTTCTAACCTATAATCGAGACTTTTTCGAGTTTTCAAGGAAGTGGATATAATTTCATACCCTCTCTCCTCCAGATTTCTAAACGAGGCTTCGTGCTCATTTTTTCGTTTTCACTCCACCAACACGTCCCGTGGCCCATTTCTAACCTATAATCGAGACTTTTTCGGGTTTTAAAGGAAGTGGATATAATTTCATACCCTCTCTCCTCCCGATTTCTAAACGAGGCTTTGTGCTCGTTTTTTCATTTTGACACCACCAACAATTTCCGTGGCCCATTTCTAACCTATAATCCAGACTTTTTCGGGTTTTAAAGGAAGTGGATATAATTTCATACCCTCTCTCCTCCCGATTTCTAAACGAGGCTTCGTGCTCGTTTTTTCGTTTTGACACCACCAACATGTCTCGTGGCCCATTTCTAACCTATAATCGAGACTTTTTCAGGTTTTAAAGAAAGTGGATATAATTTCATACCCTCTCTCCTCTCGATTTCTAAACAAGGCTTCGCGCTCGTTTTTTCATTTTGACACCACCAACACGTCCCGTGGCCCTTTTCTAACATATAATCAAGACTTTTTCGGGTTTTAAAGGAAGTGGATAAAATTTAATACCCTCTGTCCTCCTAATTTCTAAACGAGGCTTCGTGCTCATTTTTTTCATTTGGACACTACCAACACGTCTAGTGGCCCATTTCTAACATATAATAGAGACATTTTCGGGTTTTAAAGGAAGTGGATATAATTTCATACCCTCTCTCCTTCCGATTTCTAAACGAGGCTTCGTGCTCGTTTTTTCGTTTTGACACCACCAACAATTTCCGTGGCCCATTTTTAACCTATAATCCAGACTTTTTCGGGTTTTAAAGGAAGTGGATATAATTTTATACCCTCTCTCCTCCCGATTTCTAAACGAGGCTTCGTGCTCGTTTTTTCGTTTTGACACCACCAACACGTCTCGTGGCCCATTTCTAACCTATAATCCAGACATTTTCGGGTTTTAAAGGAAGTGGATATAATTTCACACCCTCTCTCCTCCCGATTTCTAAACGAGGCTTCGTGCTCATTTTTTCGTTTTGACACCACAAACAAGTCACGTGGCCCATTTGTAACCTATAATCCAAACTTTTTCGGGTTTTAAAGGAAGTGGATATAATTTCATACCCTCTCTCCTCCCGATTTCTAAACGAGGCTTCGTGCTCCTTTTTTCGTTTTGACACCACCAACAAGTCCCGTGGCCCATTTCTAACCTATAATCCGTACTTTTTCAGGTTTTAATGGAAGTGGATATAATTTCATACCCTCTCTCCTCCCGATTTCTAAAGGAGGCATCGTGCTCGTTTTCTCGTTTTGACACCACCAAACACGTCCCGTGGCCCTTTTCTAACCTATAATCGAGAATTTTTTGGGTTTTAAAGGATGTGTATATAATTTCATACCCTCTCTCCTCCCGATTTCTAAACGAGGCTTCGTGCTCGTTTTTTCGTTTTGACACCACAAACAAGTCCCGTGGCCCATTTGTAACCTATAATCGAGACTTTTTCGGGTTTTAAAGGAAGTGGATATAATTTCATACCCTCTCTCCTCCTGATTTCTAAACGAGACTTCGTGCTCATTTTTTCGTTTTGACACCACCAACAAGTCCCGTGGCCCATTTCTAACCTATAATCGAGACTTTTTCGAGTTTTCAAGGAAGTGGATATAATTTCATACCCTCTCTCCTCCAGATTTCTAAACGAGGCTTCGTGCTCATTTTTTCGTTTTCACTCCACCAACACGTCCCGTGGCCCATTTCTAACCTATAATCGAGACTTTTTCGGGTTTTAAAGGAAGTGGATATAATTTCATACCCTCTCTCCTCCCGATTTCTAAACGAGGCTTTGTGCTCGTTTTTTCATTTTGACACCACCAACAATTTCCGTGGCCCATTTCTAACCTATAATCCAGACTTTTTCGGGTTTTAAAGGAAGTGGATATAATTTCATACCCTCTCTCCTCCCGATTTCTAAACGAGGCTTTGTGCTCGTTTTTTCATTTTGACACCACCAACAATTTCCGTGGCCCATTTCTAACCTATAATCGAGACTTTTTCGGGTTTTAAAGGAAGTGGATATAATTTCATACCCTCTCTCCTCCCGATTTCTAAACGAGGCTTTGTGCTCGTTTTTTCATTTTGACACCACCAACAATTTCCGTGGCCCATTTCTAACCTATAATCGAGACTTTTTCAGGTTTTAAAGAAAGTGGATATAATTTCATACCCTCTCTCCTCTCGATTTCTAAACAAGGCTTCGCGCTCGTTTTTTCATTTTGACACCACCAACACGTCCCGTGGCCCTTTTCTAACATATAATCAAGACTTTTTCGGGTTTTAAAGGAAGTGGATAAAATTTAATACCCTCTGTCCTCCTAATTTCTAAACGAGGCTTCGTGCTCATTTTTTTCATTTGGACACTACCAACACGTCTAGTGGCCCATTTCTAACATATAATAGAGACATTTTCGGGTTTTAAAGGAAGTGGATATAATTTCATACCCTCTCTCCTTCCGATTTCTAAACGAGGCTTCGTGCTCGTTTTTTCGTTTTGACACCACCAACAATTTCCGTGGCCCATTTTTAACCTATAATCCAGACTTTTTCGGGTTTTAAAGGAAGTGGATATAATTTTATACCCTCTCTCCTCCCGATTTCTAAACGAGGCTTCGTGCTCGTTTTTTCGTTTTGACACCACCAACACGTCTCGTGGCCCATTTCTAACCTATAATCCAGATATTTTCGGGTTTTAAAGGAAGTGGATATAATTTCACACCCTCTCTCCTCCCGATTTCTAAACGAGGCTTCGTGCTCATTTTTTCGTTTTGACACCACAAACAAGTCACGTGGCCCATTTTTAACCTATAATCCAAACTTTTTCGGGTTTTAAAGGAAGTGGATATAATTTCATACCCTCTCTCCTCCCGATTTCTAAACGAGGCTTCGTGCTCCTTTTTTCGTTTTGACACCACCAACAAGTCCCGTGGCCCATTTCTAACCTATAATCCGTACTTTTTCAGGTTTTAATGGAAGTGGATATAATTTCATACCCTCTCTCCTCCCGATTTCTAAAGGAGGCATCGTGCTCGTTTTCTCGTTTTGACACCACCAAACACGTCCCGTGGCCCTTTTCTAACCTATAATCGAGAATTTTTTGGGTTTTAAAGGATGTGTATATAATTTCATACCCTCTCTCCTCCCGATTTCTAAACGAGGCTTCGTGCTCGTTTTTTCGTTTTGACACCACAAACAAGTCCCGTGGCCCATTTGTAACCTATAATCGAGACTTTTTCGGGTTTTAAAGGAAGTGGATATAATTTCATACCCTCTCTCCTCCTGATTTCTAAACGAGACTTCGTGCTCATTTTTTCGTTTTGACACCACCAACAAGTCCCGTGGCCCATTTCTAACCTATAATCGAGACTTTTTCGGGTTTTAAAGGAAGTGGATATAATTTCATACCCTCTCTCCTCCCGATTTCTAAACGAGGCTTCGCGCTCGTTTTTTAGTTTTGACACCACCAACACGTCTCGTGGCCCATTTCCAACCTACAATCGAGACTTTTTCGGGTTTTAAAGGAAGTGGATAAAATTTCATACCCTCTCTCCTCATGATTTCTAAACGAGGCTTCGTGCTCGTTTTTCCATTTGGACACTACCAACACGTCTAGTGGCCCATTTCTAACATATAATCCAAACTTTTTTGGGTTTTAAAGGAAGTGGATATAATTTCATACCCTCTGTCCTCCCGATTTCTAAACGAGGCTTCGTGCTCGTTTTTTTGTTTTGACACCACCAACAAGTCCCGTGGCCCATTTCTAACCTATAATCCAGACATTTTCGGGTTTTAAAGGAAGTGGATATAATTTCATACCCTCTCTCCTCCCGATTTCTAAACGCGGCTTCGTGCTCATTTTTTCGTTTTCACTCCACCAACATGTCCCGTGGCCCATTTCTAACCTATAATCGAGACTTTTTCGGGTTTTAAAAGAAGTGGATATAATTTCATACCCTCTCTCCCCCTGATTTCTAAACGAGGCTTCGTGCTCGTTTTTTCATTTGGACACTACCAACACGTCTAGTGGCCCATTTCTAACATATAATAGAGACATTTTCGGGTTTTAAAGGAAGTGGATATAATTTTATATTCTCTCTCCTCCCGGTTTCTAAACGAGGCTTCGTGCTCGTTTTTTCGTTTTGACACCACAAACAAGTCCCGTGGCCCATTTGTAACCTATAATCCAATCTTTTTCGGGTTTTAAAGGAAGTGGATATAATTTCATGCCCACTCTCCTCCCGATTTCTAAACGAGGCTTCGTGCTCCTTTTTTCGTTTTGACACCACCAACAAGTCCCGTGGCCCATTTCTAACCTATAATCCGGACTTTTTCAGGTTTTAATGGAAGTGGATATAATTTCATACCCTCTCTCCTCCCGATTTCTAAACGAGGCATCGTGCTCGTTATTTCGTTTTGACACCACCAACACGTCCCGTGGCCCTTTTCTAACCTATAATCGAGACTTTTTCGGGTTTTAAAGGAAGTGGATATAATTTCATACCCTCTCTCCACTCGATTTCTAAATGAGGCCTCGAGCTCCTTTTTTCGTTTTGACACCACCAACACGTCCCGTGGCCCATTTCTAACCTATAATCTAAACTTTTTCGGGTTTTAAAGGAAGAGGATATAATTTCATACCCTCTCTCCTCCCGATTTCTAAACGCGGCTTCGTGCTCTTTTTTTCGTTTTGACACCACCAACACGTCTGGTGGCCCATTTCTAACCTATAATCGATACTTTTTTGGGTTATAAAGGAAGTGGATATAATTTCATACCCTCTCTCCTCCCGATTTCTAAATGAGGCTCCGTGCTCGTTTTTTCGTTTTGACACCACCAACACGTCTCGTGGCCCATTTCTAACCTATAATCAAGACTTTTTCGGGTTTTAAAGGAAGTGGATATAATTTCATTCCCTCTCTCCTCCCGATTTCTAAACGAGGCTTCGTACTCGTTTTTTCGTTTTGACACCACCAACAAGTCCCGTGGCCCATTTCTAACCTATAATCTAGACTTTATCGGGTTTTAAAGGAAGTGGATATAATTTCATACCCTCTCTCCTCCCGATTTCTAAACGCGGCTTCGTGCTCTTTTTTTCATTTTGACACCCCCAACACGTCTCTGACCTATTTCTAACCTATAATCGAGACTTTTTCGGGTTTTAAAGGAAGTGGATATAATTTCATACCCTCTCTCCTCTCGATTTCTAAACGAGGCTTCGGGCTCGTTTTTTCGTTTTGACACCACCAACACGTCTGGTGGCCCATTTCTAACCTATAATCGAGACTTTTTCGGGTTTTAAAGGAAGTGGATATAATTTCATTCCCTCTCTCGTCCCGATTTCTAAACGAGGCTTAATGCTCATTTTTTCATTTTGACACCACAAACACGTCTGATGGCCCATTTCTAACCTATAATCGAGACTTTTTCGAGTTTTCAAGGAAGTGGATATAATTTCATACCCTCTCTCCTCCAGATTTCTAAACGAGGCTTCGTGCTCGTTTTTTCGTTTTCACTCCACCAACACGTCCCGTGGCCAATTTCTAACCTATAATCGAGACTTTTTCGGGTTTTAAAGGAAGTGGATATAATTTCATACCCTCTCTCCTCCCGATTTCTAAACGAGGCTTTGTGCTCGTTTTTTCGTTTTGACACCACCAACAATTTCCGTGGCCCATTTCTAACCTATAATCCAGACTTTTTCGGGTTTTAAAGGAAGTGGATATAATTTCATACCCTCTCTCCTCCCGATTTCTAAATGAGGCTTCGTGCTCGTTTTTTCGTTTTGACACCACCAACATGTCTCGTGGCCCATTTCTAACCTATAATCGAGACTTTTTCAGGTTTTAAAGAAAGTGGATATAATTTCATACCCTCTCTCCTCTCGATTTCTAAACAAGGCTTCGCGCTCGTTTTTTCATTTTGACACCACCGAGACGTCCCGTGGCCCTTTTCTAACATATAATCAAGACTTTTTCGGGTTTTAAAGGAAGTGGATAAAATTTAATACCCTCTCTCCTCCTGATTTCTAAACGAGGCTTCGTGCTCGTTTTTTTCTTTTGGACACTACCAACACGTCTAGTGGCCCATTTCTAACATATAATAGAGACATTTTCGGGTTTTAAAGGAAGTGCATATAATTTCATACCCTCTCTCCTTCCGATTTCTAAACGAGGCTTCGTGCTCGTTTTTTCGTTTTGACACCACCAACAATTTCCGTGGCCCATTTTTAACCTATAATCCAGACTTTTTCGGGTTTTAAAGGAAGTGGATATAATTTTATACCCTCTCTCCTCCCGATTTCTAAACGAGGCTTCGTGCTCGTTTTTTCGTTTTGACACCACCAACACGTCTCGTGGCCCATTTCTAACCTATAATCCAGACATTTTCGGGTTTTAAAGGAAGTGGATATAATTTCACACCCTCTCTCGTCCCGATTTCTAAACGAGGCTTCGTGCTCATTTTTTCGTTTTGACACCACAAACAAGTCACGTGGCCCATTTGTAACCTATAATCCAAACTTTTTCGGGTTTTAAAGGAAGTGGATATAATTTCATACCCTCTCTCCTCCCGATTTCTAAACGAGGCTTCGTGCTCCTTTTTTCGTTTTGACACCACCAACAAGTCCCGTGGCCCATTTCTAACCTATAATCCGGACTTTTTCAGGTTTTAATGGAAGTGGATATAATTTCATACCCTCTCTCCTCCCGATTTCTAAAGGAGGCATCGTGCTCGTTTTCTCGTTTTGACTCCACCAAACACGTCCCGTGGCCCTTTTCTAACCTATAATCGAGAATTTTTTGGGTTTTAAAGGATGTGTATATAATTTCATACCCTCTCTCCTCCCGATTTCTAAACGAGGCTTCGTGCTCGTTTTTTCGTTTTGACACCACAAACAAGTCCCGTGGCCCATTTGTAACCTATAATCGAGACTTTTTCGGGTTTTAAAGGAAGTGGATATAATTTCATACCCTCTCTCCTCCTGATTTCTAAACGAGACTTCGTGCTCATTTTTTCGTTTTGACACCACCAACAAGTCCCGTGGCCCATTTCTAACCTATAATCGAGACTTTTTCGGGTTTTAAAGGAAGTGGATATAATTTCATACCCTCTCTCCTCCCGATTTCTAAACGAGGCTTCGCGCTCGTTTTTTAGTTTTGACACCACCAACACGTCTCGTGGCCCATTTCTAACCTATAATCGAGACTTTTTCGGGTTTTAAAGGAAGTGGATAAAATTTCATACCCTCTCTCCTCCTGATTTCTAAACGAGGCTTCGTGCTCGTTTTTCCATTTGGACACTACCAACACGTCTAGTGGCCCATTTCTAACATATAATCCAAACTTTTTCGGGTTTTAAAGGAAGTGGATATAATTTCATACCCTCTGTCCTCCCGATTTCTAAACGAGGCTTCGTGCTCGTTTTTTCGTTTTGACACCACCAACAAGTCCCGTGGCCCATTTCTAACCTATAATCCAGACATTTTCGGGTTTTAAAGGAAGTGGATATAATTTCATACCCTCTCTCCTCCCGATTTCTAAACGCGGCTTCGTGCTCGTTTTTTCGTTTTGACACCTCCAACACGTCTCGTTGCCCATTTCTAACCTATAATCGAGACTTTTTCGGGTTTTAAAGGAAGTGTATATAATTTCATACCCTCTCACTTCCTGATTTCTAAACGAGGCTTCGTGCTCGTTTTTTCATTTGGACACTACCAACACGTCTAGTGGCCCATTTCTAACATATAATAGAGACATTTTCGAGTTTTAAAGGAAGTGGATATAATTTCAAACCCTCTCTCCTCCCGATTTCTAAACGAGGCTTCGTACTCGTTTTTTCGTTTTGACACCACAAACAAGTCCCGTGGCCCATTTGTAACCTATAATCCAAACTTTTTCGAGTTTTAAAGGAAGTGGATATAATTTCATACACTCTCTCCTCCCGATTTCTAAACGAGGCTTCGTGCTCCTTTTTTCGTTTTGACACCACCAACAAGTCCCGTGGCCCATTTCTAACCTATAATCCAGACATTTTCGGGTTTTCAAGGAAGTGGATATAATTTCATACCCTCTCTCCTCCCGATTTCTAAACGCGACATTGTGCTCGATTTTTCGTTTTGACACCACCAATAAGTCCCGTGGCACATTTCTAACCTATAATCGAGACTTTTAAAGGAAGTGGATATAATTTCATACCCTCTCCCCTCCCGATTTTTAAACGCGGCTTCGTGCTCTTTTTTTCATTTTGACACCCCCAACACGTCTCGTGACCCATTTCTAACCTATAATCGAGACTTTTTCGGGTTTTAAAGGAAGTGGATATAATTTCATACCCTCTTTCCTCCCGATTTCTAAACGAGGCTTCGTGTTCGTTTTTTCGTTTTGACACCACCAACAATTCCCGTGGCTCATTTCTAACCTATAATCCAGACTTTTTCGGGTTTTAAAGGAAGTGGATATAATTTCATACCCTCTCTCCTCCCGATTTCTAAACGAGGCTTCGTGCTCGTTTTTTCATTTGGACACTACGAACACGTCTAGTGGCCCATTTCTAACCTATAATCCAGACTTTTTCGGGTTTTAAAGGAAGTGGATATAATTTCATACCCTCTCTCCTCCCGATTTTCTAAACGAGGCTTCGTGCTCGTTTTTTCGTTTTGACACCACAAACAAGTCCCGTGGCCCATTTGTAACCTATAATCCAAACTTTTTCGGGTTTTAAAAGAAGTGGATATAATTTCATGCCCTCTCTCCTCCCGATTTCTAAACGAGGCTTCGTGCTCCTTTTTTCGTTTTGACACCACCAATAAGTCCGGTGGCACATTTCTAACCTATAATCGAGACTTTTAAAGGAAGTGTATATAATTTCATACCCTCTCCCCTCCCGATTTTTAAACGCGGCTTCGTGCTCTTTTTTTCATTTTGACACCCCCAACACGTCTCGTGACCCATTTCTAACCTATAATCGAGACTTTTTCGGGTTTTAAAGGAAGTGGATATAATTTCATACCCTCTTTCCTCCCGATTTCTAAACTAGGCTTCGTGCTCCTTTTTTCGTTTTGACACCACCAACAAGTCCGGTGGCCCATTTCTAACCTATAATCTAGAGTTTTTCGGGTTTTAAAGGAAGTGGATATAATTTCATACCCTCTCCCCTCCCGATTTTTAAACGCGGCTTCGTGCTCTTTTTTTCATTTTGACACCCCCAACACGTCTCGTGACCCATTTCTAACCTATAATCGAGACTTTTTCGGGTTTTAAAGGAAGTGGATATAATTTCATACCCTCTTTCCTCCCGATTTCTAAACCAGGCTTCGTGCTCCTTTTTTCGTTTTGACACCACCAACAAGTCCGGTGGCCGATTTGTAACCTATAATCCAAACTTTTTCGGGTTTTAAAAGAAGTGGATATAATTTCATACCCTCTTTCCTCCCGATTTATAAACGAGGCTTCGTGTTCGTTTTTTCGTTTTGACACCACCAACAATTCCCGTGGCTCATTTCTAACCTATAATCAAGACTTTTTCGGGTTTTAAAGGAAGTGGATATAATTTCATACCCTCTCTCCTCCCGATTTCTAAACGAGGCTTCGTGCTAGTTTTTTCATTTGGACACTACCAACACGTCTAGTGGCCCATTTCTAACATATAATAGAGACATTTTCGGGTTTTAAAGGAAGTGGATATAATTTCATACCCTCTCTCCTCCCGATTTCTAAACGAGGCTTCGTGCTCGTTTTTTCGTTTTGACACCACAAACAAGTCCCGTGGCCCATTTGTAACCTATAATCCAAACTTTTTCGGGTTTTAAAAAAAGTGGATATAATTTCATGCCCTCTCTCCTCCCGATTTCTAAACGAGGCTTCGTGCTCCTTTTTTCGTTTTGACACCACCAACAAGTCCCGTGGCCCATTTCTAACATATAATCCAGACTTTTTCAGGTTTTAATGGAAGTGGATATAATTTCATACCCTCTCTCCTCTCGAGTTCTAAACGAGGCATCGTGCCCGTTTTTTCGTTTTGACACCACCAACATGTCCCGTTGCCCTTTTCTAACCTATAATCGAGAATTTTTCGGGTTTTAAAGGAAGTTGATATAATTTCATACCCTCTCTCCTCCCGATTTCTAAACCAGGCTTCGTGCTCCTTTTTTCGTTTTGACACCACCAACAAGTCCGGTGGCCCATTTCTAACCTATAATCTAGAGTTTTTCGGGTTTTAAAGGAAGTTGATATAATTTTATACCCTCTCTCCTCCCGATTTCTAAACGAGGCTTCGTGCTCGTTTTTTCGTTTTGAGACCACCAACAAGTCCCGTGGCCCATTTCTAACCTATAATCGAGACTTTTTCGGGTTTTAAAGGAAGTGGATATAATTTCATACCCTCTATCCTCCTGATTTCTAAACGAGGCTTCGTGCTCCTTTTTTCGTTTTGACACCACCAAGACGTCTCGTGACCCATTTCTAACCTATAATCGAGACTTTTTCGGGTTTTAAAGGAAGTGGATATAATTTCATACCCTCTTTCCTCCCGATTTCTAAACGAGGCTTCGTGCTCGTTTTTTCGTTTTGACACCACCAACAATTCCCGTGCCTCATTTCTAACCTATAATCCAGACTTTTTCGGGTTTTAAAGGAAGTGGATATAATTTCATACCCTCTCTCCTCCCGATTTCTAAACGAGGCTTCGTGTTCGTTTTTTCATTTGGACACTACCAACACGTCTAGTGGCCCATTTCTAACATATAATAGAGACATTTTCGGGTTTTAAAGGAAGTGGATATAATTTCATACCCTCTCTCCTCCCGATTTCTAAACGAGGCTTCGTGCTCGTTTTTTCGTTTTGACACCACAAACAAGTCCCGTGGCCCATTTGTAACCTATAATCTAAACTTTTTCGGGTTTTAAAAGAAGTGGATATAATTTCATGCCCTCTCTCCTCCCGATTTCTAAACGAGGCTTCGTGCTCCTTTTTTCGTTTTGACACCACCAACAAGTCCCGTGGCCCATTTCTAACCTATAATCCGGACTTTTTCAGGTTTTAATAGAAGTGGATATAATTTCATACCCTCTCTCCTCCCGATTTCTAAACGAGGCATCGTGCCCGTTTTTTCGTTTTGACACCACCAACACGTCCCGTGGCCCTTTTCTAACCTATAATCGAGAATTTTTCAGGTTTTAAAGGATGTGTATATAATTTCATACCCTCTCTCCTCCCGATTTCTAAACTAGGCTTCGTGCTAGTTTTTTCGTTTTGAGACCACAAACAAGTCCCGTGGCCCTTTTGTAACCTATAATCCAAACTTTTTCGGGTTTTAAAGGAAGTGGATATAATTTCATACCCTCTCTCCTCCCGATTTCTAAACTAGGCTTCGTGCTCCTTTTTTCGTTTTGACACCACCAACAAGTCCGGTGGCTCATTTCTAACCTATAATCTAGACTTTTTCGGGTTTTAAAGGAAGTGGATATAATTTCATACCCTCTCTCCTCCCGATTTCTAAACGAGGCTTCGTGCTCGTTTTTTCATTTGGACACTACCAACACGTCTAGTGGCCCATTTCTAACATATAATAGAGACATTTTCGGGTTTTAAAGGAAGTGGATATAATTTCATACCCTCTCTCCTCCCGATTTCTAAACGAGGCTTCGTGCTCGTTTTTTCGTTTTGACACCACAAACAAGTCTCGTGGCCCATTTGTAACCTATAATCCAAACTTTTTCGGGTTTTAAAAGAAGTGGATATAATTTCATTCCCTCTCTCCTCCCGATTTCTAAACGAGGCTTCGTGCTCCTTTTTTCGTTTTGACACCACCAACAAGTCCCGTGGCCCATTTCTAACCTATAATCCGGACTTTTTCAGGTTTTAATGGAAGTGGATATAATTTCATACGCTCTCTCCTCCCGATTTCTAAACGAGGCATCGTGCCCGTTTTTTCGTTTTGACGCGACCAACACGTCCCGTGGCCCTTTTCTAACCTATAATCGAGAATTTTTCAGGTTTTACAGGATGTGTATATAATTTCATACCCTCTCTCCTCCCGATTTCTAAACTAGGCTTCGTGCTCGTTTTTTCGTTTTGAGACCACAAACAAGTCCCGTGGCCCTTTTGTAACCTATAATCCACACTTTTTCGGGTTTTAAAGGAAGTTGATATAATTTCATACCCTCTCTCCTCCCGATTTCTAAACGAGGCTTCGTGCTCGTTTTTTCATTTTGAGACCACCAACAAGTCCCGTGGCCCATTTCTAACCTATAATCGAGACTTTTTCGGGTTTTAAAGGAAGTGGATATAATTTCATGCCCTCTCTCCTCCCGATTTCTAAACGAGGCTTCGTGCTCGTTTTTTCGTTTTGACACCAACAATAAGTCCCGTGGCCCATTTCTAACCTATAATCGAGATTTTTTCGGGTTTTAAAAGAAGTGGATATAATTTCATACCCTCTCTCCTCCTGATTTCTAAATGAGGCTTCGTGCTCGTTTTTTCATTTGGACACTAAAAACACGTCTAGTGGCCCATTTCTAACATATAATAGAGACATTTTCGGGTTTTAAAGGAAGTAGATATAATTTCATATTCTCTCTCCTCCCGATTTCTAAACGAGGCTTCGTGCTCGTTTTTTCGTTTTGACACCAGAAACAAGTCCCGTGGCCCATTTCTAACCTATAATCAAATCTTTTTCGGGTTTTAAAGGAAGTGGATATAATTTCATGCCCTCTCTCCTCCCGATTTCTTAACGAGGCTTCGTGCTCCTTTTTTTTTTTTGACACCCCCAACCCGTCTCGTGGCCCATTTCTAACCTATAATCGAGACTTTTTCGGGTTTTTAAGGAAGTGGATATAATTTCATACCCTCTCTCCTCCCGATTTCTAAACGAGGCTTCGTGCTCATTTTTTCGTTTTGACACCATAAACAAGTCCAGTGGCCCATTTGTAACCTATAATCCAAACTTTTTCGGGTTTTAAAGGAAATGGATATAATTTCATACACTCTGTCCTCCCGATTTCTAAACGAGGCTTCGTGCTCCTTTTTTCGTTTTGACACCACCAACAAGTCCTGTGGCCCATTTCTAACATATAATCCAGACATTTTCGGGTTTTCAAGGAAGTGGATATAATTTCATACCCTCTCTCCTCCCGATTTCTAAACACGGCTTCGTGCTCTTTTTTTTCATTTTGACACCCCAACACGTCTCGTGGCCCATTTCTAACCTATAATCGAGACTTTTTCGGGTTTTTAAGGAAGTGGATATAATTTCATACCCTCTCTCCTCCTGATTTCTAAGCGAGGCTTCGTGCTCGTTTTTTCATTTGAACACTACCAACACGTCTAGTGGCCCATTTCTAACATATAATAGAGACATTTTCGGGTTTCAAAGGAAGTGGATATAATTTCATACCCTCTCTCCTCCCGATTTCTAAACGAGGCTTCGTGCTCGTTTTTTCGTTTTGTCACCATAAATAAGTCCCGTGGCCCATTTGTAACCTATAATCCAAACTTTTTCGGGTTTTAAAGGAAGTGGATATAATTTCATACCCTCTCTCCTCTCGATTTCTAAACGAGGCTTCGCGATCGTTTTTTCGTTTTGACACCACCAACACATCTGGTGGCCCATTTCTAACCTATAATCGAGACTTTTTCGGGTTTTCAAGGAAGTGGATATAATTTCATACCCTCTCTCCTCCAGATTTCTAAACGAGGCTTCGTGCTCGTTTTTTCGTTTTCACTCCACCAACATGTCCCGTGGCCCATTTCTAACCTATAATCGAGACTTTTTCGGGTTTTAAAGGAAGTGGATATAATTTCATACCCTCTCTCCTTCCGATTTCTAAACGAGGCTTCGTGCTCGTTTTTTCGTTTTGACACCACCAACAATTTCCGTGGCCCATTTCTAACCTATAATCCAGACTTTTTCGGGTTTTAAAGGAAGTGGATATAATTTCATGCCCTCTCTCCTCCCGATTTCTAAACGAGGCTTCGTGCTCGTTTTTTCGTTTTGACACCAACAATAAGTCCCGTGGCCCATTTCTAACCCATAATCGAGATTTTTTCGGGTTTTAAAAGAAGTGGATATAATTTCATACCCTCTCTCCACCTGATTTCTAAATGAGGCTTCGTGCTCGTTTTTTCATTTGGACACTAAAAACACGTCTAGTGGCCCATTTCTAACATATAATAGAGACATTTTCGGGTTTTAAAGGAAGTAGATATAATTTTATATTGTCTCTCCTCCCGATTTCTAAACGAGGCTTCGTGCTCTTTTTTTCGTTTTGACACCAGAAACAAGTCCCGTGGCCCATTTCTAACCTATAATCAAATCTTTTTCGGGTTTTAAAGGAAGTGGATATAATTTCATGCCCTCTCTCCTCCCGATTTCTAAACGAGGCTTCGTGCTCCTTTTTTTTTTTTGACACCCCCAACCCGTCTCGTGGCCCATTTCTAACCTATAATCGAGACTTTTTCGGGTTTTTAAGGAAGTGGATATAATTTCATACCCTCTCTCCTCCTGATTTCGAAACGAGGCTTCGGGCTCGTTTTTTCATTTGGACACTTCCAACACGTCTAGTGGCCCATTTCTAACATATAATAGAGACATTTTCGGGTTTTAAAGGAAGTGGATATAATTTCATATTCTCTCTCCTCCCGATTTCTAAACGAGGCTTCGTGCTCGTTTTTTCGTTTTGACACCAGAAACAAGTCCCGTGGCCCATTTCTAACCTATAATCAAATATTTTTCGGGTTTTAAAGGAAGTGGATATAATTTCATGCCCTCTCTCCTCCCGATTTCTAAACGAGCCTTCGTGCTCCTTTTTTTTTTTTGACACCCCCAACACGTCTCGTGGCCCATTTCTAACCTATAATCGAGACTTTTTCGGGTTTTAAAGGAAGTGGATATAATTTCATGCCCTCTCTCCTCCCGATTTCTAAACGAGGCTTCGTGCTCCTTTTTTCGTTTTGACACCACCAACAAGTCCCGTGGCCCGTTTCTAACCTATAATCTGGACTTTTTCAGGTTTTAATGGAAGTGGATAAAATTTCATACCCTCTCTCCTCCCGATTTCTAAACGAGGCATCGTGCTCGTTTTTTCGTTTTGACACCACCAACACGTCCCGTGGCCCTTTTCTAACTAATAATCGAGAATTTTTCGGATTTTAAAGGATGTGTATATAATTTCATACCCTCTCTCCTCCCGATTTCTAAACGAGGCTTCGTGCTCGTTTTTTCGTTTTGACACCACAAGCAAGTCCCCTGGCCGATTTGTAACCTATAATCCAAACTTTTTCGGGTTTTAAAGGAAGTGGATATAATTTCATACCCTCTCTCCTCCCGATTTCAAAACCAGGCTTCGTGCTCCTTTTTTCGTTTTGACACAACCAACAAGTCCGGTGGCCCATTTCTAACCTATAATCCAGAGTTTTTCGGGTTTTAAAGGAAGTTGATATAATTTCATACCCTTTCTCCTCCCGATTTCTAAACGCGGCTTCGTGCTCGTTTTTTCGTTTTGACACCACCAACACGTCTTGTGGCCCATTTCTAACCTATAATGGAGAATTTTTCGGGTTTTAAAGGAAGTGGATATAATTTCATACCCTCTCTCCTCCCGATTTCTAAACGAGGCTTCGTGCTCGTTTTTTCGTTTTGACACCACCAACAAGTCCCGTGGCCCATTTCTAACCTATAATCCAGACATTTTCGGGTTTTAAAGGAAGTGGATATAATTTCATACCCTCTCTTATCCCGATTTCTAAACGAGGCTTCGTGCTCGTTTTTTCGTTTTGACAGCACAAACAAGTCCCGTGGCCCATTTCTAACCTATAATCCAGACTTTATCGGGTTTTAAAGGAAGTGGATATAATTTCATACCCTCTCTCCTCCCGATTTCTAAACGAGGCTTCGTGCTCGTTTTTTCGTTTTGACACCACCAACAAGTCCCGTGGCCCATTTCTAACCTATAATCCAGACTTTATCGGGTTTTAAAGAAAGTGAATATAATTTCATACCCTCTCTCCTCCCGATTTCTAAACGCGGCTTCGTGCTCTTTTTTTCATTTTGACACCCCCAACACGTCTCGTGGCCCATTTCTAACCTATAATCGAGACTTTTTCGGGTTTTAAAGGAAGTGGATATAATTTCATACCCTCTCTCCTCCTGATTTCTAAACGAGGCTTCGTGCTCGTTTTTTCATTTGGACACTACCAACACGTCTAGTGGCCCATTTCATACATATAATAGAGACATTTTCGAGTTTTAAAGGAAGTGGATATAATTTCAAACCCTCTCTCCTCCCGATTTCTAAACGAGGCTTCGTGCTCTTTTTTTCGTTTTGACACCACAAACAAGTCCAGTGGCCCATTTGTAACCTATAATCCAAACTTTTTCGGGTTTTAAAGGAAATGGATATAATTTCATACACTCTGTCCTCCCGATTTCTAAACGAGGCTTCGTGCTCCTTTTTTCGTTTTGACACCACCAACAAGTCCTGTGGCCCATTTCTAACATATAATCCAGACATTTTCGGGTTTTCAAGGAAGTGGATATAATTTCATACCCTCTCTCCTCCCGATTTCTAAACTAGGCTTCGTGCTCGTTTTTTCGTTTTGAGACCACAAACAAGTCCCGTGGCCCTTTTGTAACCTATAATCCACACTTTTTCGGGTTTTAAAGGAAGTGGATATAATTTCATACCCTCTCTCCTCCCGATTTCTAAACCAGGCTTCGTGCTCCTTTTTTCGTTTTGACACCACCAACAAGTCCGGTGGCCCATTTCTAACCTATAATCTAGAGTTTTTCGGGTTTTAAAGGAAGTTGATATAATTTCATACCCTCTCTCCTCCCGATTTCTAAACCAGGCTTCGTGCTCGTTTTTTCATTTTGAGACCACCAACAAGTCCCGTGGCCCATTTCTAACCTATAATCGAGACTTTTTCGGGTTTTAAAGGAAGTGGATATAATTTCATGCCCTCTCTCCTCCCGATTTCTAAACGAGGCTTCGTGCTCGTTTTTTCGTTTTGACACCAACAATAAGTCCCGTGGCCCATTTCTAACCTATAATCGAGATTTTTTCGGGTTTTAAAAGAAGTGGATATAATTTCATACCCTCTCTCCTCCTGATTTCTAAATGAGGCTTCGTGCTCGTTTTTTCATTTGGACACTAAAAACACGTCTAGTGGCCCATTTCTAACATATAATAGAGACATTTTCGGGTTTTAAAGGAAGTAGATATAATTTCATATTCTCTCTCCTCCCGATTTCTAAACGAGGCTTCGTGCTCGTTTTTTCGTTTTGACACCAGAAACAAGTCCCGTGGCCCATTTCTAACCTATAATCAAATCTTTTTCGGGTTTTAAAGGAAGTGGATATAATTTCATGCCCTCTCTCCTCCCGATTTCTTAACGAGGCTTCGTGCTCCTTTTTTTTTTTTGACACCCCCAACCCGTCTCGTGGCCCATTTCTAACCTATAATCGAGACTTTTTCGGGTTTTTAAGGAAGTGGATATAATTTCATACCCTCTCTCCTCCCGATTTCTAAACGAGGCTTCGTGCTCATTTTTTCGTTTTGACACCACAAACAAGTCCAGTGGCCCATTTGTAACCTATAATCCAAACTTTTTCGGGTTTTAAAGGAAATGGATATAATTTCATACACTCTGTCCTCCCGATTTCTAAACGAGGCTTCGTGCTCCTTTTTTCGTTTTGACACCACCAACAAGTCCTGTGGCCCATTTCTAACATATAATCCAGACATTTTCGGGTTTTCAAGGAAGTGGATATAATTTCATACCCTCTCTCCTCCCGATTTCTAAACACGGCTTCGTGCTCTTTTTTTTCATTTTGACACCCCAACACGTCTCGTGGCCCATTTCTAACCTATAATCGAGACTTTTTCGGGTTTTTAAGGAAGTGGATATAATTTCATACCCTCTCTCCTCCTGATTTCTAAGCGAGGCTTCGTGCTCGTTTTTTCATTTGAACACTACCAACACGTCTAGTGGCCCATTTCTAACATATAATAGAGACATTTTCGGGTTTCAAAGAAAGTGGATATAATTTCATACCCTCTCTCCTTCCGATTTCTAAACGAGGCTTCGTGCTCGTTTTTCCGTTTTGTCACCACAAATAAGTCCCGTGGCCCATTTGTAACCTATAATCCAAACTTTTTCGGGTTTTAAATGAAGTGGATATAATTTCATACCCTCTCTCCTCTCGATTTCTAAACGAGGCTTCGCGCTCGTTTTTTCGTTTTGACACCACCAACACATCTGGTGGCCCATTTCTAACCTATAATCGAGACCTTTTCGGGTTTTCAAGGAAGTGGATATAATTTCATACCCTCTCTCCTCCAGATTTCTAAACGAGGCTTCGTGCTCGTTTTTTCGTTTTCACTCCACCAACATGTCCCGTGGCCCATTTCTAACCTATAATCGAGACTTTTTCGGGTTTTAAAGGAAGTGGATATAATTTCATACCCTCTCTCCTCCCGATTTCTAAACGAGGCTTCGTGCTCGTTTTTTCGTTTTGACACCACCAACAATTTCCGTGGCCCATTTCTAACCTATAATCCAGACTTTTTCGGGTTTTAAAGGAAGTGGATATAATTTCATGCCCTCTCTCCTCCCGATTTCTAAACGAGGCTTCGTGCTCGTTTTTTCGTTTTGACACCAACAATAAGTCCCGTGGCCCATTTCTAACCCATAATCGAGATTTTTTCGGGTTTTAAAAGAAGTGGATATAATTTCATACCCTCTCTCCACCTGATTTCTAAATGAGGCTTCGTGCTCGTTTTTTCATTTGGACACTAAAAACACGTCTAGTGGCCCATTTCTAACATATAATAGAGACATTTTCGGGTTTTAAAGGAAGTAGATATAATTTCATATTCTCTCTCCTCCCGATTTCTAAACGAGGCTTCGTGCTCTTTTTTTCGTTTTGACACCAGAAACAAGTCCCGTGGCCCATTTCTAACCTATAATCAAATCTTTTTCGGGTTTTAAAGGAAGTGGATATAATTTCATGCCCTCTCTCCTCCCGATTTCTAAACGAGGCTTCGTGCTCCTTTTTTTTTTTTGACACCCCCAACCCGTCTCGTGGCCCATTTCTAACCTATAATCGAGACTTTTTCGGGTTTTTAAGGAAGTGGATATAATTTCATACCCTCTCTCCTCCTGATTTCGAAACGAGGCTTCGGGCTCGTTTTTTCATTTGGACACTTCCAACACGTCTAGTGGCCCATTTCTAACATATAATAGAGACATTTTCGGGTTTTAAAGGAAGTGGATATAATTTCATATTCTCTCTCCTCCCGATTTCTAAACGAGGCTTCGTGCTCGTTTTTTCGTTTTGACACCAGAAACAAGTCCCATGGCCCATTTCTAACCTATAATCAAATATTTTTCGGGTTTTAAAGGAAGTGGATATAATTTCATGCCCTCTCTCCTCCCGATTTCTAAACGAGCCTTCGTGCTCCTTTTTTTTTTTTGACACCCCCAACACGTCTCGTGGCCCATTTCTAACCTATAATCGAGACTTTTTCGGGTTTTAAAGGAAGTGGATATAATTTCATGCCCTCTCTCCTCCCGATTTCTAAACGAGGCTTCGTGCTCCTTTTTTCGTTTTGACACCACCAACAAGTCCCGTGGCCCGTTTCTAACCTATAATCTGGACTTTTTCAGGTTTTAATGGAAGTGGATAAAATTTCATACCCTCTCTCCTCCCGATTTCTAAACGAGGCATCGTGCTCGTTTTTTCGTTTTGACACCACCAACACGTCCCGTGGCCCTTTTCTAACCAATAATCGAGAATTTTTCGGATTTTAAAGGATGTGTATATAATTTCATACCCTCTCTCCTCCCGATTTCTAAACGAGGCTTCGTGCTCGTTTTTTCGTTTTGACACCACAAGCAAGTCCCCTGGCCGATTTGTAACCTATAATCCAAACTTTTTCGGGTTTTAAAGGAAGTGGATATAATTTCATACCCTCTCTCCTCCCGATTTCTAAACCAGGCTTCGTGCTCCTTTTTTCGTTTTGACACAACCAACAAGTCCGGTGGCCCATTTCTAACCTATAATCCAGAGTTTTTCGGGTTTTAAAGGAAGTTGATATAATTTCATACCCTTTCTCCTCCCGATTTCTAAACGCGGCTTCGTGCTCGTTTTTTCGTTTTGACACCACCAACACGTCTTGTGGCCCATTTCTAACCTATAATGGAGAATTTTTCGGGTTTTAAAGGAAGTGGATATAATTTCATACCCTCTCTCCTCCCGATTTCTAAACGAGGCTTCGTGCTCGTTTTTTCGTTTTGACACCACCAACAAGTCCCGTGGCCCATTTCTAACCTATAATCCAGACATTTTCGGGTTTTAAAGGAAGTGGATATAATTTCATACCCTCTCTTATCCCGATTTCTAAACGAGGCTTCGTGCTCGTTTTTTCGTTTTGACAGCACAAACAAGTCCCGTGGCCCATTTCTAACCTATAATCCAGACTTTATCGGGTTTTAAAGGAAGTGGATATAATTTCATACCCTCTCTCCTCCCGATTTCTAAACGAGGCTTCGTGCTCGTTTTTTCGTTTTGACACCACCAACAAGTCCCGTGGCCCATTTCTAACCTATAATCCAGACTTTATCGGGTTTTAAAGAAAGTGAATATAATTTCATACCCTCTCTCCTCCCGATTTCTAAACGCGGCTTCGTGCTCTTTTTTTCATTTTGACACCCCCAACACGTCTCGTGGCCCATTTCTAACCTATAATCGAGACTTTTTCGGGTTTTAAAGGAAGTGGATATAATTTCATACCCTCTCTCCTCCTGATTTCTAAACGAGGCTTCGTGCTCGTTTTTTCATTTGGACACTACCAACACGTCTAGTGGCCCATTTCATACATATAATAGAGACATTTTCGAGTTTTAAAGGAAGTGGATATAATTTCAAACCCTCTCTCCTCCCGATTTCTAAACGAGGCTTCGTGCTCTTTTTTTCGTTTTGACACCACAAACAAGTCCAGTGGCCCATTTGTAACCTATAATCCAAACTTTTTCGGGTTTTAAAGGAAATGGATATAATTTCATACACTCTGTCCTCCCGATTTCTAAACGAGGCTTCGTGCTCCTTTTTTCGTTTTGACACCACCAACAAGTCCTGTGGCCCATTTCTAACATATAATCCAGACATTTTCGGGTTTTCAAGGAAGTGGATATAATTTCATACCCTCTCTCCTCCCGATTTCTAAACTAGGCTTCGTGCTCGTTTTTTCGTTTTGAGACCACAAACAAGTCCCGTGGCCCTTTTGTAACCTATAATCCACACTTTTTCGGGTTTTAAAGGAAGTGGATATAATTTCATACCCTCTCTCCTCCTGATTTCTAAGCGAGGCTTCGTGCTCGTTTTTTCATTTGAACACTACCAACACGTCTAGTGGCCCATTTCTAACATATAATAGAGACATTTTCGGGTTTCAAAGAAAGTGGATATAATTTCATACCCTCTCTCCTCCCGATTTCTAAACGAGGCTTCGTGCTCGTTTTTTCGTTTTGTCACCACAAATAAGTCCCGTGGCCCATTTGTAACCTATAATCCAAACTTTTTCGGGTTTTAAATGAAGTGGATATAATTTCATACCCTCTCTCCTCTCGATTTCTAAACGAGGCTTCGCGCTCGTTTTTTCGTTTTGACACCACCAACACATCTGGTGGCCCATTTCTAACCTATAATCGAGACTTTTTCGGGTTTTCAAGGAAGTGGATATAATTTCATACCCTCTCTCCTCCAGATTTCTAAACGAGGCTTCGTGCTCGTTTTTTCGTTTTCACTCCACCAACATGTCCCGTGGCCCATTTCTAACCTATAATCGAGACTTTTTCGGGTTTTAAAGGAAGTGGATATAATTTCATACCCTCTCTCCTCCCGATTTCTAAACGAGGCTTCGTGCTCGTTTTTTCGTTTTGACACCACCAACAATTTCCGTGGCCCATTTCTAACCTATAATCCAGACTTTTTCGGGTTTTAAAGGAAGTGGATATAATTTCATGCCCTCTCTCCTCCCGATTTCTAAACGAGGCTTCGTGCTAGTTTTTTCGTTTTGACACCAACAATAAGTCCCGTGGCCCATTTCTAACCCATAATCGAGATTTTTTCGGGTTTTAAAAGAAGTGGATATAATTTCATACCCTCTCTCCACCTGATTTCTAAATGAGGCTTCGTGCTCGTTTTTTCATTTGGACACTAAAAACACGTCTAGTGGCCCATTTCTAACATATAATAGAGACATTTTCGGGTTTTAAAGGAAGTAGATATAATTTCATATTCTCTCTCCTCCCGATTTCTAAACGAGGCTTCGTGCTCTTTTTTTCGTTTTGACACCAGAAACAAGTCCCGTGGCCCATTTCTAACCTATAATCAAATCTTTTTCGGGTTTTAAAGGAAGTGGATATAATTTCATGCCCTCTCTCCTCCCGATTTCTAAACGAGGCTTCGTGCTCCTTTTTTTTTTTGACACCCCCAACCCGTCTCGTGGCCCATTTCTAACCTATAATCGAGACTTTTTCGGGTTTTTAAGGAAGTGGATATAATTTCATACCCTCTCTCCTCCTGATTTCGAAACGAGGCTTCGGGCTCGTTTTTTCATTTGGACACTTCCAACACGTCTAGTGGCCCATTTCTAACATATAATAGATACATTTTCGGGTTTTAAAGGAAGTGGATATAATTTCATATTCTCTCTCCTCCCGATTTCTAAACGAGGCTTCGTGCTCGTTTTTTCGTTTTGACACCAGAAACAAGTCCCGTGGCCCATTTCTAACCTATAATCAAATATTTTTCGGGTTTTAAAGGAAGTGGATATAATTTCATGCCCTCTCTCCTCCCGATTTCTAAACGAGCCTTCGTGCTCCTTTTTTTTTTTTGACACCCCCAACACGTCTCGTGGCCCATTTCTAACCTATAATCGAGACTTTTTCGGGTTTTAAAGGAAGTGGATATAATTTCATGCCCTCTCTCCTCCCGATTTCTAAACGAGGCTTCGTGCTCCTTTTTTCGTTTTGACACCACCAACAAGTCCCGTGGCCCGTTTCTAACCTATAATCTGGACTTTTTCAGGTTTTAATGGAAGTGGATAAAATTTCATACCCTCTCTCCTCCCGATTTCTAAACGAGGCATCGTGCTCGTTTTTTCGTTTTGACACCACCAACACGTCCCGTGGCCCTTTTCTAACCAATAATCGAGAATTTTTCGGATTTTAAAGGATGTGTATATAATTTCATACCCTCTCTCCTCCCGATTTCTAAACGAGGCTTCGTGCTCGTTTTTTCGTTTTGACACCACAAGCAAGTCCCCTGGCCGATTTGTAACCTATAATCCAAACTTTTTCGGGTTTTAAAGGAAGTGGATATAATTTCATACCCTCTCTCCTCCCGATTTCTAAACCAGGCTTCGTGCTCCTTTTTTCGTTTTGACACAACCAACAAGTCCGGTGGCCCATTTCTAACCTATAATCCAGAGTTTTTCGGGTTTTAAAGGAAGTTGATATAATTTCATACCCTTTCTCCTCCCGATTTCTAAACGCGGCTTCGTGCTCGTTTTTTCGTTTTGACACCACCAACACGTCTTGTGGCCCATTTCTAACCTATAATGGAGAATTTTTCGGGTTTTAAAGGAAGTGGATATAATTTCATACCCTCTCTCCTCCCGATTTCTAAACGAGGCTTCGTGCTCGTTTTTTCGTTTTGACACCACCAACAAGTCCCGTGGCCCATTTCTAACCTATAATCCAGACATTTTCGGGTTTTAAAGGAAGTGGATATAATTTCATACCCTCTCTTATCCCGATTTCTAAACGAGGCTTCGTGCTCGTTTTTTCGTTTTGACAGCACAAACAAGTCCCGTGGCCCATTTCTAACCTATAATCCAGACTTTATCGGGTTTTAAAGGAAGTGGATATAATTTCATACCCTCTCTCCTCCCGATTTCTAAACGAGGCTTCGTGCTCGTTTTTTCGTTTTGACACCACCAACAAGTCCCGTGGCCCATTTCTAACCTATAATCCAGACTTTATCGGGTTTTAAAGAAAGTGAATATAATTTCATACCCTCTCTCCTCCCGATTTCTAAACGCGGCTTCGTGCTCTTTTTTTCATTTTGACACCCCCAACACGTCTCGTGGCCCATTTCTAACCTATAATCGAGACTTTTTCGGGTTTTAAGGGAAGTGGATATAATTTCATACCCTCTCTCCTCCTGATTTCTAAACGAGGCTTCGTGCTCGTTTTTTCATTTGGACACTACCAACACGTCTAGTGGCCCATTTCATACATATAATAGAGACATTTTCGAGTTTTAAAGGAAGTGGATATAATTTCAAACCCTCTCTCCTCCCGATTTCTAAACGAGGCTTCGTGCTCTTTTTTTCGTTTTGACACCACAAACAAGTCCAGTGGCCCATTTGTAACCTATAATCCAAACTTTTTCGGGTTTTAAAGGAAATGGATATAATTTCATACACTCTGTCCTCCCGATTTCTAAACGAGGCTTCGTGCACCTTTTTTCGTTTTGACACCACCAACAAGTCCTGTGGCCCATTTCTAACATATAATCCAGACATTTTCGGGTTTTCAAGGAAGTGGATATAATTTCATACCCTCTCTCCTCCCGATTTCTAAACTAGGCTTCGTGCTCGTTTTTTCGTTTTGAGACCACAAACAAGTCCCGTGGCCCTTTTGTAACCTATAATCCACACTTTTTCGGGTTTTAAAGGAAGTGGATATAATTTCATACCCTCTCTCCTCCCGATTTCTAAACCAGGCTTCGTGCTCCTTTTTTCGTTTTGACACCACCAACAAGTCCGGTGGCCCATTTCTAACCTATAATCTAGAGTTTTTCGGGTTTTAAAGGAAGTTGATATAATTTCATACCCTCTCTCCTCCCGATTTCTAAACGAGGCTTCGTGCTCGTTTTTTCATTTTGAGACCACCAACAAGTCCCGTGGCCCATTTCTAACCTGTAATCGAGACATTTTCGAGTTTTAAAGGAAGTGGATATAATTTCAAACCCTCTCTCCTCCCGATTTCTAAACGAGGCTTCGTGCTCTTTTTTTCGTTTTGACACCACAAACAAGTCCAGTGGCCCATTTGTAACCTATAATCCAAACTTTTTCGGGTTTTAAAGGAAATGGATATAATTTCATACACTCTGTCCTCCCGATTTCTAAACGAGGCTTCGTGCTCGTTTTTTCGTTTTGACACCAACAATAAGTCCCGTGGCCCATTTCTAACCTATAATCGAGATTTTTTCGGGTTTTAAAAGAAGTGGATATAATTTCATACCCTCTCTCCTCCTGATTTCTAAATGAGGCTTCGTGCTCGTTTTTTCATTTGAACACTAAAAACACGTCTAGTGGCCCATTTCTAACATATAATAGAGACATTTTCGGGTTTTAAAGGAAGTAGATATAATTTCATATTCTCTCTCCTCCCGATTTCTAAACGAGGCTTCGTGCTCGTTTTTTCGTTTTGACACCAGAAACAAGTCCCGTGGCCCATTTCTAACCTATAATCAAATCTTTTTCGGGTTTTAAAGGAAGTGGATATAATTTCATGCCCTCTCTCCTCCCGATTTCTTAACGAGGCTTCGTGCTCCTTTTTTTTTTTTGACACCCCCAACCCGTCTCGTGGCCCATTTCTAACCTATAATCGAGACTTTTTCGGGTTTTTAAGGAAGTGGATATAATTTCATACCCTCTCTCCTCCCGATTTCTAAACGAGGCTTCGTGCTCATTTTTTCGTTTTGACACCACAAACAAGTCCAGTGGCCCATTTGTAACCTATAATCCAAACTTTTTCGGGTTTTAAAGGAAATGGATATAATTTCATACACTCTGTCCTCCCGATTTCTAAACGAGGCTTCGTGCTCCTTTTTTCGTTTTGACACCACCAACAAGTCCTGTGGCCCATTTCTAACATATAATCCAGACATTTTCGGGTTTTCAAGGAAGTGGATATAATTTCATACCCTCTCTCCTCCCGATTTCTAAACACGGCTTCGTGCTCTTTTTTTTCATTTTGACACCCCAACACGTCTCGTGGCCCATTTCTAACCTATAATCGAGACTTTTTCGGGTTTTTAAGGAAGTGGATATAATTTCATACCCTCTCTCCTCCTGATTTCTAAGTGAGGCTTCGTGCTCGTTTTTTCATTTGAACACTACCAACACGTCTAGTGGCCCATTTCTAACATATAATAGAGACATTTTCGGGTTTCAAAGGAAGTGGATATAATTTCATACCCTCTCTCCTCCCGATTTCTAAACGAGGCTTCGTGCTCGTTTTTTCGTTTTGTCACCACAAATAAGTCCCGTGGCCCATTTGTAACCTATAATCCAAACTTTTTCGGGTTTTAAAGGAAGTGGATATAATTTCATACCCTCTCTCCTCTCGATTTCTAAACGAGGCTTCGCGCTCGTTTTTTCGTTTTGACACCACCAACACATCTGGTGGCCCATTTCTAACCTATAATCGAGACTTTTTCGGGTTTTCAAGGAAGTGGATATAATTTCATACCCTCTCTCCTCCAGATTTCTAAACGAGGCTTCGTGCTCGTTTTTTCGTTTTCACTCCACCAACATGTCCCGTGGCCCATTTCTAACCTATAATCGAGACTTTTTCGGGTTTTAAAGGAAGTGGATATAATTTCATACCCTCTCTCCTCCCGATTTCTAAACGAGGCTTCGTGCTCGTTTTTTCGTTTTGACACCACCAACAATTTCCGTGGCCCATTTCTAACCTATAATCCAGACTTTTTCGGGTTTTAAAGGAAGTGGATATAATTTCATGCCCTCTCTCCTCCCGATTTCTAAACGAGGCTTCGTGCTCGTTTTTTCGTTTTGACACCAACAATAAGTCCCGTGGCCCATTTCTAACCTATAATCGAGATTTTTTCGGGTTTTAAAAGAAGTGGATATAATTTCATACCCTCTCTCCTCCTGATTTCTAAATGAGGCTTCGTGCTCGTTTTTTCATTTGGACACTAAAAACACGTCTAGTGGCCCATTTCTAACATATAATAGAGACATTTTCGGGTTTTAAAGGAAATGGATATAATTTCATACACTCTGTCCTCCCGATTTCTAAACGAGGCTTCGTGCTCCTTTTTTCGTTTTGACACCACCAACAAGTCCTGTGGCCCATTTCTAACATATAATCCAGACATTTTCGGGTTTTCAAGGAAGTGGATATAATTTCATACCCTCTCTCCTCCCGATTTCTAAACTAGGCTTCGTGCTCGTTTTTTCGTTTTGAGACCACAAACAAGTCCCGTGGCCCTTTTGTAACCTATAATCCACACTTTTTCGGGTTTTAAAGGAAGTGGATATAATTTCATACCCTCTCTCCTCCCGATTTCTAAACCAGGCTTCGTGCTCCTTTTTTCGTTTTGACACCACCAACAAGTCCGGTGGCCCATTTCTAACCTATAATCTAGAGTTTTTCGGGTTTTAAAGGAAGTTGATATAATTTCATACCCTCTCTCCTCCCGATTTCTAAACGAGGCTTCGTGCTCGTTTTTTCATTTTGAGACCACCAACAAGTCCCGTGGCCCATTTCTAACCTATAATCGAGACTTTTTCGGGTTTTAAAGGAAGTGGATATAATTTCATGCCCTCTCTCCTCCCGATTTCTAAACGAGGCTTCGTGCTCGTTTTTTCGTTTTGACACCAACAATAAGTCCCGTGGCCCATTTCTAACCTATAATCGAGATTTTTTCGGGTTTTAAAAGAAGTGGATATAATTTCATACCCTCTCTCCTCCTGATTTCTAAATGAGGCTTCGTGCTCGTTTTTTCATTTGGACACTAAAAACACGTCTAGTGGCCCATTTCTAACATATAATAGAGACATTTTCGGGTTTTAAAGGAAGTAGATATAATTTCATATTCTCTCTCCTCCCGATTTCTAAACGAGGCTTCGTGCTCGTTTTTTCGTTTTGACACCAGAAACAAGTCCCGTGGCCCATTTCTAACCTATAATCAAATCTTTTTCGGGTTTTAAAGGAAGTGAATATAATTTCATGCCCTCTCTCCTCCCGATTTCTTAACGAGGCTTCGTGCTCCTTTTTTTTTTTTGACACCCCCAACCCGTCTCGTGGCCCATTTCTAACCTATAATCGAGACTTTTTCGGGTTTTTAAGGAAGTGGATATAATTTTATACCCTCTCTCCTCCCGATTTCTAAACGAGGCTTCGTGCTCATTTTTTCGTTTTGACACCACAAACAAGTCCAGTGGCCCATTTGTAACCTATAATCCAAACTTTTTCGGGTTTTAAAGGAAATGGATATAATTTCATACACTCTGTCCTCCCGATTTCTAAACGAGGCTTCGTGCTCCTTTTTTCGTTTTGACACCACCAACAAGTCCTGTGGCCCATTTCTAACATATAATCCAGACATTTTCGGGTTTTCAAGGAAGTGGATATAATTTCATACCCTCTCTCCTCCCGATTTCTAAACACGGCTTCGTGCTCTTTTTTTTCATTTTGACACCCCAACACGTCTCGTGGCCCATTTCTAACCTATAATCGAGACTTTTTCGGGTTTTTAAGGAAGTGGATATAATTTCATACCCTCTCTCCTCCTGATTTCTAAGCGAGGCTTCGTGCTCGTTTTTTCATTTGAACACTACCAACACGTCTAGTGGCCCATTTCTAACATATAATAGAGACATTTTCGGGTTTCAAAGGAAGTGGATATAATTTCATACCCTCTCTCCTCCCGATTTCTAAACGAGGCTTCGTGCTCGTTTTTTCGTTTTGTCACCACAAATAAGTCCCGTGGCCCATTTGTAACCTATAATCCAAACTTTTTCGGGTTTTAAAGGAAGTGGATATAATTTCATACCCTCTCTCCTCTCGATTTCTAAACGAGGCTTCGCGCTCGTTTTTTCGTTTTGACACCACCAACACATCTGGTGGCCCATTTCTAACCTATAATCGAGACTTTTTCGGGTTTTCAAGGAAGTGGATATAATTTCATACCCTCTCTCCTCCAGATTTCTAAACGAGGCTTCGTGCTCGTTTTTTCGTTTTCACTCCACCAACATGTCCCGTGGCCCATTTCTAACCTATAATCGAGACTTTTTCGGGTTTTAAAGGAAGTGGATATAATTTCATACCCTCTCTCCTCCCGATTTCTAAACGAGGCTTCGTGCTCGTTTTTTCGTTTTGACACCACCAACAATTTCCGTGGCCCATTTCTAACCTATAATCCAGACTTTTTCGGGTTTTAAAGGAAGTGGATATAATTTCATGCCCTCTCTCCTCCCGATTTCTAAACGAGGCTTCGTGCTCGTTTTTTCGTTTTGACACCAACAATAAGTCCCGTGGCCCATTTCTAACCCATAATCGAGATTTTTTCGGGTTTTAAAAGAAGTGGATATAATTTCATACCCTCTCTCCACCTGATTTCTAAATGAGGCTTCGTGCTCGTTTTTTCATTTGGACACTAAAAACACGTCTAGTGGCCCATTTCTAACATATAATAGAGACATTTTCGGGTTTTAAAGGAAGTAGATATAATTTCATATTCTCTCTCCTCCCGATTTCTAAACGAGGCTTCGTGCTCTTTTTTTCGTTTTGACACCAGAAACAAGTCCCGTGGCCCATTTCTAACCTATAATCAAATCTTTTTCGGGTTTTAAAGGAAGTGGATATAATTTCATGCCCTCTCTCCTCCCGATTTCTAAACGAGGCTTCGTGCTCCTTTTTTTTTTTTGACACCCCCAACCCGTCTCGTGGCCCATTTCTAACCTATAATCGAGACTTTTTCGGGTTTTTAAGGAAGTGGATATAATTTCATACCCTCTCTCCTCCTGATTTCGAAACGAGGCTTCGGGCTCGTTTTTTCATTTGGACACTTCCAACACGTCTAGTGGCCCATTTCTAACATATAATAGAGACATTTTCGGGTTTTAAAGGAAGTGGATATAATTTCATATTCTCTCTCCTCCCGATTTCTAAACGAGGCTTCGTGCTCGTTTTTTCGTTTTGACACCAGAAACAAGTCCCGTAGCCCATTTCTAACCTATAATCAAATATTTTTCGGGTTTTAAAGGAAGTGGATATAATTTCATGCCCTCTCTCCTCCCGATTTCTAAACGAGGCTTCGTGCTCCTTTTTTTTTTTTGACACCCCCAACCCGTCTCGTGGCCCATTTCTAACCTATAATCGAGACTTTTTCGGGTTTTTAAGGAAGTGGATATAATTTCATACCCTCTCTCCTCCTGATTTCTAAACGAGGCTTCGTGCTCGTTTTTTCATTTGGACACTACCAACACGTCTAGTGGCCCATTTCTAATATATAATAGAGACATTTTCGGGTTTTAAAGGAAGTGGATATAATTTCATACCCTCTCTCCTCCCGATTTCTAAACGAGGCTTCGTGCTCGTTTTTTCGTTTTCACACCACAAACAAGTCCCGTTGCCCATTTGTAACCTATAATCCAAACTTTTTCGGGTTTTAAAGGAAGTGGATATAATTTCATACCCTCTCTCCTCTCGATTTCTAAACGAGGCTTCGCGCTCGTTTTTTCGTTTTGACACCACCAACACATCTGGTGGCCCATTTCTAACCTATAATCGAGACTTTTTCGGGTTTTCAAGGAAGTGGATATAATTTCATACCCTCTCTCCTCCAGATTTCTAAACGAGGCTTCGTGCTCGTTTTTTCGTTTTCACTCCACCAACATGTCCCGTGGCCCATTTCTAACCTATAATCGAGACTTTTTCGGGTTTTAAAGGAAGTGGATATAATTTCATACCCTCTCTCCTCCCGATTTCTAAACGAGGCTTCGTGCTCGTTTTTTCGTTTTGACACCATCAACAATTTCCGTGGCCCATTTCTAACCTATAATCCAGACTTTTTCGGGTTTTAAAGGAAGTGGATATAATTTCATGCCCTCTCTCCTCCCGATTTCTAAACGAGGCTTCGTGCTCGTTTTTTCGTTTTGACACCAACAATAAGTCCCGTGGCCCATTTCTAACCTATAATCGAGATTTTTTCGGGTTTTAAAAGAAGTTGATATAATTTCGTACCCTCTCTCCTCCTGATTTCTAAACGAGGCTTCGTGCTCGTTTTTTCATTTGGACACTACCAACACGTCTAGTGGCCCATTTCTAACATATAATAGAGATATTTTCGGGTTTTAAAGGAAGTAGATATAATTTCATATTCTCTCTCCTCCCGATTTCTAAACGAGGCTTCGTGCTCGTTTTTTCGTTTTGACACCAGAAACAAGTCCCGTGGCCCATTTCTAACCTATAATCAAATCTTTTTCGGGTTTTAAAGGAAGTGGATATAATTTCATGCCCTCTCTCCTCCCGATTTCTAAAGGAGGCATCGTGCTCCTTTTTTTTTTTTGACACCCCCAACACGTCTCGTGGCCCATTTCTAACCTATAATCGAGACTTTTTCGGGTTTTTAAGGAAGTGGATATAATTTCATACCCTCTCTCCTCCTGATTTCTAAACGAGGCTTCGGGCTCGTTTTTTCATTTGGACACTACCAACACGTCTAGTGGCCCATTTCTAACATATAATAGAGACATTTTCGGGTTTTAAAGGAAGTGGATATAATTTCATATTCTCTCCCCTCCCGATTTCTAAACGAGGCTTCGTGCTCGTTTTTTCGTTTTGACACCAGAAACAAGTCCCGTGGCCCATTTCTAACCTATAATCAAATCTTTTTTGGGTTTTAAAGGAAGTGGATATAATTTCATGCCCTCTCTCCTCCCGATTTCTAAACGCGGCATCCTGCTCTTTTTTTCATTTTGACACCCCCAACACGTCTAGTGGCCCATTTCTAACATATAATAGAGACATTTTCGAGTTTTAAAGGAAGTGGATATAATTTCAAACCCTCTCTCCTCCCGATTTCTAAACGAGGCTTCGTGCTCATTTTTTCGTTTTGACACCACAAACAAGTCCCGTGGCCCATTTGTAACCTATAATCCAAACTTTTTTGGGTTTTAAAGGAAGTGGATATAATTTCATACACTCTGTCCTCCCGATTTCTAAACGAGGCTTCGTGCTCCTTTTTTCGTTTTGACACTACCAACAAGTCCCGTGGCCCATTTCTAACATATAATCCAGACATTTTCGGGTTTTCAAGGAAGTGGATATAATTTAATACCCTCTCTCCTCCCGATTTCTAAATGAGGCATCGTGCTCCTTTTTTCGTTTTGACACCACCAACACGTCTCGTGGCCCATTTCTAACCTATAATCGAGACTTTTTCGGGTTTTTAAGGAAGTGGATATAATTTCATACCCTCTCTCCTCCCGATTTCTAAACGAGGCTTCGTGCTCGTTTTTTCGTTTTGACACCACAAACAAGTCCCGTGGCCCATTTGTAACCTATAATCCAAACTTTTTCGGGTTTTAAAAGAAGTGGATATAATTTCATGCCCTCTCTCCTCCCGATTTCTAAATGAGGCTTCTTGCTCCTTTTTTCGTTTTGACACCACCAACAAGTCCCGTGGCCCATTTCTAACCTATAATCCGGACTTTTTCAGGTTTTAATGGAAGTGGATATAATTTCATACGCTCTCTCCTCCCGATTTCTAAATGAGGCATCGTGCCCGTTTTTTCGTTTTGACGCCACACACACGTCCCGTGGCCCTTTTCTAACCTATAATCGAGAATTTTTCAGGTTTTACAGGATGTGTATATAATTTCATACCCTCTCTCCTCCCGATTTCTAAACTAGGCTTCGTGCTCGTTTTTTCGTTTTGAGACCACAAACAAGTCCCGTGGCCCTTTTGTAACCTATAATCCACACTTTTTCGGGTTTTAAAGGAGGTGGATATAATTTCATACCCTCTCTCCTCCCGATTTCTAAACCAGGCTTTGTGCTCCTTTTTTCGTTTTGACACCACCAACAAGTCCGGTGGCCCATTTCTAACCTATAATCTAGAGTTTTTCGGGTTTTAAAGGAAGTTGATATTATTTCATACCCTCTCTCCTCCCGATTTCTAAACGAGGCTTCCTGCTCGTTTTTTCGTTTTGAGACCACCAACAAGTCCCGTGGCCCATTTCTAACCTATAATCGAGACTTTTTCGGGTTTTAAAGGAAGTGGATATAATTTCATACCCTCTGTCCTCCTGATTTTTAAACGAGGCTTCGTGCTCCTTTTTTCGTTTTGACACCACCAAGACGTCTCGTGGCCCATTTCTAACCTATAATCGAAACTTTTTCGGGTTTTAAAGGAAGTGGATATAATTTCATGCCCTCTCTCCTCCCGATTTCTAAACGAGGCTTCGTGCTCTTTTTTTCGTTTTGACACCACCAACAAGTCCCGTGGCCCGTTTCTAACCTATAATCCGGACTTTTTCAGGTTTTAATGGAAGTGGATAAAATTTCAAACCCTCTCTCCTACCGATTTCTAAACGAGGCATCGTGCTCGTTTTTTCGTTTTAACACCACCAACACGTCTCGTGGCCCTTTTCTAACCAATAATCGAGAATTTTTCGGGTTTTAAAGGATGTGTATATAATTTCATACCCTCTCTCCTCCCAATTTCTAAACGAGGCTTCGTGCTCGTTTTTTCGTTTTGACACCACAAACAAGTCCCGTGGCCGATTTGTAACCTATAATCCAAACTTTTTCGGGTTTTAAAGGAAGTGGATATAATTTCATACCCTCTCTCCTCCCGATTTCTAAACCAGGCTTCGTGCTCGTTTTTTCGTTTTGACACCACCAACAAGTCCGGTGGCCCATTTCTAACCTATAATCCAGAGTTTTTCGGGTTTTAAAGGAAGTTGATATAATTTCATACCCTCTCTCCTCCCGATTTCTAAACGCGGCTTCGTGCTCGTTTTTTCGTTTTGACACCACCAACACGTCTTGTGGCCCATTTCTAACCTATAATGGAGAATTTTTCGGGTTTTAAAGGAAGTGGATATAATTTCATACCCTCTCTCCTCCCGATTTCTAAACGAGGCTTCGTGCTCGTTTTTTCATTTTCACACCACCAACAAGTCCCGTGGCCCATTTCTAACCTATAATCCAGACATTTTCGGGTTTTAAAGGAAGTGGATATAATTTCATACCCTCTCTTATCCCGATTTCTAAACGAGGCTTCGTGCTCGTTTTTTCATTTTGACACCACAAACAAGTCCCGTGGCCCATTTCTAACCTATAATCCAGACTTTATCGGGTTTTAAAGGAAGTGGATATAATTTCATACCCTCTCTCCTCCCGATTTCTAAACGAGGCTTCGCGCTCGTTTTTTCGTTTTGACACCACCAACACGTCTCGTGGCCCATTTCTAACCTATAATGGAGAATTTTTCGGGTTTTAAAGGAAGTGGATATAATTTCATACCCTCTCTCCTCCCGATTTCTAAACGAGTCTTCATGCTCGTTTTTTCGTTTTGACACCACCAACAAGTCTCGTGGCCCATTTCTAACCTATAATCCAGACTTTATCGGGTTTTAAAAGAAGTGAAAATAATTTCATACCCTCTCTCCTCCCGATTTCTAAACGCGGCTTCGTGCTCTTTTTTTCATTTTGACACCCCCAACACGTCTCATGGCCCATTTCTAACCTATAATCGAGACTTTTTCGGGTTTTAAAGGAAGTGGATATAATTTCATACCCTCTCTCCTCCTGATTTCTAAACGAGGCTTCGTGCTCGTTTTTTCATTTGGACACTACCAACACGTCTAGTGGCCAATTTCTTACATATAATAGAGACATTTTCGAGTTTTAAAGGAAGTGGATATAATTTCAAACCCTCTCTCCTCCCGATTTCTAAACGAGGCTTCGTGCTCATTTTTTCGTTTTGACACCACAAACAAGTCCCGTGGCCCATTTGTAACCTATAATCCAAACTTTTTCGGGTTTTAAAGGAAATGGATATAATTTCATACACTCTGTCCTCCCGATTTCTAAACGAGGCTTCGTGCTCCTTTTTTCGTTTTGACACCACCAACAAGTCCCGTGGCCCATTTCTAACATATAATCCAGACATTTTCGGGTTTTCAAGGAAGTGGATATAATTTCATACCCTCTCTACTCCCGATTTCTAAACGCGGCTTCGTGCTCTTTTTTTCATTTTGACACCCCAACACGTCTCGTGGCCCATTTCTAACCTATAATCGAAACTTTTTCGGGTTTTAAAGGAAGTGGATATAATTTCATGCCCTCTCTCCTCCCGATTTCTAAACGAGGCTTCGTGCTCTTTTTTTCGTTTTGACACCACCAACAAGTCCCGTGGCCCGTTTCTAACCTATAATCCGGACTTTTTCAGGTTTTAATGGAAGTGGATAAAATTTCAAACCCTCTCTCCTACCGATTTCTAAACGAGGCATCGTGCTCGTTTTTTCGTTTTAACACCACCAACACGTCTCGTGGCCCTTTTCTAACCAATAATCGATAATTTTTCGGGTTTTAAAGGATGTGTATATAATTTCATACCCTCTCTCCTCCCAATTTCTAAACGAGGCTTCGTGCTCGTTTTTTCGTTTTGACACCACAAACAAGTCCCGTGGCCGATTTGTAACCTATAATCCAAACTTTTTCGGGTTTTAAAGGAAGTGGATATAATTTCATACCCTCTCTCCTCCCGATTTCTAAACCAGGCTTCGTGCTCGTTTTTTCGTTTTGACACCACCAACAAGTCCGGTGGCCCATTTCTAACCTATAATCCAGAGTTTTTCGGGTTTTAAAGGAAGTTGATATAATTTCATACCCTCTCTCCTCCCGATTTCTAAACGCGGCTTCGTGCTCGTTTTTTCGTTTTGACACCACCAACACGTCTTGTGGCCCATTTCTAACCTATAATGGAGAATTTTTCGGGTTTTAAAGGAAGTGGATATAATTTCATACCCTCTCTCCTCCCGATTTCTAAACGAGGCTTCGTGCTCGTTTTTTCATTTTGACACCACCAACAAGTCCCGTGGCCCATTTCTAACCTATAATCCAGACATTTTCGGGTTTTAAAGGAAGTGGATATAATTTCATACCCTCTCTTATCCCGATTTCTAAACGAGGCTTCGTGCTCGTTTTTTCATTTTGACACCACAAACAAGTCCCGTGGCCCATTTCTAACCTATAATCCAGACTTTATCGGGTTTTAAAGGAAGTGGATATAATTTCATACCCTCTCTCCTCCCGATTTCTAAACGAGGCTTCGCGCTCGTTTTTTCGTTTTGACACCACCAACACGTCTCGTGGCCCATTTCTAACCTATAATGGAGAATTTTTCGGGTTTTAAAGGAAGTGGATATAATTTCATACCCTCTCTCCTCCCGATTTCTAAACGAGTCTTCATGCTCGTTTTTTCGTTTTGACACCACCAACAAGTCTCGTGGCCCATTTCTAACCTATAATCCAGACTTTATCGGGTTTTAAAAGAAGTGAAAATAATTTCATACCCTCTCTCCTCCCGATTTCTAAACGCGGCTTCGTGCTCTTTTTTTCATTTTGACACCCCCAACACGTCTCATGGCCCATTTCTAACCTATAATCGAGACTTTTTCGGGTTTTAAAGGAAGTGGATATAATTTCATACCCTCTCTCCTCCTGATTTCTAAACGAGGCTTCGTGCTCGTTTTTTCATTTGGACACTACCAACACGTCTAGTGGCCAATTTCTTACATATAATAGAGACATTTTCGAGTTTTAAAGGAAGTGGATATAATTTCAAACCCTCTCTCCTCCCGATTTCTAAACGAGGCTTCGTGCTCATTTTTTCGTTTTGACACCACAAACAAGTCCCGTGGCCCATTTGTAACCTATAATCCAAACTTTTTCGGGTTTTAAAGGAAATGGATATAATTTCATACACTCTGTCCTCCCGATTTCTAAACGAGGCTTCGTGCTCCTTTTTTCGTTTTGACACCACCAACAAGTCCCGTGGCCCATTTCTAACATATAATCCAGACATTTTCGGGTTTTCAAGGAAGTGGATATAATTTCATACCCTCTCTACTCCCGATTTCTAAACGCGGCTTCGTGCTCTTTTTTTCATTTTGACACCCCAACACGTCTCGTGGCCCATTTCTAACCTATAATCGAGACTTTTTCGGGTTTTTAAGGAAGTGGATATAATTTCATACCCTCTCTCCTCCTGATTTCTAAGCGAGGCTTCGTGCTCGTTTTTTCATTTGGACACTACCAACACGTCTAGTGGCCCATTTCTAACATATAATAGAGACATTTTCGGGTTTTAAAAGAAGTGGATATAATTTCATACCCTCTCTCCTCCCGATTTCTAAACGAGGCTTCGTGCTCGTTTTTTCGTTTTGTCACCACAAATAAGTCCCGTGGCCCATTTGTAACCTATAATCCAAACTTTTTCGGGTTTTAAAGGAAGTGGATATAATTTCATACCCTCTCTCCTCTCGATTTCTAAACGAGGCTTCGCGCTCGTTTTTTCGTTTTGACACCACCAACACATCTGGTGGCCCATTTCTAACCTATAATCGAGACTTTTTCGGGTTTTCAAGGAAGTGGATATAATTTCATACCCTCTCTCCTCCAGATTTCTAAACGAGGCTTCGTGCTCGTTTTTTCGTTTTCACTCCACCAACATGTCCCGTGGCCCATTTCTAACCTATAATCGAGACTTTTTCGGGTTTTAAAGGAAGTGGATATAATTTCATACCCTCTCTCCTCCCGATTTCTAAACGAGGCTTCGTGCTCGTTTTTTCGTTTTGACACCATCAACAATTTCCGTGGCCCATTTCTAACCTATAATCCAGACTTTTTCGGGTTTTAAAGGAAGTGGATATAATTTCATGCCCTCTCTCCTCCCGATTTCTAAACGTGGCTTCGTGCTCGTTTTTTCGTTTTGACACCAACAATAAGTCCCGTGGCCCATTTCTAACCTATAATCGAGATTTTTTCGGGTTTTAAAAGAAGTGGATATAATTTCATACCCTCTCTCCTCCTGATTTCTAAACGAGGCTTCGTGCTCATTTTTTCATTTGGACACTAAAAACACGTCTAGTGGCCCATTTCTAACATATAATAGAGACATTTTCGGGTTTTAAAGGAAGTAGATATAATTTCATATTCTCTCTCCTCCCGATTTCTAAACGAGGCTTCGTGCTCGTTTTTTCGTTTTGACACCAGAAACAAGTCCCGTGGCCCATTTCTAACCTATAATCAAATCTTTTTCGGGTTTTAAAGGAAGTGGATATAATTTCATGCCCTCTCTCCTCCCGATTTCTAAACGAGGCTTCGTGCTCCTTTTTTTTTTTTGACACCCCCAACACGTCTCGTGGCCCATTTCTAACCTATAATCGAGACTTTTTCGGGTTTTTAAGGAAGTGGATATAATTTCATACCCTCTCTCCTCCTGATTTCTAAACGAGGCTTCGGGCTCGTTTTTTCATTTGGACACTACCAACACGTCTAGTGGCCCATTTCTAACATATAATAGAGACATTTTCGGGTTTTCAAGGAAGTGGATATAATTTAATACCCTCTCTCCTCCCGATTTCTAAATGAGGCATCGTGCTCCTTTTTTCGTTTTGACACCACCAACACGTCTCGTGGCCCATTTCTAACCTATAATCGAGACTTTTTCGGGTTTTTAAGGAAGTGGATATAATTTCATACCCTCTCTCCTCCCGATTTCTAAACGAGGCTTCGTGCTCGTTTTTTCGTTTTGACACCACAAACAAGTCCCGTGGCCCATTTGTAACCTATAATCCAAACTTTTTCGGGTTTTAAAAGAAGTGGATATAATTTCATGCCCTCTCTCCTCCCGATTTCTAAATGAGGCTTCGTGCTCCTTTTTTCGTTTTGACACCACCAACAAGTCCCTTGGCCCGTTTCTAAACTATAATCCGGACTTTTTAAGGTTTTAATGGAAGTGGATAAAATTTCATACCCTCTCTCCTCCCGATTTCTAAACGAGGCATCGTGCTCGTTTTTTCGTTTTGACACCACCAACACGTCCCGTGGCCCTTTTCTAACCAATAATCGAGAATTTTTCGGGTTTTAAAGGATGTGTATATAATTTCATACCCTCTCTCCTCCCGATTTCTAAACGAGGCTTCGTGCTCGTTTTTTCGTTTTGACACCACAAACAAGTCCCGTGGCCGATTTGTAACCTATAATCCAGAGTTTTTCGGGTTTTAAAGGAAGTTGATATAATTTCATACCCTTTCTTCTCCCGATTTCTAAACGCGGCTTCGTGCTCGTTTTTTCGTTTTGACACCACTAACACGTCTTGTGGCCCATTTCTAACCTATAATGGAGAATTTTTCGGGTTTTAAAGGAAGTGGATATAATTTCATGCCCTCTCTCCTCCCGATTTCTAAAGGAGGCATCGTGCTCCTTTTTTTTTTTTGACACCCCCAACACGTCTCGTGGCCCATTTCTAACCTATAATCGAGACTTTTTCGGGTTTTTAAGGAAGTGGATATAATTTCATACCCTCTCTCCTCCTGATTTCTAAACGAGGCTTCGGGCTCGTTTTTTCATTTGGACACTACCAACACGTCTAGTGGCCCATTTCTAACATATAATAGAGACATTTTCGGGTTTTAAAGGAAGTGGATATAATTTCATATTCTCTCCCCTCCCGATTTCTAAACGAGGCTTCGTGCTCGTTTTTTCGTTTTGACACCAGAAACAAGTCCCGTGGCCCATTTCTAACCTATAATCAAATCTTTTTTGGGTTTTAAAGGAAGTGGATATAATTTCATGCCCTCTCTCCTCCCGATTTCTAAACGCGGCATCCTGCTCTTTTTTTCATTTTGACACCCCCAACACGTCTAGTGGCCCATTTCTAACATATAATAGAGACATTTTCGAGTTTTAAAGGAAGTGGATATAATTTCAAACCCTCTCTCCTCCCGATTTCTAAACGAGGCTTCGTGCTCATTTTTTCGTTTTGACACCACAAACAAGTCCCGTGGCCCATTTGTAACCTATAATCCAAACTTTTTTGGGTTTTAAAGGAAGTGGATATAATTTCATACACTCTGTCCTCCCGATTTCTAAACGAGGCTTCGTGCTCCTTTTTTCGTTTTGACACTACCAACAAGTCCCGTGGCCCATTTCTAACATATAATCCAGACATTTTCGGGTTTTCAAGGAAGTGGATATAATTTAATACCCTCTCTCCTCCCGATTTCTAAATGAGGCATCGTGCTCCTTTTTTCGTTTTGACACCACCAACACGTCTCGTGGCCCATTTCTAACCTATAATCGAGACTTTTTCGGGTTTTTAAGGAAGTGGATATAATTTCATACCCTCTCTCCTCCCGATTTCTAAACGAGGCTTCGTGCTCGTTTTTTCGTTTTGACACCACAAACAAGTCCCGTGGCCCATTTGTAACCTATAATCCAAACTTTTTCGGGTTTTAAAAGAAGTGGATATAATTTCATGCCCTCTCTCCTCCCGATTTCTAAATGAGGCTTCTTGCTCCTTTTTTCGTTTTGACACCACCAACAAGTCCCGTGGCCCATTTCTAACCTATAATCCGGACTTTTTCAGGTTTTAATGGAAGTGGATATAATTTCATACGCTCTCTCCTCCCGATTTCTAAATGAGGCATCGTGCCCGTTTTTTCGTTTTGACGCCACACACACGTCCCGTGGCCCTTTTCTAACCTATAATCGAGAATTTTTCAGGTTTTACAGGATGTGTATATAATTTCATACCCTCTCTCCTCCCGATTTCTAAACTAGGCTTCGTGCTCGTTTTTTCGTTTTGAGACCACAAACAAGTCCCGTGGCCCTTTTGTAACCTATAATCCACACTTTTTCGGGTTTTAAAGGAGGTGGATATAATTTCATACCCTCTCTCCTCCCGATTTCTAAACCAGGCTTTGTGCTCCTTTTTTCGTTTTGACACCACCAACAAGTCCGGTGGCCCATTTCTAACCTATAATCTAGAGTTTTTCGGGTTTTAAAGGAAGTTGATATTATTTCATACCCTCTCTCCTCCCGATTTCTAAACGAGGCTTCCTGCTCGTTTTTTCGTTTTGAGACCACCAACAAGTCCCGTGGCCCATTTCTAATCTATAATCGAGACTTTTTCGGGTTTTAAAGGAAGTGGATATAATTTCATACCCTCTGTCCTCCTGATTTTTAAACGAGGCTTCGTGCTCCTTTTTTCGTTTTGACACCACCAAGACGTCTCGTGGCCCATTTCTAACCTATAATCGAAACTTTTTCGGGTTTTAAAGGAAGTGGATATAATTTCATGCCCTCTCTCCTCCCGATTTCTAAACGAGGCTTCGTGCTCTTTTTTTCGTTTTGACACCACCAACAAGTCCCGTGGCCCGTTTCTAACCTATAATCCGGACTTTTTCAGGTTTTAATGGAAGTGGATAAAATTTCAAACCCTCTCTCCTACCGATTTCTAAACGAGGCATCGTGCTCGTTTTTTCGTTTTAACACCACCAACACGTCTCGTGGCCCTTTTCTAACCAATAATCGAGAATTTTTCGGGTTTTAAAGGATGTGTATATAATTTCATACCCTCTCTCCTCCCAATTTCTAAACGAGGCTTCGTGCTCGTTTTTTCGTTTTGACACCACAAACAAGTCCCGTGGCCGATTTGTAACCTATAATCCAAACTTTTTCGGGTTTTAAAGGAAGTGGATATAATTTCATACCCTCTCTCCTCCCGATTTCTAAACCAGGCTTCGTGCTCGTTTTTTCGTTTTGACACCACCAACAAGTCCGGTGGCCCATTTCTAACCTATAATCCAGAGTTTTTCGGGTTTTAAAGGAAGTTGATATAATTTCATACCCTCTCTCCTCCCGATTTCTAAACGCGGCTTCGTGCTCGTTTTTTCGTTTTGACACCACCAACACGTCTTGTGGCCCATTTCTAACCTATAATGGAGAATTTTTCGGGTTTTAAAGGAAGTGGATATAATTTCATACCCTCTCTCCTCCCGATTTCTAAACGAGGCTTCGTGCTCGTTTTTTCATTTTGACACCACCAACAAGTCCCGTGGCCCATTTCTAACCTATAATCCAGACATTTTCGGGTTTTAAAGGAAGTGGATATAATTTCATACCCTCTCTTATCCCGATTTCTAAACGAGGCTTCGTGCTCGTTTTTTCATTTTGACACCACAAACAAGTCCCGTGGCCCATTTCTAACCTATAATCCAGACTTTATCGGGTTTTAAAGGAAGTGGATATAATTTCATACCCTCTCTCCTCCCGATTTCTAAACGAGGCTTCGCGCTCGTTTTTTCGTTTTGACACCACCAACACGTCTCGTGGCCCATTTCTAACCTATAATGGAGAATTTTTCGGGTTTTAAAGGAAGTGGATATAATTTCATACCCTCTCTCCTCCCGATTTCTAAACGAGTCTTCATGCTCGTTTTTTCGTTTTGACACCACCAACAAGTCTCGTGGCCCATTTCTAACCTATAATCCAGACTTTATCGGGTTTTAAAAGAAGTGAAAATAATTTCATACCCTCTCTCCTCCCGATTTCTAAACGCGGCTTCGTGCTCTTTTTTTCATTTTGACACCCCCAACACGTCTCATGGCCCATTTCTAACCTATAATCGAGACTTTTTCGGGTTTTAAAGGAAGTGGATATAATTTCATACCCTCTCTCCTCCTGATTTCTAAACGAGGCTTCGTGCTCGTTTTTTCATTTGGACACTACCAACACGTCTAGTGGCCAATTTCTTACATATAATAGAGACATTTTTGAGTTTTAAAGGAAGTGGATATAATTTCAAACCCTCTCTCCTCCCGATTTCTAAACGAGGCTTCGTGCTCATTTTTTCGTTTTGACACCACAAACAAGTCCCGTGGCCCATTTGTAACCTATAATCCAAACTTTTTCGGGTTTTAAAGGAAATGGATATAATTTCATACACTCTGTCCTCCCGATTTCTAAACGAGGCTTCGTGCTCCTTTTTTCGTTTTGACACCACCAACAAGTCCCGTGGCCCATTTCTAACATATAATCCAGACATTTTCGGGTTTTCAAGGAAGTGGATATAATTTCATACCCTCTCTACTCCCGATTTCTAAACGCGGCTTCGTGCTCTTTTTTTCATTTTGACACCCCAACACGTCTCGTGGCCCATTTCTAACCTATAATCGAGACTTTTTCGGGTTTTTAAGGAAGTGGATATAATTTCATACCCTCTCTCCTCCTGATTTCTAAGCGAGGCTTCGTGCTCGTTTTTTCATTTGGACACTACCAACACGTCTAGTGGCCCATTTCTAACATATAATAGAGACATTTTCGGGTTTTAAAAGAAGTGGATATAATTTCATACCCTCTCTCCTCCCGATTTCTAAACGAGGCTTCGTGCTCGTTTTTTCGTTTTGTCACCACAAATAAGTCCCGTGGCCCATTTGTAACCTATAATCCAAACTTTTTCGGGTTTTAAAGGAAGTGGATATAATTTCATACCCTCTCTCCTCTCGATTTCTAAACGAGGCTTCGCGCTCGTTTTTTCGTTTTGACACCACCAACACATCTGGTGGCCCATTTCTAACCTATAATCGAGACTTTTTCGGGTTTTCAAGGAAGTGGATATAATTTCATACCCTCTCTCCTCCAGATTTCTAAACGAGGCTTCGTGCTCGTTTTTTCGTTTTCACTCCACCAACATGTCCCGTGGCCCATTTCTAACCTATAATCGAGACTTTTTCGGGTTTTAAAGGAAGTGGATATAATTTCATACCCTCTCTCCTCCCGATTTCTAAACGAGGCTTCGTGCTCGTTTTTTCGTTTTGACACCATCAACAATTTCCGTGGCCCATTTCTAACCTATAATCCAGACTTTTTCGGGTTTTAAAGGAAGTGGATATAATTTCATGCCCTCTCTCCTCCCGATTTCTAAACGTGGCTTCGTGCTCGTTTTTTCGTTTTGACACCAACAATAAGTCCCGTGGCCCATTTCTAACCTATAATCGAGATTTTTTCGGGTTTTAAAAGAAGTGGATATAATTTCATACCCTCTCTCCTCCTGATTTCTAAACGAGGCTTCGTGCTCATTTTTTCATTTGGACACTAAAAACACGTCTAGTGGCCCATTTCTAACATATAATAGAGACATTTTCGGGTTTTAAAGGAAGTAGATATAATTTCATATTCTCTCTCCTCCCGATTTCTAAACGAGGCTTCGTGCTCGTTTTTTCGTTTTGACACCAGAAACAAGTCCCGTGGCCCATTTCTAACCTATAATCAAATCTTTTTCGGGTTTTAAAGGAAGTGGATATAATTTCATGCCCTCTCTCCTCCCGATTTCTAAACGAGGCTTCGTGCTCCTTTTTTTTTTTTGACACCCCCAACACGTCTCGTGGCCCATTTCTAACCTATAATCGAGACTTTTTCGGGTTTTTAAGGAAGTGGATATAATTTCATACCCTCTCTCCTCCTGATTTCTAAACGAGGCTTCGGGCTCGTTTTTTCATTTGGACACTACCAACACGTCTAGTGGCCCATTTCTAACATATAATAGAGACATTTTCGGGTTTTAAAGGAAGTGGATATAATTTCATATTCTCTCTCCTCCCGATTTCTAAACGAGGCTTCGTGCTCGTTTTTTCGTTTTGACACCAGAAACAAGTCCCGTGGCCCATTTCTAACCTATAATCAAATCTTTTTCGGGTTTTAAAGGAAGTGGATATAATTTCATGCCCTCTCTCCTCCCGATTTCTAAACGAGCCTTCGTGCTCCTTTTTTTTTTTTGACTCCCCCAACACGTCTCGTGGCCCATTTCTAACCTATAATCGAGGCTTTTTCGGGTTTTAAAGGAAGTGGATATAATTTCATGCCCTCTCTCCTCCCGATTTCTAAACGAGGCTTCGTGCTCCTTTTTTCGTTTTGACACCACCAACAAGTCCCTTGGCCCGTTTCTAAACTATAATCCGGACTTTTTAAGGTTTTAATGGAAGTGGATAAAATTTCATACCCTCTCTCCTCCCGATTTCTAAACGAGGCATCGTGCTCGTTTTTTCGTTTTGACACCACCAACACGTCCCGTGGCCCTTTTCTAACCAATAATCGAGAATTTTTCGGGTTTTAAAGGATGTGTATATAATTTCATACCCTCTCTCCTCCCGATTTCTAAACGAGGCTTCGTGCTCGTTTTTTCGTTTTGACACCACAAACAAGTCCCGTGGCCGATTTGTAACCTATAATCCAGAGTTTTTCGGGTTTTAAAGGAAGTTGATATAATTTCATACCCTTTCTTCTCCCGATTTCTAAACGCGGCTTCGTGCTCGTTTTTTCGTTTTGACACCACTAACACGTCTTGTGGCCCATTTCTAACCTATAATGGAGAATTTTTCGGGTTTTAAAGGAAGTGGATATAATTTCATACCCTCTCTCCTCCCGATTTCTAAACGAGGCTTCGTGCTGGTTTTTTCGTTTTGACACCACCAACAAGTCCCGTGGCCCATTTCTAACCTATAATCCAGACATTTTCGGGTTTTAAAGGAAGTGGATATAATTTCATACCCTCTCTTATCCCGATTTCTAAACGAGGCTTCGTGCTCGTTTTTTCGTTTTCACACCACAAACAAGTCCCGTGGCCCATTTCTAACCTATAATCCAGACTTTATCGGGTTTTAAAGGAAGTGGATATAATTTCATACCCTCTCTCCTCCCGATTTCTAAACGAGGCTTCGTGCTCGTTTTTTCGTTTTGACACCACCAACAAGTCCCGTGGCCCATTTCTAACCTATAATCCAGACTTTATCGGGTTTTAAAGAAAGTGAATATAATTTCATACCCTCTCTCCTCCCGATTTCTAAACGCGGCTTCGTGCTCTTTTTTTCATTTTGACACCCCCAACACGTCTCGTGGCCCATTTCTAACCTATAATCGAGACTTTTTCGGGTTTTAAAGGAAGTGGATATAATTTCATACCCTCTCTCCTCCTGATTTCTAAACGAGGCTTCGTGCTCGTTTTTTCATTTGGACACTACCAACACGTCTAGTGGCCCATTTCTTACATATAATAGAGACATTTTCGAGTTTTAAAGGAAGTGGATATAATTTCAAACCCTCTCTCCACCCGATTTCTAAACGAGGTTTCGTGCTCTTTTTTTCGTTTTGACACCACAAACAAGTCCCGTGGCCCATTTGTAACCTATAATCCAAACTTTTTCGGGTTTTAAAGGAAATGGATATAATTTCATACACTCTGTCCTCCCGATTTCTAAACGAGGCTTCGTGCTCCTTTTTTCGTTTTGACACCACCAACAAGTCCCGTGGCCCATTTCTAACATATAATCCAGACATTTTCGGGTTTTCAAGGAAGTGGATATAATTTCATACCCTCTCTCCTCCCGATTTCTAAACGCGGCTTCGTGCTCTTTTTTTCATTTTGACACCCCAACACGTCTCGTGGCCCATTTCTAACCTATAATTGAGACTTTTTCGGGTTTTTAAGGAAGTGGATATAATTTCATACCCTCTCTCCTCCTGATTTCTAAACGAGGCTTCGTGCTCGTTTTTTCATTTGGACACTACCAACACGTCTAGTGGCCCATTTCTAACATATAATAGAGACATTTTCGGGTTTTAAAGGAAGTGGATATAATTTCATACCCTCTCTCCTCCCGATTTCTAAACGAGGCTTCGTGCTCGTTTTTTCGTTTTGTCACCACAAATAAGTCCCGTGGCCCATTTGTAACCTATAATCCAAACTTTTTCTGGTTTTAAAGGAAGTGGATATAATTTCAAACCCTCTCTCCTCCCGATTTCTAAACGAGGCTTCGTGCTCCTTTTTTCGTTTTGACACCACCAACAAGTCCCGTGGCCCATTTCTAACCTATAATCTAGACATTTTCGGGTTTTAGAGGAAGTGGATATAATTTCATACCCTCTCTCCTCCCGATTTCAAAACGAGGCTTCGTGCTCGTTTTTTCGTTTTCACACCACAAACAAGTCCCGTGGCCCATTTGTAACCTATAATCCAAACTTTTTCAGGTTTTAAAGGAAGTGGATATAATTTCATACACTCTTTCCTCCCGATTTCTAAACGAGGCTTCGTGCTCCTTTTTTCATTTTGACACCACCAACAAGTCCCGTGGCCCATTTCTAACCTATAATCCAGACATTTTCGGGTTTTCAAGGAAGTGGATATAATTTCATACCCTCTCTCCTCTCGATTTCTAAACGCGGCATTGTGCTCGTTTTTTTGGTTTTGACACCACCAATAAGTCCCGTGGCACATTTCTAACCTATAATCGAGAATTTTTCGGGTTTTAAAGGAAGTGGATATAATTTCATACCCTCTCTCCTCCCGATTTTTAAACGCGGCTTCGTGCTCTTTTTTTCATTTTGACACCCCCAACTCGTCTCGTGACCCATTTCTAACCTATAATCGAGACTTTTTCGGGTTTTAAAGGAAGTGGATATAATTTCATACCCTCTTTCCTCCCGATTTCTAAACTAGGCTTCGTGCTCGTTTTTTCGTTTTGACACCACTAACAATTCCCGTGGCTCATTTCTAACCTATAAGCCAGACTTTTTCGGGTTTTAAAGGAAGTGGATATAATTTCATACCCTCTCTCCTCCCGATTTCTAAACGAGGCTTCGTGCTCGTTTTTTCATTTGGACACTACCAACACGTCTAGTGGCCCATTTCTAACATATAATAGAGACATTTTCGGGTTTTAAAGGAAGTGGATATAATTTCATACCCTCTCTCCTCCCGATTTCTAAACGAGGCTTCGTGCTCGTTTTTTCGTTTTGACACCACAAACAAGTCCCGTGGCCCATTTGTAACCTATAATCCAAACTTTTTCGGGTTTTAAAAGAAGTGGATATAATTTCATGCCCTCTCTCTTCCCGATTTCTAAACGAGGCTTCGTGCTCCTTTTTTCGTTTTGACACCACCAACAAGTCCCGTGGCCCATTTCTAACCTATAATCCGGACTTTTTCAGGTTTGAATGGAAGTGGATATAATTTCATACCCTCTCTCCTCCCGATTTCTAAACGAGGCATCGTGCCCGTTTGTTCGTTTTGACACCACCAACACGTCCCGTGGCCCTTTTCTAACCTATAATCGAGAATTTTTCGGGTTTTAAAGGATGTGTATATAATTTCATACCCTCTCTCCTCACGATTTCTAAACTAGGCTTCGTGCTCGTTTTTTCGTTTTGAGACCACAAACAAGTCCCGTGGCCCTTTTGTAACCTATAATCCAAACTTTTTCGGGTTTTAAAGGAAGTGGATATAATTTCATACCCTCTCTCCTCCCGATTTCTAAACCAGGCTTCGTGCTCCTTTTTTCGTTTTGACACCACCAACAAGTCCGGTGGCCCATTTCTAACCTATAATCTAGAGTTTTTCGGGTTTTAAAGGAAGTTGATATAATTTCATACCCTCTCTCCTCCCGATTTCTAAACGAGGCTTCGTGCTCGTTTTTTCGTTTTGAGACCACCAACAAGTCCCGTGGCCCATTTCTAACCTATAATCGAGACTTTTTCGGGTTTTAAAGGAAGTGGATATAATTTCATACCCTCTCTCCTCCTGATTTCTAAACGAGGCATCGTGCTCATTTTTTCGTTTTGACACCACCAACACGTCCCGTGGCCCTTTTCTAACCAATAATCGAGAATTTTTCGGGTTTTAAAGGATGTGTATATAATTTCATACGCTCTCTCCTCCCGATTTCTAAACGAGGCTTCGTGCTCGTTTTTTCGTTTTGACACCACAAACAAGTCCCGTGGCCGATATGTAACCTATAATCCAAACTTTTTCGGGTTTTAAAGGAAGTGGATATAATTTCATACCCTCTCTCCTCCCGATTTCTAAACCAGGCTTCGTGCTCCTTTTGTTGTTTTGACACCACCAACAAGTCCGGTGGCCCATTTCTAACCTATAATCCAGAGTTTTTTCGGGTTTTAAAGTAAGTTGATATAATTTCATACCCTCTCTCCTCCCGATTTCTAAACGCGGCTTCGTGCTCGTTTTTTCGTTTTGACACCACCAACACGTCTTGTGGCCCATTTCTAACCTATAATGGAGAATTTTTCGGGTTTTAAAGGAAGTGGATATAATTTCATACCCTCTCTCCTCCCGATTTCTAAACGAGGCTTCGTGCTCGTTTTTTCATTTTGACACCACCAACAAGTCCCGTGGCCCATTTCTAACCTATAATCCAAACATTTTCGGGTTTTAAAGGAAGTGGATATAATTTCATACCCTCTCTCCTCCCGATTTCTAAACGAGGCTTCGTGCTCGTTTTTTCGTTTTGACACCACAAACAAGTCCCGTGGCCCATTTCTAACCTATAATCCAGACTTTATCGGGTTTTAAAGGAAGTGGATATAATTTCATATCCTCTCTCCTCCCGATTTCTAAACGCGACTTCATGCTCTTTTTTTCATTTTGACACCACCAACAATTCCAGTGGCCCTTTTCTAACCTATAATTGAGACTTTTTCGGGTTTTAAAGTAAGTGGATATAATTTCATACCCTCTCTCCTCCCGATTTCTAAACGAGGCTTCGTGCTCTTTTTTTCATTTTGACACCCCCAACTCGTCTCGTGACCCATTTCTAACCTATAATCGAGACTTTTTCGGGTTTTAAAGGAAGTGGATATAATTTCATACCCTCTTTCCTCCCGATTTCTAAACGAGGCTTCGTGCTCGTTTTTTCGTTTTGACACCACTAACAATTCCCGTGGCTCATTTCTAACCTATAAGCCAGACTTTTTCGGGTTTTAAAGGAAGTGGATATAATTTCATACCCTCTCTCCTCCCGATTTCTAAACGCGGCTTCGTGCTCTTTTTTTCATTTTGACACCCCCAACACGTCTCGTGGCCCATTTCTAACCTATAATCGAGACTTTTTCGGGTTTTAAAGGAAGTGGATATAATTTCATACCCTCTCTCCTCCTGATTTCTAAACGAGGCTTCGTGCTCGTTTTTTCATTTGGACACTACCAACACGTCTAGTGGCCCATTTCTTACATATAATAGAGACATTTTCGAGTTTTAAAGGAAGTGGATATAATTTCAAACCCTCTCTCCACCCGATTTCTAAACGAGGTTTCGTGCTCTTTTTTTCGTTTTGACACCACAAACAAGTCCCGTGGCCCATTTGTAACCTATAATCCAAACTTTTTCGGGTTTTAAAGGAAATGGATATAATTTCATACACTCTGTCCTCCCGATTTCTAAACGAGGCTTCGTGCTCCTTTTTTCGTTTTGACACCACCAACAAGTCCCGTGGCCCATTTCTAACATATAATACAGACATTTTCGGGTTTTCAAGGAAGTGGATATAATTTCATACCCTCTCTCCTCCCGATTTCTAAACGCGGCTTCGTGCTCTTTTTTTCATTTTGACACCCCAACACGTCTCGTGGCCCATTTCTAACCTATAATTGAGACTTTTTCGGGTTTTTAAGGAAGTGGATATAATTTCATACCCTCTCTCCTCCTGATTTCTAAACGAGGCTTCGTGCTCGTTTTTTCATTTGGACACTACCAACACGTCTAGTGGCCTATTTCTAACATATAATAGAGACATTTTCGGGTTTTAAAGGAAGTGGATATAATTTCATACCCTCTCTCCTCCCGATTTCTAAACGAGGCTTCGTGCTCGTTTTTTCGTTTTGTCACCACAAATAAGTCCCGTGGCCCATTTGTAACCTATAATCCAAACTTTTTCTGGTTTTAAAGGAAGTGGATATAATTTCAAACCCTCTCTCCTCCCGATTTCTAAACGAGGCTTCGTGCTCCTTTTTTCGTTTTGACACCACCAACAAGTCCCGTGGCCCATTTCTAACCTATAATCTAGACATTTTCGGGTTTTAGAGAAAGTGGATATAATTTCATACCCTCTCTCCTCCCGATTTCAAAACGAGGCTTCGTGCTCGTTTTTTCGTTTTCACACCACAAACAAGTCCCGTGGCCCATTTGTAACCTATAATCCAAACTTTTTCAGGTTTTAAAGGAAGTGGATATAATTTCATACACTCTTTCCTCCCGATTTCTAAACGAGGCTTCGTGCTCCTTTTTTCATTTTGACACCACCAACAAGTCCCGTGGCCTATTTCTAACCTATAATCCAGACATTTTCGGGTTTTCAAGGAAGTGGATATAATTTCATACCCTCTCTCCTCTCGATTTCTAAACGCGGCATTGTGCTCGTTTTTTTGGTTTTGACACCACCAATAAGTCCCGTGGCACATTTCTAACCTATAATCGAGAATTTTTCGGGTTTTAAAGGAAGTGGATATAATTTCATACCCTCTCTCCTCCCGATTTTTAAACGCGGCTTCGTGCTCTTTTTTTCATTTTGACACCCCCAACTCGTCTCGTGACCCATTTCTAACCTATAATCGAGACTTTTTCGGGTTTTAAAGGAAGTGGATATAATTTCATACCCTCTTTCCTCCCGATTTCTAAACGAGGCTTCGTGCTCGTTTTTTCGTTTTGACACCACTAACAATTCCCGTGGCTCATTTCTAACCTATAAGCCAGACTTTTTCGGGTTTTAAAGGAAGTGGATATAATTTCATACCCTCTCTCCTCCCGATTTCTAAACGAGGCTTCGTGCTCGTTTTTTCATTTGGACACTACCAACACGTCTAGTGGCCCATTTCTAACATATAATAGAGACATTTTCGTGTTTTAAATGAAGTGGATATAATTTCATACCCTCTCTCCTCCCGATTTCTAAACGAGGCTTCGTGCTCGTTTTTTCGTTTTGACACCACAAACAAGTCCCGTGGCCCATTTGTAACCTATAATCCAAACTTTTTCGGGTTTTAAAAGAAATGGATATAATTTCATGCCCTCTCTCTTCCCGATTTCTAAACGAGGCTTCGTGCTCCTTTTTTCGTTTTGACACCACCAACAAGTCCCGTGGCCCATTTCTAACCTATAATCCGGACTTTTTCAGGTTTGAATGGAAGTGGATATAATTTCATACCCTCTCTCCTCCCGATTTCTAAACGAGGCATCGTGCCCGTTTGTTCGTTTTGACACCACCAACACGTCCCGTGGCCCTTTTCTAACCTATAATCGAGAATTTTTCGGGTTTTAAAGGATGTGTATATAATTTCATACCCTCTCTCCTCACGATTTCTAAACTAGGCTTCGTGCTCGTTTTTTCGTTTTGAGACCACAAACAAGTCCCGTGGCCCTTTTGTAACCTATAATCCAAACTTTTTCGGGTTTTAAAGGAAGTGGATATAATTTCATACCCTCTCTCCTCCCGATTTCTAAACCAGGCTTCGTGCTCCTTTTTTCGTTTTGACACCACCAACAAGTCCGGTGGCCCATTTCTAACCTATAATCTAGAGTTTTTCGGGTTTTAAAGGAAGTTGATATAATTTCATACCCTCTCTCCTCCCGATTTCTAAACGAGGCTTCGTGCTCGTTTTTTCGTTTTGAGACCACCAACAAGTCCCGTGGCCCATTTCTAACCTATAATCGAGACTTTTTCGGGTTTTAAAGGAAGTGGATATAATTTCATACCCTCTCTCCTCCTGATTTCTAAACGAGGCATTGTGCTCATTTTTTCGTTTTGACACCACCAACACGTCCCGTGGCCCTTTTCTAACCAATAATCGAGAATTTTTCGGGTTTTAAAGGATGTGTATATAATTTCATACCCTCTCTCCTCCCGATTTCTAAACGAGGCTTCGTGCTCGTTTTTTCGTTTGACACCACAAACAAGTCCCGTGGCCGATATGTAACCTATAATCCAAACTTTTTCGGGTTTTAAAGGAAGTGGATATAATTTCATACCCTCTCTCCTCCCGATTTCTAAACCAGGCTTCGTGCTCCTTTTGTTGTTTTGACACCACCAACAAGTCCGGTGGCCCATTTCTAACCTATAATCCAGAGTTTTTTCGGGTTTTAAAGTAAGTTGATATAATTTCATACCCTCTCTCCTCCCGATTTCTAAACGTGGCTTCGTGCTCGTTTTTTCGTTTTGACACCACCAACACGTCTTGTGGCCCATTTCTAACCTATAATGGAGAATTTTTCGGGTTTTAAAGGAAGTGGATATAATTTCATACCCTCTCTCCTCCCGATTTCTAAACGAGGCTTCGTGCTCGTTTTTTCATTTTGACACCACCAACAAGTCCCGTGGCCCATTTCTAACCTATAATCCAGACATTTTCGGGTTTTAAAGGAAGTGGATATAATTTCATACCCTCTCTCCTCCCGATTTCTAAACGAGGCTTCGTGCTCGTTTTTTCGTTTTGACACCACAAACAAGTCCCGTGGCCCATTTCTAACCTATAATCCAGACTTTATCGGGTTTTAAAGGAAGTGGATATAATTTCATACCCTCTCTCCTCCCGATTTCTAAACGCGACTTCATGCTCTTTTTTTCATTTTGACACCACCAACAATTCCCGTGGCCCTTTTCTAACCTATAATTGAGACTTTTTCGGGTTTTAAAGTAAGTGGATATAATTTCATACCCTCTCTCCTCCCGATTTCTAAACGAGGCTTCGCGCTCGTTTTTTTCGTTTTGACACCACCAACACGTCTCGTGGCCCATTTCTAACCTATAATGGAGAATTTTTCGGGTTTTAAAGGAAGTGGATATAATTTCATACCCTCTCTCCTCCCGATTTCTAAACGAGGCTTCGTGCTCGTTTTTTGGTTTTGACACCACCAACAAGTCCCGTGGCCCATTTCTAACCTATAATGGAGAATTTTTCGGGTTTTAAAGGAAGTGAATATAATTTCATACCCTCTCTCCTCCCGATTTCTAAACGCGGCATCCTGCTCTTTTTTTCATTTTGACACCCCCAACACGTCTCGTGGCCCATTTCTAACCTATAATCGAGACTTTTTCGGGTTTTAAAGGAAGTGGATATAATTTCATACCCTCTCTCCTCCTGATTTCTAAACGAGGCTTCGTGCTCGTTTTTTCATTTGGACACTACCAACACGTCTAGTGGCCCATTTCTAACATATAATAGAGACATTTTCGAGTTTTAAAAGAAGTGTATATAATTTCAAACCCTCTCTCCTCCCGATTTCTAAACGAGGCTTCGTGCTCATTTTTTCGTTTTGACACCACAAACAAGTCCCGTGGCCCATTTGTAACCTATAATCCAAACTTTTTCGGGTTTTAAAGGAAGTGGATATAATTTCATACACTCTGTCCTCCCGATTTCTAAACGAGGCTTCGTGCTCCTTTTTTCGTTTTGACACTACCAACAAGTCCCGTGGCCCATTTCTAACATATAATCCAGACATTTTCAGTTTTTCAAGGAAGTGGATATAATTTCATACCCTCTCTCCTCCCGATTTCTAAACGCGGCTTCGTGCTTTTTTTTTCATTTTGACACCCCCAACACGTCTCGTGGCCCATTTCTAACCTATAATGGAGAATTTTTCGGGTTTTTAAGGAAGTGGATATAATTTCATACCCTCTCTCCTCCTGATTTCTAAACGAGGCTTCGTGCTCGTTTTTTCATTTGGACACTACCAACACGTCTAGTGGCCCATTTCTAACATATAATAGAGACATTTTCGGGTTTTAAAGGAAGTGGATATAATTTCATACCCTCTCTCCTCCCGATTTCTAAACGAGGCTTCGTGCTCGTTTTTTCGTTTTGTCACCACAAACAAGTCCCGTGGCCCATTTGTAACCTATAATCCAAACTTTTTCGGGTTTTAAAGGAAGTGGATATAATTTCATACCCTCTCTCCTCCCGATTTCTAAACGAGGCTTCGTGCTCCTTTTTTCGTTTTGACACCACCAACAAGTCCCGTGGCCCATTTCTAACCTATAATCTAGACATTTTCGGGTTTTAAATTAAGTGGATATAATTTCATACCCTCTCTCCTCCCGATTTTTAAACGAGGCTTCGTGCTCGTTTTTTCGTTTTCACACCACAAACAAGTCCCGTTGCCCATTTGTAACCAATAATCCAAACTTTTTCGGGTTTTAAAGGAAGTGGATATAATTTCATACCCTCTCTCCTCTCGATTTCTAAACGAGGCTTCGCGCTCGTTTTTTCGTTTTGACACCACCAACACGTCTGGTGGCCCATTTCTAACCTATAATCGAGACTTTTTCGGGTTTTAAAGGAAGTGGATATAATTTCATTCCCTCTCTCCTCCCAATTTCTAAACGAGGCTTAATGCTCATTTTTTCATTTTGACACCACCAACAATTCCCGTGGCCCTTTTCTAACCTATAATTGAGACTTTTTCGGGTTTTAAAGTAAGTGGATATAATTTCATACCCTCTCTCCTCCCGATTTCTAAACGAGGCTTCGCGCTCGTTTTTTTCGTTTTGACACCACCAACACGTCTCGTGGCCCATTTCTAACCTATAATGGAGAATTTTTCGGGTTTTAAAGGAAGTGGATATAATTTCATACCCTCTCTCCTCCCGATTTCTAAACGAGGCTTCGTGCTCGTTTTTTGGTTTTGACACCACCAACAAGTCCCGTGGCCCATTTCTAACCTATAATGGAGAATTTTTCGGGTTTTAAAGGAAGTGAATATAATTTCATACCCTCTCTCCTCCCGATTTCTAAACGCGGCATCCTGCTCTTTTTTTCATTTTGACACCCCCAACACGTCTCGTGGCCCATTTCTAACCTATAATCGAGACTTTTTCGGGTTTTAAAGGAAGTGGATATAATTTCATACCCTCTCTCCTCCTGATTTCTAAACGAGGCTTCGTGCTCGTTTTTTCATTTGGACACTACCAACACGTCTAGTGGCACATTTCTAACATATAATAGAGACATTTTCGAGTTTTAAAACAAGTGTATATAATTTCAAACCCTCTCTCCTCCCGATTTCTAAACGAGGCTTCGTGCTCATTTTTTCGTTTTGACACCACAAACAAGTCCCGTGGCCCATTTGTAACCTATAATCCAAACTTTTTCGGGTTTTAAAGGAAGTGGATATAATTTCATACACTCTGTCCTCCCGATTTCTAAACGAGGCTTCGTGCTCCTTTTTTCGTTTTGACACTACCAACAAGTCCCGTGGCCCATTTCTAACATATAATCCAGACATTTTCAGTTTTTCAAGGAAGTGGATATAATTTCATACCCTCTCTCCTCCCGATTTCTAAACGCGGCTTCGTGCTTTTTTTTTTCATTTTGACACCCCCAACACGTCTCGTGGCCCATTTCTAACCTATAATGGAGAATTTTTCGGGTTTTTAAGGAAGTGGATATAATTTCATACCCTCTCTCCTCCTGATTTCTAAACGAGGCTTCGTGCTCGTTTTTTCATTTGGACACTACCAACACGTCTAGTGGCCCATTTCTAACATATAATAGAGACATTTTCGGGTTTTAAAGGAAGTGGATATAATTTCATACCCTCTCTCCTCCCGATTTCTAAACGAGGCTTCGTGCTCGTTTTTTCGTTTTGTCACCACAAACAAGTCCCGTGGCCCATTTGTAACCTATAATCCAAACTTTTTCGGGTTTTAAAGGAAGTGGATATAATTTCATACCCTCTCTCCTCCCGATTTCTAAACGAGGCTTCGTGCTCCTTTTTTCGTTTTGACACCACCAACAAGTCCCGTGGCCCATTTCTAACCTATAATCTAGACATTTTCGGGTTTTAAATTAAGTGGATATAATTTCATACCCTCTCTCCTCCCGATTTTTAAACGAGGCTTCGTGCTCGTTTTTTCGTTTTCACACCACAAACAAGTCCCGTTGCCCATTTGTAACCAATAATCCAAACTTTTTCGGGTTTTAAAGGAAGTGGATATAATTTCATACCCTCTCTCCTCTCGATTTCTAAACGAGGCTTCGCGCTCGTTTTTTCGTTTTGACACCACCAACACGTCTGGTGGCCCATTTCTAACCTATAATCGAGACTTTTTCGGGTTTTAAAGGAAGTGGATATAATTTCATTCCCTCTCTCCTCCCAATTTCTAAACGAGGCTTAATGCTCATTTTTTCATTTTGACACCACCAACACGTCTCGTGGCCCATTTCTAACCTATAATCGAGACTTTTTCGGGTTTTCAAGGAAGTGGATATAATTTCATACCCTCTCTCCTCCAGATTTCTAAACGAGGCTTCGTGCTCGTTTTTTCGTTTTCACTCCACCAATATGTCCCGTGGCCCATTTCTAACCTATAATCGAGACTTTTTCGGGTTTTAAAGGAAGTGGATATAATTTCAAACCCTCTCTCCTCCCGATTTCTAAACGAGGCTTCGTGCTCGTTTTTTCGTTTTGACACCAACAATAAGTCTCGTGGCCCATTTCTAACCTATAATCGAGACTTTTTCGGATTTTAAAAGAAGTGGATATAATTTCATACCCTCTCTCCTCCTGATTTCTAAACGAGGTTTCGTGCTCGTTTTTTCATTTGGACACTACCAACACGTCTAGTGGCCCATTTCTAACATATAATCGAGACATTTTCGGGTTTTAAAGGAAGTGAATATAATTTCATACCCTCTCTCCTCCCGATTTCTAAACGCGGCTTCGTGCTCTTTTTTTCATTTTGACACCCCCAACACGTCTCGTGGCCCACTTCTAACCTATATTCGAGACTTTTTCGGGTTTTAAAGGAAGTGGATATAATTTCATACCCTCTCTCCTCCTGATTTCTAAACGAGGCTTCGTGCTCGTTTTTTCATTTGGACACTACCAACACGTCTAGTGGCCCATTTCTAACATATAATAGAGACATTTTCGAGTTTTAAAGGAAGTGGATATAATTTCAAACCCTCTCTCCTCCCGATTTCTAAACGAGGCTTCGTGCTCATTTTTTCGTTTTGACACCACAAACAAGTCCCGTGGCCCATTTGTAACCTATAATCCAAACTTTTTCGGGTTTTAAAGGAAGTGGATATAATTTCATACACTCTATCCTCCCGATTTTTAAACGAGGATTCGTGCGCCTTTTTTCATTTTGACACCACCAACAAGTCTAGTGGCCCATTTCTAACCTATAATCTAGACATTTTCGGGTTTTAAAGGAAGTGGATATAATTTCATACCCTCTCTCCTCCCGATTTTTAAACGAGGCTTCGTGCTCGTTTTTTCGTTTTCAAACCACAAACAAGTCCCGTTGCCCATTTGTAACCTATAATCCAAACTTTTTCGGGTTTTAAAGGAAGTGGATATAATTTCATACCCTCTCTCCTCTCGATTTCTAAACGAGGCTTCCCGCTCGTTTTTTCGTTTTGACACCACCAACACGTCTGGTGGCCCATTTCTAACATATAATAGAGACATTTTCGAGTTTTAAAGGAAGTGGATATAATTTCAAACCCTCTCTCCTCCCGATTTCTAAACGAGGCTTCGTGCTCATTTTTTCGTTTTGACACTACAAACAAGTCCCGTGGCCCATTTCTAACATATAATCCAGACATTTTCGGGTTTTCAAGGAAGTGGATAAAATTTCATACCCTCTCTCCTCCCGATTTCTATACGCGGCTTCGTGCTCTTTTTATCATTTTTACACCCCCAACACGTCTCGTGGCCCATTTCTAACCTATAATCGAGACTTTTTCGGGTTTTTAAGGAAGTGGATATAATTTCATACCCTCTCTCCTCCTGATTTCTAAACGAGGCTTCGTGCTCGTTTTTTCATTTGGACACTACCAACACGTCTAGTGGCCTATTTATAACATATAATAGAGACATTTTCGGGTTTTAAAGGAAGTGGATATAATTTCATACCCTCTCTCCTCCCGATTTCTAAACGAGGCTTCGTGCTCGTTTTTTCGTTTTGACACCACCAACAATTTCCGTGGCCCATTTTTAACCTATAATCCAGACTTTTTCGGGTTTTAAAGGAAGTGGATATAATTTCAAACGCTCTCTCCTTCCGATTTCTAAACGAGACTTCGTGCTCGTTTTTTCATTTTGACACCACCAACACGTCTCGTGGCCCATTTCTAACCTATAATCCAGATATTTTCGGGTTTTAAAGGAAGTGGATATAAATTCATACCCTCTCTCCTCCCGATTTCTAAACGAGGCTTCGTGCTCGTTTTTTCGTTTTGACACCACAAACAAGTCCTGTGGCCCATTTGTAACCTATAATCCAAACTTTTTCGGGTTTTAAAAGAAGTGGATATAATTTCATGCCCTCTCTCCTCCCGATTTCTAAACGAGGCTTCGTGCTCCTTTTTTCGTTTTAACACCACCAAACACGTCCCGTGGCCCTTTTCAAACCTATAATCGAGAATTTTTCGGGTTTTAAAGGATGTGTATATAATTTCATACCCTCTCTCCTGCCGATTTCTAAACGAGGCTTCGTGCTCGTTTTTTCGTTTTGACACCACAAACAAGTCCCGTGGCCCATTTGTAACCTATAATCCAAACTTTTTCGTTTTTTAAAAGAAGTGGATATAATTTCATACCCTCTCTCCTCCCGATTTCTAAACGATGCTTCGTGCTCGTTTTTTCGTTTTGACACCACCAACAAGACCCGTGGCCCATTTCTAACCTATAATCCAGACATTTTCGGGTTTTAAAGGAAGTGGATATAATTTCATACCCTCTCTCCTCCCGATTTCTAAACACGGCATTGTGCTCATTTTTTCGTTTTGACACCACCAATAAGTCTCGTAGCACATTTCTAACCTATAATCGAGACATTTTCGGGTTTTAAAGGAAGTGGATATAATTTCATACCCTCTCTCCTTCCGATTTCTAAACGCGGCATTGTGCTCGTTTTTTCGTTTTGACACCACCAATAAGTCCCGTAGCACATTTCTAACCTATAATCGAGACATTTTCGGGTTTTAAAGGAAGTGGATATAATTTCATACCCTCTCTCCTCCTGATTTCTAAACGAGGCTTCGTGCTCGTTTTTTCATTTGGACACTACCAACACGTCTAGTGGCCTATTTCTAACATATAATAGAGACTTTTTTGAGTTTTAAAGGAAGTGGATATAATTTCAAACCCTCTCTCCTCCCGATTTCTAAACGAGGCTTCGTGCTCGTTTTTTCATTTTGACACCACAAACAAGTCTCGTGGCCCATTTGTAACCTATAATCCAAACTTTTTCGGGTTTTAAAGGAAGTGGATATAATTTCATACACTCTCTCCTCCCGATTTCTAAACGAGGCTTCGTGCTCCTTTTTTCATTTTGACACCACCAACAAGTCCCGTGGCCCATTTCTAACCTATAATCCAGACATTTTCGGGTTTTCAAGGAAGTGGATATAATTTCATACCCTCTCTCCGCCCGATTTCTAAACGCGGCATTGTGCTCATTTTTTCGTTTTGACACCACTAATAAGTCCTGTGGCACATTTCTAACCTATAATCGAGACTTTTTCGGGTTTTAAAGGAAGTGGATATAATTTCATACCCTCTCTCCTCCCGATTTTTAAACGCGGCTTCGTTCTCTTTTTTTCATTTTGACACCCCCAACACGTCTCGTGACCCATTTCTAACGTATAATCGAGACTTTTTTGGGTTTTAAAGGAAGTGGATATAATTTCATACCCTCTTTCCTCCCGATTTCTAAACGAGGCTTCGTGCTCGTTTTTTCGTTTTGACACCACCAACAATTCGCGTGGCTCATTTCTAACCTATAATCCAGACTTTTTCGGGTTTTAAAGGAAGTGGATATAATTTCATACCCTTTCGCCTCCCGATTTCTAAACGAGGCTTCGTGCTCGTTTTTTCATTTGGACACTACCAACACGTCTAGTGGCCCATTTCTAACATATAATAGAGACATTTTCGGATTTTAAAGGAAGTGGATATAATTTCATACCCTCTCTCCTCCCGATTTCTAAACGAGGCTTCGTGCTCGTTTTTTCGTTTTGACACCACAAACAAGTCCCGTGGCCCATTTGTAACCTATAATCCAAACTTTTTCGGGTTTTAAAAGATGTGGATATAATTTCATGCCCTCTCTCCTCCCGATTTCTAAACGAGGCTTCGTGCTCCTTTTTTCGTTTTGACACCACCAACAAGTCCCGTGGCCCATTTCTAACCTATAATCCGGACTATTTCAGGTTTGAATGGAAGTTGATATAATTTCATACCCTATCTCCTCCCGATTTCTAAACGAGGCATCGTGCCCGTTTTTTCGCTTTGACACCACCAACACGTCCCGTGGCCCATTTCTAACCTATAATCCAGAGTTTTTTCGGGTTTTAAAGGAAGTTGATATAATTTCATACCCTCTCTCCTCCCGATTTCTAAACGCGGCTTCGTGCTCGTTTTTTCGTTTTGACACCACCAACACGTCTTGTGGCCCATTTCTAACCTATAATGGAGAATTTTTCGGGTTTTAAAGGAAGTGGATATAATTTCATACCCTCTCTCCTCCCGATTTCTAAACGAGGCTTCGTGCTCGTTTTTTAATTTTGACACCACCAACTAGTCCCGTGGCCCATTTCTAACCTATAATCCAGACATTTTCGGGTTTTAAAGGAAGTGGATATAATTTCATACCCTCTCTCCTCCCGATTTCTAAACGAGGCTTCGTGCTCGTTTTTTCGTTTTGACACCACAAACAAGTCCCGTGGCCCATTTCTAACCTATAATCCAGACTTTATCGGGTTTTAAAGGAAGTGGATATAATTTCATACCCTCTCTCCTCCCGATTTCTAAACGCGACTTCATGCTCTTTTTTTCATTTTGACACCACCAACAATTCCCGTGGCCCTTTTCTAACCTATAATTGAGACTTTTTCGGGTTTTAAAGTAAGTGGATATAATTTCATACCCTCTCTCCTCCCGATTTCTAAACGAGGCTTCGCGCTCGTTTTTTTCGTTTTGACACCACCAACACGTCTCGTGGCCCATTTCTAACCTATAATGGAGAATTTTTCGGGTTTTAAAGGAAGTGGATATAATTTCATACCCTCTCTCCTCCCGATTTCTAAACGAGGCTTCGTGCTCGTTTTTTGGTTTTGACACCACCAACAAGTCCCGTGGCCCATTTCTAACCTATAATGGAGAATTTTTCGGGTTTTAAAGGAAGTGAATATTATTTCATACCCTCTCTCCTCCCGATTTCTAAACGCGGCATCCTGCTCTTTTTTTCATTTTGACACCCCCAACACGTCTCGTGGCCCATTTCTAACCTATAATCGAGACTTTTTCGGGTTTTAAAGGAAGTGGATATAATTTCATACCCTCTCTCCTCCTGATTTCTAAACGAGGCTTTGTGCTCGTTTTTTCATTTGGACACTACCAACACGTCTAGTGGCCCATTTCTAACAAATAATAGAGACATTTTCGAGTTTTAAAGGAAGTGGATATAATTTCAAACCCTCTCTCCTCCCAATTTCTAAACGAGGCTTCGTGCTCATTTTTTCGTTTTGACACCACAAACAAGTCCCGTGGCCCATTTGTAACCTATAATCCAAACTTTTTCGGGTTTTAAAGGAAGTGGATATAATTTCATACACTCTGTCCTCCCGATTTCTAAACGAGGCTTCGTGCTCCTTTTTTCATTTTGACACTACCAACAAGTTCCGTGGCCCATTTCTAACATATAATCCAGACATTTTCGGGTTTTAAAGGAAGTGGATATAATTTCATACCCTCTCTCCTCCCGATTTCTAAACGCGGCTTCGTGCTCTTTTTTTCATTTTGACACCCCCAACACGTCTCGTGGCCCATTTCTAACCTATAATGGAGAATTTTTCGGGTTTTTAAGGAAGTGGATATAATTTCATACCCTCTCTCCTCCTGATTTCTAAACGAGGCTTCGTGCGCCTTTTTTCGTTTTGACACCACCAACAAGTCTAGTGGCCCATTTCTAACCTATAATCTAGACATTTTCGGGTTTTAAAGGAAGTGGATATAATTTCATACCCTCTCTCCTCCCGATTTTTAAACGAGGCTTCGTGCTCGTTTTTTCGTTTTCAAACCACAAACAAGTCCCGTTGCCCATTTGTAACCTATAATCCAAGCTTTTTCGGGTTTTAAAGGAAGTGGATATAATTTCATACCCTCTCTCCTCTCGATTTCTAAACGAGGCTTCGCGCTCGTTTTTTCGTTTTGACACCACCAACACGTCTGGTGGCCCATTTCTAACATATAATAGAGACATTTTCGAGTTTTAAAGGAAGTGGATATAATTTCAAACCCTCTCTCCTCCCGATTTCTAAACGAGGCTTCGTGCTCATTTTTTCGTTTTGACACTACAAACAAGTCCCGTGGCCCATTTCTAACATATAATCCAGACATTTTCGGGTTTTCAAGGAAGTGGATATAATTTCATACCCTCTCTCCTCCCGATTTCTAAACGCGGCTTCGTGCTCTTTTTTTCATTTTGACACCCCCAACACGTCTCGTGGCCCATTTCTAACCTATAATCGAGACTTTTTCGGGTTTTTAAGGAAGTGGATATAATTTCATACCCTCTCTCCTCCTGATTTCTAAACGAGGCTTCGTGCTCGTTTTTTTATTTGGACACTACCAACACGTCTAGTGGCCTATTTATAACATATAATAGAGACATTTTCGGGTTTTAAAGGAAGTGGATATAATTTCATACCCTCTCTCCTCTCGATTTCTAAACGAGGCTTCGTGCTCGTTTTTTGGTTTTGACACCACCAACAAGTCCCGTGGCCCATTTCTAACCTATAATGGAGAATTTTTCGGGTTTTAAAGGAAGTGAATATTATTTCATACCCTCTCTCCTCCCGATTTCTAAACGCGGCATCCTGCTCTTTTTTTCATTTTGACACCCCCAACACGTCTCGTGGCCCATTTCTAACCTATAATCGAGACTTTTTCGGGTTTTAAAGGAAGTGGATATAATTTCATACCCTCTCTCCTCCTGATTTCTAAACGAGGCTTTGTGCTCGTTTTTTCATTTGGACACTACCAACACGTCTAGTGGCCCATTTCTAACAAATAATAGAGACATTTTCGAGTTTTAAAGGAAGTGGATATAATTTCAAACCCTCTCTCCTCCCAATTTCTAAACGAGGCTTCGTGCTCATTTTTTCGTTTTGACACCACAAACAAGTCCCGTGGCCCATTTGTAACCTATAATCCAAACTTTTTCGGGTTTTAAAGGAAGTGGATATAATTTCATACACTCTGTCCTCCCGATTTCTAAACGAGGCTTCGTGCTCCTTTTTTCATTTTGACACTACCAACAAGTTCCGTGGCCCATTTCTAACATATAATCCAGACATTTTCGGGTTTTAAAGGAAGTGGATATAATTTCATACCCTCTCTCCTCCCGATTTCTAAACGCGGCTTCGTGCTCTTTTTTTCATTTTGACACCCCCAACACGTCTCGTGGCCCATTTCTAACCTATAATGGAGAATTTTTCGGGTTTTTAAGGAAGTGGATATAATTTCATACCCTCTCTCCTCCTGATTTCTAAACGAGGCTTCGTGCGCCTTTTTTCGTTTTGACACCACCAACAAGTCTAGTGGCCCATTTCTAACCTATAATCTAGACATTTTCGGGTTTTAAAGGAAGTGGATATAATTTCATACCCTCTCTCCTCCCGATTTTTAAACGAGGCTTCGTGCTCGTTTTTTCGTTTTCAAACCACAAACAAGTCCCGTTGCCCATTTGTAACCTATAATCCAAGCTTTTTCGGGTTTTAAAGGAAGTGGATATAATTTCATACCCTCTCTCCTCTCGATTTCTAAACGAGGCTTCGCGCTCGTTTTTTCGTTTTGACACCACCAACACGTCTGGTGGCCCATTTCTAACATATAATAGAGACATTTTCGAGTTTTAAAGGAAGTGGATATAATTTCAAACCCTCTCTCCTCCCGATTTCTAAACGAGGCTTCGTGCTCATTTTTTCGTTTTGACACTACAAACAAGTCCCGTGGCCCATTTCTAACATATAATCCAGACATTTTCGGGTTTTCAAGGAAGTGGATATAATTTCATACCCTCTCTCCTCCCGATTTCTAAACGCGGCTTCGTGCTCTTTTTTTCATTTTGACACCCCCAACACGTCTCGTGGCCCATTTCTAACCTATAATCGAGACTTTTTCGGGTTTTTAAGGAAGTGGATATAATTTCATACCCTCTCTCCTCCTGATTTCTAAACGAGGCTTCGTGCTCGTTTTTTTATTTGGACACTACCAACACGTCTAGTGGCCTATTTATAACATATAATAGAGACATTTTCGGGTTTTAAAGGAAGTGGATATAATTTCATACCCTCTCTCCTCCCGATTTCTAAACGAGGCTTCGTGCTCGTTTTTTCGTTTTGACACCACCAACAAGTTCCGTGGCCCATTTTTAACCTATAATCCAGACTTTTTCGGGTTTTAAAGGAAGTGGTTATAATTTCATACGCTCTCTCCTTCCGATTTCTAAACGAGGCTTCGTGCTCGTTTTTTCATTTTGACACCACCAACACGTCTCGTGGCCCATTTCTAACCTATAATCCAGATATTTTCGGGTTTTAAAGGAAGTGGATATAATTTCATACCCTCTCTCCTCCCGATTTCTAAACGAGGCTTCGTGCTCGTTTTTTCGTTTTGACACCACAAACAAGTCCTGTGGCCCATTTGTAACCTATAATCCAAACTTTTTCGGGTTTTAAAAGAAGTGGATATAATTTCATGCCCTCTCTCCTCCCGATTTCTAAACGAGGCTTCGTGCTCCTTTTTTCGTTTTAACACCACCAAACACGTCCCGTGGCCCTTTTCAAACCTATAATCGAGAATTTTTCGGGTTTTAAAGGATGTGTATATAATTTCATACCCTCTCTCCTGCCGATTTCTAAACGAGGCTTCGTGCTCGTTTTTTCGTTTTGACACCACAAACAAGTCCCGTGGCCCATTTGTAACCTATAATCCAAACTTTTTTGTTTTTTAAAGGAAGTGGATATAATTTCATACCCTCTCTCCTCCCGATTTCTAAACGATGCTTCGTGCTCCTTTTTTCGTTTTGACACCACCAACAAGACCCGTGGCCCATTTCTAACCTATAATCCAGACATTTTCGGGTTTTAAAGGAAGTGAATATAATTTCATACCCTCTCTCCTCCCGATTTCTAAACGCGGCATTGTGCTCATTTTTTCGTTTTGACACCATCAATAAGTCCCGTAGCACATTTCTAACCTATAATCGAGACTTTTTCGGGTTTTAAAGGAAGTGGATATAATTTCATACCCTCTCTCCTCCTGATTTCTAAACGAGGCTTCGTGCTCGTTTTTTCATTTGGACACTACCAACACGTCTAGTGGCCCATTTCTAACATATAATAGAGACATTTTCGATTTTTAAAGGAAGTGGATATAATTTCAAACCCTCTCTCCTCCCGATTTCTAAACGAGGCTTCGTGCTCATTTTTTCGTTTTGACACCACAAACAAGTCCCGTGGCCCATTTGTAACCTATAATCCAAACTTTTTCGGGTTTTAAAGGAAGTGGATATAATTTCATACACTCTATCCTCCCGATTTCTAAACGAGGATTCGTGCGCCTTTTTTCGTTTTGACACCACCAACAAGTCTAGTGGCCCATTTCTAACCTATAATCTAGACATTTTCGGGTTTTAAAGGAAGTGGATATAATTTCATACCCTCTCTCCTCCCGATTTTTAAACGAGGCTTCGTGCTCGTTTTTTCGTTTTCAAACCACAAACAAGTCCCGTTGCCCATTTGTAACCTATAATCCAAGCTTTTTCGGGTTTTAAAGGAAGTGGATATAATTTCATACCCTCTCTCCTCTCGATTTCTAAACGAGGCTTCGCGCTCGTTTTTTCGTTTTGACACCACCAACACGTCTGGTGGCCCATTTCTAACATATAATAGAGACATTTTCGAGTTTTAAAGGAAGTGGATATAATTTCAAACCCTCTCTCCTCCCGATTTCTAAACGAGGCTTCGTGCTCATTTTTTCGTTTTGACACTACAAACAAGTGCCGTGGCCCATTTCTAACATATAATCCAGACATTTTCGGGTTTTCAAGGAAGTGGATATAATTTCATACCCTCTCTCCTCCCGATTTCTAAACGCGGCTTCGTGCTCTTTTTTTCATTTTGACACCCCCAACACGTCTCGTGGCCCATTTCTAACCTATAATCGAGACTTTTTCGGGTTTTTAAGGAAGTGGATATAATTTCATACCCTCCCTCCTCCTGATTTCTAAACGAGGCTTCGTGCTCGTTTTTTTATTTGGACACTACCAACACGTCTAGTGGCCTATTTATAACATATAAGAGACATTTTCGGGTTTTAAAGGAAGTGGATATAATTTCATACCCTCTCTCCTCCCGATTTCTAAACGAGGCTTCGTGCTCGTTTTTTCGTTTTGACACCACCAACAATTTCTGTGGTCCATTTTTAACCTATAATCCAGACTTTTTCGGGTTTTAAAGGAAGTGGATATAATTTCATACGCTCTCTCCTTCCGATTTCTAAACGAGGCTTCGTGCTCGTTTTTTCATTTTGACACCACCAACACGTCTCGTGGCCCATTTCTAACCTATAATCCAGATATTTTCGGGTTTTAAAGGAAGTGGATATAATTTCATACCCTCTCTCCTCCCGATTTCTAAACGAGGCTTCGTGCTCGTTTTTTCGTTTTGACACCACAAACAAGTCCTGTGGCCCATTTGTAACCTATAATCCAAACTTTTTCGGGTTTTAAAAGAAGTGGATATAATTTCATGCCCTCTCTCCTCCCGATTTCTAAACGAGGCTTCGTGCTCCTTTTTTCGTTTTAACACCACCAAACACGTCCCGTGGCCCTTTTCAAACCTATAATCGAGAATTTTTCGGGTTTTAAAGGATGTGTATATAATTTCATACCCTCTCTCCTGCCGATTTCTAAACGAGGCTTCGTGCTCGTTTTTTCGTTTTGACACCACAAACAAGTCCCGTGGCCCATTTCTAACATATAATCCAGACATTTTCGGGTTTTCAAGGAAGTGGATATAATTTCATACCCTCTCTCCTCCCGATTTCTAAACGCGGCTTCGTGCTCTTTTTTTCATTTTGACACCCCCAACACGTCTCGTGGCCCATTTCTAACCTATAATCGAGACTTTTTCGGGTTTTTAAGGAAGTGGATATAATTTCATACCCTCCCTCCTCCTGATTTCTAAACGAGGCTTCGTGCTCGTTTTTTTATTTGGACACTACCAACACGTCTAGTGGCCTATTTATAACATATAAGAGACATTTTCGGGTTTTAAAGGAAGTGGATATAATTTCATACCCTCTCTCCTCCCGATTTCTAAACGAGGCTTCGTGCTCGTTTTTTCGTTTTGACACCACCAACAATTTCTGTGGTCCATTTTTAACCTATAATCCAGACTTTTTCGGGTTTTAAAGGAAGTGGATATAATTTCATACGCTCTCTCCTTCCGATTTCTAAACGAGGCTTCGTGCTCGTTTTTTCATTTTGACACCACCAACACGTCTCGTGGCCCATTTCTAACCTATAATCCAGATATTTTCGGGTTTTAAAGGAAGTGGATATAATTTCATACCCTCTCTCCTCCCGATTTCTAAACGAGGCTTCGTGCTCGTTTTTTCGTTTTGACACCACAAACAAGTCCTGTGGCCCATTTGTAACCTATAATCCAAACTTTTTCGGGTTTTAAAAGAAGTGGATATAATTTCATGCCCTCTCTCCTCCCGATTTCTAAACGAGGCTTCGTGCTCCTTTTTTCGTTTTAACATCACCAAACACGTCCCGTGGCCCTTTTCAAACCTATAATCGAGAATTTTTCGGGTTTTAAAGGATGTGTATATAATTTCATACCCTCTCTCCTGCCGATTTCTAAACGAGGCTTCGTGCTCGTTTTTTCGTTTTGACACCACAAACAAGTCCCGTGGCCCATTTGTAACCTATAATCCAAACTTTTTTGTTTTTTAAAGGAAGTGGATATAATTTCATACCCTCTCTCCTCCCGATTTCTAAACGATGCTTCGTGCTCCTTTTTTCGTTTTGACACCACCAACAAGACCCGTGGCCCATTTCTAACCTATAATCCAGACATTTTCGGGTTTTAAAGGAAGTGAATATAATTTCATACCCTCTCTCCTCCCGATTTCTAAACGCGGCATTGTGCTCATTTTTTCGTTTTGACACCATCAATAAGTCCCGTAGCACATTTCTAACCTATAATCGAGACTTTTTCGGGTTTTAAAGGAAGTGGATATAATTTCATACCCTCTCTCCTCCTGATTTCTAAACGAGGCTTCGTGCTCGTTTTTTCATTTGGACACTACCAACACGTCTAGTGGCCCATTTCTAACATATAATAGAGACATTTTCGATTTTTAAAGGAAGTGGATATAATTTCAAACCCTCTCTCATCCCGATTTCTAAACGAGGCTTCGTGCTCATTTTTTCGTTTTGACACCACAAACAAGTCCCGTGGCCCATTTGTAACCTATAATCCAAACTTTTTCGGGTTTTAAAGGAAGTGGATATAATTTCATACACTCTATCCTCCCGATTTCTAAACGAGGATTCGTGCGCCTTTTTTCGTTTTGACACCACCAACAAGTCTAGTGGCCCATTTCTAACCTATAATCTAGACATTTTCGGGTTTTAAAGGAAGTGGATATAATTTCATACCCTCTCTCCTCCCGATTTTTAAACGAGGCTTCGTGCTCGTTTTTTCGTTTTCAAACCACAAACAAGTCCCGTTGCCCATTTGTAACCTATAATCCAAGCTTTTTCGGGTTTTAAAGGAAGTGGATATAATTTCATACCCTCTCTCCTCTCGATTTCTAAACGAGGCTTCGCGCTCGTTTTTTCGTTTTGACACCACCAACACGTCTGGTGGCCCATTTCTAACATATAATAGAGACATTTTCGAGTTTTAAAGGAAGTGGATATAATTTCAAACCCTCTCTCCTCCCGATTTCTAAACGAGGCTTCGTGCTCATTTTTTCGTTTTGACACTACAAACAAGTGCCGTGGCCCATTTCTAACATATAATCCAGACATTTTCGGGTTTTCAAGGAAGTGGATATAATTTCATACCCTCTCTCCTCCCGATTTCTAAACGCGGCTTCGTGCTCTTTTTTTCATTTTGACACCCCCAACACGTCTCGTGGCCCATTTCTAACCTATAATCGAGACTTTTTCGGGTTTTTAAGGAAGTGGATATAATTTCATACCCTCCCTCCTCCTGATTTCTAAACGAGGCTTCGTGCTCGTTTTTTTATTTGGACACTACCAACACGTCTAGTGGCCTATTTATAACATATAAGAGACATTTTCGGGTTTTAAAGGAAGTGGATATAATTTCATACCCTCTCTCCTCCCGATTTCTAAACGAGGCTTCGTGCTCGTTTTTTCGTTTTGACACCACCAACAATTTCTGTGGTCCATTTTTAACCTATAATCCAGACTTTTCGGGTTTTAAAGGAAGTGGATATAATTTCATACGCTCTCTCCTTCCGATTTCTAAACGAGGCTTCGTGCTCGTTTTTTCATTTTGACACCACCAACACGTCTCGTGGCCCATTTCTAACCTATAATCCAGATATTTTCGGGTTTTAAAGGAAGTGGATATAATTTCATACCCTCTCTCCTCCCGATTTCTAAACGAGGCTTCGTGCTCGTTTTTTCGTTTTGACACCACAAACAAGTCCTGTGGCCCATTTGTAACCTATAATCCAAACTTTTTCGGGTTTTAAAAGAAGTGGATATAATTTCATGCCCTCTCTCCTCCCGATTTCTAAACGAGGCTTCGTGCTCCTTTTTTCGTTTTAACACCACCAAACACGTCCCGTGGCCCTTTTCAAACCTATAATCGAGAATTTTTCGGGTTTTAAAGGATGTGTATATAATTTCATACCCTCTCTCCTGCCGATTTCTAAACGAGGCTTCGTGCTCGTTTTTTCGTTTTGACACCACAAACAAGTCCCGTGGCCCATTTGTAACCTATAATCCAAACTTTTTTGTTTTTTAAAGGAAGTGGATATAATTTCATACCCTCTCTCCTCCCGATTTCTAAACGATGCTTCGTGCTCCTTTTTTCGTTTTGACACCACCAACAAGACCCGTGGCCCATTTCTAACCTATAATCCAGACATTTTCGGGTTTTAAAGGAAGTGAATATAATTTCATACCCTCTCTCCTCCCGATTTCTAAACGCGGCATTGTGCTCATTTTTTCGTTTTGACACCATCAATAAGTCCCGTAGCACATTTCTAACCTATAATCGAGACTTTTTCGGGTTTTAAAGGAAGTGGATATAATTTCATACCCTCTCTCCTCCTGATTTCTAAACGAGGCTTCGTGCTCGTTTTTTCATTTGGACACTACCAACACGTCTAGTGGCCCATTTCTAACATATAATAGAGACATTTTCGATTTTTAAAGGAAGTGGATATAATTTCAAACCCTCTCTCCTCCCGATTTCTAAACGAGGCTTCGTGCTCATTTTTTCGTTTTGACACCACAAACAAGTCCCGTGGCCCATTTGTAACCTATAATCCAAACTTTTTCGGGTTTTAAAGGAAGTGGATATAATTTCATACACTCTATCCTCCCGATTTCTAAACGAGGATTCGTGCGCCTTTTTTCGTTTTGACACCACCAACAAGTCTAGTGGCCCATTTCTAACCTATAATCTAGACATTTTCGGGTTTTAAAGGAAGTGGATATAATTTCATACCCTCTCTCCTCCCGATTTTTCAACGAGGCTTCGTGCTCGTTTTTTCGTTTTCAAACCACAAACAAGTCCCGTTGCCCATTTGTAACCTATAATCCAAGCTTTTTCGGGTTTTAAAGGAAGTGGATATAATTTCATACCCTCTCTCCTCTCGATTTCTAAACGAGGCTTCGCGCTCGTTTTTTCGTTTTGACACCACCAACACGTCTGGTGGCCCATTTCTAACATATAATAGAGACATTTTCGAGTTTTAAAGGAAGTGGATATAATTTCAAACCCTCTCTCCTCCCGATTTCTAAACGAGGCTTCGTGCTCATTTTTTCGTTTTGACACTACAAACAAGTCCCGTGGCCCATTTCTAACATATAATCCAGACATTTTCGGGTTTTCAAGGAAGTGGATATAATTTCATACCCTCTCTCCTCCCGATTTCTAAACGCGGCTTCGTGCTCTTTTTTTCATTTTGACACCCCCAACACGTCTCGTGGCCCATTTCTAACCTATAATCGAGACTTTTTCGGGTTTTTAAGGAAGTGGATATAATTTCATACCCTCCCTCCTCCTGATTTCTAAACGAGGCTTCGTGCTCGTTTTTTTATTTGGACACTACCAACACGTCTAGTGGCCTATTTATAACATATAAGAGACATTTTCGGGTTTTAAAGGAAGTGGATATAATTTCATACCCTCTCTCCTCCCGATTTCTAAACGAGGCTTCGTGCTCGTTTTTTCGTTTTGACACCAACAACAATTTCTGTGGTCCATTTTTAACCTATAATCCAGACTTTTTCGGGTTTTAAAGGAAGTGGATATAATTTCATACGCTCTCTCCTTCCGATTTCTAAACGAGGCTTCGTGCTCGTTTTTTCATTTTGACACCACCAACACGTCTCGTGGCCCATTTCTAACCTATAATCCAGATATTTTCGGGTTTTAAAGGATGTGGATATAATTTCATACCCTCTCTCCTCCCGATTTCTAAACGAGGCTTCGTGCTCGTTTTTTCGTTTTGACACCACAAACAAGTCCTGTGGCCCATTTGTAACCTATAATCCAAACTTTTTCGGGTTTTAAAAGAAGTGGATATAATTTCATGCCCTCTCTCCTCCCGATTTCTAAACGAGGCTTCGTGCTCCTTTTTTCGTTTTAACACCACCAAACACGTCCCGTGGCCCTTTTTAAACCTATAATCGAGAATTTTTCGGGTTTCAAAGGATGTGTATATAATTTCATACCCTCTCTCCTGCCGATTTCTAAACGAGGCTTCGTGCTCGTTTTTTCGTTTTGACACCACAAACAAGTCCCGTGGCCCATTTGTAACCTATAATCCAAACTTTTTTGTTTTTTAAAGGAAGTGGATATAATTTCATACCCTCTCTCCTCCCGATTTCTAAACGATGCTTCGTGCTCCTTTTTTCGTTTTGACACCACCAACAAGACCCGTGGCCCATTTCTAACCTATAATCCAGACATTTTCGGGTTTTAAAGGAAGTGAATATAATTTCATACCCTCTCTCCTCCCGATTTCTAAACGCGGCATTGTGCTCATTTTTTCGTTTTGACACCATCAATAAGTCCCGTAGCACATTTCTAACCTATAATCGAGACATTTTCGGGTTTTAAAGGAAGTGGATATAATTTCATACCCTCTCTCCTTCCGATTTCTAAACGCGGCATTGTGCTCGTTTTTTCGTTTTGACACCACCAATAAGTCCCGTAGCACATTTCTAACCTATAATCGAGACTTTTTCGGGTTTTAAAGGAAGTGGATATAATTTCATACCCTCTCTCCTCCTGATTTCTAAACGAGGCTTCGTGCTCGTTTTTTCATTTGGACACTACCAACACGTCTAGTGGCCTATTTCTAACATATAATAGAGACTGTTTTGAGTTTTAAAGGAAGTGGATATAATTTCAAACCCTCTCTCCTCCCGATTTCTAAACGAGGCTTCGTGCTCGTTTTTTCGTTTTGACACAACAAACAAGTCTCGTGGCCCATTTGTAACCTATAATCCAAACTTTTTCGGGTTTTAAAGGAAGTGGATATAATTTCATACACTCTCTCCTCCCGATTTCTAAACGAGGCTTCGTGCTCCTTTTTTCATTTTGACACCACCAACAAGTCCCGTGGCCCATTTCTAACCTATAATCCAGACATTTTCGGGTTTTCAAGGAAGTGGATATAATTTCATACCTTCTCTCCTCCCGATTTCTAAACGCGGCATTGTGCTCGTTTTTTCGTTTTGACACCACTAATAAGTCCTGTGGCACATTTTTAACCTATAATCGAGACTTTTTCGCGTTTTAAAGGAAGTGGATATAATTTCATACCCTCTCTCCTCCCGATTTCTAAACGCGGCTTCATGCTCGTTTTTTCGTTTTGACACCACCAACACGTCCCGTGGCCCATTTGTAACTTATAATCCAAACTTTTTCGGGTTGTAAAGGAAGTTGATATAATTTCATACCCTCTCTCCTCCCGATTTCTAAAGGAGGCATCGTGCTCGTTTTCTCGTTTTGACACCACCAAACTCGTCCCGTGGCCCTTTTCAAACCTATAATCGAGAATTTTTCGGATTTTAAAGGATGTGTATATAATTTCATACCCTCTCTCCTCCCGATTTCTAAACGAGGCTTCGTGCTCGTTTTTTCGTTTTGACACCACAAACAAGTCCCGTGGCCCATTTGTAACCTATAATCCAAACTTTTTCGTGTTTTAAAGGAAGTGGATATAATTTCATACCCTCTCTCCTCCCGATTTCTAAACGATGCTTCTTGCTCCTTTTTTCGTTTTGACACCACTAACAAGACCCGTGGCCCATTTCTAACCTATAATCCAGACATTTTCGGGTTTTAAAGGAAGTGGATATAATTTCATACCCTCTCTCCTCCCGATTTCTAAACGCGGCATTGTGCTCATTTTTTCGTTTTGACACCACCAATAAGTCCCGTAGCACATTTCTAACCTATAATCGAGACATTTTCGGGTTTTAAAGGAAGTGGATATAATTGCATACCCTCTCTCCTCCCGATTTCTAAACGTGACATTGTGCTCGTTTTTTCGTTTTGACACCACCAATAAGTCCCGTAGCACATTTCTAACCTATAATCGAGACTTTTTCGGGTTTTAAAGGAAGTGGATATAATTTCATACCCTCTCTCCTCCTGATTTCTAAACGAGGCTTCGTGCTCGTTTTTTCATTTGGACACTACCAACACGTCTAGTGGCCTATTTCTAACATATAATAGAGACTTTTTTGAGTTTTAAAGGAAGTGGATATAATTTCAAACCCTCTCTCCTCCCGATTTCTAAACGAGGCTTCGTGCTCGTTTTTTCGTTTTGACACCACAAACAAGTCTCGTGGCCCATTTGTAACCTATAATCCAATCTTTTTCGGGTTTTAAAGGAAGTGGATATAATTTCATACACTCTCTCCTCCCGATTTCTAAACGAGGCTTCGTGCTCCTTTTTTCATTTTGACACCACCAACAAGTCCCGTGGCCCATTTCTAACCTATAATCCAGACATTTTCGGGTTTTCAAGGAAGTGGATATAATTTCATACCCTCTCTCCTCCCGATTTCTAAACGCGGAATTGTGCTCGTTTTTTCGTTTTGACACCACTAATAATTCCTGTGGCACATTTCTAACCTATAATCGAGACTTTTTCGGGTTTTAAAGGAAGTGGATATAATTTCATACCCTCTCTCCTCCCGATTTTTAAACGCGGCTTCGTGCTCTTTTTTTCATTTTGACACCCCCAACACGTCTCGTGACCCATTTCTAACGTATAATCGAGACTTTTTCGGGTTTTAAAGGAAGTGGATATAATTTCATACCCTCTTTCCTCCCGATTTCTAAACGAGGCTTCGTGCTCGTTTTCTCGTTTTGACACCACCAACAATTCGCGTGGCTCATTTCTAACCTATAATCCAGACTTTTTCGGGTTTTAAAGGAAGTGGATATAATTTCATACCCTCTCGCCTCCCGATTTCTAAACGAGGCTTCGTGCTCGTTTTTTCATTTGGACACTACCAACACGTCTAGTGGCCCATTTCTAACATATAATAGAGACATTTTCGGGTTTTAAAGGAAGTGGATATAATTTCATACCCTCTCTCCTCCCGATTTCAAAACGAGGCTTCGTGCTCGTTTTTTCGTTTTGACACCACAAACAAGTCCCGTGGCCCATTTGTAACCTATAATCCAAACTTTTTCGGGTTTTAAAAGATGTGGATATAATTTCATGCCCTCTCTCCTCCCGATTTCTAAACGAGGCATCGTGCTCCTTTTTTCGTTTTGACACCACCAACAAGTCCCGTGGCCCATTTCTAACCTATAATCCGGACTATTTCACGTTTGAATGGAAGTTGATATAATTTCATACCCTCTCTCCTCCCGATTTCTAAACGAGGCATCGTGCCCGTTTTTTCGCTTTGACACCACCAACACGTCCCGTGGCCCTTTTCTAACCTATAATCGAGAATTTTTCGGGTTTTAAAGGATGTGTATATAATTTCATACCCTCTCTCCTCCCGATTTCTAAACTAGGCTTCGTGCTCGTTTTTTCGTTTTGAGACCACAAACAAGTCCCGTGGCCCTTTTGTAACCTATAATCCAAACTTTTTCGGGTTTTAAAGGAAGTGGATATAATTTCATACCTTCTCTCCTCCCGATTTCTAAACCAGGCTTCGTGCTCCTTTTTTCGTTTTGACACCACCAACAAGTCCGGTGGCCCATTTCTAACCTATAATCTAGAGTTTTTCGGGTTTTAAAGGAAGTTGATATAGTTTCATACCCTCTCTCCTCCCGATTTCTAAACGAGGCTTCGTGCTCGTTTTTTCATTTTGAGACCACCAACAAGTCCCGTGGCCCATTTCTAACCTATAATCGAGACTTTTTCGGGTTTTAAAGGAAGTGGATATAATTTCATACCCTCTCTCCTCCTGATTTCTAAATGAGGCTTCGTGCTCCTTTTTTCGTTTTGACACCACCAAGACGTCTCGTGGCCAATCTCTAACCTATAATCGAAACTTTTTCGGGTTTTAAAGGAAGTGGATATAATTTCATGCCCTCTCTCCTCCCGATTTCTAAACGAGGCTTCGTGCTCCTTTTTTCGTTTTGACACCACCAACAAGTCTCGTGGCCCGTTTCTAACCTATAATCCGGACTTTTTCAGGTTTTAATGGAAGTGGATAAAATTTCATACCCTCTCTCCCCCCGATTTCTAAACGAGGCATCGTGCTCGTTTTTTCGTTTTGACACCACCAACACGTCCCGTGGCCCATTTCTAACCAATAATCGAGAATTTTTCGGGTTTTAAAAGATGTGTATATAATTTCATACCCTCTCTCCTCCCGATTTCTAAACGAGGCTTCGTGCTCGTTTTTTCGTTTTGACACCACAAACAAGTCCCGTGGCCGATTTGTAACCTATAATCCAAACTTTTTCGGGTTTTAAAGGAAGTGGATATAATTTCATACCCTCTCTCCTCCCGATTTCTGAACCAGGCTTCGTGCTCCTTTTTTCGTTTTGACACCACCAACAAGTCCGTGGACCCATTTCTCACCTATAATCCAGAGTTTTTCGGGTTTTAAAGGAAGTTGATATAATTTCATACCCTCTCTCCTCCCGATTTCTAAACGCGGCTTCGTGCTCGTTTTTTCGTTTTGACACCACCAACACGTCTTGTGGCCCATTTCTAACCTATAATGGAGAATTTTTCGGGTTTTAAAGGAAGTGGATATAATTTCATACCCTCTCTCCTCCCGATTTCTAAACGAGGCTTCGTGCTCGTTTTTTCGTTTTGACACCACCAACAAGTCCCGTGGCCCATTTCTAACCTATAATCCAGACATTTTCGGGTTTTAAAGGAAGTGGATATAATTTCATACCCTCTCTCCTCCCGATTTCTAAACGAGGCTTCGTGCTCGTTTTTTCGTTTTGACACCACAAACAAGTCCCGTGGCCCATTTATAACCTATAATCCAGACTTTATCGGGTTTTAAAGGAAGTGGATATAATTTCATACCCTCTCTCCTCCCGATTTCTAAACGCGACTTCATGCTCTTTTTTTCATTTTGACACCACCAACGATTCCCGTGGCCCTTTTCTAACCTATAATTAAGACTTTTTCGGGTTTTAAAGTAAGTGGATATAATTTCATACCCTCTCTCCTCCCGATTTCTAAACGAGGCTTCGCGCTCGTTTTTTCGTTTTGACACCACCAACACGTCTCGTGGCCCATTTCTAACCTATAATGGAGAATTTTTCGGGTTTTAAAGGAAGTGGATATAATTTCATACCCTCTCTCCTCCCGATTTCTAAACGAGGTTTCGTGCTCGTTTTTTCGTTTTGACACCACCAACAAGTCCCGTGGCCCATTTCTAACCTATAATCCAGACTTTATCGGGTTTTAAAGGAAGTGAGTATAATTTCATACCCTCTCTCATCCCGATTTCTAAACGCGGCTTCGTGCTCTTTTTTTCATTTTGACACCCCCAATACGTCTCGTGGCCCATTTCTAACCTATAATCGAGACTTTTTCGGGTTTTAAAGGAAGTGGATATAATTTCATACCCTCTCTCCTCCTGATTTCTAAACGAGGCTTCGTGCTCGTTTTTTCATTTGGACACTACCCACACGTCTACTGGCCCATTTCTAACATATAATAGAGACATTTTCGAGTTTTAAAGGAAGTGGATATAATTTCAAACCCTCTCTCCTCCCGATTTCTAAACGAGGCTTCGTGCTCGTTTTTTCGTTTTGACACCACAAACAAGTCCCGTGGCCCATTTGTAACCTATAATCCAAACTTTTTCGGGTTTTAAAGGAAGTGGATATAATTTCATACACTCTGTCCTCCCGATTTCTAAACGAGGCTTCGTGCTCCTTTTTTCGTTCTGACACCACCAACAAGTCCCGTGGCCCATTTCTAATATATAATCCAGACATTTTCGGGTTTTCAAGGAAGTGGATATAATTTCATACCCTCTCTCTTCCCGATTTCTAAACGCGGCTTCGTGCTCTTTTTTTCATTTTGACACCCCCAACACGTCTCGTGGCCCATTTCTAACCTATAATCGAGACTTTTTCGGGTTTTTAAGGAAGTGGATAAAATTTCATACCCTCTCTCCTCCCGATTTCTAAACGAGGCTTCGTGCTCGTTTTTTCGCTTTCACTCCACCAACATGTCCCGTGGCCCATTTCTAACCTATAATCGAGACTTTTTCGGGTTTTAAAGGAAGTGGATATAATTTAATACCCTCTCTCCTCCCGATTTCTAAACGAGGCTTCGTGCTCGTTTTTTCGTTTTGACACCACCAACAATTTCCGTGGCCCATTTCTAACCTATAATCCAGACTTTTTCGGGTTTTAAAGGAAGTGGATATAATTTCATGCCCTCTCTCCTCCCGATTTCTAAACGAGGCTTCGTGCTCGTTTTTTCGTTTTGACACCAACGATAAGTCCCGTAGCCCATTTCTAACCTATAATCGAGACTTTTTCAGATTTTAAAAGAAGTGGATATAATTTCATACCCTCTCTCCTCCTGATTTCTAAACGAGGCTTCGTGCTCGTTTTTTCATTTGGACACTACCAACACGTCTAGTGGCCCATTTCTAACATATAATAGAGACATTTTCTGGTTTTAAAGGAAGTGTATATAATTTCATATTCTCTCTCCTCCCGATTTCTAAACGAGGCTTCGTGCTCGTTTTTTCGTTTTGACACCAGAAACAAGTCCCGTGGCCCATTTGTAACCTATAATCCAATCTTTTTAGGGTTTTAAAGGAAGTGGATATAATTTCATGCCCTCTCTCCTCCCGATTTCTAAACGAGGCTTCGTGCTCCTTTTTTCATTTTGACACCCACAACACGTCTCGTGGCCCATTTCTAACCAATAATCGAGACTTTTTCGGGTTTTTAAGGAAGTGGATATAATTTCATACCCTCTCTCCTCCTGATTTCTAAACGAGGCTTCGTGCTCGTTTTTTCATTTGGACACAACCAACACGTCTAGTGGCCCATTTCTAACATATAATAGAGACATTTTCGGGTTTTAAAGGAAGTGGATATAATTTCATACCCTCTCTCCTCCCGATTTCTAAACGAGGCTTCGTGCTCGTTTTTTCGTTTTGTCACCACAAACAAGTCCCGTGGCCCATTTGTAACCTATAATCCAAACTTTTTCGGGTTTTAAAGGAAGTGGATATAATGTCATACCCTCTCTCCTCCTGATTTCTAAACGAGGCTTCGTGCTCCTTTTTTTGTTTTGATACCACCAACAAGTCCCGTGGCCCATTTCTAACCTATAATCCAGACATTTTCGGGTTTTAAAGGAAGTGGATATACTTTCATACCCTCTCTCCTCCCGATTTCTAAACGAGGCTTTGTGCTCGTTTTTTCGTTTTCACACCACAAACAAGTCCCGTTGCCCATTTGTAACCTATAATCGAGACTTTTTCGGGTTTTTAAGGAAGTGGATATAATTTCAAACCCTCTCTCCTCCTGATTTCTAAACGAGGCTTCGTGCTCGTTTTTTCATTTGGACACTACCAACACGTCTAGTGGCCCATTTCTAACATATAATAGAGACATTTTCGGGTTTTAAAGGAAGTGGATATAATTTCATATTCTCTCTCCTCCCGATTTCTAAACAAGGCTTCGTGCTCGTTTTTTCGTTTTGACACCAGAAACAAGTCCCGTGGCCCATTTGTAACCTATAATCCAATCTTTTTCGGGTTTTAAAGGAAGTGGATATAATTTCATGCCCTCTCTCCTCCCGATATCTAAACGAGGCTTCGTGCTCCTTTTTTCATTTTGACACCCCCAACACGTCTAGTGGCCCATTTCTAACCTATAATCGAGACTTTTTCGGGTTTTTAAGGAAGTGGATATAATTTCATACCCTCTCTCCTCCGGATTTCTAAACGAGGCTTCGTGCTCGTTTTTTCATTTGGACACTACCAACACGTCTAGTGGCCAATTTCTAACATATAATAAAGACATTTTCGGGTTTTAAAGGAAGTGGATATAATTTCATACCCTCTCTCCTCCCGATTTCTAAACGAGGCTTCGTGCTCGTTTTTTCGTTTTGTCACCACAAACAAGTCCCGTGGCCCATTTGTAACCTATAATCCAAACTTTTTCGGGTTTTAAAGGAAGTGGATATAATTTCATACCCTCTCTCCTCCCGATTTCTAAATGAGGCTTCGTGCTCCTTTTTTCGTTTTGACACCACCAACAAGTCCCGTGGCCCATTTCTAACCTATAATCCAGACATTTTCGGGTTTTAAAGGAAGTGGATATAATTTCATACCCTCTCTCCTCCCGATTTCTAAACGAGGCTTCGTGCTCGTTTTTTCATTTTCACACCACAAACAAGTCCCGTTGCCCATTTGTAACCTATAATCGAGACTTTTTCGGGTTTTTAAGGAAGTGGATATAATTTCAAACCCTCTCTCCTCCTGATTTCTAAACGAGGCTTCGTGCTCGTTTTTTCATTTGGACACTACCAACACGTCTATTGGCCCATTTCTAACATATAATAGAGACATTTTCGGGTTTTAAAGGAAGTGGATATAATTTCATTTTCTCTCCCCTCCCGATTTCTAAATGAGGCTTCGTGCTCGTTTTTTCGTTTTGACACCAGAAACAAATCCCGTGGCCCATTTGTAACCTATAATCCAATCTTTTTCGGGTTTTAAAGGAAGTGGATATAATTTCATACCCTCTCTCCTCCCGATTTCTAAACGAGACTTCGTGCTCGTTTTTTCGTTTTGTCACCACAAACAAGTCCCGTGGCCCATTTGTAACCTATAATCCAAACTTTTTCGGGTTTTAAAGGAAGTGGATATAATGTCATACCCTCTCTCCTCCTGATTTCTAAACGAGGCTTCGTGCTCTTTTTTTCGTTTTGATACCACCAACAAGTCCCGTGGCCCATTTCTAACCTATAATCCAGACATTTTCGGGTTTTAAAGGAAGTGGATATAATTTCATACCCTCTCTCCTCCCGATTTCTAAACGAGGCTTCGTGCTCGTTTTTTCGTTTTGACACCACAAACAAGTCCCGTGGCCGATTTGTAACCTATAATCCAAACTTTTTCGGGTTTTAAAGGAAGTGGATATAATTTCATACCCTCTCTCCTCCCGATTTCTGAACCAGGCTTCGTGCTCCTTTTTTCGTTTTGACACCACCAACAAGTCCGTGGACCCATTTCTAACCTATAATCCAGAGTTTTTCGGGTTTTAAAGGAAGTTGATATAATTTCATACCCTCTCTCCTCCCGATTTCTAAACGCGGCTTCGTGCTCGTTTTTTCGTTTTGACACCACCAACACGTCTTGTGGCCCATTTCTAACCTATAATGGAGAATTTTTCGGGTTTTAAAGGAAGTGGATATAATTTCATACCCTCTCGCCTCCCGATTTCTAAACGAGGCTTCGTGCTCGTTTTTTCATTTGGACACTACCAACACGTCTAGTGGCCCATTTCTAACATATAATAGAGACATTTTCGGGTTTTAAAGGAAGTGGATATAATTTCATACCCTCTCTCCTCCCGATTTCAAAACGAGGCTTCGTGCTCGTTTTTTCGTTTTGACACCACAAACAAGTCCCGTGGCCCATTTGTAACCTATAATCCAAACTTTTTCGGGTTTTAAAAGATGTGGATATAATTTCATGCCCTCTCTCCTCCCGATTTCTAAACGAGGCATCGTGCTCCTTTTTTCGTTTTGACACCACCAACAAGTCCCGTGGCCCATTTCTAACCTATAATCCGGACTATTTCACGTTTGAATGGAAGTTGATATAATTTCATACCCTCTCTCCTCCCGATTTCTAAACGAGGCATCGTGCCCGTTTTTTCGCTTTGACACCACCAACACGTCCCGTGGCCCTTTTCTAACCTATAATCGAGAATTTTTCGGGTTTTAAAGGATGTGTATATAATTTCATACCCTCTCTCCTCCCGATTTCTAAACTAGGCTTCGTGCTCGTTTTTTCGTTTTGAGACCACAAACAAGTCCCGTGGCCCTTTTGTAACCTATAATCCAAACTTTTTCGGGTTTTAAAGGAAGTGGATATAATTTCATACCTTCTCTCCTCCCGATTTCTAAACCAGGCTTCGTGCTCCTTTTTTCGTTTTGACACCACCAACAAGTCCGGTGGCCCATTTCTAACCTATAATCTAGAGTTTTTCGGGTTTTAAAGGAAGTTGATATAGTTTCATACCCTCTCTCCTCCCGATTTCTAAACGAGGCTTCGTGCTCGTTTTTTCATTTTGAGACCACCAACAAGTCCCGTGGCCCATTTCTAACCTATAATCGAGACTTTTTCGGGTTTTAAAGGAAGTGGATATAATTTCATACCCTCTCTCCTCCTGATTTCTAAATGAGGCTTCGTGCTCCTTTTTTCGTTTTGACACCACCAAGACGTCTCGTGGCCAATCTCTAACCTATAATCGAAACTTTTTCGGGTTTTAAAGGAAGTGGATATAATTTCATGCCCTCTCTCCTCCCGATTTCTAAACGAGGCTTCGTGCTCCTTTTTTCGTTTTGACACCACCAACAAGTCTCGTGGCCCGTTTCTAACCTATAATCCGGACTTTTTCAGGTTTTAATGGAAGTGGATAAAATTTCATACCCTCTCTCCCCCCGATTTCTAAACGAGGCATCGTGCTCGTTTTTTCGTTTTGACACCACCAACACGTCCCGTGGCCCATTTCTAACCAATAATCGAGAATTTTTCGGGTTTTAAAAGATGTGTATATAATTTCATACCCTCTCTCCTCCCGATTTCTAAACGAGGCTTCGTGCTCGTTTTTTCGTTTTGACACCACAAACAAGTCCCGTGGCCGATTTGTAACCTATAATCCAAACTTTTTCGGGTTTTAAAGGAAGTGGATATAATTTCATACCCTCTCTCCTCCCGATTTCTGAACCAGGCTTCGTGCTCCTTTTTTCGTTTTGACACCACCAACAAGTCCGTGGACCCATTTCTCACCTATAATCCAGAGTTTTTCGGGTTTTAAAGGAAGTTGATATAATTTCATACCCTCTCTCCTCCCGATTTCTAAACGCGGCTTCGTGCTCGTTTTTTCGTTTTGACACCACCAACACGTCTTGTGGCCCATTTCTAACCTATAATGGAGAATTTTTCGGGTTTTAAAGGAAGTGGATATAATTTCATACCCTCTCTCCTCCCGATTTCTAAACGAGGCTTCGTGCTCGTTTTTTCGTTTTGACACCACCAACAAGTCCCGTGGCCCATTTCTAACCTATAATCCAGACATTTTCGGGTTTTAAAGGAAGTGGATATAATTTCATACCCTCTCTCCTCCCGATTTCTAAACGAGGCTTCGTGCTCGTTTTTTCGTTTTGACACCACAAACAAGTCCCGTGGCCCATTTATAACCTATAATCCAGACTTTATCGGGTTTTAAAGGAAGTGGATATAATTTCATACCCTCTCTCCTCCCGATTTCTAAACGCGACTTCATGCTCTTTTTTTCATTTTGACACCACCAACGATTCCCGTGGCCCTTTTCTAACCTATAATTAAGACTTTTTCGGGTTTTAAAGTAAGTGGATATAATTTCATACCCTCTCTCCTCCCGATTTCTAAACGAGGCTTCGCGCTCGTTTTTTCGTTTTGACACCACCAACACGTCTCGTGGCCCATTTCTAACCTATAATGGAGAATTTTTCGGGTTTTAAAGGAAGTGGATATAATTTCATACCCTCTCTCCTCCCGATTTCTAAACGAGGTTTCGTGCTCGTTTTTTCGTTTTGACACCACCAACAAGTCCCGTGGCCCATTTCTAACCTATAATCCAGACTTTATCGGGTTTTAAAGGAAGTGAGTATAATTTCATACCCTCTCTCATCCCGATTTCTAAACGCGGCTTCGTGCTCTTTTTTTCATTTTGACACCCCCAATACGTCTCGTGGCCCATTTCTAACCTATAATCGAGACTTTTTCAGGTTTTAAAGGAAGTGGATATAATTTCATACCCTCTCTCCTCCTGATTTCTAAACGAGGCTTCGTGCTCGTTTTTTCATTTGGACACTACCCACACGTCTACTGGCCCATTTCTAACATATAATAGAGACATTTTCGAGTTTTAAAGGAAGTGGATATAATTTCAAACCCTCTCTCCTCCCGATTTCTAAACGAGGCTTCGTGCTCGTTTTTTCGTTTTGACACCACAAACAAGTCCCGTGGCCCATTTGTAACCTATAATCCAAACTTTTTCAGGTTTTAAAGGAAGTGGATATAATTTCATACACTCTGTCCTCCCGATTTCTAAACGAGGCTTCGTGCTCCTTTTTTAGTTCTGACACCACCAACAAGTCCCGTGGCCCATTTCTAATATATAATCCAGACATTTTCGGGTTTTCAAGGAAGTGGATATAATTTCATACCCTCTCTCTTCCCGATTTCTAAACGCGGCTTCGTGCTCTTTTTTTCATTTTGACACCCCCAACACGTCTCGTGGCCCATTTCTAACCTATAATCGAGACTTTTTCGGGTTTTTAAGGAAGTGGATAAAATTTCATACCCTCTCTCCTCCAGATTTCTAAACGAGGCTTCGTGCTCGTTTTTTCTCTTTCACTCCACCAACATGTCCCGTGGCCCATTTCTAACCTATAATCGAGACTTTTTCGGGTTTTAAAGGAAGTGGATATAATTTAATACCCTCTCTCCTCCCGATTTCTAAACGAGGCTTCGTGCTCGTTTTTTCGTTTTGACACCACCAACAATTTCCGTGGCCCATTTCTAACCTATAATCCAGACTTTTTCGGGTTTTAAAGGAAGTGGATATAATTTCATGCCCTCTCTCCTCCCGATTTCTAAACGAGGCTTCGTGCTCGTTTTTTCGTTTTGACACCAACGATAAGTCCCGTAGCCCATTTCTAACCTATAATCGAGACTTTTTCAGATTTTAAAAGAAGTGGATATAATTTCATACCCTCTCTCCTCCTGATTTCTAAACGAGGCTTCGTGCTCGTTTTTTCATTTGGACACTACCAACACGTCTAGTGGCCCATTTCTAACATATAATAGAGACATTTTCTGGTTTTAAAGGAAGTGTATATAATTTCATATTCTCTCTCCTCCCGATTTCTAAACGAGGCTTCGTGCTCGTTTTTTCGTTTTGACACCAGAAACAAGTCCCGTGGCCCATTTGTAACCTATAATCCATTCTTTTTCGGGTTTTAAAGGAAGTGGATATAATTTCATGCCCTCTCTCCTCCCGATTTCTAAACGAGGCTTCGTGCTCCTTTTTTCATTTTGACACCCACAACACGTCTCGTGGCCCATTTCTAACCAATAATCGAGACTTTTTCGGGTTTTTAAGGAAGTGGATATAATTTCATACCCTCTCTCCTCCTGATTTCTAAACGAGGCTTCGTGCTCGTTTTTTCATTTGGACACAACCAACACGTCTAGTGGCCCATTTCTAACATATAATAGAGACATTTTCGGGTTTTAAAGGAAGTGGATATAATTTCATACCCTCTCTCCTCCCGATTTCTAAACGAGGCTTCGTGCTCGTTTTTTCGTTTTGTCACCACAAACAAGTCCCGTGGCCCATTTGTAACCTATAATCCAAACTTTTTCGGGTTTTAAAGGAAGTGGATATAATGTCATACCCTCTCTCCTCCTGATTTCTAAACGAGGCTTCGTGCTCCTTTTTTTGTTTTGATACCACCAACAAGTCCCGTGGCCCATTTCTAACCTATAATCCAGACATTTTCGGGTTTTAAAGGAAGTGGATATACTTTCATACCCTCTCTCCTCCCGATTTCTAAACGAGGCTTCGTGCTCGTTTTTTCGTTTTCACACCACAAACAAGTCCCGTTGCCCATTTGTAACCTATAATCCAATCTTTTTCGGGTTTTAAAGGAAGTGGATATAATTTCATGCCCTCTCTCCTCCCGATATCTAAACGAGGCTTCGTGCTCCTTTTTTCATTTTGACACCCCCAACACGTCTAGTGGCCCATTTCTAACCTATAATCGAGACTTTTTCGGGTTTTTAAGGAAGTGGATATAATTTCATACCCTCTCTCCTCCTTATTTCTAAACGAGGCTTCGTGCTCGTTTTTTCATTTGGACACTACCAACACGTCTAGTGGCCAATTTCTAACATATAATAAAGACATTTTCGGGTTTTAAAGGAAGTGGATATAATTTCATACCCTCTCTCCTCCCGATTTCTAAACGAGGCTTCGTGCTCGTTTTTTCGTTTTGTCACCACAAACAAGTCCCGTGGCCCATTTGTAACCTATAATCCAAACTTTTTCGGGTTTTAAAGGAAGTGGATATAATTTCATACCCTCTCTCCTCCCGATTTCTAAATGAGGCTTCGTGCTCCTTTTTTCGTTTTGACACCACCAACAAGTCCCGTGGCCCATTTCTAACCTATAATCCAGACATTTTCGGGTTTTAAAGGAAGTGGATATAATTTCATACCCTCTCTCCTCCCGATTTCTAAACGAGGCTTCGTGCTCGTTTTTTCATTTTCACACCACAAACAAGTCCCGTTGCCCATTTGTAACCTATAATCGAGACTTTTTCGGGTTTTTAAGGAAGTGGATATAATTTCAAACCCTCTCTCCTCCTGATTTCTAAACGAGGCTTCGTGCTCGTTTTTTCATTTGGACACTACCAACACGTCTAGTGGCCAATTTCTAACATATAATAGAGACATTTTCGGGTTTTAAAGGAAGTGGATATAATTTCATTTTCTCTCCCCTCCCGATTTCTAAATGAGGCTTCGTGCTCGTTTTTTCGTTTTGACACCAGAAACAAGTCCCGTGGCCCATTTGTAACCTATAATCCAATCTTTTTCGGGTTTTAAAGGAAGTGGATATAATTTCATACCCTCTCTCCTCCCGATTTCTAAACGAGACTTCGTGCTCGTTTTTTCGTTTTGTCACCACAAACAAGTCCCGTGGCCCATTTGTAACCTATAATCCAAACTTTTTCGGGTTTTAAAGGAAGTGGATATAATGTCATACCCTCTCTCCTCCTGATTTCTAAACGAGGCTTCGTGCTCCTTTTTTCGTTTTGATACCACCAACAAGTCCCGTGGCCCATTTCTAACCTATAATCCAGACATTTTCGGGTTTTAAAGGAAGTGGATATAATTTCATACCCTCTCTCCTCCCGATTTCTAAACGAGGCTTCGTGCTCGTTTTTTCGTTTTCACACCACAAACAAGTCCCGTTGCCCATTTGTAACCTATAATCGAGACATTTTCGGGTTTTTAAGGAAGTGGATATAATTTCAAACCCTCTCTCCTCCTGATTTCTAAAGGAGGCTTGGTGCTCGTTTTTTCATTTGGACACTACCAACACGTCTAGTGGCCCATTTCTAACATATAATAGAGACATTTTCGGGTTTTAAAGGAAGTGGATATAATTTCATATTCTCTCTCCTCCCAATTTCTAAACGAGGCTTCGTGCTCGTTTTTTCGTTTTGACACCAGAAACAAGTCCCGTGGCCCATTTGTAACCTGTAATCCAATCTTTTTCGGGTTTTAAAGGAAGTGGATATAATTTCATACCCTCTCTCCTCCCGATTTCTAAACGAGGCTTCGTGCTCCTTTTTTTGTTTTGACACCACCAACAAGTCCCGTGGCCCATTTCTAACCTATAATCCAGATATTTTCGGATTTTAAAGGAAGTGGATATAATTTCATACCCTCTCTCCTCCCGATTTCTAAACGAGGCTTCGTGCTCGTTTTTTCATTTTCACACCACAAACAAGTCCCGTTGCCCATTTGTAACCTATAATCGAGACTTTTTCGGGTTTTTAAGGAAGTGGATATAATTTCAAACCCTCTCTCCTCCTGATTTCTAAACGAGGCTTCGTGCTCGTTTTTTCATTTGGACACTACCAACACGTCTAGTGGCCAATTTCTAACATATAATAGAGACATTTTCGGGTTTTAAAGGAAGTGGATATAATTTCATTTTCTCTCCCCTCCCGATTTCTAAATGAGGCTTCGTGCTCGTTTTTTCGTTTTGACACCAGAAACAAGTCCCGTGGCCCATTTGTAACCTATAATCCAATCTTTTTCGGGTTTTAAAGGAAGTGGATATAATTTCATACCCTCTCTCCTCCCGATTTCTAAACGAGACTTCGTGCTCGTTTTTTCGTTTTGTCACCACAAACAAGTCCCGTGGCCCATTTGTAACCTATAATCCAAACTTTTTCGGGTTTTAAAGGAAGTGGATATAATGTCATACCCTCTCTCCTCCTGATTTCTAAACGAGGCTTCGTGCTCCTTTTTTCGTTTTGATACCACCAACAAGTCCCGTGGCCCATTTCTAACCTATAATCCAGACATTTTCGGGTTTTAAAGGAAGTGGATATAATTTCATACCCTCTCTCCTCCCGATTTCTAAACGAGGCTTCGTGCTCGTTTTTTCGTTTTCACACCACAAACAAGTCCCGTTGCCCATTTGTAACCTATAATCGAGACATTTTCGGGTTTTTAAGGAAGTGGATATAATTTCAAACCCTCTCTCCTCCTGATTTCTAAAGGAGGCTTGGTGCTCGTTTTTTCATTTGGACACTACCAACACGTCTAGTGGCCCATTTCTAACATATAATAGAGACATTTTCGGGTTTTAAAGGAAGTGGATATAATTTCATATTCTCTCTCCTCCCAATTTCTAAACGAGGCTTCGTGCTCGTTTTTTCGTTTTGACACCAGAAACAAGTCCCGTGGCCCATTTGTAACCTGTAATCCAATCTTTTTCGGGTTTTAAAGGAAGTGGATATAATTTCATGCCCTCTCTCCTCCCGATTTCTAAACGAGGCTTCGTGCTCCTTTTTTCATTTTGACACCCACAACACGTCTCGTGGCCCATTTCTAACCAATAATCGAGACTTTTTCGGGTTTTTAAGGAAGTGGATATAATTTCATACCCTCTCTCCTCCTGATTTCTAAACGAGGCTTCGTGCTCGTTTTTTCATTTGGACACTACCAACACGTCTAGTGGCCCATTTCTAACATATAATAGAGACATTTTCGGGTTTTAAAGGAAGTGGATATAATTTCATACCCTCTCTCCTCCCGATTTCTAAACGAGGCTTCGTGCTCGTTTTTTCGTTTTGTCACCACAAACAAGTCCCGTGGCCCATTTGTAACCTATAATCCAAACTTTTTCGGGTTTTAAAGGAAGTGGATATAATGTCATACCCTCTCTCCTCCTGATTTCTAAACGAGGCTTCGTGCTCCTTTTTTTGTTTTGATACCACCAACAAGTCCCGTGGCCCATTTCTAACCTATAATCCAGACATTTTCGGGTTTTAAAGGAAGTAGATATAATTTCATACCCTCTCTCCTCCCGATTTCTAAACGAGGCTTCGTGCTCGTTTTTTCGTTTTCACACCACAAACAAGTCCCGTTGCCCATTTATAACCTATAATCGAGACTTTTTCGGGTTTTTAAGGAAGTGGATATAATTTCAAACCCTCTCTCCTCCTGATTTCTAAACGAGGCTTCGTGCTCGTTTTTTCATTTGGACACTACCAACACGTCTAGTGGCCCATTTCTAACATATAATAGAGACATTTTCGGGTTTTAAAGGAAGTGGATATAATTTCATATTCTCTCTCCTCCCGATTTCTAAACGAGGCTTCGTGCTCGTTTTTTCGTTTTGACACCAGAAACAAGTCCCGTGGCCTATTTGTAACCTATAAACCAATCTTTTTCGGGTTTTAAAGGAAGTGGATATAATTTCATGCCCTCTCTCCTCCCGATATCTAAACGAGGCTTCGTGCTCCTTTTTTCATTTTGACACCCCCAACACGTCTAGTGGCCCATTTCTAACCTATAATCGAGACTTTTTCGGGTTTTTAAGGAAGTGGATATAATTTCATACCCTCTCTCCTCCTTATTTCTAAACGAGGCTTCGTGCTCGTTTTTTCATTTGGACACTACCAACACGTCTAGTGGCCAATTTCTAACATATAATAAAGACATTTTCGGGTTTTAAAGGAAGTGGATATAATTTCATACCCTCTCTCCTCCCGATTTCTAAACGAGGCTTCGTGCTCGTTTTTTCGTTTTGTCACCACAAACAAGTCCCGTGGCCCATTTGTAACCTATAATCCAAACTTTTTCGGGTTTTAAAGGAAGTGGATATAATGTCATACCCTCTCTCCTCCTGATTTCTAAACGAGGCTTCGTGCTCCTTTTTTTGTTTTGATACCACCAACAAGTCCCGTGGCCCATTTCTAACCTATAATCCAGACATTTTCGGGTTTTAAAGGAAGTGGATATAATTTCATACCCTCTCTCCTCCCGATTTCTAAACGAGGCTTCGTGCTCGTTTTTTCGTTTTCACACCACAAACAAGTCCCGTTGCCCATTTATAACCTATAATCGAGACTTTTTCGGGTTTTTAAGGAAGTGGATATAATTTCAAACCCTCTCTCCTCCTGATTTCTAAACGAGGCTTCGTGCTCGTTTTTTCATTTGGACACTACCAACACGTCTAGTGGCCCATTTCTAACATATAATAGAGACATTTTCGGGTTTTAAAGGAAGTGGATATAATTTCATATTCTCTCTCCTCCCGATTTCTAAACGAGGCTTCGTGCTCGTTTTTTCGTTTTGACACCAGAAACAAGTCCCGTGGCCTATTTGTAACCTATAAACCAATCTTTTCGGGTTTTAAAGGAAGTGGATATAATTTCATGCCCTCTCTCCTCCCGATATCTAAACGAGGCTTCGTGCTCCTTTTTTCATTTTGACACCCCCAACACGTCTAGTGGCCCATTTCTAACCTATAATCGAGACTTTTTCGGGTTTTTAAGGAAGTGGATATAATTTCATACCCTCTCTCCTCCTTATTTCTAAACGAGGCTTCGTGCTCGTTTTTTCATTTGGACACTACCAACACGTCTAGTGGCCAATTTCTAACATATAATAAAGACATTTTCGGGTTTTAAAGGAAGTGGATATAATTTCATGCCCTCTCTCCTCCCGATATCTAAACGAGGCTTCGTGCTCGTTTTTTCGTTTTGTCACCACAAACAAGTCCCGTGGCCCATTTGTAACCTATAATCCAAACTTTTTCGGGTTTTAAAGGAAGTGGATATAATTTCATACCCTCTCTCCTCCCGATTTCTAAATGAGGCTTCGTGCTCCTTTTTTCGTTTTGACACCACCAACAAGTCCCGTGGCCCATTTCTAACCTATAATCCAGACATTTTCGGGTTTTAAAGGAAGTGGATATAATTTCATACCCTCTCTCCTCCCGATTTCTAAACGAGGCTTCGTGCTCGTTTTTTCATTTTCACACCACAAACAAGTCCCGTTGCCCATTTGTAACCTATAATCGAGACTTTTTCGGGTTTTTAAGGAAGTGGATATAATTTCAAACCCTCTCTCCTCCTGATTTCTAAACGAGGCTTCGTGCTCGTTTTTTCATTTGGACACTACCAACACGTCTAGTGGCCCATTTCTAACATATAATAGAGACATTTTCGGGTTTTAAAGGAAGTGGATATAATTTCATATTCTCTCTCCTCCCGATTTCTAAACGAGGCTTCGTGCTCGTTTTTTCGTTTTGACACCAGAAACAAGTCCCGTGGCCTATTTGTAACCTATAAACCAATCTTTTTCGGGTTTTAAAGGAAGTGGATATAATTTCATGCCCTCTCTCCTCCCGATATCTAAACGAGGCTTCGTGCTCCTTTTTTCATTTTGACACCCCCAACACGTCTAGTGGCCCATTTCTAACCTATAATCGAGACTTTTTCGGGTTTTTAAGGAAGTGGATATAATTTCATACCCTCTCTCCTCCTTATTTCTAAACGAGGCTTCGTGCTCGTTTTTTCATTTGGACACTACCAACACGTCTAGTGGCCAATTTCTAACATATAATAAAGACATTTTCGGGTTTTAAAGGAAGTGGATATAATTTCATACCCTCTCTCCTCCCGATTTCTAAACGAGGCTTCGTGCTCGTTTTTTCGTTTTGTCACCACAAACAAGTCCCGTGGCCCATTTGTAACCTATAATCCAAACTTTTTCGGGTTTTAAAGGAAGTGGATATAATGTCATACCCTCTCTCCTCCTGATTTCTAAACGAGGCTTCGTGCTCCTTTTTTTGTTTTGATACCACTAACAAGTCCCGTGGCCCATTTCTAACCTATAATCCAGACATTTTCGGGTTTTAAAGGAAGTGGATATAATTTCATACCCTCTCTCCTCCCGATTTCTAAACGAGGCTTCGTGCTCGTTTTTTCGTTTTCACACCACAAACAAGTCCCGTTGCCCATTTATAACCTATAATCGAGACTTTTTCGGGTTTTTAAGGAAGTGGATATAATTTCAAACCCTCTCTCCTCCTGATTTCTAAACGAGGCTTCGTGCTCGTTTTTTCATTTGGACACTACCAACACGTCTATTGGCCCATTTCTAACATATAATAGAGACATTTTCGGGTTTTAAAGGAAGTGGATATAATTTCATTTTCTCTCCCCTCCCGATTTCTAAATGAGGCTTCGTGCTCGTTTTTTCGTTTTGACACCAGAAACAAGTCCCGTGGCCCATTTGTAACCTATAATCCAATCTTTTTCGGGTTTTAAAGGAAGTGGATATAATTTCATACCCTCTCTCCTCCCGATTTCTAAACGAGACTTCGTGCTCGTTTTTTCGTTTTGTCACCACAAACAAGTCCCGTGGCCCATTTGTAACCTATAATCCAAACTTTTTCGGGTTTTAAAGGAAGTGGATATAATGTCATACCCTCTCTCCTCCTGATTTCTAAACGAGGCTTCGTGCTCCTTTTTTCGTTTTGATACCACCAACAAGTCCCGTGGCCCATTTCTAACCTATAATCCAGACATTTTCGGGTTTTAAAGGAAGTGGATATAATTTCATACCCTCTCTCCTCCCGATTTCTAAACGAGGCTTCGTGCTCGTTTTTTCGTTTTCACACCACAAACAAGTCCCGTTGCCCATTTATAACCTATAATCGAGACTTTTTTGGGTTTTTAAGGAAGTGGATATAATTTCAAACCCTCTCTCCTCCTGATTTCTAAAGGAGGCTTGGTGCTCGTTTTTTCATTTGGACACTACCAACACGTCTAGTGGCCAATTTCTAACATATAATAAAGACATTTTCGGGTTTTAAAGGAAGTGGATATAATTTCATACCCTCTCTCCTCCCGATTTCTAAACGAGGCTTCGTGCTCGTTTTTTCGTTTTGTCACCACAAACAAGTCCCGTGGCCCATTTGTAACCTATAATCCAAACTTTTTCGGGTTTTAAAGGAAGTGGATATAATTTCATACCCTCTCTCCTCCCGATTTCTAAATGAGGCTTCGTGCTCCTTTTTTCGTTTTGACACCACCAACAAGTCCCGTGGCCCATTTCTAACCTATAATCCAGACATTTTCGGGTTTTAAAGGAAGTGGATATAATTTCATACCCTCTCTCCTCCCGATTTCTAAACGAGGCTTCGTGCTCGTTTTTTCATTTTCACACCACAAACAAGTCCCGTTGCCCATTTGTAACCTATAATCGAGACTTTTTCGGGTTTTTATGGAAGTGGATATAATTTCAAACCCTCTCTCCTCCTGATTTCTAAACGAGGCTTCGTGCTCGTTTTTTCATTTGGACACTACCAACACGTCTATTGGCCCATTTCTAACATATAATAGAGACATTTTCGGGTTTTAAAGGAAGTGGATATAATTTCATTTTCTCTCCCCTCCCGATTTCTAAATGAGGCTTCGTGCTCGTTTTTTCGTTTTGACACCAGAAACAAGTCCCGTGGCCCATTTGTAACCTATAATCCAATCTTTTTCGGGTTTTAAAGGAAGTGGATATAATTTCATACCCTCTCTCCTCCCGATTTCTAAACGAGACTTCGTGCTCGTTTTTTCGTTTTGTCACCACAAACAAGTCCCGTGGCCCATTTGTAACCTATAATCCAAACTTTTTCGGGTTTTAAAGGAAGTGGATATAATGTCATACCCTCTCTCCTCCTGATTTCTAAACGAGGCTTCGTGGTCCTTTTTTCGTTTTGATACCACCAACAAGTCCCGTGGCCCATTTCTAACCTATAATCCAGACATTTTCGGGTTTTAAAGGAAGTGGATATAATTTCATACCCTCTCTCCTCCCGATTTCTAAACGAGGCTTCGTGCTCGTTTTTTCGTTTTCACACCACAAACAAGTCCCGTTGCCCATTTGTAACCTATAATCGCGACATTTTCGGGTTTTTAAGGAAGTGGATATAATTTCAAACCCTCTCTCCTCCTGATTTCTAAAGGAGGCTTGGTGCTCGTTTTTTCATTTGGACACTACCAACACGTCTAGTGGCCCATTTCTAACATATAATAGAGACATTTTCGGGTTTTAAAGGAAGTGGATATAATTTCATATTCTCTCTCCTCCCAATTTCTAAACGAGGCTTCGTGCTCGTTTTTTCGTTTTGACACCAGAAACAAGTCCCGTGGCCCATTTGTAACCTATAATCCAATCTTTTTCGGGTTTTAAAGGAAGTGGATATAATTTCATGCCCTCTCTCCTCCCGATTTCTAAACGAGGCTTCGTGCTCCTTTTTTCATTTTGACACCCCCAACACGTCTCGTGGCCCATTTCTAACCAATAATCGAGACTTTTTCGGGTTTTTAAGGAAGTGGATATAATTTCATACCCTCTCTCCTCCTGATTTCTAAACGAGGCTTCGTGCTCGTTTTTTCATTTGGACACTACCAACACGTCTAGTGGCCCATTTCTAACATATAATAGAGACATTTTCGGGTTTTATAGGAAGTGGATATAATTTCATACCCTCTCTCCTCCCGATTTCTAAACGAGGCTTCGTGCTCGTTTTTTCGTTTTGACACCAGAAACAAGTCCCGTGGCCCATTTGTAACCTATAATCCAATCTTTTTCGGGTTTTAAAGGAAGTAGATATAATTTCATGCCCTTTCTCCTCCCGATTTCTAAACGAGGCTTCGTGCTCATTTTTTCATTTTGACACCCCCAACACGTCTAGTGGCCCATTTCTAACCTATAATCGAGACTTTTTCGGGTTTTTAAGGAAGTGGATATAATTTCATACCCTCTCTCCGCCTGATTTCTAAACAAGGCTTCGTGCTCGTTTTTTCATTTGGACACTACCAACACGTCTAGTGGCCCATTTCTAACATATAATAGAGACATTTTCGGGTTTTAAAGGAAGTGGATATAATTTCATACCCTCTCTCCTCCCGATTTCTAAACGAGGCTTCGTGCTCGTTTTTTCGTTTTGTCACCACAAACAAGTCCCGTGGCCCATTTGTAACCTATAATCCAAACTTTTTCGGGTTTTAAAGGAAGTGGATATAATTTCATACCCTCTCTCCTCCCGATTTCTAAACGAGGCTTCGTGCTCGTTTTTTCGTTTTCACACCACAAACAAGTCCCGTTGCCCATTTGTAACCTATAATCGAGACATTTTCGGGTTTTTAAGGAAGTGGATATAATTTCAAACCCTCTCTCCTCCTGATTTCTAAAGGAGGCTTGGTGCTCGTTTTTTCATTTGGACACTACCAACACGTCTAGTGGCCCATTTCTAACATATAATAGAGACATTTTCGGGTTTTAAAGGAAGTGGATATAATTTCATATTCTCTCTCCTCCCAATTTCTAAACGAGGCTTCGTGCTCGTTTTTTCGTTTTGACACCAGAAACAAGTCCCGTGGCCCATTTGTAACCTATAATCCAATCTTTTTCGGGTTTTAAAGGAAGTGGATATAATTTCATGCCCTCTCTCCTCCCGATTTCTAAACGAGGCTTCGTGCTCCTTTTTTCATTTTGACACCCCCAACACGTCTCTTGGCCCATTTCTAACCAATAATCGAGACTTTTTCGGGTTTTTAAGGAAGTGGATATAATTTCATACCCTCTCTCCTCCTGATTTCTAAACGAGGCTTCGTGCTCGTTTTTTCATTTGGACACTACCAACACGTCTAGTGGCCCATTTCTAACATATAATAGAGACATTTTCGGGTTTTATAGGAAGTGGATATAATTTCATACCCTCTCTCCTCCCGATTTCTAAACGAGGCTTCGTGCTCGTTTTTTCGTTTTGACACCAGAAACAAGTCCCGTGGCCCATTTGTAACCTATAATCCAATCTTTTTCGGGTTTTAAAGGAAGTAGATATAATTTCATGCCCTCTCTCCTCCCGATTTCTAAACGAGGCTTCGTGCTCCTTTTTTCATTTTGACACCCCCAACACGTCTAGTGGCCCATTTCTAACCTATAATCGAGACTTTTTCGGGTTTTTAAGGAAGTGGATATAATTTCATACCCTCTCTCCGCCTGATTTCTAAACAAGGCTTCGTGCTCGTTTTTTCATTTGGACACTACCAACACGTCTAGTGGCCCATTTCTAACATATAATAGAGACATTTTCGGGTTTTAAAGGAAGTGGATATAATTTCATACCCTCTCTCCTCCCGATTTCTAAACGAGGCTTCGTGCTCGTTTTTTCGTTTTGTGACCACAAACAAGTCCCGTGGCCCATTTGTAACCTATAATCCAAACTTTTTCGGGTTTTAAAGGAAGTGGATATAATTTCATACCCTCTCTCCTCCCGATTTCTAAACGAGGCTTCGTGCTCCTTTTTTCGTTTTGACACCACCAACAAGTCCCGTGGCCCATTTCTAACCTATAATCCAGACATTTTCGGGTTTTAAAGGAAGTGGATATAATTTCATACCCTCTCTCCTCCCGATTTCTAAACGAGGCTTCGTGCTCGTTTTTTCATTTTCACACCACAAACAAGTCCCGTTGCCCATTTGTAACCTATAATCGAGACTTTTTCGGGTTTTTAAGGAAGTGGATATAATTTCAAACCCTCTCTCCTCCTGATTTCTAAACGAGGCTTCGTGCTCATTTTTTCATTTGGACACTACCAACACGTCTATTGGCCCATTTCTAACATATAATAGAGACATTTTCGGGTTTTAAAGGAAGTGGATATAATTTCATTTTCTCTCCCCTCCCGATTTCTAAACGAGGCTTCGTGCTCGTTTTTTCGTTTTGACACCAGAAACAAGTCCCGTGGCCCATTTGTAACCTATAATCCAAACTTTTTCGGGTTTTAAAGGAAGTGGATATAATTTCATACCCTCTCTCCTCCCGATTTCTAAACGAGGCTTCGTGCTCGTTTTTTCGTTTTCACACCACAAACAAGTCCCGTTGCCCATTTGTAACCTATAATCGAGACATTTTCGGGTTTTTAAGGAAGTGGATATAATTTCAAACCCTCTCTCCTCCTGATTTCTAAAGGAGGCTTGGTGCTCGTTTTTTCATTTGGACACTACCAACACGTCTAGTGGCCCATTTCTAACATATAATAGAGACATTTTCGGGTTTTAAAGGAAGTGGATATAATTTCATATTCTCTCTCCTCCCAATTTCTAAACGAGGCTTCGTGCTCGTTTTTTCGTTTTGACACCAGAAACAAGTCCCGTGGCCCATTTGTAACCTATAATCCAATCTTTTTCGGGTTTTAAAGGAAGTGGATATAATTTCATGCCCTCTCTCCTCCCGATTTCTAAACGAGGCTTCGTGCTCCTTTTTTCATTTTGACACCCCCAACACGTCTCTTGGCCCATTTCTAACCAATAATCGAGACTTTTTCGGGTTTTTAAGGAAGTGGATATAATTTCATACCCTCTCTCCTCCTGATTTCTAAACGAGGCTTCGTGCTCGTTTTTTCATTTGGACACTACCAACACGTCTAGTGGCCCATTTCTAACATATAATAGAGACATTTTCGGGTTTTATAGGAAGTGGATATAATTTCATACCCTCTCTCCTCCCGATTTCTAAACGAGGCTTCGTGCTCGTTTTTTCGTTTTGACACCAGAAACAAGTCCCGTGGCCCATTTGTAACCTATAATCCAATCTTTTTCGGGTTTTAAAGGAAGTAGATATAATTTCATGCCCTCTCTCCTCCCGATTTCTAAACGAGGCTTCGTGCTCCTTTTTTCATTTTGACACCCCCAACACGTCTAGTGGCCCATTTCTAACCTATAATCGAGACTTTTTCGGGTTTTTAAGGAAGTGGATATAATTTCATACCCTCTCTCCGCCTGATTTCTAAACAAGGCTTCGTGCTCGTTTTTTCATTTGGACACTACCAACACGTCTAGTGGCCCATTTCTAACATATAATAGAGACATTTTCGGGTTTTAAAGGAAGTGGATATAATTTCATACCCTCTCTCCTCCCGATTTCTAAACGAGGCTTCGTGCTCGTTTTTTCGTTTTGTGACCACAAACAAGTCCCGTGGCCCATTTGTAACCTATAATCCAAACTTTTTCGGGTTTTAAAGGAAGTGGATATAATTTCATACCCTCTCTCCTCCCGATTTCTAAACGAGGCTTCGTGCTCCTTTTTTCGTTTTGACACCACCAACAAGTCCCGTGGCCCATTTCTAACCTATAATCCAGACATTTTCGGGTTTTAAAGGAAGTGGATATAATTTCATACCCTCTCTCCTCCCGATTTCTAAACGAGGCTTCGTGCTCGTTTTTTCATTTTCACACCACAAACAAGTCCCGTTGCCCATTTGTAACCTATAATCGAGACTTTTTCGGGTTTTTAAGGAAGTGGATATAATTTCAAACCCTCTCTCCTCCTGATTTCTAAACGAGGCTTCGTGCTCATTTTTTCATTTGGACACTACCAACACGTCTATTGGCCCATTTCTAACATATAATAGAGACATTTTCGGGTTTTAAAGGAAGTGGATATTATTTCATTTTCTCTCCCCTCCCGATTTCTAAACGAGGCTTCGTGCTCGTTTTTTCGTTTTGACACCAGAAACAAGTCCCGTGGCCCATTTGTAACCTATAATCCAATCTTTTTCGGGTTTTAAAGGAAGTGGATATAATTTCATACCCTCTCTCCTCCCGATTTCTAAACGAGACTTCGTGCTCGTTTTTTCGTTTTGTCACCACAAACAAGTCCCGTGGCCCATTTGTAACCTATAATCCAAACTTTTTCGGGTTTTAAAGGAAGTGGATATAATGTCATACCCTCTCTCCTCCTGATTTCTAAACGAGGCTTCGTGCTCCTTTTTTCATTTTGACACCCCCAACACGTCTAGTGGCCCATTTCTAACCTATAATCGAGACTTTTTCGGGTTTTTAAGGAAGTGGATATAATTTCATACCCTCTCTCCGCCTGATTTCTAAACAAGGCTTCGTGCTCGTTTTTTCATTTGGACACTACCAACACGTCTAGTGGCCCATTTCTAACATATAATAGAGACATTTTCGGGTTTTAAAGGAAGTGGATATAATTTCATACCCTCTCTCCTCCCGATTTCTAAACGAGGCTTCGTGCTCGTTTTTTCGTTTTGTCACCACAAACAAGTCCCGTGGCCCATTTGTAACCTATAATCCAAACTTTTTCGGGTTTTAAAGGAAGTGGATATAATTTCATACCCTCTCTCCTCCCGATTTCTAAACGAGGCTTCGTGCTCGTTTTTTCGTTTTCACACCACAAACAAGTCCCGTTGCCCATTTGTAACCTATAATCGAGACATTTTCGGGTTTTTAAGGAAGTGGATATAATTTCAAACCCTCTCTCCTCCTGATTTCTAAAGGAGGCTTGGTGCTCGTTTTTTCATTTGGACACTACCAACACGTCTAGTGGCCCATTTCTAACATATAATAGAGACATTTTCGGGTTTTAAAGGAAGTGGATATAATTTCATATTCTCTCTCCTCCCAATTTCTAAACGAGGCTTCGTGCTCGTTTTTTCGTTTTGACACCAGAAACAAGTCCCGTGGCCCATTTGTAACCTATAATCCAATCTTTTTCGGGTTTTAAAGGAAGTGGATATAATTTCATGCCCTCTCTCCTCCCGATTTCTAAACGAGGCTTCGTGCTCCTTTTTTCATTTTGACACCCCCAACACGTCTCTTGGCCCATTTCTAACCAATAATCGAGACTTTTTCGGGTTTTTAAGGAAGTGGATATAATTTCATACCCTCTCTCCTCCTGATTTCTAAACGAGGCTTCGTGCTCGTTTTTTCATTTGGACACTACCAACACGTCTAGTGGCCCATTTCTAACATATAATAGAGACATTTTCGGGTTTTATAGGAAGTGGATATAATTTCATACCCTCTCTCCTCCCGATTTCTAAACGAGGCTTCGTGCTCGTTTTTTCGTTTTGACACCAGAAACAAGTCCCGTGGCCCATTTGTAACCTATAATCCAATCTTTTTCGGGTTTTAAAGGAAGTAGATATAATTTCATGCCCTCTCTCCTCCCGATTTCTAAACGAGGCTTCGTGCTCCTTTTTTCATTTTGACACCCCCAACACGTCTAGTGGCCCATTTCTAACCTATAATCGAGACTTTTTCGGGTTTTTAAGGAAGTGGATATAATTTCATACCCTCTCTCCGCCTGATTTCTAAACAAGGCTTCGTGCTCGTTTTTTCATTTGGACACTACCAACACGTCTAGTGGCCCATTTCTAACATATAATAGAGACATTTTCGGGTTTTAAAGGAAGTAGATATAATTTCATACCCTCTCTCCTCCCGATTTCTAAACGAGGCTTCGTGCTCGTTTTTTCGTTTTGTGACCACAAACAAGTCCCGTGGCCCATTTGTAACCTATAATCCAAACTTTTTCGGGTTTTAAAGGAAGTGGATATAATTTCATACCCTCTCTCCTCCCGATTTCTAAACGAGGCTTCGTGCTCCTTTTTTCGTTTTGACACCACCAACAAGTCCCGTGGCCCATTTCTAACCTATAATCCAGACATTTTCGGGTTTTAAAGGAAGTGGATATAATTTCATACCCTCTCTCCTCCCGATTTCTAAACGAGGCTTCGTGCTCGTTTTTTCATTTTCACACCACAAACAAGTCCCGTTGCCCATTTGTAACCTATAATCGAGACTTTTTCGGGTTTTTAAGGAAGTGGATATAATTTCAAACCCTCTCTCCTCCTGATTTCTAAACGAGGCTTCGTGCTCGTTTTTTCATTTGGACACTACCAACACGTCTATTGGCCCATTTCTAACATATAATAGAGACATTTTCGGGTTTTAAAGGAAGTGGATATAATTTCATTTTCTCTCCCCTCCCGATTTCTAAACGAGGCTTCGTGCTCGTTTTTTCGTTTTGACCCCAGAAACAAGTCCCGTGGCCCATTTGTAACCTATAATCCAATCTTTTTCGGGTTTTAAAGGAAGTGGATATAATTTCATACCCTCGCTCCTCCCGATTTCTAAACGAGACTTCGTGCTCGTTTTTTCGTTTTGTCACCACAAACAAGTCCCGTGGCCCATTTGTAACCTATAATCCAAACTTTTTCGGGTTTTAAAGGAAGTGGATATAATGTCATACCCTCTCTCCTCCTGATTTCTAAACGAGGCTTCGTGCTCCTTTTTTCGTTTTGATACCACCAACAAGTCCCGTGGCCCATTTCTAACCTATAATCCAGACATTTTCGGGTTTTAAAGGAAGTGGATATAATTTCATACCCTCTCTCCTCCCGATTTCTAAACGTGGCTTCGTGCTCGTTTTTTCGTTTTCACACCACAAACAAGTCCCGTTGCCCATTTGTAACCTATAATCGAGACTTTTTCGGGTTTTTAAGGAAGTGGATATAATTTCAAACCCTCTCTCCTCCTGATTTCTAAACGAGGCTTGGTGCTCGTTTTTTCATTTGGACACTACCAACACGTCAAGTGGCCCATTTCTAACATATAATAGAGACATTTTCGGGTTTTAAAGGAAGTGGATATAATTTCATATTCTCTCTCCTCCCAATTTCTAAACGAGGCTTCGTGCTCGTTTTTTCGTTTTGACACCAGAAACAAGTCCCGTGGCCCATTTGTAACCTATAATCCAATCTTTTTCGGGTTTTAAAGGAAGTGGATATAATTTCATGCCCTCTCTCCTCCCGATTTCTAAACGAGGCTTCGTGCTCCTTTTTTCATTTTGACACCCCCAACACGTCTCGTGGCCCATTTCTAACCAATAATCGAGACTTTTTCGGGTTTTGAAGGAAGTGGATATAATTTCATACCCTCTCTCCTCCTGATTTCTAAACGAGGCTTCGTTCTCGTTTTTTCATTTGGACACTACCAACACGTCTAGTGGCCCATTTCTAACATATAATAGAGACATTTTCGGATTTTATAGGAAGTGGATATAATTTCATACCCTCTCTCCTCCCGATTTCTAAACGAGGCTTCGTGCTCGTTTTTTCGTTTTGACACCAGAAACAAGTCCCGTGGCCCATTTGTAACCTATAATCCAATCTTTTTCGGGTTTTAAAGGAAGTGGATATAATTTCATGCCCTCTCTCCTCCCGATTTCTAAACGAGGCTTCGTGCTCCTTTTTTCATTTTGACACCCCCAACACGTCTCGTGGCCCATTTCTAACCAATAATCGAGACTTTTTCGGGTTTTGAAGGAAGTGGATATAATTTCATACCCTCTCTCCTCCTGATTTCTAAACGAGGCTTCGTTCTCGTTTTTTCATTTGGACACTACCAACACGTCTAGTGGCCCATTTCTAACATATAATAGAGACATTTTCGGATTTTATAGGAAGTGGATATAATTTCATACCCTCTCTCCTCCCGATTTCTAAACGAGGCTTCGTGCTCGTTTTTTCGTTTTGACACCAGAAACAAGTCCCGTGGCCCATTTGTAACCTATAATCCAATCTTTTTCGGGTTTTAAAGGAAGTGGATATAATTTCATGCCCTCTCTCCTCCCGATTTCTAAACGAGGCTTCGTGCTCCTTTTTTCATTTTGACACCCCCAACACGTCTAGTGGCCCATTTCTAACCTATAATCGAGACTTTTTCGGGTTTTTAAGGAAGTGGATATAATTTCATACCCTCTCTCCGCCTGATTTCTAAACGAGGCTTCGTGCTCGTTTTTTCATTTGGACACTACCAACACGTCTAGTGGCCCATTTCTAACATATAATAGAGACATTTTCGGGTTTTAAAGGAAGTGGATATAATTTCATACCCTCTCTCCTCCCGATTTCTAAACGAGGCTTCGTGCTCGTTTTTTCGTTTTGTCACCACAAACAAGTCCCGTGGCCCATTTGTAACCTATAATCCAAACTTTTTCGGGTTTTAAAGGAAGTGGATATAATTTCAGACCCTCTCTCCTCCCGATTTCTAAACGAGGCTTCGTGCTCCTTTTTTCGTTTTGACACCACCAACAAGTCCCGTGGCCCATTTGTAACCTATAATCCAATCTTTTTCGGGTTTTAAAGGAAGTGGATATAATTTCATGCCCTCTCTCCTCCCGATTTCTAAACGAGGCTTCGTGCTCCTTTTTTCATTTTGACACCCCAACACGTCTAGTGGCCCATTTCTAACCTATAATCGAGACTTTTTCGGGTTTTTAAGGAAGTGGATATAATTTCATACCCTCTCTCCGCCTGATTTCTAAACAAGGCTTCGTGCTCGTTTTTTCATTTGGACACTACCAACACGTCTAGTGGCCCATTTCTAACATATAATAGAGACATTTTCGGGTTTTAAAGGAAGTGGATATAATTTCATACCCTCTCTCCTCCCGATTTCTAAACGAGGCTTCGTGCTCGTTTTTTCGTTTTGTGACCACAAACAAGTCCCGTGGCCCATTTGTAACCTATAATCCAAACTTTTTCGGGTTTTAAAGGAAGTGGATATAATTTCATACCCTCTCTCCTCCCGATTTCTAAACGAGGCTTCGTGCTCCTTTTTTCGTTTTGACACCACCAACAAGTCCCGTGGCCCATTTCTAACCTATAATCCAGACATTTTCGGGTTTTAAAGGAAGTGGATATAATTTCATACCCTCTCTCCTCCCGATTTTTAAACAAGGCTTCGTGCTCGTTTTTTCATTTTCACACCACAAACAAGTCCCGTTGCCCATTTGTAACCAATAATCGAGACTTTTTCGGGTTTTTAAGGAAGTGGATATAATTTCATACCCTCTCTCCGCCTGATTTCTAAACGAGGCTTCGTGCTCGTTTTTTCATTTGGACACTACCAACACGTCTAGTGGCCCATTTCTAACATATAATAGAGACATTTTCGGGTTTTAAAGGAAGTGGATATAATTTCATACCCTCTCTCCTCCCGATTTCTAAACGAGGCTTCGTGCTCGTTTTTTCGTTTTGTCACCACAAACAAGTCCCGTGGCCCATTTGTAACCTATAATCCAAACTTTTTCGGGTTTTAAAGGAAGTGTATATAATGTCCTACCCTCTCTCCTCCTGATTTCTAAACGAGGCTTCGTGCTCCTTTTTTCGTTTTGATACCACCAACAAGTCCCGTGGCCCATTTCTAACCTATAATCCAGACATTTTCGGGTTTTAAAGGAAGTGGATATAATTTCATAAGCTCTCTCCTCCCGATTTCTAAACGAGGCTTCGTGCTCGTTTTTTCGTTTTCACACCACAAACAAGTCCCGTTGCCCATTTGTAACCTATAATCGAGACATTTTCGGGTTTTTAAGGAAGTGGATATAATTTCAAACCCTCTCTCCTCCTGATTTCTAAAGGAGGCTTGGTGCTCGTTTTTTCATTTGGACACTACCAACACGTCTAGTGGCCCATTTGTAACCTATAATAGAGACTTTTTCGGGTTTTAAAGGAAGTGGATATAATTTCATACCCTCTCTCCTCCCGATTTCTAAACGAGGCTTCGTGCTCCTTTTTTCGTTTTGACACCACCAACAAGTCCCGTGGCCCATTTGTAACCTATAATCCAATCTTTTTCGGGTTTTAAAGGAAGTGGATATAATTTCATGCCCTCTCTCCTCCCGATTTCTAAACGAGGCTTCGTGCTCCTTTTTTCATTTTGACACCCCCAACACGTCTAGTGGCCCATTTCTAACCTATAATCGAGACTTTTTCGGGTTTTTAAGGAAGTGGATATAATTTCATACCCTCTCTCCGCCTGATTTCTAAACAAGGCTTCGTGCTCGTTTTTTCATTTGGACACTACCAACACGTCTAGTGGCCCATTTCTAACATATAATAGAGACATTTTCGGGTTTTAAAGGAAGTGGATATAATTTCATACCCTCTCTCCTCCCGATTTCTAAACGAGGCTTCGTGCTCGTTTTTTCGTTTTGTGACCACAAACAAGTCCCGTGGCCCATTTGTAACCTATAATCCAAACTTTTTCGGGTTTTAAAGGAAGTGGATATAATTTCATACCCTCTCTCCTCCCGATTTCTAAACGAGGCTTCGTGCTCCTTTTTTCGTTTTGACACCACCAACAAGTCCCGTGGCCCATTTCTAACCTATAATCCAGACATTTTCGGGTTTTAAAGGAAGTGGATATAATTTCATACCCTCTCTCCTCCCGATTTCTAAACGAGGCTTCGTGCTCGTTTTTTCATTTTCACACCACAAACAAGTCCCGTTGCCCATTTGTAACCAATAATCGATACTTTTTCGGGTTTTTAAGGAAGTGGATATAATTTCATACCCTCTCTCCGCCTGATTTCTAAACGAGGCTTCGTGCTCGTTTTTTCATTTGGACACTACCAACACATCTAGTGGCCCATTTCTAACATATAATAGAGACATTTTCGGGTTTTAAAGGAAGTGGATATAATTTCATACCCTCTCTCCTCCCGATTTCTAAACGAGGCTTCGTGCTCGTTTTTTCGTTTTGTCACCACAAACAAGTCCCGTGGCCCATTTGTAACCTATAATCCAAACTTTTTCGGGTTTTAAAGGAAGTGTATATAATGTCATACCCTCTCTCCTCCTGATTTCTAAACGAGGCTTCGTGCTCCTTTTTTCGTTTTGATACCACCAACAAGTCCCGTGGCCCATTTCTAACCTATAATCCAGACATTTTCGGGTTTTAAAGGAATTGGATATAATTTCATACCCTCTCTCCTCCCGATTTCTAAACGAGGCTTCGTGCTCGTTTTTTCGTTTTCACACCACAAACAAGTCCCGTTGCCCATTTGTAACCTATAATCGAGACATTTTCGGGTTTTTAAGGAAGTGGATATAATTTCAAACCCTCTCTCCTCCTGATTTCTAAAGGAGGCTTGGTGCTCGTTTTTTCATTTGGACACTACCAACACGTCTAGTGGCCCATTTCTAACATATAATAGAGACATTTTCGGGTTTTAAAGGAAGTGGATATAATTTCATATTCTCTCTCCTCCCAATTTCTAAACGAGGCTTCGTGCTCGTTTTTTCGTTTTGACACCAGAAACAAGTCCCGTGGCCCATTTGTAACCTATAATCCAATCTTTTTCGGGTTTTAAAGGAAGTGGATATAATTTCATGCCCTCTCTCCTCCCGATTTCTAAACGAGGCTTCGTGCTCCTTTTTTCATTTTGACACCCCCAACACGTCTCGTGGCCCATTTCTAACCAATAATCGAGACTTTTTCGGGTTTTTAAGGAAGTGGATATAATTTCATACCCTCTCTCCTCCTGATTTCTAAACGAGGCTTCGTGCTCGTTTTTTCATTTGGACACTACCAACACGTCTAGTGGCCCATTTCTAACATATAATAGAGACATTTTCGGGTTTTATAGGAAGTGGATATAATTTCATACCCTCTCTCCTCCCGATTTCTAAACGAGGCTTCGTGCTCGTTTTTTCGTTTTGACACCAGAAACAAGTCCCGTGGCCCATTTGTAACCTATAATCCAATCTTTTTCGGGTTTTAAAGGAAGTAGATATAATTTCATGCCCTCTCTCCTCCCGATTTCTAAACGAGGCTTCGTGCTCATTTTTTCATTTTGACACCCCCAACACGTCTAGTGGCCCATTTCTAACCTATAATCGAGACTTTTTCGGGTTTTTAAGGAAGTGGATATAATTTCATACCCTCTCTCCGCCTGATTTCTAAACAAGGCTTCGTGCTCGTTTTTTCATTTGGACACTACCAACACGTCTAGTGGCCCATTTCTAACATATAATAGAGACATTTTCGGGTTTTAAAGGAAGTGGATATAATTTCATACCCTCTCTCCTCTCGATTTCTAAACGAGGCTTCGTGCTCGTTTTTTCGTTTTGTCACCACAAACAAGTCCCGTGGCCCATTTGTAACCTATAATCCAAACTTTTTCGGGTTTTAAAGGAAGTGGATATAATTTCATACCCTCTCTCCTCCCGATTTCTAAACGAGGCTTCGTGCTCGTTTTTTCGTTTTCACACCACAAACAAGTCCCGTTGCCCATTTGTAACCTATAATCGAGACATTTTCGGGTTTTTAAGGAAGTGGATATAATTTCAAACCCTCTCTCCTCCTGATTTCTAAAGGAGGCTTGGTGCTCGTTTTTTCATTTGGACACTACCAACACGTCTAGTGGCCCATTTCTAACATATAATAGAGACATTTTCGGGTTTTAAAGGAAGTGGATATAATTTCATATTCTCTCTCCTCCCAATTTCTAAACGAGGCTTCGTGCTCGTTTTTTCGTTTTGACACCAGAAACAAGTCCCGTGGCCCATTTGTAACCTATAATCCAATCTTTTTCGGGTTTTAAAGGAAGTGGATATAATTTCATGCCCTCTCTCCTCCCGATTTATAAACGAGGCTTCGTGCTCCTTTTTTCATTTTGACACCCCCAACACGTCTTTTGGCCCATTTCTAACCAATAATCGAGACTTTTTCGGGTTTTTAAGGAAGTGGATATAATTTCATACCCTCTCTCCTCCTGATTTCTAAACGAGGCTTCGTGCTCGTTTTTTCATTTGGACACTACCAACACGTCTAGTGGCCCATTTCTAACATATAATAGAGACATTTTCGGGTTTTATAGGAAGTGGATATAATTTCATACCCTCTCTCCTCCCGATTTCTAAACGAGGCTTCGTGCTCGTTTTTTCGTTTTGACACCAGAAACAAGTCCCGTGGCCCATTTGTAACCTATAATCCAATCTTTTTCGGGTTTTAAAGGAAGTAGATATAATTTCATGCCCTCTCTCCTCCCGATTTCTAAACGAGGCTTCGTGCTCCTTTTTTCATTTTGACACCCCCAACACGTCGAGTGGCCCATTTCTAACCTATAATCGAGACTTTTTCGGGTTTTTAAGGAAGTGGATATAATTTCATACCCTCTCTCCGCCTGATTTCTAAACAAGGCTTCGTGCTCGTTTTTTCATTTGGACACTACCAACACGTCTAGTGGCCCATTTCTAACATATAATAGAGACATTTTCGGGTTTTAAAGGAAGTGGATATAATTTCATACCCTCTCTCCTCCCGATTTCTAAACGAGGCTTCGTGCTCGTTTTTTCGTTTTGTCACCACAAACAAGTCCCGTGGCCCATTTGTAACCTATAATCCAAACTTTTTCGGGTTTTAAAGGAAGTGGATATAATTTCATACCCTCTCTCCTCCCGATTTCTAAACGAGGCTTCGTGCTCCTTTTTTCGTTTTGACACCACCAACAAGTCCCGTGGCCCATTTCTAACCTATAATCCAGACATTTTCGGGTTTTAAAGGAAGTGGATATAATTTCATACCCTCTCTCCTCCCGATTTCTAAACGAGGCTTCGTGCTCGTTTTTTCATTTTCACACCACAAACAAGTCCCGTTGCCCATTTGTAACCTATAATCGAGACTTTTTCGGGTTTTTAAGGAAGTGGATATAATTTCAAACCCTCTCTCCTCCTGATTTCTAAACGAGGCTTCGTGCTCGTTTTTTCATTTGGACACTACCAACACGTCTATTGGCCCATTTCTAACATATAATAGAGACATTTTCGGGTTTTAAAGGAAGTGGATATAATTTCATTTTCTCTCCCCTCCCGATTTCTAAACGAGGCTTCGTGCTCGTTTTTTCGTTTTGACACCAGAAACAAGTCCCGTGGCCCATTTGTAACCTATAATCCAATCTTTTTCGGGTTTTAAAGGAAGTGGATATAATTTCATACCCTCTCTCCTCCCGATTTCTAAACGAGACTTCGTGCTCGTTTTTTCGTTTTGTCACCACAAACAAGTCCCGTGGCCCATTTGTAACCTATAATCCAAACTTTTTCGGGTTTTAAAGGAAGTGGATATAATGTCATACCCTCTCTCCTCCTGATTTCTAAACGAGGCTTCGTGCTCCTTTTTTCGTTTTGATACCACCAACAAGTCCCGTGGCCCATTTCTAACCTATAATCCAGACATTTTCGGGTTTTAAAGGAAGTGGATATAATTTCATACCCTCTCTCCTCCCGATTTCTAAACGAGGCTTCGTGCTCGTTTTTTCGTTTTCACACCACAAACAAGTCCCGTTGCCCATTTGTAACCTATAATCGAGACTTTTTCGGGTTTTTAAGGAAGTGGATATAATTTCAAACCCTCTCTCCTCCTGATTTCTAAACGAGGCTTGGTGCTCGTTTTTTCATTTGGACACTACCAACACGTCAAGTGGCCCATTTCTAACATATAATAGAGACATTTTCGGGTTTTAAAGGAAGTGGATATAATTTCATATTCTCTCTCCTCCCAATTTCTAAACGAGGCTTCGTGCTCGTTTTTTCGTTTTGACACCAGAAACAAGTCCCGTGGCCCATTTGTAACCTATAATCCAATCTTTTTCGGGTTTTAAAGGAAGTGGATATAATTTCATGCCCTCTCTCCTCCCGATTTCTAAACGAGGCTTCGTGCTCCTTTTTTCATTTTGACACCCCCAACACGTCTCGTGGCCCATTTCTAACCAATAATCGAGACTTTTTCGGGTTTTGAAGGAAGTGGATATAATTTCATACCCTCTCTCCTCCTGATTTCTAAACGAGGCTTCGTTCTCGTTTTTTCATTTGGACACTACCAACACGTCTAGTGGCCCATTTCTAACATATAATAGAGACATTTTCGGATTTTATAGGAAGTGGATATAATTTCATACCCTCTCTCCTCCCGATTTCTAAACGAGGCTTCGTGCTCGTTTTTTCGTTTTGACACCAGAAACAAGTCCCGTGGCCCATTTGTAACCTATAATCCAATCTTTTTCGGGTTTTAAAGGAAGTGGATATAATTTCATGCCCTCTCTCCTCCCGATTTCTAAACGAGGCTTCGTGCTCCTTTTTTCATTTTGACACCCCCAACACGTCTAGTGGCCCATTTCTAACCTATAATCGAGACTTTTTCGGGTTTTTAAGGAAGTGGATATAATTTCATACCCTCTCTCCGCCTGATTTCTAAACGAGGCTTCGTGCTCGTTTTTTCATTTGGACACTACCAACACGTCTAGTGGCCCATTTCTAACATATAATAGAGACATTTTCGGGTTTTAAAGGAAGTGGATATAATTTCATACCCTCTCTCCTCCCGATTTCTAAACGAGGCTTCGTGCTCGTTTTTTCATTTTGTCACCACAAACAAGTCCCGTGGCCCATTTGTAACCTATAATCCAAACTTTTTCGGGTTTTAAAGGAAGTGGATATAATTTCATACCCTCTCTCCTCCCGATTTCTAAACGAGGCTTCGTGCTCCTTTTTTCGTTTTGACACCACCAACAAGTCCCGTGGCCCATTTCTAACCTATAATCCAGACATTTTCGGGTTTTAAAGGAAGTGGATATAATTTCATACCCTCTCTCCTCCCGATTTCTAAACGAGGCTTCGTGCTCGTTTTTTCGTTTTCACACCACAAACAAGTCCCGTTGCCCATTTGTAACCTATAATCGAGACTTTTTCGGGTTTTTAAGGAAGTGGATATAATTTCAAACCCTCTCTCCTCCTGATTTCTAAACGAGGCTTCGTGCTCGTTTTTTCATTTGGACACTACCAACACGTCTATTGGCCCATTTCTAACATATAATAGAGACATTTTCGGGTTTTAAAGGAAGTGGATATAATTTCATATTCTCTCTCCTCCCGATTTCTAAACGAGGCTTCGTGCTCGTTTTTTCGTTTTGACACCATAAACAAGTCCCGTGGCCCATTTGTAACCTATAATCCAATCTTTTTCGGGTTTTAAAGGAAGTGGATATAATTTCATACCCTCTCTCCTCCCGATTTCTAAACGAGGCATCGTGCTCGTTTTTTCGTTTTGTCACCACAAACAAGTCCCGTGGCCCATTTGTAACCTATAATCCAAACTTTTTCGGGTTTTAAAGGAAGTGGATATAATGTCATACCCTCTCTCCTCCTGATTTCTAAACGAGGCTTCGTGCTCCTTTTTTCGTTTTGATACCACCAACAAGTCCCGTGGCCCATTTCTAACCTATAATCCTGACATTTTCGGGTTTTAAAGGAAGTGGATATAATTTCATACCCTCTCTCCTCCCGATTTCTAAACGAGGCTTCGTGCACGTTTTTTCGTTTTCACACCACAAACAAGTCCCGTTGCCCATTTGTAACCTATAATCGAGACTTTTTCGGGTTTTTAAGGAAGTGGATATAATTTCAAACCCTCTCTCCTCCTGATTTCTAAACGAGGCTTCGTGCTCGTTTTTTCATTTGGACACTACCAACACGTCTAGTGGCCCATTTCTAACATATAATAGAGACATTTTCAGGTTTTAAAGGAAGTGGATATAATTTCATACCCTCTCTCCTCCCGATTTCTAAACGAGGCTTCGTGCTCGTTTTTTCGTTTTGTCACCACAAACAAGTCTCGTGGCCCATTTGTACCCTATAATCCAAACTTTTTCGGGTTTTAAAGGAAGTGTATATAATTTCATACCCTCTCTCCTCCCGATTTCTAAACGAGGCTTTGTGCTCCTTTTTTCGTTTTGACACCAACGATAAGTCCCGTGGCCCATTTCTAACCTATAATCGAGACTTTTTCGGATTTTAAAAGAAGTGGATATAATTTCATACCCTCTCTCCTCCTGATTTCTAAACGAGGCTTCGTGCTCGTTTTTTCATTTGGACACTACCAACACGTCTAGTGGCCCATTTCTAACATATAATAGAGACATTTTCGGGTTTTAAAGGAAGTGGATATAATTTCATATTCTCTCTCCTCCCGATTTCTAAACGAGGCTTCGTGCTCGTTTTTTCGTTTTGACACCAGAAACAAGTCCCGTGGCCCATTTGTAACCTATAATCCAATCTTTTTTGGGTTTTAAAGGAAGTGGATATAATTTCATGCCCTCTCTCCTCCCGATTTCTAAACGAGGCTTCGTGCTCCTTTTTTCATTTTGACACCCTCAACACGTCTAGTGGCCCATTTCTAACCTATAATCGAGACTTTTTCGGATTTTTAAGGAAGTGGATATAATTTCATACCCTCTCTCCTCCTGATTTCTAAACGAGGCTTCGTGCTCGTTTTTTCATTTGGACACTACCAACACGTCTAGTGGCCCATTTCTAACATATAATAGAGACATTTTTGGGTTTTAAAGGAAGTGGATATAATTTCATACCCTCTCTCCTCCCGATTTCTAAACGAGGCTTCGTGCTCGTTTTTTCGTTTTGTCACCACAAACAAGTCCCGTGGCCCATTTGTAACCTATAATCCAAACTTTTTCGGGTTTTAAAGGAAGTGGATATAATTTCATACCCTCTCTCCTCCCGACTTCTAAAAGAGGCTTCGTGCTCCTTTTTTCGTTTTGACACCAGCAACAAGTCCCATGGCCCATTTCTAACCTATAATCCAGACATTTTCGGGTTTTAAAGGAAGTGGATATAATTTCATACCCTCTCTCCTCCCGATTTCTAAACGAGGCTTCGTGCTCGTTTTTTCGTTTTCACACCACAAACAAGTCCCGTTGCCCATTTGTAACCTATAATCGAGAGTTTTTTGGGTTTTTAAGGAAGTGGATATAATTTCAAACCCTCTCTCCTCCTGATTTCTAAACGAGGCTTCGTGCTCGTTTTTTCATTTGGACACTACCAACACGTCTATTGGCCCATTTCTAACATATAATAGAGACATTTTCGGGTTTTAAAGGAAGTGGATATAATTTCATACCCTCTCTCCTCCCGATTTCTAAACGAGGCTTCGTGCTCGTTTTTTCGTTTTGTCACCACAAACAAGTCTCGTGGCCCATTTGTAACCTATAATCCAAACTTTTTCGGGTTTTAAAGGAAGTGGATATAATGTCATACCCTCTCTCCTCCCGATTTCTAAACGAGGCTTCGTGCTCCTTTTTTCGTTTTGATACCACCAACAAGTCCCGTGGCCCATTTCTAACCTATAATCCAGACATTTTCGGGTTTTAAAGGAAGTGGATATAATTTCATACCCTCTCTCCTCCCGATTTCTAAACGAGGCTTCGTGCACGTTTTTTCATTTTCACACCACAAACAAGTCCCGTTGCCCATTTGTAACCTATAATCGAGACTTTTTCGGGTTTTTAAGGAAGTGGATATAATTTCAAACCCTCTCTCCTCCTGATTTCTAAACGAGGCTTCGTGCTCGTTTTTTCATTTGGACACTACCAACACGTCTAGTGGCCCATTTCTAACATATAATAGAGACATTTTCGGGTTTTAAAGGAAGTGGATATAATTTCATACCCTCTCTCCTCCCGATTTCTAAACGAGGCTTCGTGCTCGTTTTTTCGTTTTGTCACCACAAACAAGTCTCGTGGCCCATTTGTAACCTATAATCCAAACTTTTTCGGGTTTTAAAGGAAGTGGATATAATTTCATACCCTCTCTCCTCCCGATTTCTAAACGAGGCTTCGTGCTCGTTTTTTCGTTTTGACACCAACGATAAGTCCCGTGGCCCATTTCTAACCTATAATCGAGACTTTTTCGGATTTTAAAAGAAGTGGATATAATTTCATACCCTCTCTCCTCCTGATTTCTAAACGAGGCTTCGTGCTCGTTTTTTCATTTGGACACTACCAACACGTCTAGTGGCCCATTTCTAACATATAATAGAGACATTTTCGGGTTTTAAAGGAAGTGGATATAATTTCATATTCTCTCTCCTCCCGATTTCTAAACGAGGCTTCGTGCTCGTTTTTTCGTTTTGACACCAGAAACAAGTCCCGTGGCCCATTTGTAACCTATAATCCAATCTTTTTTGGGTTTTAAAGGAAGTGGATATAATTTCATGCCCTCTCTCCTCCCGATTTCTAAACGAGGCTTCGTGCTCCTTTTTTCATTTTGACACCCCCAACACGTCTAGTGGCCCATTTCTAACCTATAATCGAGACTTTTTCGGATTTTTAAGGAAGTGGATATAATTTCATACCCTCTCTCCTCCTGATTTCTAAACGAGGCTTCGTGCTCGTTTTTTCATTTGGACACTACCAACACGTCTAGTGGCCCATTTCTAACATATAATAGAGACATTTTCGGGTTTTAAAGGAAGTGGATATAATTTCATACCCTCTCTCCTCCCGATTTCTAAACGAGGCTTCGTGCTCGTTTTTTCGTTTTGTCACCACAAACAAGTCCCGTGGCCCATTTGTAACCTATAATCCAAACTTTTTCGGGTTTTAAAGGAAGTGGATATAATTTCATACCCTCTCTCCTCCCGATTTCTAAACGAGGCTTCGTGCTCGTTTTTTCGTTTTGTCACCACAAACAAATCTCGTGGCCCATTTGTAACCTATAATCCAAACTTTTTCGGGTTTTAAAGGAAGTGGATATAATTTCATACCCTCTCTCTTCCCGATTTCTAAACGAGGCTTCGTGCTCGTTTTTTCGTTTTGACACCAACGATAAGTCCCGTGGCCCATTTCTAACCTATAATCGAGACTTTTTCGGATTTTAAAAGAAGTGGATATAATTTCATACCCTCTCTCCTCCTGATTTCTAAACGAGGCTTCGTGCTCGTTTTTTCATTTGGACACTACCAACACGTCTAGTGGCCCATTTCTAACATATAATAGAGACATTTTCGGGTTTTAAAGGAAGTGGATATAATTTCATATTCTCTCTCCTCCCGATTTCTAAACGAGGCTTCGTGCTCGTTTTTTCGTTTTGACACCAGAAACAAGTCCCGTGGCCCATTTGTAACCTATAATCCAATCTTTTTTGGGTTTTAAAGGAAGTGGATATAATTTCATGCCCTCTCTCCTCCCGATTTCTAAACGAGGCTTCGTGCTCCTTTTTTCATTTTGACACCCCCAACACGTCTAGTGGCCCATTTCTAACCTATAATCGAGACTTTTTCGGATTTTTAAGGAAGTGGATATAATTTCATACCCTCTCTCCTCCTGATTTCTAAACGAGGCTTCGTGCTCGTTTTTTCATTTGGACACTACCAACACGTCTAGTGGCCCATTTCTAACATATAATAGAGACATTTTCGGGTTTTAAAGGAAGTGGATATAATTTCATACCCTCTCTCCTCCCGATTTCTAAACGAGGCTTCGTGCTCGTTTTTTCATTTTGTCACCACAAACAAGTCCCGTGGCCCATTTGTAACCTATAATCCAAACTTTTTCGGGTTTTAAAGGAAGTGGATATAATTTCATACCCTCTCTCCTCCCGATTTCTAAAAGAGGCTTCGTGCTCCTTTTTTCGTTTTGACACCACCAACAAGTCCCGTGGCCCATTTCTAACCTATAATCCAGACATTTTAGGGTTTTAAAGGAAGTGGATATAATTTCATACCCTCTCTCCTCCCGATTTCTAAACGAGGCTTCGTGCTCCTTTTTTCGTTTTGACACCAACGATAAGTCCCGTGGCCCATTTCTAACCTATAATCGAGACTTTTTCGGATTTTAAAAGAAGTGGATATAATTTCATACCCTCTCTCCTCCTGATTTCTAAACGAGGCTTCGTGCTCGTTTTTTCATTTGGACACTACCAACACGTCTAGTGGCCCATTTCTAACATATAATAGAGACATTTTCGGGTTTTAAAGGAAGTGGATATAATTTCATATTCTCTCTCCTCCCGATTTCTAAACGAGGCTTCGTGCTCGTTTTTTCGTTTTGACACCAGAAACAAGTCCCGTGGCCCATTTGTAACCTATAATCCAATCTTTTTTGGGTTTTAAAGGAAGTGGATATAATTTCATGCCCTCTCTCCTCCCGATTTCTAAACGAGGCTTCGTGTTCCTTTTTTCATTTTGACACCCCCAACACGTCTAGTGGCCCATTTCTAACCTATAATCGAGACTTTTTCGGGTTTTTAAGGAAGTGGATATAATTTCATACCCTCTCTCCTCCTGATTTCTAAACGAGGCTTCGTGCTCGTTTTTTCATTTGGACACTACCAACACGTCTAGTGGCCTATTTCTAACATATAATAGAGACATTTTCGGGTTTTAAAGGAAGTGGATTTAATTTCATACCCTCTCTCCTCCCGATTTCTAAACGAGGCTTCGTGCTCGTTTTTTCGTTTTGTCACCACAAACAAGTCCCGTGGCCCATTTGTAACCTATAATCCAAACTTTTTCGGGTTTTAAAGGAAGTGGATATAATTTCATACCCTCTCTCCTCCCGATTTCTAAAAGAGGCTTCGTGCTCCTTTTTTCGTTTTGACACCACCAACAAGTCCCCTGGCCCATTTCTAACCTATAATCCAGACATTTTCGGGTTTTAAAGGAAGTGGATATAATTTCATACCCTCTCTCCTCCCGATTTCTAAACGAGGCTTCGTGCTCGTTTTTTCGTTTTCACACCACAAATAAGTCCCGTTGCCCATTTGTAACCTATAATCGAGACTTTTTCTGGTTTTTAAGGAAGTGGATATAATTTCAAACCCTCTCTCCTCCTGATTTCTAAACGAGGCTTCGTGCTCGTTTTTTCATTTGGACACTACCAACACGTCTATTGGCCCATTTCTAACATATAATAGAGACATTTTCGGGTTTTAAAGGAAGTGGATATAATTTCATACCCTCTCTCCTCCCGATTTCTAAACGAGGCTTCGTGCTCGTTTTTTCGTTTTGTCACCACAAACAAGTCTCGTGGCCCATTTGTAACCTATAATCCAAACTTTTTCGGGTTTTAAAGGAAGTGGATATAATTTCATACCCTCTCTCCTCCCGATTTCTAAACGAGGCTTCGTGCTCCTTTTTTCGTTTTGACACCACCAACAAGTCCCGTGGCCCATTTCTAACCTATAATCCAGACATTTTCGGATTTCAAAGGAAGTGGATATAATTTCATACCCTCTCTCCTCTCGATTTCTAAACGAGGCTTCGTGCTCGTTTTTTCGTTTTCACACCACAAACAAGTCCCGTTGCCCATTTGTAACCTATAATCGAGACTTTTTCTGGTTCTTAAGGAAGTGGATATAATTTCATACCCTCTCTCCTCCTGATTTCTAAACGAGGCTTCGTGCTCGTTTTTTCATTTGGACACTACCAACACGTCTAGTGGCCCATTTCTAACATATAATAGAGACATTTTCGGGTTTTAAAGGAAGTGGATATAATTTCATACCCTCTCTCCTCCCGATTTCTAAACGAGACTTCGTGCTCGTTTTTTCGTTTTGTCACCACAAACAAGTCCCGTGGCCCATTTGTAACCTATAATCCAAACTTTTTCGGGTTTTAAAGGAAGTGGATATAATTTCATACCCTCTCTCCTCCCGATTTCTAAACGAGGCTTCGTGCTCGTTTTTTCGTTTTCACACCACAAACAAGTCCCGTTGCCCATTTGTAACCTATAATCGAGACTTTTTCGGGTTTTTAAGGAAGTGGATATAATTTCAAACCCTCTCTCCTCCAGATTTCTAAACGAGGCTTCGTGCTCCTTTTTTCGTTTTGACACCACCAACAAGTCCTGTGGCCCATTTCTAACCTATAATCCAGATATTTTCGGATTTTAAAGGAAGTGGATATAATTTCATACCCTCTCTCCTCCCGATTTCTAAACGAAGCTTTGTGCTCGTTTTTTCACTATCACACCACAAACAAGTCCCGTTGCCCATTTGTAACCTATAATCGAGACTTTTTCGGGTTTTTAAGGAAGTGGATATAATTTCATACCCTCTCTCCTCCCGATTTCTAAACGAGGCTTCGTGCTCCTTTTTTCGTTTTGACACCACCAACAAGTCCCGTGGCCCATTTCTAACCTATAATCTAGACATTTTCGGGTTTTAAAGGAAGTGGATATAATTTCATACCCTCTCTCCTCCCGATTTTTAAACGAGGCTTCATGCTCGTTTTTTCGTTTTCACACCACAAACAAGTCCCGTTGCCCATTTGTAACCTATAATCCAAACTTTTTCGGGTTTTAAAGGAAGTGGATATAATTTCATACCCTCTCTCCTCTCGATTTCTAAACGAGGCTTCACGCTCGTTTTTTCGTTTTGACACCACCAACACGTCTGGTGGCCCATTTCTAACCTATAATCGAGACTTTTCGGGTTTTAAAGGAAGTGGATATAATTTCATTCCCTCTCTCCTCCCAATTTCTAAACGAGGCTTAATGCTCATTTTTTCATTTTGACACCACCAACACGTCTCGTGGTCCATTTCTAACCTATAATCGAGACTTTTTCGGGTTTTCAAGGAAGTGGATATAATTTCATACCCTCTCTCCTCCAGATTTCTAAACGAGGCTTCGTGCTCGTTTTTTCGTTTTCACTCCACCAACATGTCCCGTGGCCCATTTCTAACCTATAATCCAGACTTTTTCTGGTTTTAAAGGAAGTGGATATAATTTCATACCCTCTCTCCTCCCGATTTCTAAATGAGGCTTCGTGCTCGTTTTTTCGTTTTGACACCACCAACAATTTCCGTGACCCATTTGTAACCTATAATCGAGACTTTTTCGGGTTTTAAAGGAAGTGGATATAATTTCATTCCCTCTCTCCTCCCAATTTCTAAACGAGGCTTAATGCTCATTTTTTCATTTTGACACCACCAACACGTCTCGTGGTCCATTTCTAACCTATAATCGAGACTTTTTCGGGTTTTCAAGGAAGTGGATATAATTTCATACCCTCTCTCCTCCAGATTTCTAAACGAGGCTTCGTGCTCGTTTTTTCGTTTTCACTCCACCAACATGTCCCGTGGCCCATTTCTAACCTATAATCGAAACTTTTTCTGGTTTTAAAGGAAGTGGATATAATTTCATACCCTCTCTCCTCCCGATTTCTAAACGAGGCTTCGTGCTCGTTTTTTCGTTTTGACACCACCAACAATTTCCGTGGCCCATTTCTAACCTATAATCCAGACTTTTTCGGGTTTTAAAGGAAGTGGATATAATTTCATGCCCTCTCTCCTCCCGATTTCTAAACGAGGCTTCGTGCTCGTTTTTTCATTTTGACACCAACAATAAGTCCCGTGGCCCATTTCTAACCTATAATCGAGACTTTTTCGGATTTTAAAATAAGTGGATATAATTTCATACCCTCTCTCCTCCTGATTTCTAAACGAGGCTTCGTGCTCGTTTTTTCATTTGGACACTACCAACACGTCTAGTGGCCCATTTCTAACATATAATAGAGACATTTTCGGGTTTTAAAGGAAGTGGATATAATTTCATATTCTCTCTCCTCCCGATTTCTAAACGAGGCTTCGTGCTCGTTTTTTCGTTTTGACACCAGAAACATGTCCCGTGGCCCATTTGTAACCTATAATCTAATCTTTTTCGGGTTTTAAAGGAAGTGGATATAATTTCATGCCCTCTCTCCTCCCGATTTCTAAACGAGGCTTCGTGCTTCTTTTTTCATTTTGACACCCCCAACACGTCTCGTGGCCCATTTCTATCCTATAATCGAGACTTTTTCGGGTTTTTAAGGAAGTGGATATAATTTCATACCCTCTCTCCTCCTGATTTCTAAACGAGGCTTCGTGCTCGTTTTTTCATTTGGACACTACCAACACGTCTAGTGGCCCATTTCTAACATATAATAGAGACATTTTCGGGTTTTAAAGGAAGTGGATATAATTTCATACCCTCTCTCCTCCCGATTTCTAAACGAGGCTTCGTGCTCGTTTTTTCGTTTTGTCACCACAAACAAGTCTCGTGGCCCATTTGTAACCTATAATCCAAACTTTTTCGGGTTTTAAAGGAAGTGGATATAATTTCATACCCTCTCTCCTCCCGATTTCTAAACGAGGCTTCGTGCTCCTTTTTTCGTTTTGACACCACCAACAATTCCCGTGGCCCATTTCTAACCTATAATCCAGACATTTTCGGATTTTAAAGGAAGTGGATATAATTTCATACCCTCTCTCCTCTCGATTTCTAAACGAGGCTTCGTGCTCGTTTTTTCGTTTTCACACCACAAACAAGTCCCGTTGCCCATTTGTAACCTATAATCGAGACTTTTTCGGGTTTTTAAGGAAGTGGATATAATTTCAAACCCTCTCGCCTCCAGATTTCTAAACGAGGCTTCGTGCTCCTTTTTTCGTTTTGACACCACCAACAAGTCCCGTGGACCATTTCTAACCTATAATCCAGATATTTTCGGATTTTAAAGGAAGTGGATATAATTTCATACCCTCTCTCCTCCCGATTTCTAAACGAAGCTTTGTGCTCGTTTTTTCACTATCACACCACAAACAAGTCCCGTTGCCCATTTGTAACCTATAATCGAGACTTTTTCGGGTTTTTAAGGAAGTGGATATAATTTCATACCCTCTCTCCTCCCGATTTCTAAACGAGGCTTCGTGCTCCTTTTTTCGTTTTGACACCACCAACAAGTCCCGTGGCCCATTTCTAACCTATAATCTAGACATTTTCGGGTTTTTAAGGAAGTGGATATAATTTCATACCCTCTCTCCTCCCGATTTTTAAACGAGGCTTCGTGCTCGTTTTTTCGTTTTCACACCACAAACAAGTCCCGTTGCCCATTTGTAACCTATAATCCAAACTTTTTCGGGTTTTAAAGGAAGTGGATATAATTTCATACCCTCTCTCCTCTCGATTTCTAAACGAGGCTTCACGCTCGTTTTTTCGTTTTGACACCACCAACACGTCTGGTGGCCCATTTCTAACCTATAATCGAGACTTTTCGGGTTTTAAAGGAAGTGGATATAATTGCATTCCCTCTCTCCTCCCAATTTCTAAACGAGGCTTAATGCTCATTTTTTCATTTTGACACCACCAACACGTCTCGTGGTCCATTTCTAACCTATAATCGAGACTTTTTCGGGTTTTCAAGGAAGTGGATATAATTTCATACCCTCTCTCCTCCAGATTTCTAAACGAGGCTTCGTGCTCGTTTTTTCGTTTTCACTCCACCAACATGTCCCGTGGCCCATTTCTAACCTACAATCGAGACTTTTTCTGGTTTTAAAGGAAGTGGATATAATTTCATACCCTCTCTCCTCCCGATTTCTAAATGAGGCTTCGTGCTCGTTTTTTCGTTTTGACACCACCAACAATTTCCGTGGCCCATTTGTAACCTATAATCGAGACTTTTTCGGGTTTTAAAGGAAGTGGATATAATTTCATACCCTCTCTCCTCCCGATTTCTAAACGAGGCTTCGTGCTCGTTTTTTCGTTTTGTCACCACAAACAAGTCTCGTGGCCCATTTGTAACCTATAATCCAAACTTTTTCGGGTTTTAAAGGAAGTGGATATAATTTCATACCCTCTCTCCTCTCGATTTCTAAACGAGGCTTCGTGCTCGTTTTTTCGTTTTCACACCACAAACAAGTCCCGTTGCCCATTTGTAACCTATAATCGAGACTTTTTCGGGTTTTTAAGGAAGTGGATATAATTTCATACCCTCTCTCCTCCTGATTTCTAAACGAGGCTTCGTGCTCGTTTTTTCATTTGGACACTACCAACACGTCTAGTGGCCCATTTCTAACATATAATAGAGACATTTTCGGGTTTTAAAGGAAGTGGATATAATTTCATACCCTCTCTCCTCCCGATTTCTAAACGAGACTTCGTGCTCGTTTTTTCGTTTTGTCACCACAAACAAGTCCCGTGGCCCATTTGTAACCTATAATCCAAACTTTTTCGGGTTTTAAAGGAAGTGGATATAATTTCATACCCTCTCTCCTCCCGATTTCTAAACGAGGCTTCGTGCTCGTTTTTTCGTTTTCACACCACAAACAAGTCCCGTTGCCCATTTGTAACCTATAATCGAGACTTTTTCGGATTTTTAAGGATGTGGATATAATTTCAAACCCTCTCTCCTCCAGATTTCTAAACGAGGCTTCGTGCTCGTTTTTTCATTTGGATACTACCAACACATCTAGTGGCCCATTTCTAACATATAATAGAGACATTTTCGGGTTTTAAAGGAAGTGGATATAATTTCATACCCTCTCTCCTCTCGATTTCTAAACGAGGCTTCGTGCTCGTTTTTTCGTTTTGTCACCACAAACAAGTCCCGTGGCCCATTTGTAACCTATAATCCAAACTTTTTCGGGTTTTAAAGGAAGTGGATATAATTTCATACCCTCTCTCCTCCCGATTTCTAAACGAGGCTTCGTGCTCCTTTTTTCGTTTTGACACCACCAACAAGTCCCGTGGCCCATTTCTAACCTATAATCCAGATATTTTCAGATTTTAAAGGAAGTGGATATAATTTCATACCCTCTCTCCTCCCGATTTCTAAACGAAGCTTTGTGCTCGTTTTTTCGCTATCACACCACAAACAAGTCCCGTTGCCCATTTGTAACCTATAATCGAGACTTTTTCGGGTTTTTAAGGAAGTGGATATAATTTCATACCCTCTCTCCTCCCGATTTCTAAACGAGGCTTCGTGCTCCTTTTTTCGTTTTGACACCACCAACAAGTCCCGTGGCCCATTTCTAACCTATAATCTAGACATTTTCGGGTTTTAAAGGAAGTGGATATAATTTCATACCCTCTCTCCTCCCGATTTTTAAACGAGGCTTCGTGCTCGTTTTTTCGTTTTCACACCACAAACAAGTCCCGTTGCCCATTTGTAACCTATAATCCAAACTTTTTCGGGTTTTAAAGGAAGTGGATATAATTTCATACCCTCTCTCCTCTCGATTTCTAAACGAGGCTTCACGCTCGTTTTTTTGTTTTGACACCACCAACACGTCTGGTGGCCCATTTCTAACCTATAATCGAGACTTTTCGGGTTTTAAAGGAAGTGGATATAATTGCATTCCCTCTCTCCTCCCAATTTCTAAACGAGGCTTAATGCTCATTTTTTCATTTTGACACCACCAACACGTCTCGTGGTCCATTTCTAACCTATAATCGAGACTTTTTCGGGTTTTCAAGGAAGTGGATATAATTTCATACCCTCTCTCCTCCAGATTTCTAAACGAGGCTTCGTGCTCGTTTTTTCGTTTTCACTCCACCAACATGTCCCGTGGCCCATTTCTAACCTACAATCGAGACTTTTTCTGGTTTTAAAGGAAGTGGATATAATTTCATACCCTCTCTCCTCCCGATTTCTAAATGAGGCTTCGTGCTCGTTTTTTCGTTTTGACACCACCAACAATTTCCGTGGCCCATTTGTAACCTATAATCGAGACTTTTTCGGGTTTTAAAGGAAGTGGATATAATTTCATACCCTCTCTCCTCCCGATTTCTAAACGAGGCTTCGTGCTCGTTTTTTCGTTTTGTCACCACAAACAAGTCTCGTGGCCCATTTGTAACCTATAATCCAAACTTTTTCGGGTTTTAAAGGAAGTGGATATAATTTCATACCCTCTCTCCTCTCGATTTCTAAACGAGGCTTCGTGCTCGTTTTTTCGTTTTCACACCACAAACAAGTCCCGTTGCCCATTTGTAACCTATAATCGAGACTTTTTCGGGTTTTTAAGGAAGTGGATATAATTTCATACCCTCTCTCCTCCTGATTTCTAAACGAGGCTTCGTGCTCGTTTTTTCATTTGGACACTACCAACACGTCTAGTGGCCCATTTCTAACATATAATAGAGACATTTTCGGGTTTTAAAGGAAGTGGATATAATTTCATACCCTCTCTCCTCCCGATTTCTAAACGAGACTTCGTGCTCGTTTTTTCGTTTTGTCACCACAAACAAGTCCCGTGGCCCATTTGTAACCTATAATCCAAACTTTTTCGGGTTTTAAAGGAAGTGGATATAATTTCATACCCTCTCTCCTCCCGATTTCTAAACGAGGCTTCGTGCTCGTTTTTTCGTTTTCACACCACAAACAAGTCCCGTTGCCCATTTGTAACCTATAATCGAGACTTTTTCGGATTTTTAAGGATGTGGATATAATTTCAAACCCTCTCTCCTCCAGATTTCTAAACGAGGCTTCGTGCTCGTTTTTTCATTTGGATACTACCAACACATCTAGTGGCCCATTTCTAACATATAATAGAGACATTTTCGGGTTTTAAAGGAAGTGGATATAATTTCATACCCTCTCTCCTCTCGATTTCTAAACGAGGCTTCGTGCTCGTTTTTTCGTTTTGTCACCACAAACAAGTCCCGTGGCCCATTTGTAACCTATAATCCAAACTTTTTCGGGTTTTAAAGGAAGTGGATATAATTTCATACCCTCTCTCCTCCCGATTTCTAAACGAGGCTTCGTGCTCCTTTTTTCGTTTTGACACCACCAACAAGTCCCGTGGCCCATTTCTAACCTATAATCCAGATATTTTCAGATTTTAAAGGAAGTGGATATAATTTCATACCCTCTCTCCTCCCGATTTCTAAACGAAGCTTTGTGCTCGTTTTTTCGCTATCACACCACAAACAAGTCCCGTTGCCCATTTGTAACCTATAATCGAGACTTTTTCGGGTTTTTAAGGAAGTGGATATAATTTCATACCCTCTCTCCTCCCGATTTCTAAACGAGGCTTCGTGCTCCTTTTTTCGTTTTGACACCACCAACAAGTCCCGTGGCCCATTTCTAACCTATAATCTAGACATTTTCGGGTTTTAAAGGAAGTGGATATAATTTCATACCCTCTCTCCTCCCGATTTTTAAACGAGGCTTCGTGCTCGTTTTTTCGTTTTCACACCACAAACAAGTCCCGTTGCCCATTTGTAACCTATAATCCAAACTTTTTCGGGTTTTAAAGGAAGTGGATATAATTTCATACCCTCTCTCCTCTCGATTTCTAAACGAGGCTTCACGCTCGTTTTTTCGTTTTGACACCACCAACACGTCTGGTGGCCCATTTCTAACCTATAATCGAGACTTTTCGGGTTTTAAAGGAAGTGGATATAATTTCATTCCCTCTCTCCTCCCAATTTCTAAACGAGGCTTAATGCTCATTTTTTCATTTTGACACCACCAACACGTCTCGTGGTCCATTTCTAACCTATAATCGAGACTTTTTCGGGTTTTCAAGGAAGTGGATATAATTTCATACCCTCTCTCCTCCAGATTTCTAAACGAGGCTTCGTGCTCGTTTATTCGTTTTCACTCCACCAACATGTCCCGTGGCCCATTTCTAACCTATAATCGAGACTTTTTCTGGTTTTAAAGGAAGTGGATATAATTTCATACCCTCTCTCCTCCCGATTTCTAAATGAGGCTTCGTGCTCGTTTTTTCGTTTTGACACCACCAACAATTTCCGTGGCCCATTTGTAACCTATAATCGAGACTTTTTCGGGTTTTAAAGGAAGTGGATATAATTTCATACCCTCTCTCCTCCCGATTTCTAAACGAGGCTTCGTGCTCGTTTTTTCGTTTTGTCACCACAAACAAGTCTCGTGGCCCATTTGTAACCTATAATCCAAACTTTTTCGGGTTTTAAAGGAATTGGATATAATTTCATACCCTCTCTCCTCCCGATTTCTAAACGAGGCTTCGTGCTCCTTTTTTCGTTTTGACACCACCAACAAGTCCCGTGGCCCATTTCTAACCTATAATCCAGACATTTTCGGATTTTAAAGGAAGTGGATATAATTTCATACCCTCTCTCCTCTCGATTTCTAAACGAGGCTTCACGCTCGTTTTTTCGTTTTGACACCACCAACACGTCTGGTGGCCCATTTCTAACCTATAATCGAGACTTTTCGGGTTTTAAAGGAAGTGGATATAATTTCATTCCCTCTCTCCTCCCAATTTCTAAACGAGGCTTAATGCTCATTTTTTCATTTTGACACCACCAACACGTCTCGTGGTCCATTTCTAACCTATAATCGAGACTTTTTCGGGTTTTCAAGGAAGTGGATATAATTTCATACCCTCTCTCCTCCAGATTTCTAAACGAGGCTTCGTGCTCGTTTTTTCGTTTTCACTCCACCAACATGTCCCGTGGCCCATTTCTAACCTATAATCGAGACTTTTTCTGGTTTTAAAGGAAGTGGATATAATTTCATACCCTCTCTCCTCCCGATTTCTAAATGAGGCTTCGTGCTCGTTTTTTCGTTTTGACACCACCAACAATTTCCGTGGCCCATTTGTAACCTATAATCGAGACTTTTTCGGGTTTTAAAGGAAGTGGATATAATTTCATGCCCTCTCTCCTCCCGATTTCTAAACGAGGCTTCGTGCTCGTTTTTTCGTTTTGACACCAACAATAAGTCCCGTGGCCCATTTCTAACCTATAATCGAGACTTTTTCGGATTTTAAAAGAAGTGGATATAATTTCATACCCTCTCTCCTCCTGATTTCTAAACGAGGCTTCGTGCTCGTTTTTTCATTTGGACACTAACAACACGTCTAGTGGCCCATTTCTAACATATAATAGAGACATTTTCGGGTTTTAAAGGAAGTGGATATAATTTCATATTCTCTCTCCTCCCGATTTCTAAACGAGGCTTCGTGCTCGTTTTTTCGTTTTGACACCAGAAACAAGTCCCGTGGCCCATTTGTAACCTATAATCTAATCTTTTTCGGGTTTTAAAGGAAGTGGATATAATTTCATGCCCTCTCTCCTCCCGATTTCTAAACGAGGCTTCGTGCTCCTTTTTTCATTTTGACACCCCCAACACGTCTCGTGGCCCATTTCTATCCTATAATCGAGACTTTTTCGGGTTTTTAAGGAAGTGGATATAATTTCATACCCTCTCTCCTCCTGATTTCTAAACGAGGATTCGTTCTCGTTTTTTCATTTGGACACTACCAACACGTCTAGTGGCCCATTTCTAACATATAATAGAGGCATTTTCGGGTTTTAAAGGAAGTGGATATAATTTCATACCCTCTCTCCTCCCGATTTCTAAACGAGGCTTCGTGCTGGTTTTTTCGTTTTGTCACCACAAACAAGTCCCGTGGCCCATTTGTAACCTATAATCCAAACTTTTTCGGATTTTATAGGAAGTGGATATAATGTCATACCCTCTCTCCTCCCGATTTCTAAACGAGGCTTCGTGCTCCTTTTTTCGTTTTGACACCACCAACAAGTCCCGTGGCCCATTTCTAACCTATAATCCGGACATTTTCGGGTTTTAAAGGAAGTGGATATAATTTCATGCCCTCTCTCCTCCCGATTTCTAAACGAGGCTTCGTGCTCCTTTTTTCATTTTGACACCCCCAACACGTCTCGTGGCCCATTTCTATCCTATAATCGAGACTTTTTCGGGTTTTTAAGGAAGTGGATATAATTTCATACCCTCTCTCCTCCTGATTTCTAAACGAGGATTCGTTCTCGTTTTTTCATTTGGACACTACCAACACGTCTAGTGGCCCATTTCTAACATATAATAGAGACATTTTCGGGTTTTAAAGGAAGTGGATATAATTTCATACCCTCTCTCCTCCCGATTTCTAAACGAGGCTTCGTGCTGGTTTTTTCGTTTTGTCACCACAAACAAGTCCCGTGGCCCATTTGTAACCTATAATCCAAACTTTTTCGGATTTTATAGGAAGTGGATATAATGTCATACCCTCTCTCCTCCCGATTTCTAAACGAGGCTTCGTGCTCCTTTTTTCCTTTTGACACCACCAACAAGTCCCGTGGCCCATTTCTAACCTATAATACGGACATTTTCGGGTTTTAAAGGAAGTGGATATAATTTCATACCCTCTCTCCTCCCGATTTCTAAACGAGGCTTCGTGCTCGTTTTTTCATTTGGACACTACCAACACGTCTAGTGGCCCATTTCTAACATATAATAGAGACATTTTCGGGTTTTAAAGGAAGTGGATATAATTTCATACCCTCTCTCCTCCCGATTTCTAAACGAGGCTTCGTGCTCGTTCTTTCGTTTTCACACCACAAACAAGTCCCGTTGCCCATTTGTAACCTATAATCGAGACTTTTTCGGGTTTTTAAGGAAGTGGATATAATTTCATACCCTCTCTCCTCCCGATTTCTAAACGAGGCTTCGTGCTCCTTTTTTTCATTTTGACACCCCCAACACGTCTCGTGGCCCATTTCTATCCTATAATCGAGACTTTTTCGGGTTTTTAAGGAAGTGGATATAATTTCATAACCTCTCTCCTCCTGATTTCTAAACGAGGATTCGTTCTCGTTTTTTCATTTGGACACTACCAACACGTCTAGTGGCCCATTTCTAACATATAATAGAGACATTTTCGGGTTTTAAAGGAAGTGGATATAATTTCATACCCTCTCTCCTCCCGATTTCTAAACGAGGCTTCGTGCTGGTTTTTTCGTTTTGTCACCACAAACAAGTCCCGTGGCCCATTTGTAACCTATAATCCAAATTTTTTCGGGTTTTAAAGGAAGTGGATATAATTTCATACCCTCTCTCCTCCCGATTTCTAAACGAGGCTTCGTGCTCGTTCTTTCGTTTTCACACCACAAACAAGTCCCGTTGCCCATTTGTAACCTATAATCGAGACTTTTTCGGGTTTTTAAGGAAGTGGATATAATTTCATCCCCTCTCTCCTCCTGATTTCTAAACGAGGCTTCGTGCTCGTTTTTTCATTTGGACACTACCAACACGTCTAGTGGCCCATTTCTAACATATAATAGAGACATTTTCGGGTTTTAAAGGAAGTGGATATAATTTCATATTCTCTCTCCTCCCGATTTCTAAACGAGGCTTCGTGCTCGTTTTTTCGTTTTGACACCAGAAACAAGTCCCGTGGCCCATTTGTAACCTATAATCCAATCTTTTTCGGGTTTTAAAGGAAGTGGATATAATTTCATGCCCTCTCTCCTCCCGATTTCTAAACGAGGCTTCGTGCTCCTTTTTTCATTTTGACACCCCCAACACGTCTAGTGGCCCATTTCTAACCTATAATCGAGACTTTTTCGGGTTTTTAAGGAAGTGGATATAATTTCATACCCTCTCTCCTCCTGATTTCTAAACGAGGCTTCGTGCTCATTTTTTCATTTGGACACTACCAACACGTCTAGTGGCCCATTTCTAACATATAATAGAGACATTTTCGGGTTTTAAAGGAAGTGGATATAATTTCATACCCTCTCTCCTCCCGATTTCTAAACGAGGCTTCGTGCTCGTTTTTTCGTTTTGTCACCACAAACAAGTCCCGTGGCCCATTTGTAACCTATAATCCAAACTTTTTCGGGTTTTAAAGGAAGTGGATATAATTTCATACCCTCTCTCCTCCCGATTTCTAAACGAGGCTTCGTGCTCGTTTTTTCGTTTTCACACCACAAACAAGTCCCGTTGCCCATTTGTAACCTATAATCGAGACTTTTTCGGATTTTTAAGGATGTGGATATAATTTCAAACCCTCTCTCCTCCAGATTTCTAAACGAGGCTTCGTGCTCGTTTTTTCATTTGGACACTACCAACACATCTAGTGGCCCATTTCTAACATATAATAGAGACATTTTCGGGTTTTAAAGGAAGTGGATATAATTTCATACCCTCTCTCCTCTCGATTTCTAAACGAGGCTTCGTGCTCGTTTTTTCGTTTTGTCACCACAAACAAGTCCCGTGGCCCATTTGTAACCTATAATCCAAACTTTTTCGGGTTTTAAAGGAAGTGGATATAATTTCATACCCTCTCTCCTCCCGATTTCTAAACAAGGCTTCGTGCTCCTTTTTTCGTTTTGACACCACCAACAAGTCCCGTGGCCCATTTCTAACCTATAATCCAGATATTTTCGGATTTTAAAGGAAGTGGATATAATTTCATACCCTCTCTCCTCCCGATTTCTAAACGAAGCTTTGTGCTCGTTTTTTCGCTATCACACCACAAACAAGTCCCGTTGCCCATTTGTAACCTATAATCGAGACTTTTTTGGGTTTTTAAGGAAGTGGATATAATTTCATACCCTCTCTCCTCCCGATTTCTAAACGAGGCTTCGTGCTCCTTTTTTCGTTTTGACACCACCAACAAGTCCCGTGGCCCATTTCTAACCTATAATCTAGACATTTTCGGGTTTTAAAGGAAGTGGATATAATTTCATACCCTCTCTCCTCCCGATTTTTAAACGAGGCTTCGTGCTCGTTTTTTCGTTTTCACACCACAAACAAGTCCCGTTGCCCATTTGTAACCTATAATCCAAACTTTTTCGGGTTTTAAAGGAAGTGGATATAATTTCATACCCTCTCTCCTCTCGATTTCTAAACGAGGCTTCACGCTCGTTTTTTCGTTTTGACACCACCAACACGTCTGGTGGCCCATTTCTAACCTATAATCGAGACTTTTCGGGTTTTAAAGGAAGTGGATATAATTTCATTCCCTCTCTCCTCCCAATTTCTAAACGAGGCTTAATGCTCATTTTTTCATTTTGACACCACCAACACGTCTCGTGGTCCATTTCTAACCTATAATCGAGACTTTTTCGGGTTTTCAAGGAAGTGGATATAATTTCATACCCTCTCTCCTCCAGATTTCTAAACGAGGCTTCGTGCTCGTTTTTTCGTTTTCACTCCACCAACATGTCCCGTGGCCCATTTCTAACCTATAATCGAGACTTTTTCTGGTTTTAAAGGAAGTGGATATAATTTCATACCCTCTCTCCTCCCGATTTCTAAATGAGGCTTCGTGCTCGTTTTTTCGTTTTGACACCACCAACAATTTCCGTGGCCCATTTGTAACCTATAATCGAGACTTTTTCGGGTTTTAAAGGAAGTGGATATAATTTCATACCCTCTCTCCTCCCGATTTCTAAACGAGGCTTCGTGCTCGTTTTTTCGTTTTGTCACCACAAACAAGTCTCGTGGCCCATTTGTAACCTATAATCCAAACTTTTTCGGGTTTTAAAGGAATTGGATATAATTTCATACCCTCTCTCCTCCCGATTTCTAAACGAGGCTTCGTGCTCCTTTTTTCGTTTTGACACCACCAACAAGTCCCGTGGCCCATTTCTAACCTATAATCCAGACATTTTCGGATTTTAAAGGAAGTGGATATAATTTCATACCCTCTCTCCTCTCGATTTCTAAACGAGGCTTCACGCTCGTTTTTTCGTTTTGACACCACCAACACGTCTGGTGGCCCATTTCTAACCTATAATCGAGACTTTTCGGGTTTTAAAGGAAGTGGATATAATTTCATTCCCTCTCTCCTCCCAATTTCTAAACGAGGCTTAATGCTCATTTTTTCATTTTGACACCACCAACACGTCTCGTGGTCCATTTCTAACCTATAATCGAGACTTTTTCGGGTTTTCAAGGAAGTGGATATAATTTCATACCCTCTCTCCTCCAGATTTCTAAACGAGGCTTCGTGCTCGTTTTTTCGTTTTCACTCCACCAACATGTCCCGTGGCCCATTTCTAACCTATAATCGAGACTTTTTCTGGTTTTAAAGGAAGTGGATATAATTTCATACCCTCTCTCCTCCCGATTTCTAAATGAGGCTTCGTGCTCGTTTTTTCGTTTTGACACCACCAACAATTTCCGTGGCCCATTTGTAACCTATAATCGAGACTTTTTCGGGTTTTAAAGGAAGTGGATATAATTTCATGCCCTCTCTCCTCCCGATTTCTAAACGAGGCTTCGTGCTCGTTTTTTCGTTTTGACACCAACAATAAGTCCCGTGGCCCATTTCTAACCTATAATCGAGACTTTTTCGGGTTTTAAAGGAAGTGGATATAATTTCATACCCTCTCTCCTCCCGATTTCTAAATGAGGCTTCGTGCTCGTTTTTTCGTTTTGACACCACCAACAATTTCCGTGGCCCATTTGTAACCTATAATCGAGACTTTTTCGGGTTTTAAAGGAAGTGGATATAATTTCATACCCTCTCTCCTCCCGATTTCTAAACGAGGCTTCGTGCTCCTTTTTTCGTTTTGACACCACCAACAAGTCCCGTGGCCCATTTCTAACCTATAATCCAGACATTTTCGGATTTTAAAGGAAGTGGATATAATTTCATACCCTCTCTCCTCTCGATTTCTAAACGAGTCTTCACGCTCGTTTTTTCGTTTTGACACCACCAACACGTCTGGTGGCTCATTTCTAACCTATAATCGAGACTTTTCGGGTTTTAAAGGAAGTGGATATAATTTCATTCCCTCTCTCCTCCCAATTTCTAAACGAGGCTTAATGCTCATTTTTTCATTTTGACACCACCAACACGTCTCGTGGTCCATTTCTAACCTATAATCGAGACTTTTTCGGGTTTTCAAGGAAGTGGATATAATTTCATACCCTCTCTCCTCCAGATTTCTAAACGAGGCTTCGTGCTCGTTTTTTCGTTTTCACTCCACCAACATGTCCCGTGGCCCATTTCTAACCTATAATCGAGACTTTTTCTGGTTTTAAAGGAAGTGGATATAATTTCATACCCTCTCTCCTCCCGATTTCTAAATGAGGCTTCGTGCTCGTTTTTTCGTTTTGACACCACCAACAATTTCCGTGGCCCATTTGTAACCTATAATCGAGACTTTTTCGGGTTTTAAAGGAAGTGGATATAATTTCATGCCCTCTCTCCTCCTGATTTCTAAACGAGGCTTCGTGCTCGTTTTTTCGTTTTGACACCAACAATAAGTCCCGTGGCCCATTTCTAACCTATAATCGAGACTTTTTCGGATTTTAAAAGAAGTGGATATAATTTCATACCCTCTCTCCTCCTGATTTCTAAACGAGGCTTCGTGCTCGTTTTTTCATTTGGACACTACCAACACGTCTAGTGGCCCATTTCTAACATATAATAGAGACATTTTCGGGTTTTAAAGGAAGTGGATATAATTTCATATTCTCTCTCCTCCCGATTTCTAAACGAGGCTTCGTGCTCGTTTTTTCGTTTTGACACCAGAAACAAGTCCCGTGGCCCATTTGTAACCTATAATCTAATCTTTTTCGGGTTTCAAAGGAAGTTGATATAATTTCATGCCCTCTCTCCTCCCGATTTCTAAACGAGGCTTCGTGCTCCTTTTTTCATTTTGACACCCCCAACACGTCTCGTGGCCCATTTCTATCCTATAATCGAGACTTTTTCGGGTTTTTAAGGAAGTGGATATAATTTCATACCCTCTCTCCTCCTGATTTCTAAACGAGGATTCGTTCTCGTTTTTTCATTTCGACACTACCAACACGTCTAGTGGCCCATTTCTAACATATAATAGAGACATTTTCGGGTTTTAAAGGAAGTGGATATAATTTCATACCCTCTCTCCTCCCGATTTCTAAACGAGGTTTCGTGCTGGTTTTTTCGTTTTGTCACCACAAACAAGTCCCGTGGCCCATTTGTAACCTATAATCCAAACTTTTTCGGATTTTATAGGAAGTGGATATAATGTCATACCCTCTCTCCTCCCGATTTCTAAACGAGGCTTCGTGCTCCTTTTTTCGTTTTGACACCACCAACAAGTCCCGTGGCCCATTTCTAACCTATAATCCGGACATTTTCGGGTTTTAAAGGAAGTGGATATAATTTTATGCCCTCTCTCCTCCCGATTTCTAAACGAGGCTTCGTGCTCCTTTTTTCATTTTGACACCCCCAACACGTCTCGTGGCCCATTTCTATCCTATAATCGAGACTTTTTCGGATTTTTAAGGAAGTGGATATAATTTCATACCCTCTCTCCTCCTGATTTCTAAACGAGGATTCGTTCTCGTTTTTTCATTTGGACACTACCAACACGTCTAGTGGCCTATTTCTAACATATAATAGAGACATTTTCGGGTTTTAAAGGAAGTGGATATAATTTCATACCCTCTCTCCTCCCGATTTCTAAACGAGGCTTCGTGCTGGTTTTTTCGTTTTGTCACCACAAACAAGTCCCGTGGCCCATTTGTAACCTATAATCCAAACTTTTTCGGATTTTATAGGAAGTGGATATAATGTCATACCCTCTCTCCTCCCGATTTCTAAACGAGGCTTCGTGCTCCTTTTTTCCTTTTGACACCACCAACAAGTCCCGTGGCCCATTTCTAACCTATAATCCGGACATTTTCGGGTTTTAAAGGAAGTGGATATAATTTCATACCCTCTCTCCTCCCGATTTCTAAACGAGGCTTCGTGCTCGTTTTTTCATTTGGACACTACCAACACGTCTAGTGGCCCATTTCTAACATATAATAGAGACATTTTCGGGTTTTAAAGGAAGTGGATATAATTTCATACCCTCTCTCCTCCCGATTTCTAAACGAGACTTCGTGCTCGTTTTTTCGTTTTGTCACCACAAACAAGTCCCGTGGCCCATTTGTAACCTATAATCCAAACTTTTTCGGGTTTTAAAGGAAGTGGATATAATTTCATACCCTCTCTCGTCCCGATTTCTAAACGAGGCTTCGTGCTCCTTTTTTCCTTTTGACACCACCAACAAGTCCCGTGGCCCATTTCTAACCTATAATCCGGACATTTTCGGGTTTTAAAGGAAGTGGATATAATTTCATACCCTCTCTCCTCCCGATTTCTAAACGAGGCTTCGTGCTCGTTCTTTCGTTTTCACACCACAAACAAGTCCCGTTGCCCATTTGTAACCTATAATCGAGACTTTTTCGGGTTTTTAAGGAAGTGGATATAATTTCATACCCTCTCTCCTCCTGATTTCTAAACGAGGCTTCGTGCTCGTTTTTTCATTTGGACACTATCAACACGTCTAGTGGCCCATTTCTAACATATAATAGACACATTTTCAGGTTTTAAAGGAAGTAGATATAATTTCATACCCTCTCTCCTCCCGATTTCTAAACGAGACTTCGTGCTCGTTTTTTCGTTTTGTCACCACAAACAAGTCCCGTGGCCCATTTGTAACCTATAATCCAAACTTTTTCGGGTTTTAAAGGAAGTGGATATAATTTCATACCCTCTCTCGTCCCGATTTCTAAACGAGGCTTCGTGCTCGTTTTTTCGTTTTCACACCACAAACAAGTCCCGTTGCCCATTTGTAACCTATAATCGAGACTTTTTCGGGTTTTTAAGGAAGTGGATATAATTTCATACCCTCTCTACTCCTGATTTCTAAACGAGCCTTCGTGCTCGTTTTTTCATTTGGACACTACCAACACGTCTAGTGGCCCATTTCTAACATATAATAGAGACATTTTCGGGTTTTAAAGGAAGTGGATATAATTTCATATTCTCTCTCCTCCCGATTTCTAAACGAGGCTTCGTGCTCGTTTTTTCGTTTTGACACCAGAAACAAGTCCCGTGGCCCATTTGTAACCTATAATCCAATCTTTTTCGGGTTTTAAAGGAAGTGGATATAATTTCATGCCCTCTCTCCTCCCGATTTCTAAACGAGGCTTCGTGCTCCTTTTTTCATTTTGACACCCCCAACACGTCTAGTGGCCCATTTTTAACCTATAAACGAGGCTTCGTGCTCGTTTTTTCATTTGGACACTACCAACACGTCTAGTGGCCCATTTCTAACATATAATAGAGACATTTTCGGGTTTTAAAGGAAGTGGATATAATTTCATACCCTCTCTCCTCCCGATTTCTAAACGAGGCTTCGTGCTCGTTTTTTCGTTTTGTCACCACAAACAAGTCCCGTGGCCCATTTGTAACCTATAATCCTAACTTTTTCGGGTTTTAAAGGAAGTGGATATAATTTCATACCCTCTCTCCTCCCGATTTCTAAACGAGGCTTCGTGCTCCTTTTTTCGTTTTGACACCACCAACAAGTCCCGTGGCCCATTTCTAACCTATAATCCAAACATTTTCGGGTTTTAAAGGAAGTGGATATAATTTCATACCCTCTCTCCTCCCGATTTCTAAACGAGGCTTCGTGCTCGTTTTTTCGTTTTCACACCACAAACAAGTCCCGTTGCCCATTTGTAACCTATAATCGAGACTTTTTCGGGTTTTTAAGGAAGTGGATATAATTTCAAACCCTCTCTCCTCCTGATTTCTAAACGAGGCTTCGTGCTCGTTTTCTCATTTGGACACTACCAACACGTCTATTGGCCCATTTCTAACATATAATAGAGACATTTTCGGGTTTTAAAGGAAGTGGATATAATTTCATACCCTCTCTCCTCCCGATTTCTAAACGAGGCTTCGTGCTCGTTTTTTCGTTTTGTCACCACAAACAAGTCTCGTGGCCCATTTGTAACCTATAATCCAAACTTTTTCGGGTTTTAAAGGAAGTGGATAAAATTTCATACCCTCTCTCCTCCCGATTTCTAAACGAGGCTTCGTGCTCCTTTTTTCGTTTTGACACCACCAACAAGTCCCGTGGCCCATTTCTAACCTATAATCCAGACATTTACGGATTTTAAAGGAAGTGGATATAATTTCATACCCTCTCTCCTCTCGATTTCTAAACGAGGCTTTGTGCTCGTTTTTTCGTTTTCACACCACAAACAAGTCCCGTTGCCCATTCGTAACCTATAATCGAGACTTTTTCGGGTTTTTAAGGAAGTGGATATAATTTCATACCCTCTCTCCTCCTGATTTCTAAACGAGGCTTCGTGCTCGTTTTTTCATTTGGACACTACCAACACGTCTAGTGGCCCATTTCTAACATATAATAGAGACATTTTCGGGTTTTAAAGGAAGTGGATATAATTTCATACCCTCTCTCCTCCCGATTTCTAAACGAGACTTCGTGCTCGTTTTTTCGTTTTGTCACCACAAACAAGTCCCGTGGCCCATTTGTAACCTATAATCCAAACTTTTTCGAGTTTTAAAGGAAGTGGATATAATTTCATACCCTCTCTCCTCCCGATTTCTAAACGAGGCTTCGTGCTCGTTTTTTCGTTTTCACACCACAAACAAGTCCCGTTGCCCATTTGTAACCTATAATCGAGACTTTTTCGGGTTTTTAAGGAAGTGGATATAATTTCAAACCCTCTCTCCTCCAGATTTCTAAACGAGGCTTCGTGCTCGTTTTTTCATTTGGACACTACCAACACATCTAGTGGCCCATTTCTAACATATAATAGAGACATTTTCGGGTTTTAAAGGAAGTAGATATAATTTCATACCCTCTCTCCTCTCAATTTCTAAACGAGGCTTCGTGCTCGTTTTTTCGTTTTGTCACAACAAACAAGTCCCGTGGCCCATTTGTAACCTATAATCCAAACTTTTTCGGGTTTTAAAGGAAGTGGATATAATTTCATACCCTCTCTCCTCCCGATTTCTAAACGACGCTTCGTGCTCCTTTTTTCGTTTTGACACCACCAACAAGTCCCGTGGCCCATTTCTAACCTATAATCCAGATATTTTCGGATTTTAAAGGAAGTGGATATAATTTCATACCCTCTCTCCTCCCGATTTCTAAACGAAGCTTTGTGCTCGTTTTTTCGCTATCACACCACAAACAAGTCCCGTTGCCCATTTGTAACCTATAATCGAGACTTTTTCGGGTTTTTAAGGAAGTGGATATAATTTCATACCCTCTCTCCTCCCGATTTCTAAACGAGGCTTCGTGCTCCTTTTTTCGTTTTGACACCACCAACAAGTCCCGTGGCTCATTTCTAACCTATAATCTAGACATTTTCGGGTTTTAAAGGAAGTGGATATAATTTCATACCCTCTCTCCTCCCGATTTTTAAACGAGGCTTCGTGCTCGTTTTTTCGTTTTCACACCACAAACAAGTCCCGTTGCCCATTTGTAACCTATAATCCAAACTTTTTCGGGTTTTTAAGGAAGTGGATATATTTTCATACCCTCTCTCCTCCCGATTTCTAAACGAGGCTTCGTGCTCCTTTTTTCGTTTTGACACCACCAACAAGTCCCGTGGCCCATTTCTAACCTATAATCTAGACATTTTCGGGTTTTAAAGGAAGTGGATATAATTTCATACCCTCTCTCCTCCCGATTTTTAAACGAGGCTTCGTGCTCGTTTTTTTCATTTTCACACCACAAACAAGTCCCGTTGCCCATTTGTAACCTATAATCGAGACTTTTTTGGGTTTTTAAGGAAGTGGATATAATTTCAAACCCTCTCTCCTCCTGATTTCTAAACGAGGCTTCGTGCTCGTTTTTTCATTTGGATACTACCAACATGTCTAGTGGCCCATTTCTAACATATAATAGAGACATTTTCGGGTTTTAAATGAAGTGGATATAATTTCATATTCTCTCTCCTCCCGATTTCTAAACGAGGCTTCGTGCTCGTTTTTTCGTTTTGACACCAGAAACAAGTCCCGTGGCCCATTTGTAACCTATAATCCAATCTTTTTCGGGTTTTAAAGGAAGTGGATATAATTTCATGCCCTCTCTCCTCCCGATTTCTAAACGAGGCTTCGTGCTCCTTTTTTCATTTTGACACCCCCAACACGTCTCGTGGCCCATTTCTAACCTATAATCGAGACTTTTTCGGGTTTTTAAGGAAGTGGATATAATTTCATACCCTCTCTCCTCCTGATTTCTAAACGAGGCTTCGTGCTCGTTTTTTTATTTGGACACTACCAACACGTCTAGTGGCCCATTTCTAACATATAATAGAGACATTTTCGGGTTTTAAAGGAAGTGGATATAATTTCATACCCTCTCTCCTCCCGATTTCTAAACGAGGCTTCGTGCTCGTTTTTTCATTTTGTCACCACAAACAAGTCCCGTGGCCCATTTGTAACCTATAATCCAAACTTTTTCGGGTTTTAAAGGAAGTGGATATACTTTCATACACTCTCTCCTCCCGATTTCTAAACGAGGCTTCGTACTCCTTTTTTCGTTTTGACACCACCAACAAGTCCCGTGGCCCATTTCTAACCTATAATCCAGACATTTTCGGGTTTTAAAGGAAGTGGATATAATTTCATACCCTCTCTCCTCCCGATTTATAAACGAGGCTTCGTGCTCGTTTTTTCGTTTTCACACCACAAACAAGTCCCGTTGCCCATTTGTAACCTATAATCGAGACTTTTTCGGGTTTTTAAGGAAGTGGATATAATTTCAAACCCTCTCTCCTCCTGATTTCTAAACGAGGCTTCGTGCTCGTTTTTTCATTTGGACACTACCAACACGTCTATTGGCCCATTTCTAACATATAATAGAGACATTTTCGGGTTTTAAAGGAAGTGGATATAATTTCATACCCTCTCTCCTCCCGATTTCTAAACGAGGCTTCGTGCTCGTTTTTTCATTTTGTCACCACAAACAAGTCCCGTGGCCCATTTGTAACCTATAATCCAAACTTTTTCGGGTTTTAAAGGAAGTGGATATAATTTCATACCCTCTCTCCTCCCGATTTCTAAACGAGGCTTGGTGCTCCTTTTTTCGTTTTGACACCACCAACAAGTCCCGTGGCCCATTTCTAACCTATAATCCAGACATTTTCGGATTTTAAAGGAAGTGGATATAATTTCATACCCTCTCTCCTCCCGATTTCTAAACGAGGCTTCGTGCTCGTTTTTTCGTTTTCACACCACAAACAAGTCCCGTTGCCCATTTGTAACCTATAATCGAGACTTTTTCGGGTTTTTAAGGAAGTGGATATAATTTCATACCCTATCTCCTCTTGATTTCTAAACGAGGCTTCGTGCTCGTTTTTTCATTTGGACACTACCAACACGTCTAGTGGCCCATTTCTAACATATAATAGAGACATTTTCGGGTTTTAAAGGAAGTGGATATAATTTCATACCCCTCTCCTCCCGATTTCTAAATGAGGCTTCGTGCTCGTTTTTTCGTTTTGTCACCACAAACAAGTCCCGTGGCCCATTTGTAACCTATAATCCAAACTTTTTCGGGTTTTAAAGGAAGTGGATATAATTTCATACCCTCTCTCCTCCCAATTTCTAAACGAGGCTTCGTGCTCCTTTTTTCGTTTTGACACCACCAACAAGTCCCGTGGCCCATTTCTAACCTATAATCCAGACATTTTCGGATTTTAAAGGAAGTGGATATAATTTCATACCCTCTCTCCTCCCGATTTCTAAACGAGGCTTCGTGCTCGTTTTTTCATTTTCGCACCACAAACAAGTCCCGTTGCCCATTTGTAACCTATAATCGAGACTTTTTCGGGTTTTTAAGGAAGTGGATATAATTTCATACCCTCTCTCCTCCTGATTTCTAAACGAGGCTTCGTGCTCGTTTTTTCATTTGGACACTACCAACACGTCTAGTGGCCCATTTCTAACATATAATAGAGACATTTTCGGGTTTTAAAGGAAGTGGATATAATTTCTCTCCTCCCGATTTCTAAACGAGGCTTCGTGCTCGTTTTTTCGTTTTGACACCAGAAACAAGTCCCGTGGCCCATTTGTAACCTATAATCCAATCTTTTTCGGGTTTTAAAGGAAGTGGATATAATTTCATACCCTCTCTCCTCCCGATTTCTAAACGAGGCTTCGTGTTCCTTTTTTCGTTTTGACACCACCAACAAGTCCCGTGGCCCATTTCTAACCTATAATCCAGACATTTTCGGATTTTAAAGGAAGTGGATATAATTTCATACCCTCTCTCCTCCCGATTTCTAAACGAGGCTTCGTGCTCGTTTTTTCGTTTTCACACCACAAACAAGTCCCGTTGCCCATTTGTAACCTATAATCGAGACTTTTTCGGGTTTTTAAGGAAGTGGATATAATTTCATACCCTCTCTCCTCTTGATTTCTAAACGAGGCTTCGTGCTCGTTTTTTCATTTGGACACTACCAACACGTCTAGTGGCCCATTTCTAACATATAATAGAGACATTTTCGGGTTTTAAAGGAAGTGGATATAATTTCATACCCTCTCTCCTCTTGATTTCTAAACGAGGCTTCGTGCCCGTTTCTTCATGTGGACACTACCAACACGTCTAGTGGCCCATTTCTAACATATAATAGAGACATTTTCGGGTTTTAAAGGAAGTGGATATAATTTCATACCCTCTCTCCTCCCGATTTCTAAACGAGGCTTCGTGCTCGTTTTTTCGTTTTGTCACCACAAACAAGTCCCGTGGCCCATTTGTAACCTATAATCCAAACTTTTTCGGGTTTTAAAGGAAGTGGATATAATTTCATACCCTCTCTCCTCCCGATTTCTAAACGAGGCTTCGTGCTCGTTTTTTAATTTTCGCACCACAAACAAGTCCCGTTGCCCATTTGTAACCTATAATCGAGACTTTTTCGGGTTTTTAAGGAAGTGGATATAATTTCAAACCCTCTCTCCTCATGATTTCTAAACGAGGCTTCGTGCTCGTTTTTTCATTTGGACACTACCAACACGTCTAGTGGCCCATTTCTAACATATAATAGAGACATTTTCGGGTTTTAAATGAAGTGGATATAATTTCATAATCTCTCTCCTCCCGATTTCTAAACGAGGCTTCGTGCTCGTTTTTTCGTTTTGACACCAGAAACAAGTCCCGTGGCCCATTTGTAACCTATAATCCAAACTTTTTCGGGTTTTAAAGGAAGTGGATATAATTTCATACCCCTCTCCTCCCGATTTCTAAACGAGGCTTCGTGCTCGTTTTTTCGATTTGTCACCACAAACAAGTCCCGTGGCGCATTTGTAACCTATAATCCAAACTTTTTCGGGTTTTAAAGGAAGTGGATATAATTTCATACCCTCTCTCCTCCCGATTTCTAAACGAGGCTTCGTGCTCCTTTTTTCGTTTTGACACCACCAACAAGTCCCGTGGCCCATTTCTAACCTATAATCCAGACATTTTCGGGTTTTAAAGGAAGTGGATATAATTTCATACCCTCTCTCCTCCCGATTTCTAATCGAGGCTTCGTGCTCGTTTTTTCATTTTCGCACCACAAACAAGTCTCGTTGCCCATTTGTAACCTATAATCGAGACTTTTTCGGGTTTTTAAGGAAGTGGATATAATTTCATACCCTCTCTCCTCCTGATTTCTAAACGAGGCTTCGTGCTCGTTTTTTCATTTGGACACTACCAACACGTCTAGTGTCCCATTTCTAACATATAATAGAGACATTTTCGGGTTTTAAAGGAAGTGGATATAATTTCATACCCTCTCTCCTCCCGATTTCTAAACGAGACTTCGTGCTCGTTTTTTCGTTTTGTCACCACAAACAAGTCCCGTGGCCCATTTGTAACCTATAATCCAAACTTTTTCGGGTTTTAAAGGAAGTGGATATAATTTCATACCCTCTCTCCTCCCGATTTCTAAACGAGGCTTCGTGCTCGTTTTTTCGTTTTCACACCACAAACAAGTCCCGTTGCCCATTTGTAACCTATAATCGAGACTTTTTCGGGTTTTTAAGGAAGTGGATATAATTTCAAACCCTCTCTCCTCCAGATTTCTAAACGAGGCTTCGTGCTCGTTTTTTCATTTGGACACTACCAACACATCTAGTGGCCCATTTCTAACATATAATAGAGACATTTTCGGGTTTTAAAGGAAGTGGATATAATTTCATACCCTCTCTCCTCTTGATTTCTAAACGAGGCTTCGTGCTCGTTTTTTCGTTTTGTCACCACAAACAAGTCCCGTGGCCCATTTGTAACCTATAATCCAATCTTTTTTGGGTTTTAAAGGAAGTGGATATAATTTCATGCCCTCTCTCCTCCCGATTTCTAAACGAGGCTTCGTGCTCCTTTTTTCATTTTGACACCCCCAACACGTCTAGTGGCCCATTTCTAACCTATAATCGAGACTTTTTCGGGTTTTTAAGGAAGTGGATATAATTTCATACCCTCTCTCCTCCTGATTTCTAAACGAGGCTTCGTGCTCGTTTTTTCATTTGGACACTACCAACACGTCTAGTGGCCTATTTCTAACATATAATAGAGACATTTTCGGGTTTTAAAGGAAGTGGATTTAATTTCATACCCTCTCTCCTCCCGATTTCTAAACGAGGCTTCGTGCTCGTTTTTTCGTTTTGTCACCACAAACAAGTCCCGTGGCCCATTTGTAACCTATAATCCAAACTTTTTCGGGTTTTAAAGGAAGTGGATATAATTTCATACCCTCTCTCCTCCCGATTTCTAAAAGAGGCTTCGTGCTCCTTTTTTCGTTTTGACACCACCAACAAGTCCCCTGGCCCATTTCTAACCTATAATCCAGACATTTTCGGGTTTTAAAGGAAGTGGATATAATTTCATACCCTCTCTCCTCCCGATTTCTAAACGAGGCTTCGTGCTCGTTTTTTCGTTTTCACACCACAAATAAGTCCCGTTGCCCATTTGTAACCTATAATCGAGACTTTTTCTGGTTTTTAAGGAAGTGGATATAATTTCAAACCCTCTCTCCTCCTGATTTCTAAACGAGGCTTCGTGCTCGTTTTTTCATTTGGACACTACCAACACGTCTATTGGCCCATTTCTAACATATAATAGAGACATTTTCGGGTTTTAAAGGAAGTGGATATAATTTCATACCCTCTCTCCTCCCGATTTCTAAACGAGGCTTCGTGCTCGTTTTTTCGTTTTGTCACCACAAACAAGTCTCGTGGCCCATTTGTAACCTATAATCCAAACTTTTTCGGGTTTTAAAGGAAGTGGATATAATTTCATACCCTCTCTCCTCCCGATTTCTAAACGAGGCTTCGTGCTCCTTTTTTCGTTTTGACACCACCAACAAGTCCCGTGGCCCATTTCTAACCTATAATCCAGACATTTTCGGATTTTAAAGGAAGTGGATATAATTTCATACCCTCTCTCCTCTCGATTTCTAAACGAGGCTTCGTGCTCGTTTTTTCGTTTTCACACCACAAACAAGTCCCGTTGCCCATTTGTAACCTATAATCGAGACTTTTTCGGGTTCTTAAGGAAGTGGATATAATTTCATACCCTCTCTCCTCCTGATTTCTAAACGAGGCTTCGTGCTCGTTTTTTCATTTGGACACTACCAACACGTCTAGTGGCCCATTTCTAACATATAATAGAGACATTTTCGGGTTTTAAAGGAAGTGGATATAATTTCATACCCTCTCTCCTCCCGATTTCTAAACGAGACTTCGTGCTCGTTTTTTCGTTTTGTCACCACAAACAAGTCCCGTGGCCCATTTGTAACCTATAATCCAAACTTTTTCGGGTTTTAAAGGAAGTGGATATAATTTCATACCCTCTCTCCTCCCGATTTCTAAACGAGGCTTCGTGCTCGTTTTTTCGTTTTCACACCACAAACAAGTCCCGTTGCCCATTTGTAACCTATAATCGAGACTTTTTCGGGTTTTTAAGGAAGTGGATATAATTTCAAACCCTCTCTCCTCCAGATTTCTAAACGAGGCTTCGTGCTCGTTTTTTCATTTGGACACTACCAACACATCTAGTGGCCCATTTCTAACATATAATAGAGACATTTTCGGGTTTTAAAGGAAGTGGATATAATTTCATACCCTCTCTCCTCTCGATTTCTAAACGAGGCTTCGTGCTCGTTTTTTCGTTTTGTCACCAAAAACAAGTCCCGTGGCCCATTTGTAACCTATAATCCAAACTTTTTCGGGTTTTAAAGGAAGTGGATATAATTTCATACCCTCTCTCCTCCCGATTTCTAAACGAGGCTTCGTGCTCCTTTTTTCGTTTTGACACCACCAACAAGTCCCGTGGCCCATTTCTAACCTATAATCCAGATATTTTCGGATTTTAAAGGAAGTGGATATAATTTCATACCCTCTCTCCTCCCAATTTCTAAACGAGGCTTCGTGCTCGTTTTTTCGTTTTCACACCACAAACAAGTCCCGTTGCCCATTTGTAACCTATAATCGAGACTTTTTCGGGTTTTTAAGGAAGTGGATATAATTTCAAACCCTCTCTCCTCCTGATTTCTAAACGATGCTTCGTGCTCGTTTTTTCATTTGGACACTACCAACACGTCTAGTGGCCCATTTCTAACATATAATAGAGACATTTTCGGGTTTTAAAGGAAGTGGATATAATTTCATACCCTCTCTCCTCCCGATTTCTAAACGAGACTTCGTGCTCGTTTTTCCGTTTTGTCACCACAAACAAGTCCCGTGGCCAATTTGTAACCTATAATCCAAACTTTTTCGGGTTTTAAAGGAAGTGGATATAATTTGATACCCTCTCTCCTCCCGATCTCTAAACGAGGCTTCGTGCTCGTTTTTTCGTTTTCACACCACAAACAAGTCCCGTTGCCCATTTGTAACCTATAATCGAGACTTTTTCGGATTTTTAAGGATGTGGATATAATTTCAAACCCTCTCTCCTCTAGATTTCTAAACGAGGCTTCGTGCTCGTTTTTTCATTTGGACACTACCAACACATCTAGTGGCCCATTTCTAACATATAATAGAGACATTTTCGGGTTTTAAAGGAAGTGGATATAATTTCATACCCTCTCTCCTCTCGATTTCTAAACGAGGCTTCGTGCTCGTTTTTTCGTTTTGTCACCACAAACAAGTCCCGTGGCCCATTTGTAACCTATAATCCAAACTTTTTCGGGTTTTAAAGGAAGTGGATATAATTTCATACCCTCTCTCCTCCCGATTTCTAAACGAGGCTTCGTGCTCCTTTTTTCGTTTTGACACCACCAACAAGTCCCGTGGCCCATTTCTAACCTATAATCCAGATATTTTCGGATTTTAAAGGAAGTGGATATAATTTCATACCCTCTCTCCTCCCGATTTCTAAACGAAGCTTTGTGCTCGTTTTTTCGCTATCACACCACAAACAAGTCCCGTTGCCCATTTGTAACCTATAATCGAGACTTTTTCGGGTTTTTAAGGAAGTGGATATAATTTCATACCCTCTCTCCTCCCGATTTCTAAACGAGGCTTCGTGCTCCTTTTTTCGTTTTGACACCACCAACAAGTCCCGTGGCCCATTTCTAACCTATAATCTAGACATTTTCGGGTTTTAAAGGAAGTGGATATAATTTCATACCCTCTCTCCTCCCGATTTTTAAACGAGGCTTCGTGCTCGTTTTTTCGTTTTCACACCACAAACAAGTCCCGTTGCCCATTTGTAACCTATAATCCAAACTTTTTCGGGTTTTAAAGGAAGTGGATATAATTTCATACCCTCTCTCCTCCTGATTTCTAAACGAGGCTTCGTGCTCGTTTTTTCATTTGGACACTACCAACACGTCTAGTGGCCCATTTCTAACATATAATAGAGACATTTTCGGGTTTTAAAGGAAGTGGATATAATTTCATACCCTCTCTCCTCCCGATTTCTAAACGAGACTTCGTGCTCGTTTTTTCGTTTTGTCACCACAAACAAGTCCCGTGGCCCATTTGTAACCTATAATCCAAACTTTTTCGGGTTTTAAAGGAAGTGGATATAATTTCATACCCTCTCTCCTCCCGATTTCTAAACGAGGCTTCGTGCTCGTTTTTTCGTTTTCACACCACAAACAAGTCCCGTTGCCCATTTGTAACCTATAATCGAGACTTTTTCGGGTTTTTAAGGAAGTGGATATAATTTCAAACCCTCTCTCCTCCAGATTTCTAAACGAGGCTTCGTGCTCGTTTTTTCATTTGGACACTACCAACACATCTAGTGGCCCATTTCTAACATATAATAGAGACATTTTCGGGTTTTAAAGGAAGTGGATATAATTTCATACCCTCTCTCCTCTCGATTTCTAAACGAGGCTTCGTGCTCGTTTTTTCGTTTTGTCACCAAAAACAAGTCCCGTGGCCCATTTGTAACCTATAATCCAAACTTTTTCGGGTTTTAAAGGAAGTGGATATAATTTCATACCCTCTCTCCTCCCGATTTCTAAACGAGGCTTCGTGCTCCTTTTTTCGTTTTGACACCACCAACAAGTCCCGTGGCCCATTTCTAACCTATAATCCAGATATTTTCGGATTTTAAAGGAAGTGGATATAATTTCATACCCTCTCTCCTCCCAATTTCTAAACGAGGCTTCGTGCTCGTTTTTTCGTTTTCACACCACAAACAAGTCCCGTTGCCCATTTGTAACCTATAATCGAGACTTTTTCGGGTTTTTAAGGAAGTGGATATAATTTCAAACCCTCTCTCCTCCTGATTTCTAAACGATGCTTCGTGCTCGTTTTTTCATTTGGACACTACCAACACGTCTAGTGGCCCATTTCTAACATATAATAGAGACATTTTCGGGTTTTAAAGGAAGTGGATATAATTTCATACCCTCTCTCCTCCCGATTTCTAAACGAGACTTCGTGCTCGTTTTTCCGTTTTGTCACCACAAACAAGTCCCGTGGCCAATTTGTAACCTATAATCCAAACTTTTTCGGGTTTTAAAGGAAGTGGATATAATTTGATACCCTCTCTCCTCCCGATCTCTAAACGAGGCTTCGTGCTCGTTTTTTCGTTTTCACACCACAAACAAGTCCCGTTGCCCATTTGTAACCTATAATCGAGACTTTTTCGGATTTTTAAGGATGTGGATATAATTTCAAACCCTCTCTCCTCTAGATTTCTAAACGAGGCTTCGTGCTCGTTTTTTCATTTGGACACTACCAACACATCTAGTGGCCCATTTCTAACATATAATAGAGACATTTTCGGGTTTTAAAGGAAGTGGATATAATTTCATACCCTCTCTCCTCTCGATTTCTAAACGAGGCTTCGTGCTCGTTTTTTCGTTTTGTCACCACAAACAAGTCCCGTGGCCCATTTGTAACCTATAATCCAAACTTTTTCGGGTTTTAAAGGAAGTGGATATAATTTCATACCCTCTCTCCTCCCGATTTCTAAACGAGGCTTCGTGCTCCTTTTTTCGTTTTGACACCACCAACAAGTCCCGTGGCCCATTTCTAACCTATAATCCAGATATTTTCGGATTTTAAAGGAAGTGGATATAATTTCATACCCTCTCTCCTCCCGATTTCTAAACGAAGCTTTGTGCTCGTTTTTTCGCTATCACACCACAAACAAGTCCCGTTGCCCATTTGTAACCTATAATCGAGACTTTTTCGGGTTTTTAAGGAAGTGGATATAATTTCATACCCTCTCTCCTCCCGATTTCTAAACGAGGCTTCGTGCTCCTTTTTTCGTTTTGACACCACCAACAAGTCCCGTGGCCCATTTCTAACCTATAATCTAGACATTTTCGGGTTTTAAAGGAAGTGGATATAATTTCATACCCTCTCTCCTCCCGATTTTTAAACGAGGCTTCGTGCTCGTTTTTTCGTTTTCACACCACAAACAAGTCCCGTTGCCCATTTGTAACCTATAATCCAAACTTTTTCGGGTTTTAAAGGAAGTGGATATAATTTCATACCCCTCTCCTCCCGATTTCTAAACGAGGCTTCGTGCTCGTTTTTTCGATTTGTCACCACAAACAAGTCCCGTGGCGCATTTGTAACCTATAATCCAAACTCTTTCGGGTTTTAAAGGAAGTGGATATAATTTCATACCCTCTCTCCTCCCGATTTCTAAACGAGGCTTCGTGCTCCTTTTTTCGTTTTGACACCACCAACAAGTCCCGTGGCCCATTTCTAACCTATAATCCAGACATTTTCGGGTTTTAAAGGAAGTGGATATAATTTCATACCCTCTCTCCTCCCGATTTCTAAACGAGGCTTCGTGCTCGTTTTTTAATTTTCGCACCACAAACAAGTCCCGTTGCCCATTTGTAACCTATAATCGAGACTTTTTCGGGTTTTTAAGGAAGTGGATATAATTTCATACCCTCTCTCCTCCTGATTTCTAAACGAGGCTTCGTGCTCGTTTTTTCATTTGGACACTACCAACACGTCTAGTGTCCCATTTCTAACATATAATAGAGACATTTTCGGGTTTTAAAGGAAGTGGATATAATTTCATACCCTCTCTCCTCCCGATTTCTAAACGAGACTTCGTGCTCGTTTTTTCGTTTTGTCACCACAAACAAGTCCCGTGGCCCATTTGTAACCTATAATCTAAACTTTTTCGGGTTTTAAAGGAAGTGGATATAATTTCATACCCTCTCTCCTCCCGATTTCTAAACGAGGCTTCGTGCTCGTTTTTTCGTTTTCACACCACAAACAAGTCCCGTTGCCCATTTGTAACCTATAATCGAGACTTTTTCGGGTTTTTAAGGAAGTGGATATAATTTCAAACCCTCTCTCCTCCAGTTTTCTAAACGAGGCTTCGTGCTCGTTTTTTCATTTGGACACTACCAACACATCTAGTGGCCCATTTCTAACATATAATAGAGACATTTTCGGGTTTTAAAGGAAGTGGATATAATTTCATACCCTCTCTCCTCTCGATTTCTAAACGAGGCTTCGTGCTCGTTTTTTCATTTTGTCACCACAAACAAGTCCCGTGGCCCATTTGTAACCTATAATCCAAACTTTTTCGGGTTTTAAAGGAAGTGGATATAATTTCATACCCTCTCTCCTCCCGATTTCTAAACGAGGCTTCGTGCTCCTTTTTTCGTTTTGACACCACCAACAAGTCCCGTGGCCCATTTCTAACCTATAATCTAGACATTTTCGGGTTTTAAAGGAAGTGGATATAATTTCATACCCTCTCTCCTCCCGATTTTTAAACGAGGCTTCGTGCTCATTTTTTCGTTTTCACACCACAAACAAGTCCCGTTGCCCATTTGTAACCTATAATCCAAACTTTTTCGGATTTTTAAGGATGTGGATATAATTTCAAACCCTCTCTCCTCCAGATTTCTAAACGAGGCTTCGTGCTCGTTTTTTCATTTGGACACTACCAACACATCTAGTGGCCCATTTCTAACATATAATAGAGACATTTTCGGGTTTTAAAGGAAGTGGATATAATTTCATACCCTCTCTCCTCTCGATTTCTAAACGAGGCTTCGTGCTCGTTTTTTCGTTTTGTCACCACAAACAAGTCCCGTGGCCCATTTGTAACCTATAATCCAAACTTTTTCGGGTTTTAAAGGAAGTGGATATAATTTCATACCCTCTCTCCTCCCGATTTCTAAACGAGGCTTCGTGCTCCTTTTTTCGTTTTGACACCACCAACAAGTCCCGTGGCCCATTTCTAACCTATAATCCAGATATTTTCGGATTTTAAAGGAAGTGGATATAATTTCATACCCTCTCTCCTCCCGATTTCTAAACGAAGCTTTGTGCTCGTTTTTTCGCTATCACACCACAAACAAGTCCCGTTGCCCATTTGTAACCTATAATCGAGACTTTTTCGGGTTTTTAAGGAAGTGGATATAATTTCATACCCTCTCTCCTCCCGATTTCTAAACGAGGCTTCGTGCTCCTTTTTTCGTTTTGACACCACCAACAAGTCCCGTGGCCCATTTCTAACCTATAATCTAGACATTTTCGGGTTTTAAAGGAAGTGGATATAATTTCATACCCTCTCTCCTCCCGATTTTTAAACGAGGCTTCGTGCTCGTTTTTTCGTTTTCACACCACAAACAAGTACCGTTGCCCATTTGTAACCTATAATCCAAACTTTTTCGGGTTTTAAAGGAAGTGGATATAATTTCATACCCCTCTCCTCCCGATTTCTAAACGAGGCTTCGTGCTCGTTTTTTCGATTTGTCACCACAAACAAGTCCCGTGGCGCATTTGTAACCTATAATCCAAACTTTTTCGGGTTTTAAAGGAAGTGGATATAATTTCATACCCTCTCTCCTCCCGATTTCTAAACGAGGCTTCGTGCTCCTTTTTTCGTTTTGACACCACCAACAAGTCCCGTGGCCCATTTCTAACCTATAATCCAGACATTTTCGGGTTTTAAAGGAAGTGGATATAATTTCATACCCTCTCTCCTCCCGATTTCTAAACGAGGCTTCGTGCTCGTTTTTTAATTTTCGCACCACAAACAAGTCCCGTTGCCCATTTGTAACCTATAATCGAGACTTTTTCGGGTTTTTAAGGAAGTGGATATAATTTCATACCCTCTCTCCTCCTGATTTCTAAACGAGGCTTCGTGCTCGTTTTTTCATTTGGACACTACCAACACGTCTAGTGTCCCATTTCTAACATATAATAGAGACATTTTCGGGTTTTAAAGGAAGTGGATATAATTTCATACCCTCTCTCCTCCCGATTTCTAAACGAGACTTCGTGCTCGTTTTTTCGTTTTGTCACCACAAACAAGTCCCGTGGCCCATTTGTAACCTATAATCTAAACTTTTTCGGGTTTTAAAGGAAGTGGATATAATTTCATACCCTCTCTCCTCCCGATTTCTAAACGAGGCTTCGTGCTCGTTTTTTCGTTTTCACACCACAAACAAGTCTCGTTGCCCATTTGTAACCTATAATCGAGACTTTTTCGGGTTTTTAAGGAAGTGGATATAATTTCAAACCCTCTCTCCTCCAGTTTTCTAAACGAGGCTTCGTGCTCGTTTTTTCATTTGGACACTACCAACACATCTAGTGGCCCATTTCTAACATATAATAGAGACATTTTCGGGTTTTAAAGGAAGTGGATATAATTTCATACCCTCTCTCCTCTCGATTTCTAAACGAGGCTTCGTGCTCGTTTTTTCATTTTGTCACCACAAACAAGTCCCGTGGCCCATTTGTAACCTATAATCCAAACTTTTTCGGGTTTTAAAGGAAGTGGATATAATTTCATACCCTCTCTCCTCCCGATTTCTAAACGAGGCTTCGTGCTCCTTTTTTCGTTTTGACACCACCAACAAGTCCCGTGGCCCATTTCTAACCTATAATCTAGACATTTTCGGGTTTTAAAGGAAGTGGATATAATTTCATACCCTCTCTCCTCCCGATTTTTAAACGAGGCTTCGTGCTCGTTTTTTCGTTTTCACACCACAAACAAGTCCCGTTGCCCATTTGTAACCTATAATCCAAACTTTTTCGGATTTTTAAGGATGTGGATATAATTTCAAACCCTCTCTCCTCCAGATTTCTAAACGAGGCTTCGTGCTCGTTTTTTCATTTGGACACTACCAACACATCTAGTGGCCCATTTCTAACATATAATAGAGACATTTTCGGGTTTTAAAGGAAGTGGATATAATTTCATACCCTCTCTCCTCTCGATTTCTAAACGAGGCTTCGTGCTCGTTTTTTCGTTTTGTCACCACAAACAAGTCCCGTGGCCCATTTGTAACCTATAATCCAAACTTTTTCGGGTTTTAAAGGAAGTGGATATAATTTCATACCCTCTCTCCTCCCGATTTCTAAACGAGGCTTCGTGCTCCTTTTTTCGTTTTGACACCACCAACAAGTCCCGTGGCCCATTTCTAACCTATAATCCAGATATTTTCGGATTTTAAAGGAAGTGGATATAATTTCATACCCTCTCTCCTCCCGATTTCTAAACGAAGCTTTGTTCTCGTTTTTTCGCTATCACACCACAAACAAGTCCCGTTGCCCATTTGTAACCTATAATCGAGACTTTTTCGGGTTTTTAAGGAAGTGGATATAATTTCATACCCTCTCTCCTCCCGATTTCTAAACGAGGCTTCGTGCTCCTTTTTTCGTTTTGACACCACCAACAAGTCCCGTGGCCCATTTCTAACCTATAATCTAGACATTTTCGGGTTTTAAAGGAAGTGGATATAATTTCATACCCTCTCTCCTCCCGATTTTTAAACGAGGCTTCGTGCTCGTTTTTTCGTTTTCACACCACAAACAAGTACCGTTGCCCATTTGTAACCTATAATCCAAACTTTTTCGGGTTTTAAAGGAAGTGGATATAATTTCATACCCCTCTCCTCCCGATTTCTAAACGAGGCTTCGTGCTCGTTTTTTCGATTTGTCACCACAAACAAGTCCCGTGGCGCATTTGTAACCTATAATCCAAACTTTTTCGGGTTTTAAAGGAAGTGGATATAATTTCATACCCTCTCTCCTCCCGATTTCTAAACGAGGCTTCGTGCTCCTTTTTTCGTTTTGACACCACCAACAAGTCCCGTGGCCCATTTCTAACCTATAATCCAGACATTTTCGGGTTTTAAAGGAAGTGGATATAATTTCATACCCTCTCTCCTCCCGATTTCTAAACGAGGCTTCGTGCTCGTTTTTTAATTTTCGCACCACAAACAAGTCCCGTTGCCCATTTGTAACCTATAATCGAGACTTTTTCGGGTTTTTAAGGAAGTGGATATAATTTCATACCCTCTCTCCTCCTGATTTCTAAACGAGGCTTCGTGCTCGTTTTTTCATTTGGACACTACCAACACGTCTAGTGTCCCATTTCTAACATATAATAGAGACATTTTCGGGTTTTAAAGGAAGTGGATATAATTTCATACCCTCTCTCCTCCCGATTTCTAAACGAGACTTCGTGCTCGTTTTTTCGTTTTGTCACCACAAACAAGTCCCGTGGCCCATTTGTAACCTATAATCTAAACTTTTTCGGGTTTTAAAGGAAGTGGATATAATTTCATACCCTCTCTCCTCCCGATTTCTAAACGAGGCTTCGTGCTCGTTTTTTCGTTTTCACACCACAAACAAGTCTCGTTGCCCATTTGTAACCTATAATCGAGACTTTTTCGGGTTTTTAAGGAAGTGGATATAATTTCAAACCCTCTCTCCTCCAGTTTTCTAAACGAGGCTTCGTGCTCGTTTTTTCATTTGGACACTACCAACACATCTAGTGGCCCATTTCTAACATATAATAGAGACATTTTCGGGTTTTAAAGGAAGTGGATATAATTTCATACCCTCTCTCCTCTCGATTTCTAAACGAGGCTTCGTGCTCGTTTTTTCATTTTGTCACCACAAACAAGTCCCGTGGCCCATTTGTAACCTATAATCCAAACTTTTTCGGGTTTTAAAGGAAGTGGATATAATTTCATACCCTCTCTCCTCCCGATTTCTAAACGAGGCTTCGTGCTCCTTTTTTCGTTTTGACACCACCAACAAGTCCCGTGGCCCATTTCTAACCTATAATCTAGACATTTTCGGGTTTTAAAGGAAGTGGATATAATTTCATACCCTCTCTCCTCCCGATTTTTAAACGAGGCTTCGTGCTCGTTTTTTCGTTTTCACACCACAAACAAGTCCCGTTGCCCATTTGTAACCTATAATCCAAACTTTTTCGGATTTTTAAGGATGTGGATATAATTTCAAACCCTCTCTCCTCCAGATTTCTAAACGAGGCTTCGTGCTCGTTTTTTCATTTGGACACTACCAACACATCTAGTGGCCCATTTCTAACATATAATAGAGACATTTTCGGGTTTTAAAGGAAGTGGATATAATTTCATACCCTCTCTCCTCTCGATTTCTAAACGAGGCTTCGTGCTCGTTTTTTCGTTTTGTCACCACAAACAAGTCCCGTGGCCCATTTGTAACCTATAATCCAAACTTTTTCGGGTTTTAAAGGAAGTGGATATAATTTCATACCCTCTCTCCTCCCGATTTCTAAACGAGGCTTCGTGCTCCTTTTTTCGTTTTGACACCACCAACAAGTCCCGTGGCCCATTTCTAACCTATAATCCAGATATTTTCGGATTTTAAAGGAAGTGGATATAATTTCATACCCTCTCTCCTCCCGATTTCTAAACGAAGCTTTGTGCTCGTTTTTTCGCTATCACACCACAAACAAGTCCCGTTGCCCATTTGTAACCTATAATCGAGACTTTTTCGGGTTTTTAAGGAAGTGGATATAATTTCATACCCTCTCTCCTCCCGATTTCTAAACGAGGCTTCGTGCTCCTTTTTTCGTTTTGACACCACCAACAAGTCCCGTGGCCCATTTCTAACCTATAATCTAGACATTTTCGGGTTTTAAAGGAAGTGGATATAATTTCATACCCTCTCTCCTCCCGATTTTTAAACGAGGCTTCGTGCTCGTTTTTTCGTTTTCACACCACAAACAAGTCCCGTTGCCCATTTGTAACCTATAATCCAAACTTTTTCGGGTTTTAAAGGAAGTGGATATAATTTCATACCCCTCTCCTCCCGATTTCTAAACGAGGCTTCGTGCTCGTTTTTTCGATTTGTCACCACAAACAAGTCCCGTGGCGCATTTGTAACCTATAATCCAAACTTTTTCGGGTTTTAAAGGAAGTGGATATAATTTCATACCCTCTCTCCTCCCGATTTCTAAACGAGGCTTCGTGCTCCTTTTTTCGTTTTGACACCACCAACAAGTCCCGTGGCCCATTTCTAACCTATAATCCAGACATTTTCGGGTTTTAAAGGAAGTGGATATAATTTCATACCCTCTCTCCTCCCGATTTCTAAACGAGGCTTCGTGCTCGTTTTTTAATTTTCGCACCACAAACAAGTCCCGTTGCCCATTTGTAACCTATAATCGAGACTTTTTCGGGTTTTTAAGGAAGTGGATATAATTTCATACCCTCTCTCCTCCTGATTTCTAAACGAGGCTTCGTGCTCGTTTTTTCATTTGGACACTACCAACACGTCTAGTGTCCCATTTCTAACATATAATAGAGACATTTTCGGGTTTTAAAGGAAGTGGATATAATTTCATACCCTCTCTCCTCCCGATTTCTAAACGAGACTTCGTGCTCGTTTTTTCGTTTTGTCACCACAAACAAGTCCCGTGGCCCATTTGTAACCTATAATCTAAACTTTTTCGGGTTTTAAAGGAAGTGGATATAATTTCATACCCTCTCTCCTCCCGATTTCTAAACGAGGCTTCGTGCTCGTTTTTTCGTTTTCACACCACAAACAAGTCCCGTTGCCCATTTGTAACCTATAATCGAGACTTTTTCGGGTTTTTAAGGAAGTGGATATAATTTCAAACCCTCTCTCCTCCAGTTTTCTAAACGAGGCTTCGTGCTCGTTTTTTCATTTGGACACTACCAACACATCTAGTGGCCCATTTCTAACATATAATAGAGACATTTTCGGGTTTTAAAGGAAGTGGATATAATTTCATACCCTCTCTCCTCTCGATTTCTAAACGAGGCTTCGTGCTCGTTTTTTCATTTTGTCACCACAAACAAGTCCCGTGGCCCATTTGTAACCTATAATCCAAACTTTTTCGGATTTTAAAGGAAGTGGATATAATTTCATACCCTCTCTCCTCCCGATTTCTAAACGAGGCTTCGTGCTCCTTTTTTCGTTTTGACACCACCAACAAGTCCCGTGGCCCATTTCTAACCTATAATCTAGACATTTTCGGGTTTTAAAGGAAGTGGATATAATTTCATACCCTCTCTCCTCCCGATTTTTAAACGAGGCTTCGTGCTCGTTTTTTCGTTTTCACACCACAAACAAGTCCCGTTGCCCATTTGTAACCTATAATCCAAACTTTTTCGGGTTTTAATGGAAGTGGATATAATTTCATACCCTCTCTCCTCTCGATTTCTAAACGAGGCTTCACGCTCGTTTTTTCATTTTGACACCACCAACACGTCTGGTGGCCCATTTCTAACCTATAATCGAGACTTTTCGGGTTTTAAAGGAAGTGGATATAATTTCATTCCCTCTCTCCTCCCAATTTCTAAACGAGGCTTAATGCTCATTTTTTCATTTTGACACCACCAACACGTCTCGTGGTCCATTTCTAACCTATAATCGAGACTTTTTCGGGTTTTCAAGGAAGTGGATATAATTTCATACCCTCTCTCCTCCAGATTTCTAAACGAGGCTTCGTGCTCGTTTTTTCGTTTTGACTCCACCAACCTGTCCCGTGGCCCATTTCTAACCTATTATCGAGACTTTTTCTGGTTTTAAAGGAAGTGGATATAATTTCATACCCTCTCTCCTCCCGATTTCTAAACGAGGCTTCGTGCTCGTTTTTTCGTTTTGACATCACCAACAATTTCCGTGGCCCATTTGTAACCTATAATCCAATCTTTTTCGGGTTTTAAAGGAAGTGGATATAATTTCATGCCCTCTCTCCTCCCGATTTCTAAATGAGGCTTCGTGCTCCTTTTTTCATTTTGACACCCCCAACACGTCTCGTGGCCCATTTCTAACCTATAATCGAGACTTTTTCGGGTTTTTAAGGAAGTGGATATAATTTCATACCCTCTCTCCTCCTGATTTCTAAACGAGGCTTCGTGCTCGTTTTTTTATTTGGACACTACCAACACGTCTAGTGGCCCATTTCTAACATATAATAGAGTCATTTTCGGGTTTTAAAGGAAGTGGATATAATTTCATACCCTCTCTCCTCCCGATTTCTAAACGAGGCTTCGTGCTCGTTTTTTCGTTTTGTCACCACAAACAAGTCCCGTGGCCCATTTGTAACCTATAATCCAAACTTTTTCGGGTTTTAAAGGAAGTGGATATAATTTCATACACTCTCTCCTCCCGATTTCTAAACGAGGCTTCGTGCTCGTTTTTTCGTTTTCACACCACAAACAAGTCCCGTTGCCCATTTGTAACCTATAATCGAGACTTTTTCGGGTTTTTAAGGAAGTGGATATAATTTCAAACCCTCTCTCCTCCAGTTTTCTAAACGAGGCTTCGTGCTCGTTTTTTCATTTGGACACTACCAACACATCTAGTGGCCCATTTCTAACATATAATAGAGACATTTTCGGGTTTTAAAGGAAGTGGATATAATTTCATACCCTCTCTCCTCTCGATTTCTAAACGAGGCTTCGTGCTCGTTTTTTCATTTTGTCACCACAAACAAGTCCCGTGGCCCATTTGTAACCTATAATCCAAACTTTTTCGGGTTTTAAAGGAAGTGGATATAATTTCATACCCTCTCTCCTCCCGATTTCTAAACGAGGCTTCGTGCTCCTTTTTTCGTTTTGACACCACCAACAAGTCCCGTGGCCCATTTCTAACCTATAATCTAGACATTTTCGGGTTTTAAAGGAAGTGGATATAATTTCATACCCTCTCTCCTCCCGATTTTTAAACGAGGCTTCGTGCTCGTTTTTTCGTTTTCACACCACAAACAAGTCCCATTGCCCATTTGTAACCTATAATCCAAACTTTTTCGGATTTTTAAGGATGTGGATATAATTTCAAACCCTCTCTCCTCCAGATTTCTAAACGAGGCTTCGTGCTCGTTTTTTCATTTGGACACTACCAACACATCTAGTGGCCCATTTCTAACATATAATAGAGACATTTTCGGGTTTTAAAGGAAGTGGATATAATTTCATACCCTCTCTCCTCTCGATTTCTAAACGAGGCTTCGTGCTCGTTTTTTCGTTTTGTCACCACAAACAAGTCCCGTGGCCCATTTGTAACCTATAATCCAAACTTTTTCGGGTTTTAAAGGAAGTGGATATAATTTCATACCCTCTCTCCTCCCGATTTCTAAACGAGGCTTCGTGCTCCTTTTTTCGTTTTGACACCACCAACAAGTCCCGTGGCCCATTTCTAACCTATAATCCAGATATTTTCGGATTTTAAAGGAAGTGGATATAATTTCATACCCTCTCTCCTCCCGATTTCTAAACGAAGCTTTGTGCTCGTTTTTTCGCTATCACACCACAAACAAGTCCCGTTGCCCATTTGTAACCTATAATCGAGACTTTTTCGGGTTTTTAAGGAAGTGGATATAATTTCATACCCTCTCTCCTCCCGATTTCTAAACGAGGCTTCGTGCTCCTTTTTTCGTTTTGACACCACCAACAAGTCCCGTGGCCCATTTCTAACCTATAATCTAGACATTTTCGGGTTTTAAAGGAAGTGGATATAATTTCATACCCTCTCTCCTCCCGATTTTTAAACGAGGCTTCGTGCTCGTTTTTTCGTTTTCACACCACAAACAAGTCCCGTTGCCCATTTGTAACCTATAATCCAAACTTTTTCGGGTTTTAAAGGATGTGGATATAATTTCATACCCCTCTCCTCCCGATTTCTAAACGAGGCTTCGTGCTCGTTTTTTCGATTTGTCACCACAAACAAGTCCCGTGGCGCATTTGTAACCTATAATCCAAACTTTTTCGGGTTTTAAAGGAAGTGGATATAATTTCATACCCTCTCTCCTCCCGATTTCTAAACGAGGCTTCGTGCTCCTTTTTTCGTTTTGACACCACCAACAAGTCCCGTGGCCCATTTCTAACCTATAATCCAGACATTTTCGGGTTTTAAAGGAAGTGGATATAATTTCATACCCTCTCTCCTCCCGATTTCTAAACGAGGCTTCGTGCTCGTTTTTTAATTTTCGCACCACAAACAAGTCCCGTTGCCCATTTGTAACCTATAATCGAGACTTTTTTCGGGTTTTTAAGGAAGTGGATATAATTTCATACCCTCTCTCCTCCTGATTTCTAAACGAGGCTTCGTGCTCGTTTTTTCATTTGGACACTACCAACACGTCTAGTGTCCCATTTCTAACATATAATAGAGACATTTTCGGGTTTTAAAGGAAGTGGATATAATTTCATACCCTCTCTCCTCCCGATTTCTAAACGAGACTTCGTGCTCGTTTTTTCGTTTTGTCACCACAAACAAGTCCCGTGGCCCATTTGTAACCTATAATCTAAACTTTTTCGGGTTTTAAAGGAAGTGGATATAATTTCATACCCTCTCTCCTCCCGATTTCTAAACGAGGCTTCGTGCTCGTTTTTTCGTTTTCACACCACAAACAAGTCCCGTTGCCCATTTGTAACCTATAATCGAGACTTTTTCGGGTTTTTAAGGAAGTGGATATAATTTCAAACCCTCTCTCCTCCAGTTTTCTAAACGAGGCTTCGTGCTCGTTTTTTCATTTGGACACTACCAACACATCTAGTGGCCCATTTCTAACATATAATAGAGACATTTTCGGGTTTTAAAGGAAGTGGATATAATTTCATACCCTCTCTCCTCTCGATTTCTAAACGAGGCTTCGTGCTCGTTTTTTCATTTTGTCACCACAAACAAGTCCCGTGGCCCATTTGTAACCTATAATCCAAACTTTTTCGGATTTTAAAGGAAGTGGATATAATTTCATACCCTCTCTCCTCCCGATTTCTAAACGAGGCTTCGTGCTCCTTTTTTCGTTTTGACACCACCAACAAGTCCCGTGGCCCATTTCTAACCTATAATCTAGACATTTTCTGGTTTTAAAGGAAGTGGATATAATTTCATACCCTCTCTCCTCCCGATTTTTAAACGAGGCTTCGTGCTCGTTTTTTCGTTTTCACACCACAAACAAGTCCCGTTGCCCATTTGTAACCTATAATCCAAACTTTTTCGGGTTTTAAAGGAAGTGGATATAATTTCATACCCTCTCTCCTCTCGATTTCTAAACGAGGCTTCACGCTCGTTTTTTCATTTTGACACCACCAACACGTCTGGTGGCCCATTTCTAACCTATAATCGAGACTTTTCGGGTTTTAAAGGAAGTGGATATAATTTCATTCCCTCTCTCCTCCCAATTTCTAAACGAGGCTTAATGCTCATTTTTTCATTTTGACACCACCAACACGTCTCGTGGTCCATTTCTAACCTATAATCGAGACTTTTTCGGGTTTTCAAGGAAGTGGATATAATTTCATACCCTCTCTCCTCCAGATTTCTAAACGAGGCTTCGTGCTCGTTTTTTCGTTTTGACTCCACCAACATGTCCCGTGGCCCATTTCTAACCTATAATCGAGACTTTTTCTGGTTTTAAAGGAAGTGGATATAATTTCATACCCTCTCTCCTCCCGATTTCTAAACGAGGCTTCGTGCTCGTTTTTTCGTTTTGACATCACCAACAATTTCCGTGGCCCATTTCTAACCTATAATCCAGACTTTTTCGGGTTTTAAAGGAAGTGGATATAATTTCATGCCCTCTCTCCTCCCGATTTCTAAACGAGGCTTCGTGCTCGTTTTTTCGTTTTGACACCAACAATAAGTCCCGTGGCCCATTTCTTACCTATAATCGAGACTTTTTCGGATTTTAAAAGAAGTGGATATAATTTCATACCCTCTCTCCTCCTGATTTCTAAACGAGGCTTCGTGCTCGTTTTTTCATTTGGACACTACCAACACGTCTAGTGGCCCATTTCTAACATATAATAGAGACATTTTCGGGTTTTAAAGGAAGTGGATATAATTTCATATTCTCTCTCCTCCCGATTTCTAAACGAGGCTTCGTGCTCGTTTTTTCGTTTTGACACCAGAAACAAGTCCCGTGGCCCATTTGTAACCTATAATCTAATCTTTTTCGGGTTTTAAAGGAAGTGGATATAATTTCATGCCCTCTCTCCTCCCGATTTCTAAACGAGGCTTCGTGCTTCTTTTTTCATTTTGACACCCCCAACACGTCTCGTGGCCCATTTCTATCCTATAATCGAGACATTTTCGGGTTTTTAAGGAAGTGGATATAATTTCATACCCTCTCTCCTCCTGATTTCTAAACGAGGCTTCGTGCTCGTTTTTTCATTTGGACACTACCAACACGTCTAGTGGCCCATTTCTAACATATAATAGAGACATTTTCGGGTTTTAAAGGAAGTGGATATAATTTCATATTCTCTCTCCTCCCGATTTCTAAACGAGGCTTCGTGCTCGTTTTTTCGTTTTGTCACCACAAACAAGTCCCGTGGCCCATTTGTAACCTATAATCCAAACTTTTTCGGGTTTTAAAGGAAGTGGATATAATTTCATACCCTCTCTCCTCCCGATTTCTAAACGAGGCTTCGTGCTCGTTTTTTCGTTTTCACACCACAAACAAGTCCCGTTGCCCATTTGTAACCTATAATCGAGACTTTTTCAGGTTTTTAAGGAAGTGGATATAATTTCAAACCCTCTCTCCTCCTGATTTCTAAACGAGGCTTCGTGCTCGTTTTTTCATTTGGACACTACCAACACGTCTATTGGCCCATTTCTAACATATAATAGAGACATTTTCGGGTTTTAAAGGAAGTGGATATAATTTCATACCCTCTCTCCTCCCGATTTCTAAACGAGGCTTCGTGCTCGTTTTTTCGTTTTGTCACCACAAACAAGTCTCGTGGCCCATTTGTAACCTATAATCCAAACTTTTTCGGGTTTTAAAGGAAGTGGATATAATTTCATACCCTCTCTCCTCCCGATTTCTAAACGAGGCTTCGTGCTCCTTTTTTCGTTTTGACACCACCAACAAGTCCCGTGGCCCATTTCTAACCTATAATCCAGACATTTTCGGATTTTAAAGGAAGTGGATATAATTTCATACCCTCTCTCCTCTCGATTTCTAAACGAGGCTTCGTGCTCGTTTTTTCGTTTTCACACCACAAACAAGTCCCGTTGCCCATTTGTAACCTATAATCGAGACTTTTTCGGGTTTTTAAGGAAGTGGATATAATTTCATACCCTCTCTCATCCTGATTTCTAAACGAGGCTTCGTGCTCGTTTTTTCATTTGGACACTACCAACACGTCTAGTGGCCCATTTCTAACATATAATAGAGACATTTTCGGGTTTTAAAGGAAGTGGATATAATTTCATACCCTCTCTCCTCCCGATTTCTAAACGAGACTTCGTGCTCGTTTTTTCGTTTTGTCACCACAAACAAGTCCCGTGGCCCATTTGTAACCTATAATCCAAACTTTTTCGGGTTTTAAAGGAAGTGGATATAATTTCATACCCTCTCTCCTCCCGATTTCTAAACGAGGCTTCGTGCTCGTTTTTTCGTTTTCACACCACAAACAAGTCCCGTTGCCCATTTATAACCTATAATCGAGACTTTTTCGGGTTTTTAAGGAAGTGGATATAATTTCAAACCCTCTCTCCTCCAGATTTCTAAACGAGGCTTCGTGCTCGTTTTTTCATTTGGACACTACCAACACATCTAGTGGCCCATTTCTAACATATAATAGAGACATTTTCGGGTTTTAAAGGAAGTAGATATAATTTCATACCCTCTCTCCTCTCGATTTCTAAACGAGGCTTCGTGCTCGTTTTTTCGTTTTGTCACCACAAACAAGTCCCGTGGCCCATTTGTAACCTATAATCCAAACTTTTTCGGGTTTTAAAGGAAGTGGATATAATTTCATACCCTCTCTCCTCCCGATTTCTAAACGAGGCTTCGTGCTCCTTTTTTCGTTTTGACACCACCAACAAGTCCCGTGGCCCATTTCTTACCTATAATCCAGATATTTTCGGATTTTAAAGGAAGTGGATATAATTTCATACCCTCTCTCCTCCCGATTTCTAAACGAAGCTTTGTGCTCGTTTTTTCGCTATCACACCACAAACAAGTCCCGTTGCCCATTTGTAACCTATAATCGAGACTTTTTCGGGTTTTTAAGGAAGTGGATATAATTTCATACCCTCTCTCCTCCCGATTTCTAAACGAGGCTTCGTGCTCCTTTTTTCGTTTTGACACCACCAACAAGTCCCGTGGCTCATTTCTAACCTATAATCTAGACATTTTCGGGTTTTAAAGGAAGTGGATATAATTTCATACCCTCTCTCCTCACGATTTTTAAACGAGGCTTCGTGCTCGTTTTTTCGTTTTCACACCACAAACAAGTCCCGTTGCCCATTTGTAACCTATAATCCAAACTTTTTCGGGTTTTTAAGGAAGTGGATATAATTTCATACCCTCTCTCCTCCCGATTTCTAAACGAGGCTTCGTGCTCCTTTTTTCGTTTTGACACCACCAACAAGTCCCGTGGCCCATTTCTAACCTATAATCTAGACATTTTCGGGTTTTAAAGGAAGTGGATATAATTTCATACCCTCTCTCCTCCCGATTTTTAAACGAGGCTTCGTGCTCGTTTTTTCGTTTTCACACCACAAACAAGTCCCGTTGCCCATTTGTAACCTATAATCGAGACTTTTTTGGGTTTTTAAGGAAGTGGATATAATTTCAAACCCTCTCTCCTCCTGATTTCTAAACGAGGCTTCGTGCTCGTTTTTTCATTTGGATACTACCAAAATGTCTAGTGGCCCATTTCTAACATATAATAGAGACATTTTCGGGTTTTAAATGAAGTGGATATAATTTCATATTCTCTCTCCTCCCGATTTCTAAACGAGGCTTCGTGCTCGTTTTTTCGTTTTGACACCAGAAACAAGTCCCGTGGCCCATTTGTAACCTATAATCCAATCTTTTTCGGGTTTTAAAGGAAGTGGATATAATTTCATGCCCTCTCTCCTCCCGATTTCTAAATGAGGCTTCGTGCTCCTTTTTTCATTTTGACACCCCCAACACGTCTCGTGGCCCATTTCTAACCTATAATCGAGACTTTTTCGGGTTTTTAAGGAAGTGGATATAATTTCATACCCTCTCTCCTCCTGATTTCTAAACGAGGCTTCGTGCTCGTTTTTTTATTTGGACACTACCAACACGTCTAGTGGCCCATTTCTAACATATAATAGAGTCATTTTCGGGTTTTAAAGGAAGTGGATATAATTTCATACCCTCTCTCCTCCCGATTTCTAAACGAGGCTTCGTGCTCGTTTTTTCGTTTTGTCACCACAAACAAGTCCCGTGGCCCATTTGTAACCTATAATCCAAACTTTTTCGGGTTTTAAAGGAAGTGGATATAATTTCATACACTCTCTCCTCCCGATTTCTAAACGAGGCTTCGTACTCCTTTTTTCGTTTTGACACCACCAAGAAGTCCCGTGGCCCATTTCTAACCTATAATCCAGACATTTTCGGGTTTTAAAGGAAGTGGATATAATTTCATACCCTCTCTCCTCCCGATTTATAAACGAGGCTTCGTGCTCCTTTTTTCGTTTTGACACCACCAACAAGTCCCGTGGCCCATTTCTAACCTATAATCCAGATATTTTCGGATTTTAAAGGAAGTGGATATAATTTCATACCCTCTCTCCTCCCGATTTCTAAACGAAGTTTCGTGCTCGTTTTTTCATTTGGACACTACCAACACGTCTATTGGCCCATTTCTAACATATAATAGAGAAATTTTCGGGTTTTAAAGGAAGTGGATATAATTTCATACCCTCTCTCCTCCCGATTTCTAAACGAGGCTTCGTGCTCGTTTTTTCATTTTGTCACCACAAACAAGTCCCGTGGCCCATTTGTAACCTATAATCCAAACTTTTTCGGGTTTTAAAGGAAGTGGATATAATTTCATACCCTCTCTCCTCCCGATTTCTAAACGAGGCTTCGTGCTCCTTTTTTCGTTTTGACACCACCAACAAGTCACGTGGCCCATTTCTAACCTATAATCCAGACATTTTCGGATTTTAAAGGAAGTGGATATAATTTCATACCCTCTCTCCTCCCGATTTCTAAACGAGGCTTCGTGCTCGTTTTTTCGTTTTCACACCACAAACAAGTCCCGTTGCCCATTTGTAACCTATAATCGAGACTTTTTCGGGTTTTTAAAGAAGTGGATATAATTTCATACCCTATCTCCTCTTGATTTCTAAACGAGGCTTCGTGCTCGTTTTTTCATTTGGACACTACCAACACGTCTAGTGGCCCATTTCTAACATATAATAGAGACATTTTCGGGTTTTAAAGGAAGTAGATATAATTTCATACCCTCTCTCCTCTCGATTTCTAAACGAGGCTTCGTGCTCGTTTTTTCATTTTGTCACCACAAACAAGTCCCGTGGCCCATTTGTAACCTATAATCCAAACTTTTTCGGGTTTTAAAGGAAGTGGATATAATTTCATACCCTCTCTCCTCCCGATTTCTAAACGAGGCTTCGTACTCCTTTTTTCGTTTTGACACCACCAACAAGTCACGTGGCCCATTTCTAACCTATAATCCAGACATTTTCGGATTTTAAAGGAAGTGGATATAATTTCATACCCTCTCTCCTCCCGATTTCTAAACGAGGCTTCGTGCTCGTTTTTTCGTTTTCACACCACAAACAAGTCCCGTTGCCCATTTGTAACCTATAATCGAGACTTTTTCGGGTTTTTAAGGAAGTGGATATAATTTCATACCCTATCTCCTCTTGATTTCTAAACGAGGCTTCGTGCTCGTTTTTTCATTTGGACACTACCAACACGTCTAGTGGCCCATTTCTAACATATAATAGAGACATTTTCGGGTTTTAAAGGAAGTGGATATAATTTCATACCCCTCTCCTCCCGATTTCTAAACGAGGCTTCGTGCTCGTTTTTTCGTTTTATCACCACAAACAAGTCCCGTGGCGCATTTGTGACCTATAATCCAAACTTTTTCGGGTTTTAAAGGAAGTGGATATAATTTCATACCCTCTCTCCTCCCAATTTCTAAACGAGGCTTCGTGCTCCTTTTTTCGTTTTGATACCACCAACAAGTCCCGTGGCCCATTTCTAACCTATAATCCAGACATTTTTGGGTTTTAAAGGAAGTGGATATAATTTCATACCCTCTCTCCTCCCGATTTCTAAACGAGGCTTCGTGCTCGTTTTTTCATTTTCGCACCACAAACAAGTCCTGTTGCCCATTTGTAACCTATAATCGAGACTTTTTCGGGTTTTTAAGGAAGTGGATATAATTTCAAACTCTCTCTCCTCCTGATTTCTAAACGAGGCTTCGTGCTCGTTTTTTCATTTGGACACTACCAACACGTCTAGTGGCCCATTTCTAACATATAATAGAGACATTTTCGGGTTTTAAAGGAAGTGGATATAATTTCTCTCATCCCGATTTCTAAACGAGGCTTCGTGCTCGTTTTTTCGTTTTGACACCAGAAACAAGTCCCGTGGCCCATTTGTAACCTATAATCCAATCTTTTTCGGGTTTTAAAGGAAGTGGATATAATTTCATACCCTCTCTCCTCCCGATTTCTAAACGAGGCTTCGTGCTCCTTTTTTCGTTTTGACACCACCAACAAGTCCCGTGGCCCATTTCTAACCTATAATCCAGACATTTTCGGATTTTAAAGGAAGTGAATATAATTTCATACCCTCTCTCCTCCCGATTTCTAAACGAGGCTTCGTGCTCGTTTTTTCGTTTTCACACCACAAACAAGTCCCGTTGCCCATTTGTAACCTATAATCGAGACTTTTTCGGGTTTTTAAGGAAGTGGATATAATTTCATACCCTCTCTCCTCTTGATTTCTAAACGAGGCTTCGTGCTCGTTTTTTCATTTGGACACTACCAACACGTCTAGTGGCCCATTTCTAACATATAATAGAGACATTTTCGGGTTTTAAAGGAAGTGGATATAATTTCATACCCTCTCTCCTCTTGATTTCTAAAAGAGGCTTCGTGCTCGTTTCTTCATGTGGACACTACCAACACGTCTAGTGGCCCATTTCTAACATATAATAGAGACATTTTCGGGTTTTAAAGGAAGTGGATATAATTTCATACCCTCTCTCCTCCCGATTTCTAAACGAGGCTTCGTGCTCGTTTTTTCGTTTTGTCACCACAAACAAGTCCCGTGGCCCATTTGTAACCTATAATCCAAACTTTTTCGGGTTTTAAAGGAAGTGGATATAAATTCATACCCTCTCTCCTCCCGATTTCTAAACGAGGCTTCGTGCTCGTTTTTTAATTTTCGCACCACAAACAAGTCCCGTTGCCCATTTGTAACCTATAATCGAGACTTTTTCGGGTTTTTAAGGAAGTGGATATAATTTCATACCCTCTCTCCTCCCGATTTATAAACGAGGCTTCGTGCTCCTTTTTTCGTTTTGACACCACCAACAAGTCCCGTGGCCCATTTCTAACCTATAATCCAGATATTTTCGGATTTTAAAGGAAGTGGATATAATTTCATACCCTCTCTCCTCCCGATTTCTAAACGAAGCTTTGTGCTCGTTTTTTCGCTATCACACCACAAACAAGTCCCGTTGCCCATTTGTAACCTATAATCGAGACTTTTTCGGGTTTTTAAGGAAGTGGATATAATTTCATACCCTCTCTCCTCCCGATTTCTAAACGAGGCTTCGTGCTCCTTTTTTCGTTTTGACACCACCAACAAGTCCCGTGGCTCATTTCTAACCTATAATCTAGACATTTTCTGGTTTTAAAGGAAGTGGATATAATTTCATACCCTCTCTCCTCCCGATTTTTAAACGAGGCTTCGTGCTCGTTTTTTCGTTTTCACACCACAAAAAAGTCCCGTTGCCCATTTGTAACCTATAATCCAAACTTTTTCGGGTTTTTAAGGAAGTGGATATAATTTCATACCCTCTCTCCTCCCGATTTCTAAACGAGGCTTCGTGCTCCTTTTTTCGTTTTGACACCACCAACAAGTCCCGTGGCCCATTTCTAACCTATAATCTAGACATTTTCGGGTTTTAAAGGAAGTGGATATAATTTCATACCCTCTCTCCTCCCGATTTTTAAACGAGGCTTCGTGCTCGTTTTTTCGTTTTCACACCACAAACAAGTCCCGTTGCCCATTTGTAACCTATAATCGAGACTTTTTTGGGTTTTTAAGGAAGTGGATATAATTTCAAACCCTCTCTCCTCCTGATTTCTAAACGAGGCTTCGTGCTCGTTTTTTCATTTGGATACTACCAAAATGTCTAGTGGCCCATTTCTAACATATAATAGAGACATTTTCGGGTTTTAAATGAAGTGGATATAATTTCATATTCTCTCTCCTCCCGATTTCTAAACGAGGCTTCGTGCTCGTTTTTTCGTTTTGACACCAGAAACAAGTCCCGTGGCCCATTTGTAACCTATAATCCAATCTTTTTCGGGTTTTAAAGGAAGTGGATATAATTTCTTGCCCTCTCTCCTCCCGATTTCTAAATGAGGCTTCGTGCTCCTTTTTTCATTTTGACACCCCCAACACGTCTCGTGGCCCATTTCTAACCTATAATCGAGACTTTTTCGGGTTTTTAAGGAAGTGGATATAATTTCATACCCTCTCTCCTCCTGATTTCTAAACGAGGCTTCGTGCTCGTTTTTTTATTTGGACACTACCAACACGTCTAGTGGCCCATTTCTAACATATAATAGAGTCATTTTCGGGTTTTAAAGGAAGTGGATATAATTTCATACCCTCTCTCCTCCCGATTTCTAAACGAGGCTTCGTGCTCGTTTTTTCGTTTTGTCACCACAAACAAGTCCCGTGGCCCATTTGTAACCTATAATCCAAACTTTTTCGGGTTTTAAAGGAAGTGGATATAATTTCATACACTCTCTCCTCCCGATTTCTAAACGAGGCTTCGTACTCCTTTTTTCGTTTTGACACCACCAAGAAGTCCCGTGGCCCATTTCTAACCTATAATCCAGACATTTTCGGGTTTTAAAGGAAGTGGATATAATTTCATACGCTCTCTCCTCCCGATTTATAAACGAGGCTTCGTGCTCGTTTTTTCGTTTTCACACCACAAACAAGTCCCGTTGCCCATTTGTAACCTATAATCGAGACTTTTTCGGGTTTTTAAGGAAGTGGATATAATTTCAAACCCTCTCTCCTCCTGATTTCTAAACGAGGTTTCGTGCTCGTTTTTTCATTTGGACACTACCAACACGTCTATTGGCCCATTTCTAACATATAATAGAGACATTTTCGGGTTTTAAAGGAAGTGGATATAATTTCATACCCTCTCTCCTCCCGATTTCTAAACGAGGCTTCGTGCTCGTTTTTTCATTTTGTCACCACATACAAGTCCCGTGGCCCATTTGTAACCTATAATCCAAACTTTTTCGGGTTTTAAAGGAAGTGGATATAATTTCATACCCTCTCTCCTCCCGATTTCTAAACGAGGCTTCGTGCTCCTTTTTTCGTTTTGACACCACCAACAAGTCACGTGGCCCATTTCTAACCTATAATCCAGACATTTTCGGATTTTAAAGGAAGTGGATATAATTTCATACCCTCTCTGCTCCCGATTTCTAAACGAGGCTTCGTGCTCGTTTTTTCGTTTTCACACCACAAACAAGTCCCGTTGCCCATTTGTAACCTATAATCGAGACTTTTTCGGGTTTTTAAGGAAGTGGATATAATTTCATACCCTATCTCCTCTTGATTTCTAAACGAGGCTTCGTGCTCGTTTTTTCATTTGGACACTACCAACACGTCTAGTGGCCCATTTCTAACATATAATAGAGACATTTTCGGGTTTTAAAGGAAGTAGATATAATTTCATACCCTCTCTCCTCTCGATTTCTAAACGAGGCTTCGTGCTCGTTTTTTCATTTTGTCACCACAAACAAGTCCCGTGGCCCATTTGTAACCTATAATCCAAACTTTTTCGGGTTTTAAAGGAAGTGGATATAATTTCATACCCTCTCTCCTCCCGATTTCTAAACGAGGCTTCGTGCTCCTTTTTTCGTTTTGACACCACCAACAAGTCACGTGGCCCATTTCTAACCTATAATCCAGACATTTTCGGATTTTAAAGGAAGTGGATATAATTTCATACCCTCTCTCCTCCCGATTTCTAAACGAGGCTTCGTGCTCGTTTTTTCGTTTTCACACCACAAACAAGTCCCGTTGCCCATTTGTAACCTATAATCGAGACTTTTTCGGGTTTTTAAGGAAGTGGATATAATTTCATACCCTATCTCCTCTTGATTTCTAAACGAGGCTTCGTGCTCGTTTTTTCATTTGGACACTACCAACACGTCTAGTGGCCCATTTCTAACATATAATAGAGACATTTTCGGGTTTTAAAGGAAGTGGATATAATTTCATACCCCTCTCCTCCCGATTTCTAAACGAGGCTTCGTGCTCGTTTTTTCGTTTTATCACCACAAACAAGTCCCGTGGCGCATTTGTGACCTATAATCCAAACTTTTTCGGGTTTTAAAGGAAGTGGATATAATTTCATACCCTCTCTCCTCCCAATTTCTAAACGAGGCTTCGTGCTCCTTTTTTCGTTTTGATACCACCAACAAGTCCCGTGGCCCATTTCTAACCTATAATCCAGACATTTTTGGGTTTTAAAGGAAGTGGATATAATTTCATACCCTCTCTCCTCCCGATTTCTAAACGAGGCTTCGTGCTCGTTTTTTCATTTTCGCACCACAAACAAGTCCTGTTGCCCATTTGTAACCTATAATCGAGACTTTTTCGGGTTTTTAAGGAAGTGGATATAATTTCAAACTCTCTCTCCTCCTGATTTCTAAACGAGGCTTCGTGCTCGTTTTTTCATTTGGACACTACCAACACGTCTAGTGGCCCATTTCTAACATATAATAGAGACATTTTCGGGTTTTAAAGGAAGTGGATATAATTTCTCTCATCCCGATTTCTAAACGAGGCTTCGTGCTCGTTTTTTCGTTTTGACACCAGAAACAAGTCCCGTGGCCCATTTGTAACCTATAATCCAATCTTTTTCGGGTTTTAAAGGAAGTGGATATAATTTCATACCCTCTCTCCTCCCGATTTGTAAACGAGGCTTCGTGCTCCTTTTTTCGTTTTGACACCACCAACAAGTCCCGTGGCCCATTTCTAACCTATAATCCAGACATTTTCGGATTTTAAAGGAAGTGAATATAATTTCATACCCTCTCTCCTCCCGATTTCTAAACGAGGCTTCGTGCTCGTTTTTTCGTTTTCACACCACAAACAAGTCCCGTTGCCCATTTGTAACCTATAATCGAGACTTTTTCGGGTTTTTAAGGAAGTGGATATAATTTCATACCCTCTCTCCTCTTGATTTCTAAACGAGGCTTCGTGCTCGTTTTTTCATTTGGACACTACCAACACGTCTAGTGGCCCATTTCTAACATACAATAGAGACATTTTCGGGTTTTAAAGGAAGTGGATATAATTTCATACCCTCTCTCCTCTTGATTTCTAAAAGAGGCTTCGTGCTCGTTTCTTCATGTGGACACTACCAACACGTCTAGTGGCCCATTTCTAACATATAATAGAGACATTTTCGGGTTTTAAAGGAAGTGGATATAATTTCATACCCTCTCTCCTCCCGATTTCTAAACGAGGCTTCGTGCTCGTTTTTTCGTTTTGTCACCACAAACAAGTCCCGTGGCCCATTTGTAACCTATAATCCAAACTTTTTCGGGTTTTAAAGGAAGTGGATATAATTTCATACCCTCTCTCCTCCCGATTTCTAAACGAGGCTTCGTGCTCGTTTTTTAATTTTCGCACCACAAACAAGTCCCGTTGCCCATTTGTAACCTATAATCGAGACTTTTTCGGGTTTTTAAGGAAGTGGATATAATTTCAAACCCTCTCTCCTCCTGATTTCTAAACGAGGCTTCGTGCTCGTTTTTTCATTTGGACACTACCAACACGTCTAGTGGCCCATTTCTAACATATAATAGAGACATTTTCGGGTTTTAAATGAAGTGGATATAATTTCATATTCTCTCTCCTCCCGATTTCTAAACGAGGCTTCGTGCTCGTTTTTTCGTTTTGACACCAGAAACAAGTCCCGTGGCCCATTTGTAACCTATAATCCAAACTTTTTCGGGTTTTAAAGGAAGTGGATATAATTTCATACCCCTCTCCTCCCGATTTCTAAACGAGGCTTCGTGCTCGTTTTTTCGATTTGTCCCCACAAACAAGTCCCGTGGCGCATTTGTAACCTATAATCCAAACTTTTTCGGGTTTTAAAGGAAGTGGATATAATTTCATACCCTCTCTCCTCCCGATTTCTAAACGAGGCTTCGTGCTCCTTTTTTCGTTTTGACACCACCAACAAGTCCCGTGGCCCATTTCTAACCTATAATCCTGACATTTTCGGGTTTTAAAGGAAGTGGATATAATTTCATACCCTCTCTCCTCCCGATTTCTAAACGAGGCTTCGTGCTCGTTTTTTCATTTTCGCACCACAAACAAGTCTCGTTGCCCATTTGTAACCTATAATCGAGACTTTTTCGGGTTTTTAAGGAAGTGGATATAATTTCATACCCTCTCTCCTCCTGATTTCTAAACGAGGCTTCGTGCTCGTTTTTTCATTTGGACACTACCAACACGTCTAGTGTCCCATTTCTAACCTATAATAGAGACATTTTCGGGTTTTAAAGGAAGTGGATATAATTTCATACCCTCTCTCCTCCCGATTTCTAAACGAGACTTCGTGCTCGTTTTTTCGTTTTGTCACCACAAACAAGTCCCGTGGCCCATTTGTAACCTATAATCCAAACTTTTTCGGGTTTTAAAGGAAGTGGATATAATTTCATACCCTCTCTCCTCCCGATTTCTAAACGAGGCTTCGTGCTCGTTTTTTCGTTTTCACACCACAAACAAGTCCCGTTGCCCATTTGTAACCTATAATCGAGACTTTTTCGGGTTTTTAAGGAAGTGGATATAATTTCAAACCCTCTCTCCTCCTGATTTCTAAACGAGGCTTCGTGCTCGTTTTTTCATTTGGACACTACCAACACGTCTAGTGGCCCATTTCTAACATATAATAGAGACATTTTCGGGTTTTAAATGAAGTGGATATAATTTCATATTCTCTCTCCTCCCGATTTCTAAACGAGGCTTCGTGCTCGTTTTTTCGTTTTGACACCAGAAACAAGTCCCGTGGCCCATTTGTAACCTATAATCCAAACTTTTTCGGGTTTTAAAGGAAGTGGATATAATTTCATACCCCTCTCCTCCCGATTTCTAAACGAGGCTTCGTGCTCGTTTTTTCGATTTGTCCCCACAAACAAGTCCCGTGGCGCATTTGTAACCTATAATCCAAACTTTTTCGGGTTTTAAAGGAAGTGGATATAATTTCATACCCTCTCTCCTCCCGATTTCTAAACGAGGCTTCGTGCTCCTTTTTTCGTTTTGACACCACCAACAAGTCCCGTGGCCCATTTCTAACCTATAATCCTGACATTTTCGGGTTTTAAAGGAAGTGGATATAATTTCATACCCTCTCTCCTCCCGATTTCTAAACGAGGCTTCGTGCTCGTTTTTTCATTTTCGCACCACAAACAAGTCTCGTTGCCCATTTGTAACCTATAATCGAGACTTTTTCGGGTTTTTAAGGAAGTGGATATAATTTCATACCCTCTCTCCTCCTGATTTCTAAACGAGGCTTCGTGCTCGTTTTTTCATTTGGACACTACCAACACGTCTAGTGTCCCATTTCTAACCTATAATAGAGACATTTTCGGGTTTTAAAGGAAGTGGATATAATTTCATACCCTCTCTCCTCCCGATTTCTAAACGAGACTTCGTGCTCGTTTTTTCGTTTTGTCACCACAAACAAGTCCCGTGGCCCATTTGTAACCTATAATCCAAACTTTTTCGGGTTTTAAAGGAAGTGGATATAATTTCATACCCTCTCTCCTCCCGATTTCTAAACGAGGCTTCGTGCTCGTTTTTTCGTTTTCACACCACAAACAAGTCCCGTTGCCCATTTGTAACCTATAATCGAGACTTTTTCGGGTTTTTAAGGAAGTGGATATAATTTCAAACCCTCTCTCCTCCAGATTTCTAAACAAGGCTTCGTGCTCGTTTTTTCATTTGGACACTACCAACACATCTAGTGGCCCATTTCTAACATATAATAGAGACATTTTCGGGTTTTAAAGGAAGTGGATATAATTTCATACCCTCTCTCCTCCCGATTTCTAAACGAGGCTTCGTGCTCGTTTTTTCGTTTTGTCACCACAAACAAGTCCCGTGGCCCATTTGTAACCTATAATCCAAACTTTTTCGGGTTTTAAAGGAAGTGGATATAATTTCATACCCTCTCTCCTCCCGATTTCTAAACGAGGCTTCGTGCTCCTTTTTTTGTTTTGACACCACCAACAAGTCCCGTGGCCCATTTCTAACCTATAATCCAGATATTTTCGGGTTTTAAAGGAAGTGGATATAATTTCATACCCTCTCTCCTCCCGATTTCTAAACGAGGCTTCGTGCTCCTTTTTTCGTTTTGACACCACCAACAAGTCCCGTGGCCCATTTCTAACCTATAATCCAGACATTTTCGGGTTTTAAAGGAAGTGGATATAATTTCATACCCTCTCTCCTCCCGATTTCTAAACGAGGCTTCGTGCTCGTTTTTTCATTTTCGCACCACAAACAAGTCTCGTTGCCCATTTGTAACCTATAATCGAGACTTTTTCGGGTTTTTAAGGAAGTGGATATAATTTCAAACCCTCTCTCCTCCAGATTTCTAAACGAGGCTTCGTGCTCGTTTTTTCATTTGGACACTACCAACACGTCTAGTGGCCCATTTCTAACATATAATAGAGACATTTTCGGGTTTTAAAGGAAGTGGATATAATTTCATACCCTCTCTCCTCTCGATTTCTAAACGAGGCTTCGTGCTCGTTTTTTCGTTTTGTCACCACAAACAAGTCCCGTGGCCCATTTGTATCCTATAATCCAAACTTTTTCGGGTTTTAAAGGAAGTCGATATAATTTCATACCCTCTCTCCTCCCGATTTCTAAACGAGGCTTCGTGCTCCTTTTTTTGTTTTGACACCACCAACAAGTCCCGTGGCCCATTTCTAACCTATAATCCAGATATTTTCGGGTTTTAAAGGAAGTGGATATAATTTCATACCCTCTCTCCTCCCGATTTCTAAACGAGGCTTCGTGCTCCTTTTTTCGTTTTGACACCACCAACAAGTCCCGTGGCCCATTTCTAACCTATAATCCAGACATTTTCGGGTTTTAAAGGAAGTGGATATAATTTCATACCCTCTCTCCTCCCGATTTCTAAACGAGGCTTCGTGCTCGTTTTTTCATTTTCGCACCACAAACAAGTCTCGTTGCCCATTTGTAACCTATAATCGAGACTTTTTCGGGTTTTTAAGGAAGTGGATATAATTTCATACCCTCTCTCCTCCTGATTTCTAAACGAGGCTTCGTGCTCGTTTTTTCATTTGGACACTACCAACACGTCTAGTGTCCCATTTCTAACATATAATAGAGACATTTTCGGGTTTTAAAGGAAGTGGATATAATTTCATACCCTCTCTCCTCCCGATTTCTAAACGAGACTTCGTGCTCGTTTTTTCGTTTTGTCACCACAAACAAGTCCCGTGGCCCATTTGTAACCTATAATCCAAACTTTTTCGGGTTTTAAAGGAAGTGGATATAATTTCATACCCTCTCTCCTCCCGATTTCTAAACGAGGCTTCGTGCTCGTTTTTTCGTTTTCACACCACAAACAAGTCCCGTTGCCCATTTGTAACCTATAATCGAGACTTTTTCGGGTTTTTAAGGAAGTGGATATAATTTCAAACCCTCTCTCCTCCAGATTTCTAAACGAGGCTTCGTGCTCGTTTTTTCATTTGGACACTACCAACACATCTAGTGGCCCATTTCTAACATATAATAGAGACATTTTCGGGTTTTAAAGGAAGTGGATATAATTTCATACCCTCTCTCCTCTTGATTTCTAAACGAGGCTTCGTGCTCGTTTTTTCGTTTTGTCACCACAAACATGTCCCGTGGCCCATTTGTAACCTATAATCCAAACTTTTTCGGGTTTTAAAGGAAGTGGATATAATTTCATACCCTCTCTCCTCCCGATTTCTAAACGAGGCTTCGTGCTCCTTTTTTTGTTTTGACACCACCAACAAGTCCCGTGGCCCATTTCTAACCTATAATCCAGATATTTTCGGATTTTAAAGGAAGTGGATATAATTTCATACCCTCTCTCCTCCCAATTTCTAAACGAGGCTTCGTGCTCGTTTTTTCGTTTTCACACCATAAACAAGTCCCGTTGCCCATTTGTAACCTATAATCGAGACTTTTTCAGGTTTTTAAGGAAGTGGATATAATTTCAAACCCTCTCTCCTCCTGATTTCTAAACTAGGCTTCGTGCTCGTTTTTTCATTTGGACACTACCAACACGTCTAGTGGCCCATTTCTAACATATAATAGAGACATTTTCGGGTTTTAAAGGAAGTGGATATAATTTCATACCCTCTCTCCTCCCGATTTCTAAACGAGACTTCGTGCTCGTTTTTTCGTTTTGTCACCACAAACAAGTCCCGTGGCCCATTTGTAACCTATAATCCAAACTTTTTCGGGTTTTAAAGGAAGTGGATATAATTTCATACCCTCTCTCCTCCCGATCTCTGAACGAGGCTTCGTGCTCGTTTTTTCGTTTTCACACCACAAACAAGTCCCGTTGCCCATTTGTAACCTATAATCGAGACTTTTTCGGATTTTTAAGGATGTGGATATAATTTCAAACCCTCTCTCCTCCAGATTTCTAAACGAGGCTTCGTGCTCGTTTTTTCATTTGGACACTACCAACACATCTAGTGGCCCATTTCTAACATATAATAGAGACATTTTCGGGTTTTAAAGGAAGTGGATATAATTTCATACCCTCTCTCCTCTCGATTTCTAAACGAGGATTCGTGCTCGTTTTTTCGTTTTGTCACCACAAACAAGTCCCGTGTTCCATTTGTAACCTATAATCCAAACTTTTTCGGGTTTTAAAGGAAGTGGATATAATTTCATACCCTCTCTCCTCCCGATTTCTAAACGAGGCTTCGTGCTCCTTTTTTCGTTTTGACACCACCAACAAGTCCCGTGGCCCATTTCTAACCTATAATCCAGATATTTTCGGATTTTAAAGCAAGTGGATATAATTTCATACCCTCTCTCCTCCCGATTTCTAAACGAAGCTTTGTGCTCGTTTTTTCGCTATCACACCACAAACAAGTCCCGTTGCCCATTTGTAACCTATAATCGAGACTTTTTCGGGTTTTTAAGGAAGTTGATATAATTTCATACCCTCTCTCCTCCCGATTTCTAAACGAGGCTTCGTGCTCCTTTTTTCGTTTTGACACCACTAACAAGTCCCGTGGCCCATTTCTAACCTATAATCTAGACATTTTCGGGTTTTAAAGGAAGTGGATATAATTTCATACCCTCTCTCCTCCCGATTTCTAAACGAGGCTTCGTGCTCGTTTTTTCATTTTCGCACCACAAACAAGTCTCGTTGCCCATTTGTAACCTATAATCGAGACTTTTTCGGGTTTTTAAGGAAGTGGATATAATTTCAAACCCTCTCTCCTCCAGATTTCTAAACGAGGCTTCGTGCTCGTTTTTTCATTTGGACACTACCAACACGTCTAGTGGCCCATTTCTAACATATAATAGAGACATTTTCGGGTTTTAAAGGAAGTGGATATAATTTCATACCCTCTCTCCTCTCGATTTCTAAACGAGGCTTCGTGCTCGTTTTTTCGTTTTGTCACCACAAACAAGTCCCGTGGCCCATTTGTATCCTATAATCCAAACTTTTTCGGGTTTTAAAGGAAGTCGATATAATTTCATACCCTCTCTCCTCCCGATTTCTAAACGAGGCTTCGTGCTCCTTTTTTTGTTTTGACACCACCAACAAGTCCCGTGGCCCATTTCTAACCTATAATCCAGATATTTTCGGGTTTTAAAGGAAGTGGATATAATTTCATACCCTCTCTCCTCCCGATTTCTAAACGAGGCTTCGTGCTCCTTTTTTCGTTTTGACACCACCAACAAGTCCCGTGGCCCATTTCTAACCTATAATCCAGACATTTTCGGGTTTTAAAGGAAGTGGATATAATTTCATACCCTCTCTCCTCCCGATTTCTAAACGAGGCTTCGTGCTCGTTTTTTCATTTTCGCACCACAAACAAGTCTCGTTGCCCATTTGTAACCTATAATCGAGACTTTTTCGGGTTTTTAAGGAAGTGGATATAATTTCATACCCTCTCTCCTCCTGATTTCTAAACGAGGCTTCGTGCTCGTTTTTTCATTTGGACACTACCAACACGTCTAGTGTCCCATTTCTAACATATAATAGAGACATTTTCGGGTTTTAAAGGAAGTGGATATAATTTCATACCCTCTCTCCTCCCGATTTCTAAACGAGACTTCGTGCTCGTTTTTTCGTTTTGTCACCACAAACAAGTCCCGTGGCCCATTTGTAACCTATAATCCAAACTTTTTCGGGTTTTAAAGGAAGTGGATATAATTTCATACCCTCTCTCCTCCCGATTTCTAAACGAGGCTTCGTGCTCGTTTTTTCGTTTTCACACCACAAACAAGTCCCGTTGCCCATTTGTAACCTATAATCGAGACTTTTTCGGGTTTTTAAGGAAGTGGATATAATTTCAAACCCTCTCTCCTCCAGATTTCTAAACGAGGCTTCGTGCTCGTTTTTTCATTTGGACACTACCAACACATCTAGTGGCCCATTTCTAACATATAATAGAGACATTTTCGGGTTTTAAAGGAAGTGGATATAATTTCATACCCTCTCTCCTCTTGATTTCTAAACGAGGCTTCGTGCTCGTTTTTTCGTTTTGTCACCACAAACATGTCCCGTGGCCCATTTGTAACCTATAATCCAAACTTTTTCGGGTTTTAAAGGAAGTGGATATAATTTCATACCCTCTCTCCTCCCGATTTCTAAACGAGGCTTCGTGCTCCTTTTTTTGTTTTGACACCACCAACAAGTCCCGTGGCCCATTTCTAACCTATAATCCAGATATTTTCGGATTTTAAAGGAAGTGGATATAATTTCATACCCTCTCTCCTCCCAATTTCTAAACGAGGCTTCGTGCTCGTTTTTTCGTTTTCACACCATAAACAAGTCCCGTTGCCCATTTGTAACCTATAATCGAGACTTTTTCAGGTTTTTAAGGAAGTGGATATAATTTCAAACCCTCTCTCCTCCTGATTTCTAAACGAGGCTTCGTGCTCGTTTTTTCATTTGGACACTACCAACACGTCTAGTGGCCCATTTCTAACATATAATAGAGACATTTTCGGGTTTTAAAGGAAGTGGATATAATTTCATACCCTCTCTCCTCCCGATTTCTAAACGAGACTTCGTGCTCGTTTTTTCGTTTTGTCACCACAAACAAGTCCCGTGGCCCATTTGTAACCTATAATCCAAACTTTTTCGGGTTTTAAAGGAAGTGGATATAATTTCATACCCTCTCTCCTCCCGATCTCTGAACGAGGCTTCGTGCTCGTTTTTTCGTTTTCACACCACAAACAAGTCCCGTTGCCCATTTGTAACCTATAATCGAGACTTTTTCGGATTTTTAAGGATGTGGATATAATTTCAAACCCTCTCTCCTCCAGATTTCTAAACGAGGCTTCGTGCTCGTTTTTTCATTTGGACACTACCAACACATCTAGTGGCCCATTTCTAACATATAATAGAGACATTTTCGGGTTTTAAAGGAAGTGGATATAATTTCATACCCTCTCTCCTCTCGATTTCTAAACGAGGATTCGTGCTCGTTTTTTCGTTTTGTCACCACAAACAAGTCCCGTGTTCCATTTGTAACCTATAATCCAAACTTTTTCGGGTTTTAAAGGAAGTGGATATAATTTCATACCCTCTCTCCTCCCGATTTCTAAACGAGGCTTCGTGCTCCTTTTTTCGTTTTGACACCACCAACAAGTCCCGTGGCCCATTTCTAACCTATAATCCAGATATTTTCGGATTTTAAAGCAAGTGGATATAATTTCATACCCTCTCTCCTCCCGATTTCTAAACGAAGCTTTGTGCTCGTTTTTTCGCTATCACACCACAAACAAGTCCCGTTGCCCATTTGTAACCTATAATCGAGACTTTTTCGGGTTTTTAAGGAAGTTGATATAATTTCATACCCTCTCTCCTCCCGATTTCTAAACGAGGCTTCGTGCTCCTTTTTTCGTTTTGACACCACTAACAAGTCCCGTGGCCCATTTCTAACCTATAATCTAGACATTTTCGGGTTTTAAAGGAAGTGGATATAATTTCATACCCTCTCTCCTCCCGATTTTTAAACGAGGCTTCGTGCTCGTTTTTTCGTTTTCACACCACAAACAAGTCCCGTTGCCCATTTGTAACCTATAATCCAAACTTTTTCGGGTTTTAAAGGAAGTGGATATAATTTCATACCCCTCTCCTCCCGATTTCTAAACGAGGCTTCGTGCTCGTTTTTTCGATTTGTCACCACAAACAAGTCCCGTGGCGCATTTGTAACCTATAATCCAAACTTTTTCGGGTTTTAAAGGAAGTGGATATAATTTCATACCCTCTCTCCTCCCGATTTCTAAACGAGGCTTCGTGCTCCTTTTTTCGTTTTGACACCACCAACAAGTCCCGTGGCTCATTTCTAACCTATAATCCAGACATTTTCGGGTTTTAAAGGAAGTGGATATAATTTCATACCCTCTCTCCTCCCGATTTCTAAACGAGGCTTCGTGCTCGTTTTTTCATTTTCGCACCACAAACAAGTCTCGTTGCCCATTTGTAACCTATAATCGAGACTTTTTCGGGTTTTTAAGGAAGTGGATATAATTTCAAACCCTCTCTCCTCCAGATTTCTAAACGAGGCTTCGTGCTCGTTTTTTCATTTGGACACTACCAACACGTCTAGTGGCCCATTTCTAACATATAATAGAGACATTTTCGGGTTTTAAAGGAAGTGCATATAATTTCATACCCTCTCTCCTCTCGATTTCTAAACGAGGCTTCGTGCTCGTTTTTTCGTTTTGTCACCACAAACAAGTCCCGTGGCCCATTTGTAACCTATAATCCAAACTTTTTCGGGTTTTAAAGGAAGTGGATATAATTTCATACCCTCTCTCCTCCCGATTTCTAAACGAGGCTTCGTGCTCCTTTTTTCGTTTTGACGCCACCAACAAGTCCCGTGGCCCATTTCTAACCTATAATCCAGATATTTTCGGATTTTAAAGGAAGTGGATATAATTTCATACCCTCTCTCCTCCCGATTTCTAAACGAAGCTTTGTGCTCGTTTTTTCGCTATCACACCACAAACAAGTCCCGTTGCCCTTTTGTAACCTATAATCGAGACTTTTTCGGGTTTTTAAGGAAGTGGATATAATTTCATACCCTCTCTCCTCCCGATTTCTAAACGAGGCTTCGTGCTCCTTTTTTCGTTTTGACACCACCAACAAGTCCCGTGGCCCATTTCTAACCTATAATCTAGACATTTTCGGGTTTTAAAGGAAGTGGATATAATTTCATACCCTCTCTCCTCCCGATTTTTAAACGAGGCTTCGTGCTCGTTTTTTCGTTTTCACACCACAAACAAGTCCCGTTGCCCATTTGTAACCTATAATCCAAACTTTTTCGGGTTTTAAAGGAAGTGGATATAATTTCATACCCCTCTCCTCCCGATTTCTAAACGAGGCTTCGTGCTCGTTTTTTCGATTTGTCACCACAAACAAGTCCCGTGGCGCATTTGTAACCTATAATCCAAACTTTTTCGGGTTTTAAAGGAAGTGGATATAATTTCATACCCTCTCTCCTCCCGATTTCTAAACGAGGCTTCGTGCTCCTTTTTTCGTTTTGACACCACCAACAAGTCCCGTGGCCCATTTCTAACCTATAATCCAGACATTTTCGGGTTTTAAAGGAAGTGGATATAATTTCATACCCTCTCTCCTCCCGATTTCTAAACGAGACTTCGTGCTCGTTTTTTCGTTTTGTCACCACAAACAAGTCCCGTGGCCCATTTGTAACCTATAATCCAAACTTTTTCGGGTTTTAAAGGAAGTGGATATAATTTCATACCCTCTCTCCTCCCGATCTCTGAACGAGGCTTCGTGCTCGTTTTTTCGTTTTCACACCACAAACAAGTCCCGTTGCCCATTTGTAACCTATAATCGAGACTTTTTCGGATTTTTAAGGATGTGGATATAATTTCAAACCCTCTCTCCTCCAGATTTCTAAAAGAGGCTTCGTGCTCGTTTTTTCATTTGGACACTACCAACACATCTAGTGATCCATTTCTAACATATAATAGAGACATTTTCGGGTTTTAAAGGAAGTGGATATAATTTCATACCCTCTCTCCTCCCGATTTCTAAACGAGGCTTCGTGCTCCTTTTTTCGTTTTGTCACCACAAACAAGTCCCGTGGCCCATTTGTAACCTATAATCCAAACTTTTTCGGGTTTTAAAGGAAGTGGATATAATTTCATACCCTCTCTCCTCCCGATTTCTAAACGAGGCTTCGTGCTCCTTTTTTTGTTTTGACACCACCAACAAGTCCCGTGGCCCATTTCTAACCTATAATCCAGATATTTTCGGATTTTAAAGGAAGTGGATATAATTTCATACCCTCTCTCCTCCCAATTTCTAAACGAGGCTTCGTGCTCGTTTTTTCATTTTCACACCACAAACAAGTCCCGTTGCCCATTTGTAACCTATAATCGAGACTTTTTCGGGTTTTTAAGGAAGTGGATATAATTTCAAACCCTCTCTCCTCCTGATTTCTAAACGAGGCTTCGTGCTCGTTTTTTCATTTGGACACTACCAACACGTCTAGTGGCCCATTTCTAACATATAATAGAGACATTTTCGGGTTTTAAAGGAAGTGGATATAATTTCATACCCTCTCTCCTCCCGATTTCTAAACGAGACTTCGTGCTCGTTTTTTCGTTTTGTCACCACAAACAAGTCCCGTGGCCCATTTGTAACCTATAATCCAAACTTTTTCGGGTTTTAAAGGAAGTGGATATAATTTCATACCCTCTCTCCTCCCGATCTCTGAACGAGGCTTCGTGCTCGTTTTTTCGTTTTCACACCACAAACAAGTCTCGTTGCCCATTTGTAACCTATAATCGAGACTTTTTCGGATTTTTAAGGATGTGGATATAATTTCAAACCCTCTCTCCTCCAGATTTCTAAACGAGGCTTCGTGCTCGTTTTTTCATTTGGACACTACCAACACATCTAGTGGCCCATTTCTAACATATAATAGAGACATTTTCGGGTTTTAAAGGAAGTGGATATAATTTCATACCCTCTCTCCTCCCGATTTTTAAACGAGGCTTCGTGCTCGTTTTTTCGTTTTCACACCACAAACAAGTCCCGTTGCCCATTTGTAACCTATAATCCAAACTTTTTCGGGTTTTAAAGGAAGTGGATATAATTTCATACCCCTCTCCTCCCGATTTCTAAACGAGGCTTCGTGCTCGTTTTTTCGATTTGTCCCCACAAACAAGTCCCGTGGCGCATTTGTAACCTATAATCCAAAGTTTTTCGGGTTTTAAAGGAAGTGGATATAATTTCATACCCTCTCTCCTCCCGATTTCTAAACGAGGCTTCGTGCTCCTTTTTTCGTTTTGACACCACCAACAAGTCCCGTGGCCCATTTCTAACCTATAATCCAGACATTTTCGGGTTTTAAAGGAAGTGGATATAATTTCATACCCTCTCTCCTCCCGATTTCTAAACGAGGCTTCGTGCTCGTTTTTTCATTTTCGCACCACAAACAAGTCTCGTTGCCCATTTGTAACCTATAATCGAGACTTTTTCGGGTTTTTAAGGAAGTGGATATAATTTCAAACCCTCTCTCCTCCAGATTTCTAAACGAGGCTTCGTGCTCGTTTTTTCATTTGGACACTACCAACACGTCTAGTGGCCCATTTCTAACATATAATAGAGACATTTTCGGGTTTTAAAGGAAGTGGATATAATTTCATACCCTCTCTCCTCTCGATTTCTAAACGAGGATTCGTGCTCGTTTTTTCGTTTTGTCACCACAAACAAGTCCCGTGGATCATTTGTAACCTATAATCCAAACTTTTTCGGGTTTTAAAGGAAGTGGATATAATTTCATACCCTCTCTCCTCCCGATTTCTAAACGAGGCTTCGTGCTCCTTTTTTCGTTTTGACACCACCAACAAGTCCCGTGGCCCATTTCTAACCTATAATCCAGATATTTTCGGATTTTAAAGGAAGTGGATATAATTTCATACCCTCTCTCCTCCCGATTTCTAAACGAAGCTTTGTGCTCGTTTTTTCGCTATCACACCACAAACAAGTCCCGTTGCCCATTTGTAACCTATAATCGAGACTTTTTCGGGTTTTTAAGGAAGTGGATATAATTTCATACCCTCTCTCCTCCCGATTTCTAAACGAGGCTTCGTGCTCCTTTTTTCGTTTTGACACCACCAACAAGTCCCGTGGCCCATTTCTAACCTATAATCTAGACATTTTCGGGTTTTAAAGGAAGTGGATATAATTTCATACCCTCTCTCCTCCCGATTTTTAAACGAGGCTTCGTGCTCGTTTTTTCGTTTTCACACCACAAACAAGTCCCGTTGCCCATTTGTAACCTATAATCCAAACTTTTTCGGATTTTAAAGGAAGTGGATATAATTTCATACCCTCTCTCCTCTCGATTTCTAAACGAGGCTTCACGCTCGTTTTTTCGTTTTGACACCACCAACACGTCTGGTGGCCCATTTCTAACCTATAATCGAGACTTTTCGGGTTTTAAAGGAAGTGGATATAATTTCATTCCCTCTCTCCTCCCAATTTCTAAACGAGGCTTAATGCTCATTTTTTCATTTTGACACCACCAACACGTCTCGTGGTCCATTTCTAACCTATAATCGAGACTTTTTCGGGTTTTCAAGGAAGTGGATATAATTTCATACCCTCTCTCCTCCAGATTTCTAAACGAGGCTTCGTGCTCGTTTTTTCGTTTTCACTCCACCAACATGTCCCGTGGCCCATTTCTAACCTATAATCGAAACTTTTTCTGGTTTTAAAGGAAGTGGATATAATTTCATAACCTCTCTCCTCCCGATTTCTAAACGAGGCTTCGTGCTCGTTTTTTCGTTTTGACACCACCAACAATTTCCGTGGCCCATTTCTAACCTATAATCCAGACTTTTTCGGGTTTTAAAGGAAGTGGATATAATTTCATGCCCTCTCTCCTCCCGATTTCTAAACGAGGCTTCGTGCTCGTTTTTTCGTTTTGACACCAACAATAAGTCCCGTGGCCCATTTCTAACCTATAATCGAGACTTTTTCGGATTTTAAAAGAAGTGGATATAATTTCATACCCTCTCTCCTCCTGATTTCTAAACGAGGCTTCGTGCTCGTTTTTTCATTTGGACACTACCAACACGTCTAGTGGCCCATTTCTAACATATAATAGAGACATTTTCGGGTTTTAAAGGAAGTGGATATAATTTCATATTCTCTCTCCTCCCGATTTCTAAACGAGGCTTCGTGCTCGTTTTTTCGTTTTGACACCAGAAACAAGTCCCGTGGCCCATTTGTAACCTATAATCTAATCTTTTTCGGGTTTTAAAGGAAGTGGATATAATTTCATGCCCTCTCTCCTCCCGATTTCTAAACGAGGCTTCGTGCTTCTTTTTTCATTTTGACACCCCCAACACGTCTCGTGGCCCATTTCTATCCTATAATCGAGACTTTTTCGGGTTTTTAAGGAAGGGGATATAATTTCATACCCTCTCTCCTCCTGATTTCTAAACGAGGCTTCGTGCTCGTTTTTTCATTTGGACACTACCAACACGTCTAGTGGCCCATTTCTAACATATAATAGAGACATTTTCGAGTTTTAAAGGAAGTGGATATAATTTCATACCCTCTCTCCTCCCGATTTCTAAACGAGGCTTCGTGCTCGTTTTTCGTTTTGTCACCACAAACAAGTCCCGTGGCCCATTTGTAACCTATAATCCAAACTTTTTCGGATTTTATAGGAAGTGGATATAATGTCATACCCTCTCTCCTCCCGATTTCTAAACGAGGCTTCGTGCACCTTTTTTCGTCTTGACACCACCAACAAGTTCCGTGGCCCATTTCTAACCTATAATCCAGACATTTTCGGGTTTTAAAGGAAGTGGATATAATTTCATACCCTCTCTCCTCCCAATTTCTAAACGAGGCTTCGTGCTCGTTTTTTCGTTTTCACACCACAAACAAGTCCCGTTGCCCATTTGTAACCTATAATCGAGACTTTTTCGGGTTTTTAAGGAAGTGGATATAATTTCAAACCCTCTCTCCTCCTGATTTCTAAACGAGGCTTCGTGCTCGTTTTTTCATTTGGACACTACCAACACGTCTAGTGGCCCATTTCTAACATATAATAGAGACATTTTCGGGTTTTAAAGGAAGTGGATATAATTTCATATTCTCTCTCCTCCCGATTTCTAAACGAGGCTTCGTGCTCGTTTTTTCGTTTTGACACCAGAAACAAGTCTCGTGGCCCATTTGTAACCTATAATCTAATCTTTTTCGGGTTTTAAAGGAAGTGGATATAATTTCATGCCCTCTCTCCTCCCGATTTCTAAACGAGGCTTCGTGCTCCTTTTTTCATTTTGACACCCCCAACACGTCTCGTGGCCCATTTCTATCCTATAATCGAGACTTTTTCGGATTTTTAAGGAAGTGGATATAATTTCATACCCTCTCTCCTCCTGATTTCTAAACGAGGCTTCGTGCTCGTTTTTTCGTTTTGACACCAGAAACAAGTCCCGTGGCCCATTTGTAACCTATAATCTAATCTTTTTCGGGTTTTAAAGGAAGTGGATATAATTTCATGCCCTCTCTCCTCCCGATTTCTAAACGAGGCTTCGTGCTTCTTTTTTCATTTTGACACCCCCAACACGTCTCGTGGCCCATTTCTATCCTATAATCGAGACTTTTTCGGGTTTTTAAGGAAGTAGATATAATTTCATACCCTCTCTCCTCCTGATTTCTAAACGAGGCTTCGTGCTCGTTTTTTCATTTGGACACTACCAACACGTCTAGTGGCCCATTTCTAACATATAATAGAGATATTTTCGGGTTTTAAAGGAAGTGGATATAATTTCATACCCTCTCTCCTCTCGATTTCTAAACGAGGCTTCGTGCTCGTTTTTTCGTTTTGTCACCACAAACAAGTCCCGTGGCCCATTTGTAACCTATAATCCAAACTTTTTCGGGTTTTAAAGGAAGTGGATATAATTTCATACCCTCTCTCCTCCCGATTTCTAAACGAGGCTTCGTGCTCCTTTTTTCGTTTTGACACCACCAACAAGTCCCGTGGCCCATTTCTAACCTATAATCCAGATATTTTCGGATTTTAAAGGAAGTGGATATAATTTCATACCCTCTCTCCTCCCGATTTCTAAACGAAGCTTTGTGCTCGTTTTTTCGCTATCACACCACAAACAAGTCCCGTTGCCCATTTGTAACCTATAATCGAGACTTTTTCGGGTTTTTAAGGAAGTGGATATAATTTCATACCCTCTCTCCTCCCGATTTCTAAACGAGGCTTCGTGCTCCTTTTTTCGTTTTGACACCACCAACAAGTCCCGTGGCCCATTTCTAACCTATAATCTAGACATTTTCGGGTTTTAAAGGAAGTGGATATAATTTCATACCCTCTCTCATCCCGATTTTTAAACGAGGCTTCGTGCTCGTTTTTTCGTTTTCACACCACAAACAAGTCCCGTTGCCCATTTGTAACCTATAATCCAAACTTTTTCGGGTTTTAAAGGAAGTGGATATAATTTCATACCCCTCTCCTCCCGATTTCTAAACGAGGCTTCGTGCTCGTTTTTTCGATTTGTCACCACAAACAAGTCCCGTGGCGCATTTGTAACCTATAATCCAAACTTTTTCGGGTTTTAAAGGAAGTGGATATAATTTCATACCCTCTCTCCTCCCGATTTCTAAACGAGGCTTCGTGCTCCTTTTTTCGTTTTGACACCACCAACAAGTCCCGTGGCCCATTTCTAACCTATAATCCAGACATTTTCGGGTTTTAAAGGAAGTGGATATAATTTCATACCCTCTCTCCTCCCGATTTCTAAACGAGACTTCGTGCTCGTTTTTTCGTTTTGTCACCACAAACAAGTCCCGTGGCCCATTTGTAACCTATAATCCAAACTTTTTCGGGTTTTAAAGGAAGTGGATATAATTTCATACCCTCTCTCCTCCCGATCTCTAAACGAGGCTTCGTGCTCGTTTTTTCATTTTCACACCACAAACAAGTCCCGTTGCCCATTTGTAACCTATAATCGAGACTTTTTCGGATTTTTAAGGATGTGGATATAATTTCAAACCCTCTCTCCTCCAGATTTCTAAAAGAGGCTTCGTGCTCGTTTTTTCATTTGGACACTACCAACACATCTAGTGGCCCATTTCTAACATATAATAGAGACATTTTCGGGTTTTAAAGGAAGTGGATATAATTTCATACCCTCTCTCCTCCCGATTTCTAAACGAGGCTTCGTGCTCGTTTTTTCGTTTTGTCACCACAAACAAGTCCCGTGGCCCATTTGTAACCTATAATCCAAACTTTTTCGGGTTTTAAAGGAAGTGGATATAATTTCATACCCTCTCTCCTCCCGATTTCTAAACGAGGCTTCGTGCTCCTTTTTTTGTTTTGACACCACCAACAAGTCCCGTGGCCCATTTCTAACCTATAATCCAGACATTTTCGGGTTTTAAAGGAAGTGGATATAATTTCATACCCTCTCTCCTCCCGATTTCTAAACGAGGCTTCGTGCTCGTTTTTTCATTTTCGCACCACAAACAAGTCTCGTTGCCCATTTGTAACCTATAATCGAGACTTTTTCGGGTTTTTAAGGAAGTGGATATAATTTCAAACCCTCTCTCCTCCAGATTTCTAAACGAGGCTTCGTGCTCGTTTTTTCATTTGGACACTACCAACACGTCTAGTGGCCCATTTCTAACATATAATAGAGACATTTTCGGGTTTTAAAGGAAGTGGATATAATTTCATACCCTCTCTCCTCTCGATTTCTAAACGAGGCTTCGTGCTCGTTTTTTCGTTTTGTCACCACAAACAAGTCCCGTGGCCCATTTGTAACCTATAATCCAAACTTTTTCGGGTTTTAAAGGAAGTGGATATAATTTCATACCCTCTCTCCTCCCGATTTCTAAACGAGGCTTCGTGCTCCTTTTTTCGTTTTGACACCACCAACAAGTCCCGTGGCCCATTTCTAACCTATAATCCAGATATTTTCGGATTTTAAAGGAAGTGGATATAATTTCATACCCTCTCTCCTCCTGATTTCTAAACGAAGCTTTGTGCTCGTTTTTTCGCTATCACACCACAAACAAGTCCCGTTGCCCATTTGTAACCTATAATCGAGACTTTTTCGGGTTTTTAAGGAAGTGGATATAATTTCATACCCTCTCTCCTCCCGATTTCTAAACGAGGCTTCGTGCTCCTTTTTTCGTTTTGACACCACCAACAAGTCCCGTGGCCCATTTCTAACCTATAATCTAGACATTTTCGGGTTTTAAAGGAAGTGGATATAATTTCATACCCTCTCTCCTCCCGATTTTTAAACGAGGCTTCGTGCTCGTTTTTTCGTTTTCACACCACAAACAAGTCCCGTTGCCCATTTGTAACCTATAATCCAAACTTTTTCGGATTTTAAAGGAAGTGGATATAATTTCATACCCTCTCTCCTCTCGATTTCTAAACGAGGCTTCACGCTCGTTTTTTCGTTTTGACACCACCAACACGTCTGGTGGCCCATTTCTAACCTATAATCGAGACTTTTCGGGTTTTAAAGGAAGTGGATATAATTTCATTCCCTCTCTCCTCCCAATTTCTAAACGAGGCTTAATGCTCATTTTTTCATTTTGACACCACCAACACGTCTCGTGGTCCATTTCTAACCTATAATCGAGACTTTTTCGGGTTTTCAAGGAAGTGGATATAATTTCATACCCTCTCTCCTCCAGATTTCTAAACGAGGCTTCGTGCTCGTTTTTTCGTTTTCACTCCACCAACATGTCCCGTGGCCCATTTCTAACCTATAATCGAAACTTTTTCTGGTTTTAAAGGAAGTGGATATAATTTCATACCCTCTCTCCTCCCGATTTCTAAACGAGGCTTCGTGCTCGTTTTTTCGTTTTGACACCACCAACAATTTCCGTGGCCCATTTCTAACCTATAATCCAGACTTTTTCGGGTTTTAAAGGAAGTGGATATAATTTCATGCCCTCTCTCCTCCCGATTTCTAAACGAGGCTTCGTGCTCGTTTTTTCGTTTTGACACCAACAATAAGTCCCGTGGCCCATTTCTAACCTATAATCGAGACTTTTTCGGATTTTAAAAGAAGTGGATATAATTTCATACCCTCTCTCCTCCTGATTTCTAAACGAGGCTTCGTGCTCGTTTTTTCATTTGGACACTACCAACACGTCTAGTGGCCCATTTCTAACATATAATAGAGACATTTTCGGGTTTTAAAGGAAGTGGATATAATTTCATATTCTCTCTCCTCCCGATTTCTAAACGAGGCTTCGTGCTCGTTTTTTCGTTTTGACACCAGAAACAAGTCCCGTGGCCCATTTGTAACCTATAATCTAATCTTTTTCGGGTTTTAAAGGAAGTGGATATAATTTCATGCCCTCTCTCCTCCCGATTTCTAAACGAGGCTTCGTGCTTCTTTTTTCATTTTGACACCCCCAACACGTCTCGTGGCCCATTTCTATCCTATAATCGAGACTTTTTCGGGTTTTTAAGGAAGTGGATATAATTTCATACCCTCTCTCCTCCTGATTTCTAAACGAGGCTTCGTGCTCGTTTTTTCATTTGGACACTACCAACACGTCTAGTGGCCCATTTCTAACATATAATAGAGACATTTTCGAGTTTTAAAGGAAGTGGATATAATTTCATACCCTCTCTCCTCCCGATTTCTAAACGAGGCTTCGTGCTCGTTTTTCGTTTTGTCACCACAAACAAGTCCCGTGGCCCATTTGTAACCTATAATCCAAACTTTTTCGGATTTTATAGGAAGTGGATATAATGTCATACCCTCTCTCCTCCCGATTTCTAAACGAGGCTTCGTGCTCCTTTTTTTGTCTTGACACCACCAACAAGTTTCGTGGCCCATTTCTAACCTATAATCCAGACATTTTCGGGTTTTAAAGGAAGTGGATATAATTTCATACCCTCTCTCCTCCCAATTTCTAAACGAGGCTTCGTGCTCGTTTTTTCGTTTTCACACCACAAACAAGTCCCGTTGCCCATTTGTAACCTATAATCGAGACTTTTTCGGGTTTTTAAGGAAGTGGATATAATTTCAAACCCTCTCTCCTCCTGATTTCTAAACGAGGCTTCGTGCTCGTTTTTTCATTTGGACACTACCAACACGTCTAGTGGCCCATTTCTAACATATAATAGAGACATTTTCGGGTTTTAAAGGAAGTGGATATAATTTCATATTCTCTCTCCTCCCGATTTCTAAACGAGGCTTCGTGCTCGTTTTTTCGTTTTGACACCAGAAACAAGTCTCGTGGCCCATTTGTAACCTATAATCTAATCTTTTTCGGGTTTTAAAGGAAGTGGATATAATTTCATGCCCTCTCTCCTCCCGATTTCTAAACGAGGCTTCGTGCTCCTTTTTTCATTTTGACACCCCCAACACGTCTCGTGGCCCATTTCTATCCTATAATCGAGACTTTTTCGGGTTTTTAAGGAAGTGGATATAATTTCATACCCTCTCTCCTCCTGATTTCTAAACGAGGCTTCGTGCTCGTTTTTTCGTTTTGACACCAGAAACAAGTCCCGTGGCCCATTTGTAACCTATAATCTAATCTTTTTCGGGTTTTAAAGGAAGTGGATATAATTTCATGCCCTCTCTCCTCCCGATTTCTAAACGAGGCTTCGTGCTTCTTTTTTCATTTTGACACCCCCAACACGTCTCGTGGCCCATTTCTATCCTATAATCGAGACTTTTTCGGGTTTTTAAGGAAGTAGATATAATTTCATACCCTCTCTCCTCCTGATTTCTAAACGAGGCTTCGTGCTCGTTTTTTCATTTGGACACTACCAACACGTCTAGTGGCCCATTTCTAACATATAATAGAGATATTTTCGGGTTTTAAAGGAAGTGGATATAATTTCATACCCTCTCTCCTCTCGATTTCTAAACGAGGCTTCGTGCTCGTTTTTTCGTTTTGTCACCACAAACAAGTCCCGTGGCCCATTTGTAACCTATAATCCAAACTTTTTCGGGTTTTAAAGGAAGTGGATATAATTTCATACCCTCTCTCCTCCCGATTTCTAAACGAGGCTTCGTGCTCCTTTTTTTGTTTTGACACCACCAACAAGTCCCGTGGCCCATTTCTAACCTATAATCCAGATATTTTCGGATTTTAAAGGAAGTGGATATAATTTCATACCCTCTCTCCTCCCGATTTCTAAACGAAGCTTTGTGCTCGTTTTTTCGCTATCACACCACAAACAAGTCCCGTTGCCCATTTGTAACCTATAATCGAGACTTTTTCGGGTTTTTAAGGAAGTGGATATAATTTCATACCCTCTCTCCTCCCGATTTCTAAACGAGGCTTCGTGCTCCTTTTTTCGTTTTGACACCACCAACAAGTCCCGTGGCCCATTTCTAACCTATAATCTAGACATTTTCGGGTTTTAAAGGAAGTGGATATAATTTCATACCCTCTCTCCTCCCGATTTTTAAACGAGGCTTCGTGCTCGTTTTTTCGTTTTCACACCACAAACAAGTCCCGTTGCCCATTTGTAACCTATAATCCAAACTTTTTCGGGTTTTAAAGGAAGTGGATATAATTTCATACCCCTCTCCTCCCGATTTCTAAACGAGGCTTCGTGCTCGTTTTTTCGATTTGTCCCCACAAACAAGTCCCGTGGCGCATTTGTAACCTATAATCCAAACTTTTTCGGGTTTTAAAGGAAGTGGATATAATTTCATACCCTCTCTCCTCCCGATTTCTAAACGAGGCTTCGTGCTCCTTTTTTCGTTTTGACACCACCAACAAGTCCCGTGGCCCATTTCTAACCTATAATCCAGACATTTTCGGGTTTTAAAGGAAGTGGATATAATTTCATACCCTCTCTCCTCCCGATTTCTAAACGAGACTTCGTGCTCGTTTTTTCGTTTTGTCACCACAAACAAGTCCCGTGGCCCATTTGTAACCTATAATCCAAACTTTTTCGGGTTTTAAAGGAAGTGGATATAATTTCATACCCTCTCTCCTCCCGATCTCTGAACGAGGCTTCGTGCTCGTTTTTTCGTTTTCACACCACAAACAAGTCCCGTTGCCCATTTGTAACCTATAATCGAGACTTTTTCGGATTTTTAAGGATGTGGATATAATTTCAAACCCTCTCTCCTCCAGATTTCTAAAAGAGGCTTCGTGCTCGTTTTTTCATTTGGACACTACCAACACATCTAGTGGCCCATTTCTAACATATAATAGAGACATTTTCGGGTTTTAAAGGAAGTGGATATAATTTCATACCCTCTCTCCTCCCGATTTCTAAACGAGGCTTCGTGCTCCTTTTTTCGTTTTGTCACCACAAACAAGTCCCGTGGCCCATTTGTAACCTATAATCCAAACTTTTTCGGGTTTTAAAGGAAGTGGATATAATTTCATACCCTCTCTCCTCCCGATTTCTAAACGAGGCTTCGTGCTCCTTTTTTTGTTTTGACACCACCAACAAGTCCCGTGGCCCATTTCTAACCTATAATCCAGATATTTTCGGATTTTAAAGGAAGTGGATATAATTTCATACCCTCTCTCCTCCCAATTTCTAAACAAGGCTTCGTGCTCGTTTTTTCGTTTTCACACCACAAACAAGTCCCGTTGCCCATTTGTAACCTATAATCGAGACTTTTTCGGGTTTTTAAGGAAGTGGATATAATTTCAAACCCTCTCTCCTCCTGATTTCTAAACGAGGCTTCGTGCTCGTTTTTTCATTTGGACACTACCAACACGTCTAGTGGCCCATTTCTAACATATAATAGAGACATTTTCGGGTTTTAAAGGAAGTGGATATAATTTCATACCCTCTCTCCTCCCGATTTCTAAACGAGACTTCGTGCTCGTTTTTTCGTTTTGTCACCACAAACAAGTCCCGTGGCCCATTTGTAACCTATAATCCAAACTTTTTCGGGTTTTAAAGGAAGTGGATATAATTTCATACCCTCTCTCCTCCCGATCTCTGAACGAGGCTTCGTGCTCGTTTTTTCGTTTTCCCACCACAAACAAGTCTCGTTGCCCATTTGTAACCTATAATCGCGACTTTTTCGGATTTTTAAGGATGTGGATATAATTTCAAACCCTCTCTCCTCCAGATTTCTAAACGAGGCTTCGTGCTCGTTTTTTCATTTGGACACTACCAACACATCTAGTGGCCCATTTCTAACATATAATAGAGACATTTTCGGGTTTTAAAGGAAGTGGATATAATTTCATACCCTCTCTCCTCCCGATTTTTAAACGAGGCTTCGTGCTCGTTTTTTCGTTTTCACACCACAAACAAGTCCCGTTGCCCATTTGTAACCTATAATCCAAACTTTTTCGGGTTTTAAAGGAAGTGGATATAATTTCATACCCTCTCTCCTCCCGATCTCTGAACGAGGCTTCGTGCTCGTTTTTTCGTTTTCCCACCACAAACAAGTCTCGTTGCCCATTTGTAACCTATAATCGCGACTTTTTCGGATTTTTAAGGATGTGGATATAATTTCAAACCCTCTCTCCTCCAGATTTCTAAACGAGGCTTCGTGCTCGTTTTTTCATTTGGACACTACCAACACATCTAGTGGCCCATTTCTAACATATAATAGAGACATTTTCGGGTTTTAAAGGAAGTGGATATAATTTCATACCCTCTCTCCTCCCGATTTTTAAACGAGGCTTCGTGCTCGTTTTTTCGTTTTCACACCACAAACAAGTCCCGTTGCCCATTTGTAACCTATAATCCAAACTTTTTCGGGTTTTAAAGGAAGTGGATATAATTTCATACCCCTCTCCTCCCGATTTCTAAACGAGGCTTCGTGCTCGTTTTTTCGATTTGTCCCCACAAACAAGTCCCGTGGCGCATTTGTAACCTATAATCCAAACTTTTTCGGGTTTTAAAGGAAGTGGATATAATTTCATACCCTCTCTCCTCCCGATTTCTAAACGAGGCTTCGTGCTCCTTTTTTCGTTTTGACACCACCAACAAGTCCCGTGGCCCATTTCTAACCTATAATCCAGACATTTTCGGGTTTTAAAGGAAGTGGATATAATTTCATACCCTCTCTCCTCCCGATTTTTAAACGAGGCTTCGTGCTCGTTTTTTCATTTTCGCACCACAAACAAGTCTCGTTGCCCATTTGTAACCTATAATCGAGACTTTTTCGGGTTTTTAAGGAAGTGGATATAATTTCAAACCCTCTCTCCTCCAGATTTCTAAACGAGGCTTCGTGCTCGTTTTTTCATTTGGACACTACCAACAGGTCTAGTGGCCCATTTCTAACATATAATAGAGACATTTTCGGGTTTTAAAGGAAGTGGATATAATTTCATACCCTCTCTCCTCTCGATTTCTAAACGAGGCTTCGTGCTCGTTTTTTCGTTTTGTCACCACAAACAAGTCCCGTGGCCCATTTGTAACCTATAATCCAAACTTTTTCGGGTTTTAAAGGAAGTGGATATAATTTCATACCCTCTCTCCTCCCGATTTCTAAACGAGGCTTCGTGCTCCTTTTTTCGTTTTGACACCACCAACAAGTCCCGTGGCCCATTTCTAACCTATAATCCAGATATTTTCGGATTTTAAAGGAAGTGGATATAATTTCATACCCTCTCTCCTCCCGATTTCTAAACGAAGCTTTGTGCTCGTTTTTTCGCTATCACACCACAAACAAGTCCCGTTGCCCATTTGTAACCTATAATCGAGACTTTTTCGGGTTTTTAAGGAAGTGGATATAATTTCATACCCTCTCTCCTCCCGATTTCTAAACGAGGCTTCGTGCTCCTTTTTTCGTTTTGACACCACCAACAAGTCCCGTGGCCCATTTCTAACCTATAATCTAGACATTTTCGGGTTTTAAAGGAAGTGGATATAATTTCATACCCTCTCTCCTCCCGATTTTTAAACGAGGCTTCGTGCTCGTTTTTTCGTTTTCACACCACAAACAAGTCCCGTTGCCCATTTGTAACCTATAATCCAAACTTTTTCGGATTTTAAAGGAAGTGGATATAATTTCATACCCTCTCTCCTCTCGATTTCTAAACGAGGCTTCACGCTCGTTTTTTCGTTTTGACACCACCAACACGTCTGGTGGCCCATTTCTAACCTATAATCGAGACTTTTCGGGTTTTAAAGGAAGTGGATATAATTTCATTCCCTCTCTCCTCCCAATTTCTAAACGAGGCTTCGTGCTCGTTTTTTCGTTTTCACACCACAAACAAGTCCCGTTGCCCATTTGTAACCTATAATCGAGACTTTTTCGGGTTTTTAAGGAAATGGATATAATTTCAAACCCTCTCTCCTCCTGATTTCTAAACGAGGCTTCTCGCTCGTTTTTTCATTTGGATACTACCAACATGTCTAGTGGCCCATTTCTAACATATAATAGAGACATTTTCGGGTTTTAAATGAAGTGGATATAATTTCATATTCTCTCTCCTCCCGATTTCTAAACGAGGCTTCGTGCTCGTTTTTTCGTTTTGACACCAGAAACAAGTCCCGTGGCCCATTTGTAACCTATAATCCAATCTTTTTCGGGTTTTAAAGGAAGTGGATATAATTTCATGCCCTCTCTCCTCCCGATTTCTAAACGAGGCTTCGTGCTCCTTTTTTCATTTTGACACCCCCAACACGTCTCGTGGCCCATTTCTAACCTATAATCGAGACTTTTTCGGGTTTTTAAGGAAGTGGATATAATTTCATACCCTCTCTCCTCCTGATTTCTAAACGAGGCTTCGTGCTCGTTTTTTTATTTGGACACTACCAACACGTCTAGTGGCCCATTTCTAACATATAATAGAGACATTTTCGGGTTTTAAAGGAAGTGGATATAATTTCATACCCTCTCTCCTCCCGATTTCTAAACGAGGCTTCGTGCTCGTTTTTTCGTTTTGTCACCACAAACAAGTCCCGTGGCCCATTTGTAACCTATAATCCAAACTTTTTCGGGTTTTAAAGGAAGTGGATATAATTTCATACACTCTCTCCTCCCGATTTCTAAACGAGGCTTCGTACTCCTTTTTTCGTTTTGACACCACCAACAATTCCCGTGGCCCATTTCTAACCTATAATCGAGACTTTTTCGGGTTTTTAAGGAAGTGGATAAAATTTCATACCCTCTCTCCTCCTGATTTCTAAACGAGGCTTCGTGCTCGTTTTTTTATTTGGACACTACCAACACGTCTAGTGGCCCATTTCTAACATATAATAGAGACATTTTCGGGTTTTAAATGAAGTGGATATAATTTCATATTCTCTCTCCTCCCGATTTCTAAACGAGGCTTCGTGCTCGTTTTTTCGTTTTGACACCAGAAACAAGTCCCGTGGCCCATTTGTAACCTATAATCCAATCTTTTTCGGGTTTTAAAGGAAGTGGATATAATTTCATGCCCTCTCTCCTCCCGATTTCTAAACGAGGCTTCGTGCTCCTTTTTTCATTTTGACACCCCCAACACGTCTCGTGGCCCATTTCTAACCTATAATCGAGACTTTTTCGGGTTTTTAAGGAAGTGGATATAATTTCATACCCTCTCTCCTCCTGATTTCTAAACGAGGCTTCGTGCTCGTTTTTTTATTTGGACACTACCAACACGTCTAGTGGCCCATTTCTAACATATAATAGAGACATTTTCGGGTTTTAAAGGAAGTGCATATAATTTCATACCCTCTCTCCTCCCGATTTCTAAACGAGGCTTCGTGCTCGTTTTTTCGTTTTGTCACCACAAACAAGTCCCGTGGCCCATTTGTAACCTATAATCCAAACTTTTTCGGGTTTTAAAGGAAGTGGATATAATTTCATACCCTCTCTCCTCCCGATTTCTAAACGAGGCTTCGTGCTCGTTTTTTCGTTTTCACACCACAAACAAGTCCAGTTGCCCATTTGTAACCTATAATCGAGACTTTTTCGGGTTTTTAAGGAAGTGGATATAATTTCAAACCCTCTCTCCTCCTGATTTCTAAACGAGGCTTCGTGCTCGTTTTTTCATTTGGACACTACCAACACGTCTAGTGGCCCATTTCTAACATATAATAGAGACATTTTCGGGTTTTAAAGGAAGTGGATATAATTTCATACCCTCTCTCCTCCCGATTTCTAAACGAGGCTTCGTGCTCGTTTTTCGTTTTGTCACCACAAACAAGTCCCGTGGCCCATTTGTAACCTATAATCCAAACTTTTTCGGATTTTATAGGAAGTGGATATAATGTCATACCCTCTCTCCTCCCGATTTCTAAACGAGGCTTCGTGCTCCTTTTTTCGTCTTGACACCACCAACAAGTTCCGTGGCCCATTTCTAACCTATAATCCAGACATTTTCGGGTTTTAAAGGAAGTGGATATAATTTCATACCCTCTCTCCTCCCAATTTCTAAACGAGGCTTCGTGCTCGTTTTTTCGTTTTCACACCACAAACAAGTCCCGTTGCCCATTTGTAACCTATAATCGAGACTTTTTCGGGTTTTTAAGGAAGTGGATATAATTTCAAACCCTCTCTCCTCCTGATTTCTAAACGAGGCTTCGTGCTCGTTTTTTCATTTGGACACTACCAACACGTCTAGTGGCCCATTTCTAACATATAATAGAGACATTTTCGGGTTTTAAAGGAAGTGGATATAATTTCATATTCTCTCTCCTCCCGATTTCTAAACGAGGCTTCGTGCTCGTTTTTTCGTTTTGACACCAGAAACAAGTCCCGTGGCCCATTTGTAACCTATAATCTAATCTTTTTCGGGTTTTAAAGGAAGTGGATATAATTTCATGCCCTCTCTCCTCCCGATTTCTAAACGAGGCTTCGTGCTCCTTTTTTCATTTTGACACCCCCAACACGTCTCGTGGCCCATTTCTATCCTATAATCGAGACTTTTTCGGGTTTTTAAGGAAGTGGATATAATTTCATACCCTCTCTCCTCCTGATTTCTAAACGAGGCTTCGTGCTCGTTTTTTCATTTGGACACTACCAACACGTCTAGTGGCCCATTTCTAACATATAATAGAGACATTTTCGGGTTTTAAAGGAAGTGGATATAATTTCATACCCTCTCTCCTCCCGATTTCTAAACGAGGCTTCGTGCTCGTTTTTTCGTTTTGTCACCACAAACAAGTCCCGTGGCCCATTTGTAACCTATAATCCAAACTTTTTCGGATTTTATAGGAAGTGGATATAATGTCATACCCTCTCTCCTCCCGATTTCTAAACGAGGCTTCGTGCTCCTTTTTTCGTTTTGACACCACCAACAAGTTCTGTGGCCCATTTCTAACCTATAATCCAGACATTTTCGGGTTTTAAAGGAAGTGGATATAATTTCATACCCTCTCTCCTCCCAATTTCTAAACGAGGCTTCGTGCTCGTTTTTTCGTTTTCACACCACAAACAAGTCCCGTTGCCCATTTGTAACCTATAATCGAGACTTTTTCGGGTTTTTAAGGAAATGGATATAATTTCAAACCCTCTCTCCTCCTGATTTCTAAACGAGGCTTCTCGCTCGTTTTTTCATTTGGATACTACCAACATGTCTAGTGGCCCATTTCTAACATATAATAGAGACATTTTCGGGTTTTAAATGAAGTGGATATAATTTCATATTCTCTCTCCTCCCGATTTCTAAACGAGGCTTCGTGCTCGTTTTTTCGTTTTGACACCAGAAACAAGTCCCGTGGCCCATTTGTAACCTATAATCCAATCTTTTTCGGGTTTTAAAGGAAGTGGATATAATTTCATGCCCTCTCTCCTCCCGATTTCTAAACGAGGCTTCGTGCTCCTTTTTTCATTTTGACACCCCCAACACGTCTCGTGGCCCAATTCTAACCTATAATCGAGACTTTTTCGGGTTTTTAAGGAAGTGGATATAATTTCATACCCTCTCTCCTCCTGATTTCTAAACGAGGCTTCGTGCTCGTTTTTTTATTTGGACACTACCAACACGTCTAGTGGCCCATTTCTAACATATAATAGAGACATTTTCGGGTTTTAAAGGAAGTGGATATAATTTCATACCCTCTCTCCTCCCGATTTCTAAACGAGGCTTCGTGCTCGTTTTTTCGTTTTGTCACCACAAACAAGTCCCGTGGCCCATTTGTAACCTATAATCCAAACTTTTTCGGGTTTTAAAGGAAGTGGATATAATTTCATACACTCTCTCCTCCCGATTTCTAAACGAGGCTTCGTACTCCTTTTTTCGTTTTGACACCACCAACAATTCCCGTGGCCCATTTCTAACCTATAATCGAGACTTTTTCGGGTTTTTAAGGAAGTGGATAAAATTTCATACCCTCTCTCCTCCTGATTTCTAAACGAGGCTTCGTGCTCGTTTTTTTAATTGGACACTACCAACACGTCTAGTGGCCCATTTCTAACATATAATAGAGACATTTTCGGGTTTTAAATGAAGTGGATATAATTTCATATTCTCTCTCCTCCCGATTTCTAAACGAGGCTTCGTGCTCGTTTTTTCGTTTTGACACCAGAAACAAGTCCCGTGGCCCATTTGTAACCTATAATCCAATCTTTTTCGGGTTTTAAAGGAAGTGGATATAATTTCATGCCCTCTCTCCTCCCGATTTCTAAACGAGGCTTCGTGCTCCTTTTTTCATTTTGACACCCCCAACACGTCTCGTGGCCCAATTCTAACCTATAATCGAGACTTTTTCGGGTTTTTAAGGAAGTGGATATAATTTCATACCCTCTCTCCTCCTGATTTCTAAACGAGGCTTCGTGCTCGTTTTTTTATTTGGACACTACCAACACGTCTAGTGGCCCATTTCTAACATATAATAGAGACATTTTCGGGTTTTAAAGGAAGTGGATATAATTTCATACCCTCTCTCCTCCCGATTTCTAAACGAGGCTTCGTGCTCGTTTTTTCGTTTTGTCACCACAAACAAGTCCCGTGGCCCATTTGTAACCTATAATCCAAACTTTTTCGGGTTTTAAAGGAAGTGGATATAATTTCATACCCTCTCTCCTCCCGATTTCTAAACGAGGCTTCGTGCTCGTTTTTTCGTTTTCACACCACAAACAAGTCCAGTTGCCCATTTGTAACCTATAATCGAGACTTTTTCGGGTTTTTAAGGAAGTGGATATAATTTCAAACCCTCTCTCCTCCTGATTTCTAAACGAGGCTTCGTGCTCGTTTTTTCATTTGGACACTACCAACACGTCTAGTGGCCCATTTCTAACATATAATAGAGACATTTTCGGGTTTTAAAGGAAGTGGATATAATTTCATACCCTCTCTCCTCCCGATTTCTAAACGAGGCTTCGTGCTCGTTTTTCGTTTTGTCACCACAAACAAGTCCCGTGGCCCATTTGTAACCTATAATCCAAACTTTTTCGGATTGTATAGGAAGTGGATATAATGTCATACCCTCTCTCCTCCCGATTTCTAAACGAGGCTTCGTGCTCCTTTTTTCGTCTTGACACCACCAACAAGTTCCGTGGCCCATTTCTAACCTATAATCCAGACATTTTCGGGTTTTAAAGGAAGTGGATATAATTTCATACCCTCTCTCCTCCCAATTTCTAAACGAGGCTTCGTGCTCGTTTTTTCGTTTTCACACCACAAACAAGTCCCGTTGCCCATTTGTAACCTATAATCGAGACTTTTTCGGGTTTTTAAGGAAGTGGATATAATTTCAAACTCTCTCTCCTCCTGATTTCTAAACGAGGCTTCGTGCTCGTTTTTTCATTTGGACACTACCAACACGTCTAGTGGCCCATTTCTAACATATAATAGAGACATTTTCGGGTTTTAAAGGAAGTGGATATAATTTCATATTCTCTCTCCTCCCGATTTCTAAACGAGGCTTCGTGCTCGTTTTTTCGTTTTGACACCAGAAACAAGTCCCGTGGCCCATTTGTAACCTATAATCTAATCTTTTTCGGGTTTTAAAGGAAGTGGATATAATTTCATGCCCTCTCTCCTCCCGATTTCTAAACGAGGCTTCGTGCTCCTTTTTTCGTTTTGACACCACCAACAAGTCCCGTGGCCCATTTCTAACCTATAATCCAGATATTTTCGGATTTTAAAGGAAGTGGATATAATTTCATACCCTCTCTCCTCCCGATTTCTAAACGAGGCTTCGTGCTCCTTTTTTCATTTTGACACCCCCAACACGTCTCGTGGCCCATTTCTATCCTATAATCGAGACTTTTTCGGGTTTTTAAGGAAGTGGATATAAATTCATACCCTCTCTCCTCCTGATTTCTAAACGAGGCTTCGTGCTCGTTTTTTCGTTTTGACACCAGAAACAAGTCCCGTGGCCCATTTGTAACCTATAATCTAATCTTTTTCGGGTTTTAAAGGAAGTGGATATAATTTCATGCCCTCTCTCCTCCCGATTTCTAAACGAGGCTTCGTGCTTCTTTTTTCATTTTGACACCCCCAACACGTCTCGTGGCCCATTTCTATCCTATAATCGAGACTTTTTCGGGTTTTTAAGGAAGTGGATATAATTTCATACCCTCTCTCCTCCTGATTTCTAAACGAGGCTTCGTGCTCGTTTTTTCATTTGGACACTACCAACACGTCTAGTGGCCTATTTCTAACATATAATAGAGACATTTTCGGGTTTTAAAGGAAGTGGATATAATTTCATACCCTCTCTCCTCCCGATTTCTAAACGAGGCTTCGTGCTCGTTTTTCGTTTTGTCACCACAAACAAGTCCCGTGGCCCATTTGTAACGCCCTCTCTCCTCCCGATTTCTAAACGAGGCTTCGTGCTCCTTTTTTCGTCTTGACACCACCAACAAGTTCCGTGGCCCATTTCTAACCTATAATCCAGACATTTTCGGGTTTTAAAGGAAGTGGATATAATTTCATACCCTCTCTCCTCCCAATTTCTAAACGAGGCTTCGTGCTCGTTTTTTCGTTTTCGCACCACAAACAAGTCCCGTTGCCCATTTGTAACCTATAATCGAGACTTTTTCGGGTTTTTAAGGAAGTGGATATAATTTCAAACCCTCTCTCCTCCTGATTTCTAAACGAGGCTTCGTGCTCGTTTTTTCATTTGGACACTACCAACACGTCTAGTGGCCCATTTCTAACATATAATAGAGACATTTTCGGGTTTTAAAGGAAGTGGATATAATTTCATATTCTCTCTCCTCCCGATTTCTAAACGAGGCTTCGTGCTCGTTTTTTCGTTTTGACACCAGAAACAAGTCCCGTGGCCCATTTGTAACCTATAATCTAATCTTTTTCGGGTTTTAAAGGAAGTGGATATAATTTCATGCCCTCTCTCCTCCCGATTTCTAAACGAGGCTTCGTGCTCCTTTTTTCATTTTGACACCCCCAACACGTCTCGTGGCCCATTTCTATCCTATAATCGAGACTTTTTCGGGTTTTTAAGGAAGTGGATATAATTTCATACCCTCTCTCCTCCTGATTTCTAAACGAGGCTTCGTGCTCGTTTTTTCATTTGGACACTACCAACACGTCTAGTGGCCCATTTCTAACATATAATAGAGACATTTTCGGGTTTTAAAGGAAGTGGATATAATTTCATACCCTCTCTCCTCCCGATTTCTAAACGAGGCTTCGTGCTCGTTTTTTCGTTTTGTCACCACAAACAAGTCCCGTGACCCATTTGTAACCTATAATCCAAACTTTTTCGGATTTTGTAGGAAGTGGATATAATGTCATACCCTCTCTCCTCCCGATTTCTAAACGAGGCTTCGTGCTCCTTTTTTCGTTTTGACACCACCAACAAGTTCTGTGGCCCATTTCTAACCTATAATCCAGACATTTTCGGGTTTTAAAGGAAGTGGATATAATTTCATACCCTCTCTCCTCCCAATTTCTAAACGAGGCTTCGTGCTCGTTTTTTCGTTTTGACACCAGAAACAAGTCCCGTGGCCCATTTGTAACCTATAATCTAATCTTTTTCGGGTTTTAAAGGAAGTGGATATAATTTCATGCCCTCTCTCCTCCCGATTTCTAAACGAGGCTTCGTGCTCCTTTTTTCATTTTGACACCCCCAACACGTCTCGTGGCCCATTTCTATCCTATAATCGAGACTTTTTCGGGTTTTTAAGGAAGTTGATATAATTTCATACCCTCTCTCCTCCTGATTTCTAAACGAGGCTTCGTGCTCGTTTTTTCATTTGGACACTACCAACACGTCTAGTGGCCCATTTCTAACATATAATAGAGACATTTTCGGGTTTTAAAGGAAGTGGATATAATTTCATATTCTCTCTCCTCCCGATTTCTAAACGAGGCTTCGTGCTCGTTTTTTCGTTTTGACACCAGAAACAAGTCCCGTGGCCCATTTGTAACCTATAATCTAATCTTTTTCGGGTTTTAAAGGAAGTGGATATAATTTCATGCCCTCTCTCCTCCCGATTTCTAAACGAGGCTTCGTGCTCCTTTTTTCATTTTGACACCCCCAACACGTCTCGTGGCCCATTTCTATCCTATAATCGAGACTTTTTCGGGTTTTTAAGGAAGTGGATATAATTTCATACCCTCTCTCCTCCTGATTTCTAAACGAGGCTTCGTGCTCGTTTTTTCATTTGGACACTACCAACACGTCTAGTGGCCCATTTCTAACATATAATAGAGACATTTTCGGGTTTTAAAGGAAGTGGATATAATTTCATACCCTCTCTCCTCCCGATTTCTAAACGAGGCTTCGTGCTCGTTTTTTCGTTTTGTCACCACAAACAAGTCCCGTGACCCATTTGTAACCTATAATCCAAACTTTTTCGGATTTTGTAGGAAGTGGATATAATGTCATACCCTCTCTCCTCCCGATTTCTAAACGAGGCTTCGTGCTCCTTTTTTCGTTTTGACACCACCAACAAGTTCTGTGGCCCATTTCTAACCTATAATCCAGACATTTTCGGGTTTTAAAGGAAGTGGATATAATTTCATACCCTCTCTCCTCCCAATTTCTAAACGAGGCTTCGTGCTCGTTTTTTCGTTTTCACACCACAAACAAGTCCCGTTGCCCATTTGTAACCTATAATCGAGACTTTTTCGGGTTTTTAAGGAAATGGATATAATTTCAAACCCTCTCTCCTCCTGATTTCTAAACGAGGCTTCTCGCTCGTTTTTTCATTTGGATACTACCAACATGTCTAGTGGCCCATTTCTAACATATAATAGAGACATTTTCGGGTTTTAAATGAAGTGGATATAATTTCATATTCTCTCTCCTCCCGATTTCTAAACGAGGCTTCGTGCTCGTTTTTTCGTTTTGACACAAGAAACAAGTCCCGTGGCCCATTTGTAACCTATAATCCAATCTTTTTCGGGTTTTAAAGGAAGTGGATATAATTTCATGCCCTCTCTCCTCCCGATTTCTAAATGAGGCTTCGTGCTCCTTTTTTCATTTTGACACCCCCAACACGTCTCGTGGCCCATTTCTAACCTATAATCGAGACTTTTTCGGGTTTTTAAGGAAGTGGATATAATTTCATACCCTCTCTCCTCCTGATTTCTAAACGAGGCTTCGTGCTCTTTTTTTTATTTGGACACTACCAACACGTCTAGTGGCCCATTTCTAACATATAATAGAGACATTTTCGGGTTTTAAAGGAAGTGCATATAATTTCATACCCTCTCTCCTCCCGATTTCTAAACGAGGCTTCGTGCTCGTTTTTTCGTTTTGTCACCACAAACAAGTCCCGTGGCCCATTTGTAACCTATAATCCAAACTTTTTCGGGTTTTAAAGGAAGTGGATATAATTTCATACCCTCTCTCCTCCCGATTTCTAAACGAGGCTTCGTGCTCGTTTTTTCGTTTTCACACCACAAACAAGTCCAGTTGCCCATTTGTAACCTATAATCGAGACTTTTTCGGGTTTTTAAGGAAGTGGATATAATTTCAAACCCTCTCTCCTCCTGATTTCTAAACGAGGCTTCGTGCTCATTTTTTCATTTGGACACTACCAACACGTCTATTGGCCCATTTCTAACATATAATAGAGACATTTTCGAGTTTTAAAGGAAGTGGATATAATTTCATATTCTCTCTCCTCCCGATTTCTAAACGAGGCTTCGTGCTCGTTTTTTCGTTTTGACACAAGAAACAAGTCCCGTGGCCCATTTGTAACCTATAATCCAATCTTTTTCGGGTTTTAAAGGAAGTGGATATAATTTCATGCCCTCTCTCCTCCCGATTTCTAAATGAGGCTTCGTGCTCCTTTTTTCATTTTGACACCCCCAACACGTCTCGTGGCCCATTTCTAACCTATAATCGAGACTTTTTCGGGTTTTTAAGGAAGTGGATATAATTTCATACCCTCTCTCCTCCTGATTTCTAAACGAGGCTTCGTGCTCTTTTTTTTATTTGGACACTACCAACACGTCTAGTGGCCCATTTCTAACATATAATAGAGACATTTTCGGGTTTTAAAGGAAGTGCATATAATTTCATACCCTCTCTCCTCCCGATTTCTAAACGAGGCTTCGTGCTCGTTTTTTCGTTTTGTCACCACAAACAAGTCCCGTGGCCCATTTGTAACCTATAATCCAAACTTTTTCGGGTTTTAAAGGAAGTGGATATAATTTCATACCCTCTCTCCTCCCGATTTCTAAACGAGGCTTCGTGCTCGTTTTTTCGTTTTCACACCACAAACAAGTCCAGTTGCCCATTTGTAACCTATAATCGAGACTTTTTCGGGTTTTTAAGGAAGTGGATATAATTTCAAACCCTCTCTCCTCCTGATTTCTAAACGAGGCTTCGTGCTCATTTTTTCATTTGGACACTACCAACACGTCTATTGGCCCATTTCTAACATATAATAGAGACATTTTCGAGTTTTAAAGGAAGTGGATATAATTTCAAACCCTCTCTCCTCCCGATTTCTAAACGAGGCTTCGTGCTCCTTTTTTCGTTTTGACACCACAAACAAGTCCCGAGGCCCATTTGTAACCTATAATCCAAACTTTTTCGGGTTTTAAAGGAAGTGGATATAATTTCATACACTCTCTCCTCCCGATTTCTAAACGAGGCTTCGTGCTCCTTTTTTCGTTTTGACACCACCAACAAGTCCCGTGACCCATTTCTAACCTATAATCCAGACATTTTCGGGTTTTCAAGGAAGTGGATATAATTTCATACCCTCTCTCCTCCCGATTTCTAAATGCAGCTTCGTGCTCTTTTTTTCATTTTGACATCCCCAACACGTCTCGTGGCCCATTTCTAACCTATAATCGAGACTTTTTCGGGTTTTTAAGGAAGTGGATATAATTTCATACCCTCTCTCCTCCTGATTTCTAAACGAGGCTTCGTGCTCGTTTTTTTATTTGGACACTACCAACACGTCTAGTGGCCCATTTCTAACATATAATAGAGACATTTTCGGGTTTTAAAGGAAGTGGATATAATTTCATACCCTCTCTCCTCCCGATTTCTAAACGAGGCTTCGTGCTCGTTTTTTCGTTCTGTCACCACAAACAAGTCCCGTGGCCCATTTGTAACCTATAATCCAAACTTTTTCGGGTTTTAAAGGAAGTGGATATAATTTCATACACTCTCTCCTCCCGATTTCTAAACGAGGCTTCGTACTCCTTTTTTCGTTTTGACACCACCAACAATTCCCGTGGCCCATTTCTAACCTATAATCCAGACATTTTCGGGTTTTAAAGGAAGTGGATATAATTTCATACCCTCTCTCCTCCCGATTTCTAAACGAGGCTTCGTGCTCGTTTTTTTGTTTTCACACCACAAACAAGTCCAGTTGCCCATTTGTAACCTATAATCGAGACTTTTTCGGGTTTTTAAGGAAATGGATATAATTTCAAACCCTCTCTCCTCCTGATTTCTAAACGAGGCTTCTCGCTCGTTTTTTCATTTGGATACTACCAACATGTCTAGTGGCCCATTTCTAACATATAATAGAGACATTTTCGGGTTTTAAATGAAGTGGATATAATTTCATATTCTCTCTCCTCCCGATTTCTAAACGAGGCTTCGTGCTCGTTTTTTCGTTTTGACACCAGAAACAAGTCCCGTGGCCCATTTGTAACCTATAATCCAATCTTTTTCGGGTTTTAAAGGAAGTGTATATAATTTCATGCCCTCTCTCCTCCCGATTTCTAAACGAGGCTTCGTGCTCCTTTTTTCATTTTGACACCCCCAACACGTCTCGTGGCCCATTTCTAACCTATAATCGAGACTTTTTCGGGTTTTTAAGGAAGTGGATATAATTTCATACCCTCTCTCCTCGTGATTTCTAAACGAGGCTTCGTGCTCGTTTTTTTATTTGGACACTACCAACACGTCTAGTGGCCCATTTCTAACATATAATAGAGACATTTTCGGGTTTTAAAGGAAGTGGATATAATTTCATACCCTCTCTCCTCCCGATTTCTAAACGAGGCTTCGTGCTCGTTTTTTCGTTTTGTCACCACAAAGAAGTCCCGTGGCCCATTTGTAACCTATAATCCAAACTTTTTCGGGTTTTAAAGGAAGTGGATATAATTTCATACACTCTCTCCTCCCGATTTCTAAACGAGGCTTCGTACTCCTTTTTTCGTTTTGACACCACCAACAATTCCCGTGGCCTATTTCTAACCTATAATCGAGACTTTTTCGGGTTTTTAAGGAAGTGGATATAATTTCATACCCTCTCTCCTCCTGATTTCTAAACGAGGCTTCGTGCTCGTTTTTTTATTTGGACACTACCAACACGTCTAGTGGCCCATTTCTAACATATAATAGAGACATTTTCGGGTTTTAAATGAAGTGGATATAATTTCATATTCTCTCTCCTCCCGATTTCTAAACGAGGCTTCGTGCTCGTTTTTTCGTTTTGACACCAGAAACAAGTCCCGTGGCCCATTTGTAACCTATAATCCAATCTTTTTCGGGTTTTAAAGGAAGTGGATATAATTTCATGCCCTCTCTCCTCCCGATTTCTAAATGAGGCTTCGTGCTCCTTTTTTCATTTTGACACCCCCAACACGTCTCGTGGCCCATTTCTAACCTATAATCGAGACTTTTTCGGGTTTTTAAGGAAGTGGATATAATTTCATACCCTCTCTCCTCCTGATTTCTAAACGAGGCTTCGTGCTCTTTTTTTTATTTGGACACTACCAACACGTCTAGTGGCCCATTTCTAACATATAATAGAGACATTTTCGGGTTTTAAAGGAAGTGCATATAATTTCATACCCTCTCTCCTCCCGATTTCTAAACGAGGCTTCGTGCTCGTTTTTTCGTTTTGTCACCACAAACAAGTCCCGTGGCCCATTTGTAACCTATAATCCAAACTTTTTCGGGTTTTAAAGGAAGTGGATATAATTTCATACCCTCTCTCCTCCCGATTTCTAAACGAGGCTTCGTGCTCGTTTTTTCGTTTTCACACCACAAACAAGTCCAGTTGCCCATTTGTAACCTATAATCGAGACTTTTTCGGGTTTTTAAGGAAGTGGATATAATTTCAAACCCTCTCTCCTCCTGATTTCTAAACGAGGCTTCGTGCTCATTTTTTCATTTGGACACTACCAACACGTCTATTGGCCCATTTCTAACATATAATAGAGACATTTTCGAGTTTTAAAGGAAGTGGATATAATTTCAAACCCTCTCTCCTCCCGATTTCTAAACGAGGCTTCGTGCTCCTTTTTTCGTTTTGACACCACAAACAAGTCCCGAGGCCCATTTGTAACCTATAATCCAAACTTTTTCGGGTTTTAAAGGAAGTGGATATAATTTCATACACTCTCTCCTCCCGATTTCTAAACGAGGCTTCGTGCTCCTTTTTTCGTTTTGACACCACCAACAAGTCCCGTGACCCATTTCTAACCTATAATCCAGACATTTTCGGGTTTTCAAGGAAGTGGATATAATTTCATACCCTCTCTCCTCCCGATTTCTAAATGCAGCTTCGTGCTCTTTTTTTCATTTTGACATCCCCAACACGTCTCGTGGCCCATTTCTAACCTATAATCGAGACTTTTTCGGGTTTTTAAGGAAGTGGATATAATTTCATACCCTCTCTCCTCCTGATTTCTAAACGAGGCTTCGTGCTCGTTTTTTTATTTGGACACTACCAACACGTCTAGTGGCCCATTTCTAACATATAATAGAGACATTTTCGGGTTTTAAAGGAAGTGGATATAATTTCATACCCTCTCTCCTCCCGATTTCTAAACGAGGCTTCGTGCTCGTTTTTTCGTTCTGTCACCACAAACAAGTCCCGTGGCCCATTTGTAACCTATAATCCAAACTTTTTCGGGTTTTAAAGGAAGTGGATATAATTTCATACACTCTCTCCTCCCGATTTCTAAACGAGGCTTCGTACTCCTTTTTTCGTTTTGACACCACCAACAATTCCCGTGGCCCATTTCTAACCTATAATCCAGACATTTTCGGGTTTTAAAGGAAGTGGATATAATTTCATACCCTCTCTCCTCCCGATTTCTAAACGAGGCTTCGTGCTCGTTTTTTTGTTTTCACACCACAAACAAGTCCAGTTGCCCATTTGTAACCTATAATCGAGACTTTTTCGGGTTTTTAAGGAAATGGATATAATTTCAAACCCTCTCTCCTCCTGATTTCTAAACGAGGCTTCGTGCTCATTTTTTCATTTGGACACTACCAACACGTCTATTGGCCCATTTCTAACATATAATAGAGAAATTTTCGGGTTTTAAAGGAAGTGGATATAATTTCATACCCTCTCTCCTCCCGATTTCTAAACGAGGCTTCGTGCTCGTTTTTTCATTTTGTCACCAGAAACAAGTCCCGTGGCCCATTTGTAACCTATAATCCAAACTTTTTCGGGTTTTAAAGGAAGTGGATATAATTTCATACCCTCTCTCCTCCCGATTTCTAAACGAGGCTTCGTGCTCCTTTTTTCGTTTTGACACCACCAACAAGTCCCGTGGCCCATTTCTAACCTATAATCCAGACATTTTCGGATTTTAAAGGAAGTGGATATAATTTCATACCCTCTCTCCTCCCGATTTCTAAACGAGGCTTCGTGCTCGTTTTTTCGTTTTCACACCACAAACAAGTCCCGTTGCCCATTTGTAACCTATAATCGAGACTTTTTCGGGTTTTTAAGGAAGTGGATATAATTTCATACCCTCTCTCCTCTTGATTTCTAAACGAGGCTTCGTGCTCGTTTTTTCATTTGGACACTACCAACACGTCTAGTGGCCCATTTCTAACATATAATAGAGACATTTTCGGGTTTTAAAGGAAGTGGATATAATTTCATACCCTCTCTCCTCCCGATTTCTAAACGAGGCTTCGTGCTCATTTTTTCGTTTTGACACCACCAACAAGTCCCGTGGCCCATTTCTAACCTATAATCCAGACATTTTCGGGTTTTAAAGGAAGTGGATATAATTTCATACCCTCTCTCCTCCCGATTTCTAAACGAGGCTTCGTGCTCGTTTTTTCATTTTCGCACCACAAACAAGTCCCGTTGCCCATTTGTAACCTATAATCGAGACTTTTTCGGGTTTTTAAGGAAGTGGATATAATTTCAAACCCTCTCTCCTCCTGATTTCTAAACGAGGCTTCGTGCTCGTTTTTTCATTTGGACACTACCAACACGTCTAGTGGCCCATTTCTAACTTATAATAGAGACATTTTCGGGTTTTAAATGAAGTGGATATAATTTCATATTCTCTCTCCTCCCGATTTCTAAACGAGGCTTCGTGCTCGTTTTTTCGTTTTGACACCAGAAACAAGTCCCGTGGCCCATTTGTAACCTATAATCCAATCTTTTTCGGGTTTTAAAGGAAGTGGATATAATTTCATGCCCTCTCTCCTCCCGATTTCTAAACGAGGCTTCGTGCTCCTTTTTTCATTTTGACACCCCCAACACGTCTCGTGGCCCATTTCTAACCTATAATCGAGACTTTTTCGGATTTTTAAGGAAGTGGATATAATTTCATACCCTCTCTCCTCCTGATTTCTAAACGAGGCTTCGTGCTCGTTTTTTCATTTGGACACTACCAACACGTCTAGTGGCCCATTTCTAACATATAATAGAGACATTTTCGGGTTTTAAAGGAAGTGGATATAATTTCATACCCTCTCTCCTCCCGATTTCTAAACGAGGCTTCGTGCTCGTTTTTCAATTTTCTCACCGCAAACAAGTCCCGTGGCCCATTTGTAACCTATAATCCAAACTTTTTCGGGTTTTAAAGGAAGTGGATATAATTTCATACCCCTCTCCTCCCGATTTCTAAACGAGACTTCGTGCTCGTTTTTTCGTTTTGTCACCACAAACAAGTCCCGTGGCCCATTTGTAACCTATAATCCAAACTTTTTCGGGTTTTAAAGGAAGTGGATATAATTTCATACCCTCTCTCCTCCCGATTTCTAAACGAGGCTTCGTGCTCGTTTTTTCGTTTTCACACCACAAACAAGTCCCTTTGCCCATTTGTAACCTATAATCGAGACTTTTTCGGGTTTTTAAGGAAGTGGATATAATTTCAAACCCTCTCTCCTCCAGATTTCTAAACGAGGCTTCGTGCTCGTTTTTTCATTTGGACACTACCAACACGTCTAGTGGCCCATTTCTAACATATAATAGAGACATTTTTGGGTTTTAAAAGAAGTGGATATAATTTCATACCCTCTCTCCTCCCGATTTCTAAACGAGGCTTCGTGCTCGTTTTTTCGTTTTGTCACCACAAACAAGTCCCGTGGCCCATTTGTAACCTATAATCCAAACTTTTTCGGGTTTTAAAGGAAGTGGATATAATTTCATACACTCTCTCCTCCCGATTTCTAAACGAGGCTTCGTACTCCTTTTTTCGTTTTGACACCACCAACAATTCCCGTGGCCCATTTCTAACCTATAATCCAGACATTTTCGGGTTTTAAAGGAAGTGGATATAATTTCATACCCTCTCTCCTCCCGATTTCTAAACGAGGCTTCGTGCTCGTTTTTTCGTTTTCACACCACAAACAAGTCCAGTTGCCCATTTGTAACCTATAATCGAGACTTTTTCGGGTTTTTAAGGAAGTGGATATAATTTCAAACCCTCTCTCCTCCTGATTTCTAAACGAGGCTTCGTGCTCATTTTTTCATTTGGACACTACCAACACGTCTATTGGCCCATTTCTAACATATAATAGAGACATTTTCGAGTTTTAAAGGAAGTGGATATAATTTCAAACCCTCTCTCCTCCCGATTTCTAAACGAGGCTTCGTGCTCGTTTTTTCGTTTTGACACCACAAACAAGTCCCGAGGCCCATTTGTAACCTATAATCCAAACTTTTTCGGGTTTTAAAGGAAGTGGATATAATTTCATACACTCTCTCCTCCCGATTTCTAAACGAGGCTTCGTGCTCCTTTTTTCGTTTTGACACCACCAACAAGTCCCGTGACCCATTTCTAACCTATAATCCAGACATTTTCGGGTTTTCAAGGAAGTGGATATAATTTCATACCCTCTCTCCTCCCGATTTCTAAATGCGGCTTCGTGCTCTTTTTTTCATTTTGACATCCCCAACACGTCTCGTGGCCCATTTCTAACCTATAATCGAGACTTTTTCGGGTTTTTAAGGAAGTGGATATAATTTCATACCCTCTCTCCTCCTGATTTCTAAACGAGGCTTCGTGCTCGTTTTTTTATTTGGATACTACCAACACGTCTAGTGGCCCATTTCTAACATATAATAGAGACATTTTCGGGTTTTAAAGGAAGTGGATATAATTTCATACCCTCTCTCCTCCCGATTTCTAAACGAGGCTTCGTGCTCGTTTTTTCGTTTTCACACCACAAACAAGTCCCTTTGCCCATTTGTAACCTATAATCGAGACTTTTTCGGGTTTTTAAGGAAGTGGATATAATTTCAAACCCTCTCTCCTCCAGATTTCTAAACGAGGCTTCGTGCTCGTTTTTTCATTTGGACACTACCAACACGTCTAGTGGCCCATTTCTAACATATAATAGAGACATTTTTGGGTTTTAAAAGAAGTGGATATAATTTCATACCCTCTCTCCTCCCGATTTCTAAACGAGGCTTCGTGCTCGTTTTTTCATTTTGTCACCACAAACAAGTCCCGTGGCCCATTTGTAACCTATAATCCAAACTTTTTCGGGTTTTAAAGGAAGTGGATATAATTTCATACACTCTCTCCTCCCGATTTCTAAACGAGGCTTCGTACTCCTTTTTTCGTTTTGACACCACCAACAATTCCCGTGGCCCATTTCTAACCTATAATCCAGACATTTTCGGGTTTTAAAGGAAGTGGATATAATTTCATACCCTCTCTCCTCCCGATTTCTAAACGAGGCTTCGTGCTCGTTTTTTCGTTTTCACACCACAAACAAGTCCAGTTGCCCATTTGTAACCTATAATCGAGACTTTTTCGGGTTTTTAAGGAAGTGGATATAATTTCAAACCCTCTCTCCTCCTGATTTCTAAGCGAGGCTTCGTGCTCATTTTTTCATTTGGACACTACCAACACGTCTATTGGCCCATTTCTAACATATAATAGAGTCATTTTCGGGTTTTAAAGGAAGTGGATATAATTTCATACCCTCTCTCCTCCCGATTTCTAAACGAGGCTTCGTGCTCGTTTTTTCATTTTGTCACCACAAACAAGTCTCGTGGCCCATTTGTAACCTATAATCAAAACTTTTTCGGGTTTTAAAGGAAGTGGATATAATTTCATACCCTCTCTCCTCCCGATTTCTAAACGAGGCTTCGTGCTCCTTTTTTCGTTTTGACACCACCAACAAGTCCCGTGGCCCATTTCTAACCTATAATCCAGACATTTTCGGATTTTAAAGGAAGTGGATATAATTTCATACCCTCTCTCCTCCCGATTTCTAAACGAGGCTTCGTGCTCGTTTTTTCGTTTTCACACCACAAACAAGTCCCGTTGCCCATTTGTAACCTATAATCAAGACTTTTTCGGGTTTTTAAGGAAGTGGATATAATTTCATACCCTCTCTCCTCTTGATTTCTAAACGAGGCTTCGTGCTCGTTTTTTCATTTGGACACTACCAACACGTCTAGTGGCCCATTTCTAACATATAATAGAGACATTTTCGGGTTTTAAAGGAAGTGGATATAATTTCATACCCTCTCTCCTCCCGATTTCTAAACGAGGCTTCGTGCTCGTTTTTTCATTTTGTCACCACAAACAAGTCCCGTGGCCCATTTGTAACCTATAATCCAAACTTTTTCGGGTTTTAAAGGAAGTGGATATAATTTCATACACTCTCTCCTCCCGATTTCTAAACGAGGCTTCGTACTCCTTTTTTCGTTTTGACACCACCAACAATTCCCGTGGCCCATTTCTAACCTATAATCCAGACATTTTCGGGTTTTAAAGGAAGTGGATATAATTTCATACCCTCTCTCCTCCCGATTTCTAAACGAGGCTTCGTGCTCGTTTTTTCGTTTTCACACCACAAACAAGTCCCGTTGCCCATTTGTAACCTATAATCGAGACTTTTTCGGGTTTTTAAGGAAGTGGATATAATTTCATACCCTCTCTCCTCTTGATTTCTAAACGAGGCTTCGTGCTCGTTTTTTCATTTGGACACTACCAACACGTCTAGTGGCCCATTTCTAACATATAATAGAGACATTTTCGGGTTTTAAAGGAAGTGGATATAATTTCATACCCCTCTCCTCCCGATTTCTAAACGAGGCTTCGTGCTCGTTTTTTCGTTTTGTCACCACAAACAAGTCCCGTGGCGCATTTGTAACCTATAATCCAAACTTTTTCGGGTTTTAAAGGAAGTGGATATAATTTCATACCCTCTCTCCTCCCGATTTCTAAACGAGGCTTCGTGCTCATTTTTTCGTTTTGACACCACCAACAAGTCCCGTGGCCCATTTCTAACCTATAATCCAGACATTTTCGGGTTTTAAAGGAAGTGGATATAATTTCATATCCTCTCTCCTCCCGATTTCTAAACGAGGCTTCGTGCTCGTTTTTTCATTTTCGCACCACAAACAAGTCCCGTTGCCCATTTGTAACCTATAATCGAGACTTTTTCGGGTTTTTAAGGAAGTGGATATAATTTCAAACCCTCTCTCCTCCTGATTTCTAAACGAGGCTTCGTGCTCGTTTTTTCATTTGGACACTACCAACACGTCTAGTGGCCCATTTCTAACATATAATAGAGATATTTTCGGGTTTTAAATGAAGTGGATATAATTTCATATTCTCTCTCCTCCCGATTTCTAAACGAGGCTTCGTGCTCGTTTTTTCGTTTTGACACCAGAAACAAGTCCCGTGGCCCATTTGTACCTATAATCCAATCTTTTTCGGGTTTTAAAGGAAGTGGATATAATTTCATGCCCTCTCTCCTCCCGATTTCTAAACGAGGCTTCGTGCTCGTTTTTACGTTTTGACACCACCAACACGTCCCGTGGCCCATTTCTAACATATAATAGAGACATTTTCGGGTTTTAAAGGAAGTGGATATAATTTCATACCCTCTCTCCTCCCGATTTCTAAACGAGGCTTCGTGCTCGTTTTTTCATTTGGACACTACCAACACGTCTAGTGGCCCATTTCTAACATATAATAGAGACATTTTCGGGTTTTAAAGGAAGTGGATATAATTTCATACCCTCTCTCCTCCCGATTTCTAAACGAGGCTTCGTGCTCGTTTTTCAATTTTCTCACCGCAAATAAGTCCCGTGGCCCATTTGTAACCTATAATCCAAACTTTTTCGGGTTTTAAAGGAAGTGGATATAATTTCATACCCCTCTCCTCCCTATTTCTAAACGAGACTTCGTGCTCGTTTTTTCGTTTTGTCACCACAAACAAGTCCCGTGGCCCATTTGTAACCTATAATCCAAACTTTTTCGGGTTTTAAAGGAAGTGGATATAATTTCATACCCTCTCTCCTCCCGATTTCTAAACGAGGCTTCGTGCTCGTTTTTTCGTTTTCACACCACAAACAAGTCCCGTTGCCCATTTGTAACCTATAATCGAGACTTTTTCGGGTTTTTAAGGAAGTGGATATAATTTCAAACCCTCTCTCCTCCAGATTTCTAAACGAGGCTTCGTGCTCGTTTTTTCATTTGGACACTACCAACACGTCTAGTGGCCCATTTCTAACATATAATAGAGACATTTTTGGGTTTTAAAAGAAGTGGATATAATTTCATACCCTCTCTCCTCCCGATTTCTAAACGAGGCTTCGTGCTCGTTTTTTCGTTTTGTCACCACAAACAAGTCCCGTGGCCCATTTGTAACCTATAATCCAAACTTTTTCGGGTTTTAAAGGAAGTGGATATAATTTCATACCCTCTCTCCTCCCGATTTCTAAACGAGGCTTCGTGCTCCTTTTTTCGTTTTGACACCACCAACAAGTCCCGTGGCCCATTTCTAACCTATAATCCAGATATTTTCGGATTTTAAAGGAAGTGGATATAATTTCATACCCTCTCTCCTCCCGATTTCTAAACGAGGCTTCGTGCTCGTTTTTTCGTTATCACACCACAAACAAGTCCCGTTGCCCATTTGAAACCAATAATCGAGACTTTTTCGGGTTTTTAAGGAAGTGGATATAATTTCATACCCTCTCTCCTCCTGATTTCTAAACGAGGCTTCATGCTCGTTTTTTCATTTGGACACTACCAACACGTCTAGTGGCCCATTTCTAACATATAATAGAGATATTTTCAGGTTTTAAAGGAAGTAGATATAATTTCATACCCTCTCTCCTTCCGATTTCTAAACGAGACTTCGTGCTCGATTTTTCGTTTTGTCACCACAAACAAGTCCCGTGGCCCATTTGTAACCTATAATCCAAACTTTTTCGGGTTTTAAAGGAAGTGGATATAATTTCATACCCTCTCTCCTCCCGATTTCTAAACGAGGCTTCGTGCTCGTTTTTTCGTTTTCACACCACAAACAAGTCCCGTTGCCCATTTGTAACCTATAATCGAGACTTTTTCGGGTTTTTAAGGAAGTGGATATAATTTCATACCCTCTCTCCTCCTGATTTCTAAACGAGGCTTCGTGCTCGTTTTTTCATTTGGACACTACCAACACGACTAGTGGCCCATTTCTAACATATAATAGAGATATTTTCGGGTTTTAAAGGAAGTGGATATAATTTTATACCCTCTCTCCTCCCGATTTCTAAACGAGGCTTCGTGCTCGTTTTTTCGTTTTGTCACCACAAACAAGTCCCGTGGCCCATTTGTAACCTATAATCCAAAATTTTTCGGGTTTTAAAGGAAGTGGATATAATTTCATACCCTCTCTCCTCCCGATTTCTAAACGAGGCTTCGTGCTCCTTTCTTCGTTTTGACACCACCAACAAGTCCCGTGGCCCATTTCTAACCTATAATCCAGACTTTTTCGGGTTTTAAAGGAAGTGGATATAATTTCATGCCCTCTCTCCTCCCGATTTCTAAACGAGGCTTCGTGCTCGTTTTTTCGTTTTGACACCAACAATAAGTCCCGTGGCCCATTTCTAACCTATAATCAAGACTTTTTCGGATTTTAAAAGAAGTGGATATAATTTCATACCCTCTCTCCTCCTGATTTCTAAATGAGGCTTCGTGCTCGTTTTTTCATTTGGACACTACCAACACGTCTAGTGGCCCATTTCTAACATATAATAGAGACATTTTCGGGTTTTAAAGGAAGTGGACATAATTTCATATTCTCTCTCCTCCTGATTTCTAAACGAGGCTTCGTGCTCGTTTTTTCGTTTTGACACCAGAAACAAGTCCCGTGGCCCATTTGTAACCTATAATCCAATCTTTTTCGGGTTTTAAAGGAAGTGGATATAATTTCATGCCCTCTCTCCTCCCGATTTCTAAACGAGGCTTCGTGCTCCTTTTTTCATTTTGACACCCCCAACACGTCTCGTGGCCCATTTCTAACCTATAATCGAGAATTTTTTGGGTTTTTAAGGAAGTGGATATAATTTCATACCCTCTCTCCTCCTGATTTCTAAACGAGGCTTCGTGCTCGTTTTTTCATTTGGACACTACCAACACGTCTAGTGGCCCATTTCTAACATATAATAGAGACATTTTCGGGTTTTAAAGGAAGTGGATATAATTTCATACCCTCTCTCCTCCCGATTTCTAAACGAGACTTCGTGCTCGTTTTTTCGTTTTGTCACCACAAACAAGTCCCGTGGCCCATTTGTAACCTATAATCCAAACTTTTTCGGGTTTTAAAGGAAGTGGATATAATTTCATACCCTCTCTCCTCCCGATTTCTAAACGAGGCTTCGTGCTCGTTTTTTCGTTTTCACACCACAAACAAGTCCCGTTGCCCATTTGTAACCTATAATCGAGACTTTTTCGGGTTTTTAAGGAAGTGGATATAATTTCATACCCTCTCTCCTCCTGATTTCTAAACGAGGCTTCGTGCTCGTTTTTTCATTTGGACACTACCAACACGTCTAGTGGCCCATTTCTAACATATAATAGACACATTTTCAGGTTTTAAAGGAAGTAGATATAATTTCATACCCTCTCTCCTCCCGATTTCTAAACGAGACTTCGTGCTCGTTTTTTCGTTTTGTCACCACAAACAAGTCCCGTGGCCCATTTGTAACCTATAATCCAAACTTTTTGGGGTTTTAAAGGAAGTGGATATAATTTCATACCCTCTCTCCTCCCGATTTCTAAACGAGGCTTCGTGCTCGTTTTTTCGTTTTCACACCACAAACAAGTCCCGTTGCCCATTTGTAACCTATAATCGAGACTTTTTCGGGTTTTTAAGGAAGTGGATATAATTTCATACCCTCTCTCCTCCTGATTTCTAAACGAGGCTTCGTGCTCGTTTTTTCATTTGGACACTACCAACACGTCTAGTGGCCCATTTCTAACATATAATAGACACATTTTCAGGTTTTAAAGGAAGTAGATATAATTTCATACCCTCTCTCCTCCCGATTTCTAAACGAGACTTCGTGCTCGTTTTTTCGTTTTGTCACCACAAACAAGTCCCGTGGCCCATTTGTAACCTATAATCCAAACTTTTTGGGGTTTTAAAGGAAGTGGATATAATTTCATACCCTCTCTCCTCCCGATTTCTAAACGAGGCTTCGTGCTCGTTTTTTCGTTTTCACACCACAAACAAGTCCCGTTGCCCATTTGTAACCTATAATCGAGACTTTTTCGGGTTTTTAAGGAAGTGGATATAATTTCATACCCTCTCTCCTCCCGATTTCTAAACGAGGCTTCGTGCTCGTTTTTTCGTTTTCACACCACAAACAAGTCCCGTTGCCCATTTGTAACCTATAATCGAGACTTTTTCGGGTTTTTAAGAAAGTGGATATAATTTCATACCCTCTCTCCTCCTGATTTCTAAACGAGGCTTCGTGCTCGTTTTTTCATTTGGACACTACCAACACGTCTAGTGGCCCATTTCTAACATATAATAGAGACATTTTCGGGTTTTAAAGGATGTGGATATAATTTTATACCCTCTCTCCTCCCGATTTCTAAACGAGGCTTCGTGCTCGTTTTTTCGTTTTGTCACCACAAACAAGTCCCGTGGCCCATTTGTAACCTATAATCCAAACTTTTTCGGGTTTTAAAGGAAGTGGATATAATTTCATACCTTCTCTCCTCCCGATTTCTAAACGAGGCTTCGTGCTCCTTTCTTCGTTTTGACACCACCAACAAGTCCCGTGGCCCATTTCTAACCTATAATCCAGACTTTTTCGGGTTTTAAAGGAAGTGGATATAATTTCATGCCCTCTCTCCTCCCGATTTCTAAACGAGGCTTCGTGCTCGTTTTTTCGTTTTGACACCAACAATAAGTCCCGTGGCCCATTTCTAACCTATTATCGAGACTTTTTCGGATTTTAAAAGAAGTGGATATAATTTCATACCCTCTCTCCTCCTGATTTCTAAACGAGGCTTCGTGCTCGTTTTTTCATTTGGACACTACCAACACATCTAGTGGCCCATTTCTAACATATAATAGAGACATTTTCGGGTTTTAAAGGAAGTGGATATAATTTCATATTCTGTCTCCTCCCGATTTCTAAACGAGGCTTCGTGCTCGTTTTTTCGTTTTGACACCAGAAACAAGTCCCGTGGCCCATTTGTAACCTATAATCCAATCTTTTTCGGGTTTTAAAGGAAGTGGATATAATTTCATGCCCTCTCTCCTCCCGATTTCTAAACGTGGCTTCGTGCTCCTTTTTTCATTTTGACACCCCCAACACGTCTCGTGGCCCATTTCTAACCTATAATCGAGACTTTTTCGGGTTTTTAAGGAAGTGGATATAATTTCATACCCTCTCTCCTCCTGATTTCTAAACGAGGCTTCGTGCTCGTTTTTTCATTTGGACACTACCAACACGTCTAGTGGCCCATTTCTAACATATAATAGAGACATTTTTGGGTTTTAAAGGAAGTGGATATAATTTCATACCCTCTCTCCTCCCGATTTCTAAACGAGACTTCGTGCTCGTTTTTTCGTTTTGTCACCACAAACAAGTCCCGTGGCCCATTTGTAACCAATAATCCAAACTTTTTCGGGTTTTAAAGGAAGTGGATATAATTTCATACCCTCTCTCCTCCCGATTTCTAAACGAGGCTTCGTGCTCGTTTTTTCGTTTTCACACCACAAACAAGTCCCGTTGCCCATTTGTAACCTATAATCGAGACTTTTTCGGGTTTTTAAGGAAGTGGATATAATTTCATACCCTCTCTCCTCCCGATTTCTAAACGAGGCTTCGTGCTCGTTTTTTCATTTGGACACTACCAACACGTCTAGTGGCCCATTTCTAACATATAATAGACACATTTTCAGGTTTTAAAGGAAGTAGATATAATTTCATACCCTCTCTCCTCCCGATTTCTAAACGAGACTTCGTGCTCGTTTTTTCGTTTTGTCACCACAAACAAGTCCCGTGGCCTATTTGTAACCTATAATCCAAACTTTTTCGGGTTTTAAAGGAAGTGGATATAATTTCATACCCTCTCTCCTCCCGATTTCTAAATGAGGCTTCGTGCTCGTTTTTTCGTTTTCACACCACAAACAAGTCCCGTTGCCCATTTGTAACCTATAATCGAGACTTTTTCGGGTTTTTAAGGAAGTGGATATAATTTCATACCCTATCTCCTCCTGATTTCTAAATGAGGCTTCGTGCTCGTTTTTTCATTTGGACACTACCAACACGTCTAGTGGCCCATTTCTAACATATAATAGACACATTTTCAGGTTTTAAAGGAAGTAGATATAATTTCATACCCTCTCTCCTCCCGATTTCTAAACGAGACTTCGTGCTCGTTTTTTCGTTTTGTCACCACAAACAAGTCCCGTGGCCCATTTGTAACCTAAAATCCAAACTTTTTCGGGTTTTAAAGGAAGTGGATATAATTTCATACCCTCTCTCCTCCCGATTTCTAAACGAGGCTTCGTGCTCGTTTTTTCGTTTTCACACCACAAACAAGTCCCGTTGCCCATTTGTAACCTATAATCGAGACTTTTTCGGGTTTTTAAGGAAGTGGATATAATTTCATACCCTCTCTCCTCCTGATTTCTAAACGAGGCTTCGTGCTCGTTTTTTCATTTGGACACTACCAACACGTCAAGTGGCCCATTTCTAACATATAATAGAGACATTTTCGGGTTTTAAAGGAAGTGGATATAATTTTATACCCTCTCTCCTCCCGATTTCTAAACGAGGCTTCGTGCTCGTTTTTTCGTTTTGTCACCACAAACAAGTCCCGTGGCCCATTTGTAACCTATAATCCAAACTTTTTCGGGTTTTAAAGGAAGTGGATATAATTTCATACCTTCTCTCCTCCCGATTTCTAAACGAGGCTTCGTGCTCCTTTCTTCGTTTTGACACCACCAACAAGTCCCGTGACCCATTTCTAACCTATAATCCAGACTTTTTCGGGTTTTAAAGGAAGTGGATATAATTTCATACCCTCTCTCCTCCTGATTTCTAAACGAGGCTTCGTGCTCGTTTTTTCATTTGGACACTACCAACACGTCTAGTGGCCCATTTCTAACATATAATAGAGACATTTTCGGGTTTTAAAGGAAGTGGATATAATTTCATGCCCTCTCTCCTCCCGATTTCTAAACGAGGCTTCGTGCTCGTTTTTTCGTTTTGACACCAACAATAAGTCCCGTGGCCCATTTCTAACCTATAATCGAGACTTTTTCGGGTTTTAAAAGAAGTGGATATAATTTCATACCCTCTCTCCTCCTGATTTCTAAATGAGGCTTCGTGCTCCTTTTTTCGTTTTGACACCACCAACAAGTCCCGTGGCCCATTTCTAACCAATAATCCAGACATTTTCGGGTTTTAAAGGAAGTGGATATAATTTCATACCCTCTCTCCTCCCGATTTCTAAACGAGGCTTCGTGCTCGTTTTTTCGTTTCCACACCACAAACAAGTCCCGTTGCCCATTTGTAACCTATAATCGAGACTTTTTCGGGTTTTTAAGGAAGTGGATATAATTTCAAACCCTCTCTCCTCCTGATTTCTAAACGAGGCTTCGTGCTCGTTTTTTCATTTGGACACCACCAACACGTCTAGTGGCCCATTTCTAACATATAATAGAGACATTTTCGGGTTTTAAAGGAAGTGGATATAATTTCATACCCTCTCTCCTCCCGATTTCTAAACGAGGCTTCGTGCTCGTTTTTTCGTTTTGTCACCACAAACAAGTCCCGTGGCCCATTTGTAACCTATAATCCAAACTTTTTCGGGTTTTAAAGGAAGTGGATATAATTTCATACCCTCTCTCCTCCCGATTTCTAAACGAGGCTTCGTGGTCCTTTTTTCGTTTTGACACCACCAACAAGTCCCGTGGCCCATTTCTAACCTATAATCCAGACATTTTCGGATTTTAAAGGAAGTGGATATAATTTCATACCCTCTCTCCTCCCGATTTCTAAACGAGGCCTCGTGCTCGTTTTTTCGTTTCCACACCACAAACAAGTCCCGTTGCCCATTTGTAACCTATAATCGAGACTTTTTCGGGTTTTTAAGGAAGTGGATATAATTTCATACCCTCTCTCCTCCTGATTTCTAAACGTGGCTTCGTGCTCGTTTTTTCATTTGGACACTACCAACACGTCTAGTGGTCCATTTCTAACATATAATAGAGACATTTTCGGGTTTTAAAGGAAGTGGATATAATTTCATACCCTCTCTCCTCCCGATTTCTAAACGAGACTTCGTGCTCGTTTTTTCGTTTTGTCACCACAAATAAGTCCCGTGGCCCATTTGTAACCTATAATCCAATCTTTTTCGGGTTTTAAAGGAAGTGGATATAATTTCATACCCTCTCTCCTCCCGATTTCTAAACGAGGCTTCGTGCTCGTTTTTTCATTTTGACACTACCAACAAGTCCCGTGGCCCATTTCTAACCTATAATCCAGACATTTTCGGATTTTAAAGGAAGTGGATTTAATTTCATACCCTCTCTCCTCCCGATTTCTAAACGAGGCTTCGTGCTCGTTTTTTCGTTTCCACACCACAAACAAGTCCCGTTGCCCATTTGTAACCTATAATCGAGACTTTTTCGGGTTTCTAAGGAAGTGGATATAATTTCATACCCTCTCTCCTCCTGATTTCTAAACGAGGCTTCGTGCTCGTTTTTTCATTTGGACACTACCAACACGTCTAGTGGCCCATTTCTAACATATAATAGAGACATTTTCGGGTTTTAAAGGAAGTGAAAATAATTTCATACCCTCTCTCCTCCCGATTTCTAAACGAGGCTTCGTGCTCGTTTTTTCGTTTTGTCACCACAAACAAGTCCCGTGGCCCATTTGTAACCTATAATCCAAACTTTTTCGGGTTTTAAAGGAAGTTGATATAATTTCATACCCTCTCTCCACCCGATTTCTAAACGAGGCTTCGTGCTCCTTTCTTCGTTTTGACACCACCAACAAGTCCCGTGGCCCATTTCTAACCTATAATCCAGACATTTTCGGGTTTTAAAGGAAGTGGATATAATTTCATCCCTCTCTCCTCCCGATTTCTAAACGAGGCTTCGTGCTCTTTTTTTCATTTTGACACCCCGAACACGTCTGGTGGCCCATTTCTAACCTATAATCGAGACTTTTTCGGGTTTTAAAGGAAGTGGATATAATTTCATACCCTCTCTCCTCCCGATTTCTAAACGAGGCTTCGTGCTCGTTTTTTCGTTTCCACACCACAAACAAGTCCCGTTGCCCATTTGTAACCTATAATCGAGACTTTTTCGGATTTTTAAGGAAGTGGATATAATTTCATACCCTCTCTCCTCCTGATTTCTAAACGAGTCTTCGTGCTCGTTTTTTCATTTGGACACTACCAACACGTCTAGTGGCCCATTTCTAACAAATAATAGAGACATTTTCGGGTTTTAAAGGAAGTGGATATAATTTCATACCCTCTCTCCTCTCGATTTCTAAACGAGGCTTCGTGCTCGTTTTTTCATTTTGTCACCACAAACAAGTCCCGTGGCCCATTTGTAACCTATAATCCAAAATTTTTCGGGTTTTAAAGGAAGTGGATATAATTTCATACACTCTCTCCTCCCGATTTCTAAACGAGGCTTCGTGCTCCTTTCTTCGTTTTGACACCACCAACAAGTCCCGTGGCCCATTTCTAACCTATAATCCAGACTTTTTCGGGTTTTAAAGGAAGTGGATATAATTTCATGCCCTCTCTCCTCCCGATTTCTAAACGAGGCTTCGTGCTCGTTTTTTCGTTTGGACACCAACAATAAGTCCCGTGGCCCATTTCTAACCTATAATCAAGACTTTTTCGGATTTTAAAAGAAGTGGATATAATTTCATACCCTCTCTCCTCCTGATTTCTAAATGAGGCTTCGTGCTCGTTTTTTCATTTGGACACTACCAACACGTCTAGTGGCCCATTTCTAACATATAATAGAGACATTTTCGGGTTTTAAAGGAAGTGGACATAATTTCATATTCTCTCTCCTCCTGATTTCTAAACGAGGCTTCGTGCTCGTTTTTTCGTTTTGACACCAGAAACAAGTCCCGTGGCCCATTTGTAACCTATAATCCAATCTTTTTCGGGTTTTAAAGGAAGTGGATATAATTTCATGCCCTCTCTCCTCCCGATTTCTAAACGAGGCTTCGTGCTCCTTTTTTCATTTTGACACCCCCAACACGTCTCGTGGCCCATTTCTAACCTATAATCGAGACTTTTTCGGGTTTTTAAGGAAGTGGATATAATTTCATACCCTCTCTCCTCCTGATTTCTAAACGAGGCTTCGTGCTCGTTTTTTCATTTGGACACTACCAACACGTCTAGTGGCCCATTTCTAACATATAATAGAGACATTTTTGGGTTTTAAAGGAAGTGGATATAATTTCATACCCTCTCTCCTCCCGATTTCTAAACGAGACTTCGTGCTCGTTTTTTCGTTTTGTCACCACAAACAAGTCCCGTGGCCCATTTGTAACCAATAATCCAAACTTTTTCGGGTTTTAAAGGAAGTGGATATAATTTCATACCCTCTCTCCTCCCGATTTCTAAACGAGGCTTCGTGCTCGTTTTTTCGTTTTCACACCACAAACAAGTCCCGTTGCCCATTTGTAACCTATAATCGAGACTTTTTCGGGTTTTTAAGGAAGTGGATATAATTTCATACCCTCTCTCCTCCCGATTTCTAAACGAGGCTTCGTGCTCGTTTTTTCATTTGGACACTACCAACACGTCTAGTGGCCCATTTCTAACATATAATAGACACATTTTCAGGTTTTAAAGGAAGTAGATATAATTTCATACCCTCTCTCCTCCCGATTTCTAAACGAGACTTCGTGCTCGTTTTTTCGTTTTGTCACCACAAACAAGTCCCGTGGCCTATTTGTAACCTATAATCCAAACTTTTTCGGGTTTTAAAGGAAGTGGATATAATTTCATACCCTCTCTCCTCCCGATTTCTAAATGAGGCTTCGTGCTCGTTTTTTCGTTTTCACACCACAAACAAGTCCCGTTGCCCATTTGTAACCTATAATCGAGACTTTTTCGGGTTTTTAAGGAAGTGGATATAATTTCATACCCTATCTCCTCCTGATTTCTAAATGAGGCTTCGTGCTCGTTTTTTCATTTGGACACTACCAACACGTCTAGTGGCCCATTTCTAACATATAATTGACACATTTTCAGGTTTTAAAGGAAGTAGATATAATTTCATACCCTCTCTCCTCCCGATTTCTAAACGAGACTTCGTGCTCGTTTTTTCGTTTTGTCACCACAAACAAGTCCCGTGGCCCATTTGTAACCTAAAATCCAAACTTTTTCGGGTTTTAAAGGAAGTGGATATAATTTCATACCCTCTCTCCTCCCGATTTCTAAACGAGGCTTCGTGCTCGTTTTTTCGTTTTCACACCACAAACAAGTCCCGTTGCCCATTTGTAACCTATAATCGAGACTTTTTCGGGTTTTTAAGGAAGTGGATATAATTTCATACCCTCTCTCCTCCTGATTTCTAAACGAGGCTTCGTGCTCGTTTTTTCATTTGGACACTACCAACACGTCAAGTGGCCCATTTCTAACATATAATAGAGACATTTTCGGGTTTTAAAGGAAGTGGATATAATTTTATACCCTCTCTCCTCCCGATTTCTAAACGAGGCTTCGTGCTCGTTTTTTCGTTTTGTCACCACAAACAAGTCCCGTGGCCCATTTGTAACCTATAATCCAAACTTTTTCGGGTTTTAAAGGAAGTGGATATAATTTCATACCTTCTCTCCTCCCGATTTCTAAACGAGGCTTCGTGCTCCTTTCTTCGTTTTGACACCACCAACAAGTCCCGTGACCCATTTCTAACCTATAATCCAGACTTTTTCGGGTTTTAAAGGAAGTGGATATAATTTCATACCCTCTCTCCTCCTGATTTCTAAACGAGGCTTCGTGCTCGTTTTTTCATTTGGACACTACCAACACGTCTAGTGGCCCATTTCTAACATATAATAGAGACATTTTCGGGTTTTAAAGGAAGTGGATATAATTTCATGCCCTCTCTCCTCCCGATTTCTAAACGAGGCTTCGTGCTCGTTTTTTCGTTTTGACACCAACAATAAGTCCCGTGGCCCATTTCTAACCTATAATCGAGACTTTTTCGGGTTTTAAAAGAAGTGGATATAATTTCATACCCTCTCTCCTCCTGATTTCTAAATGAGGCTTCGTGCTCCTTTTTTCGTTTTGACACCACCAACAAGTCCCGTGGCCCATTTCTAACCAATAATCCAGACATTTTCGGGTTTTAAAGGAAGTGGATATAATTTCATACCCTCTCTCCTCCCGATTTCTAAACGAGGCTTCGTGCTCGTTTTTTCGTTTCCACACCACAAACAAGTCCCGTTGCCCATTTGTAACCTATAATCGAGACTTTTTCGGGTTTTTAAGGAAGTGGATATAATTTCAAACCCTCTCTCCTCCTGATTTCTAAACGAGGCTTCGTGCTCGTTTTTTCATTTGGACACCACCAACACGTCTAGTGGCCCATTTCTAACATATAATAGAGACATTTTCGGGTTTTAAAGGAAGTGGATATAATTTCATACCCTCTCTCCTCCCGATTTCTAAACGAGGCTTCGTGCTCGTTTTTTCGTTTTGTCACCACAAACAAGTCCCGTGGCCCATTTGTAACCTATAATCCAAACTTTTTCGGGTTTTAAAGGAAGTGGATATAATTTCATACCCTCTCTCCTCCCGATTTCTAAACGAGGCTTCGTGGTCCTTTTTTCGTTTTGACACCACCAACAAGTCCCGTGGCCCATTTCTAACCTATAATCCAGACATTTTCGGATTTTAAAGGAAGTGGATATAATTTCATACCCTCTCTCCTCCCGATTTCTAAACGAGGCTTCGTGCTCGTTTTTTCGTTTCCACACCACAAACAAGTCCCGTTGCCCATTTGTAACCTATAATCGAGACTTTTTCGGGTTTTTAAGGAAGTGGATATAATTTCATACCCTCTCTCCTCCTGATTTCTAAACGTGGCTTCGTGCTCGTTTTTTCATTTGGACACTACCAACACGTCTAGTGGTCCATTTCTAACATATAATAGAGACATTTTCGGGTTTTAAAGGAAGTGGATATAATTTCATACCCTCTCTCCTCCCGATTTCTAAACGAGACTTCGTGCTCGTTTTTTCGTTTTGTCACCACAAATAAGTCCCGTGGCCCATTTGTAACCTATAATCCAATCTTTTTCGGGTTTTAAAGGAAGTGGATATAATTTCATACCCTCTCTCCTCCCGATTTCTAAACGAGGCTTCGTGCTCGTTTTTTCATTTTGACACTACCAACAAGTCCCGTGGCCCATTTCTAACCTATAATCCAGACATTTTCGGATTTTAAAGGAAGTGGATTTAATTTCATACCCTCTCTCCTCCCGATTTCTAAACGAGGCTTCGTGCTCGTTTTTTCGTTTCCACACCACAAACAAGTCCCGTTGCCCATTTGTAACCTATAATCGAGACTTTTTCGGGTTTCTAAGGAAGTGGATATAATTTCATACCCTCTCTCCTCCTGATTTCTAAACGAGGCTTCGTGCTCGTTTTTTCATTTGGACACTACCAACACGTCTAGTGGCCCATTTCTAACATATAATAGAGACATTTTCGGGTTTTAAAGGAAGTGAAAATAATTTCATACCCTCTCTCCTCCCGATTTCTAAACGAGGCTTCGTGCTCGTTTTTTCGTTTTGTCACCACAAACAAGTCCCGTGGCCCATTTGTAACCTATAATCCAAACTTTTTCGGGTTTTAAAGGAAGTTGATATAATTTCATACCCTCTCTCCACCCGATTTCTAAACGAGGCTTCGTGCTCCTTTCTTCGTTTTGACACCACCAACAAGTCCCGTGGCCCATTTCTAACCTATAATCCAGACATTTTCGGGTTTTAAAGGAAGTGGATATAATTTCATCCCTCTCTCCTCCCGATTTCTAAACGAGGCTTCGTGCTCTTTTTTTCATTTTGACACCCCGAACACGTCTGGTGGCCCATTTCTAACCTATAATCGAGACTTTTTCGGGTTTTAAAGGAAGTGGATATAATTTCATACCCTCTCTCCTCCCGATTTCTAAACGAGGCTTCGTGCTCGTTTTTTCGTTTCCACACCACAAACAAGTCCCGTTGCCCATTTGTAACCTATAATCGAGACTTTTTCGGATTTTTAAGGAAGTGGATATAATTTCATACCCTCTCTCCTCCTGATTTCTAAACGAGTCTTCGTGCTCGTTTTTTCATTTGGACACTACCAACACGTCTAGTGGCCCATTTCTAACAAATAATAGAGACATTTTCGGGTTTTAAAGGAAGTGGATATAATTTCATACCCTCTCTCCTCTCGATTTCTAAACGAGGCTTCGTGCTCGTTTTTTCATTTTGTCACCACAAACAAGTCCCGTGGCCCATTTGTAACCTATAATCCAAACTTTTTGGGGTTTTAAAGGAAGTGGATATAATTTCATACCCTCTCTCCTCCCGATTTCTAAACGAGGCTTCGTGCTCGTTTTTTCGTTTTCACACCACAAACAAGTCCCGTTGCCCATTTGTAACCTATAATCGAGACTTTTTCGGGTTTTTAAGGAAGTGGATATAATTTCATACCCTCTCTCCTCCCGATTTCTAAACGAGGCTTCGTGCTCGTTTTTTCGTTTTCAAACCACAAACAAGTCCCGTTGCCCATTTGTAACCTATAATCGAGACTTTTTCGGGTTTTTAAGGAAGTGGATATAATTTCATACCCTCTCTCCTCCTGATTTCTAAACGAGGCTTCGTGCTCGTTTTTTCATTTGGACACTACCAACACGTCTAGTGGCCCATTTCTAACATATAATAGAGACATTTTCGGGTTTTAAAGGATGTGGATATAATTTTATACCCTCTCTCCTCCCGATTTCTAAACGAGGCTTCGTGCTCGTTTTTTCGTTTTGTCACCACAAACAAGTCCCGTGGCCCATTTGTAACCTATAATCCAAACTTTTTCGGGTTTTAAAGGAAGTGGATATAATTTCATACCTTCTCTCCTCCCGATTTCTAAACGAGGCTTCGTGCTCCTTTCTTCGTTTTGACACAACCAACAAGTCCCGTGGCCCATTTCTAACCTATAATCCAGACTTTTTCGGGTTTTAAAGGAAGTGGATATAATTTCATGCCCTCTCTCCTCCCGATTTCTAAACGAGGCTTCGTGCTCGTTTTTTCGTTTTGACACCAACAATAAGTCCCGTGGCCCATTTCTAACCTATTATCGAGACTTTTTCGGATTTTAAAAGAAGTGGATATAATTTCATACCCTCTCTCCTCCTGATTTCTAAACGAGGCTTCGTGCTCGTTTTTTCATTTGGACACTACCAACACGTCTAGTGGCCCATTTCTAACATATAATAGAGACATTTTCGGGTTTTAAAGGAAGTGGATATAATTTCATATTCTGTCTCCTCCCGATTTCTAAACGAGGCTTCGTGCTCGTTTTTTCGTTTTGACACCAGAAACAAGTCCCGTGGCCCATTTGTAACCTATAATCCAATCTTTTTCGGGTTTTAAAGGAAGTGGATATAATTTCATGCCCTCTCTCCTCCCGATTTCTAAACGTGGCTTCGTGCTCCTTTTTTCATTTTGACACCCCCAACACGTCTCGTGGCCCATTTCTAACCTATAATCGAGACTTTTTCGGGTTTTTAAGGAAGTGGATATAATTTCATACCCTCTCTCCTCCTGATTTCTAAACGAGGCTTCGTGCTCGTTTTTTCATTTGGACACTACCAACACGTCTAGTGGCCCATTTCTAACATATAATAGAGACATTTTTGGGTTTTAAAGGAAGTGGATATAATTTCATACCCTCTCTCCTCCCGATTTCTAAAGGAGACTTCGTGCTCGTTTTTTCGTTTTGTCACCACAAACAAGTCCCGTGGCCCATTTGTAACCTATAATCCAAACTTTTTCGGGTTTTAAAGGAAGTGGATATAATTTCATACCCTCTCTCCTCCCGATTTCTAAACGAGGCTTCGTGCTCGTTTTTTCGTTTTCACACCACAAACAAGTCCCGTTGCCCATTTGTAACCTATAATCGAGACTTTTTCGGGTTTTTAAGGAAGTGGATATAATTTCATACCCTCTCTCCTCCTGATTTCTAAACGAGGCTTCGTGCTCGTTTTTTCATTTGGACACTACCAACACGTCTAGTGGCCCATTTCTAACATATAATAGACACATTTTTAGGTTTTAAAGGAAGTAGATATAATTTCATACCCTCTCTCCTCCCGATTTCTAAACGAGACTTCGTGCTCGTTTTTTCGTTTTGTCACCACAAACAAGTCCCGTGGCCTATTTGTAACCTATAATCCAAACTTTTTCGGGTTTTAAAGGAAGTGGATATAATTTCATACCCTCTCTCCTCCCGATTTCTAAATGAGGCTTCGTGCTCGTTTTTTCGTTTTCACACCACAAACAAGTCCCGTTGCCCATTTGTAACCTATAATCGAGACTTTTTCGGGTTTTTAAGGAAGTGGATATAATTTCATACCCTCTCTCCTCCTGATTTCTAAACGAGGCTTCGTGCTCGTTTTTTCATTTGGACACTACCAACACGTCTAGTGGCCCATTTCTAACATATAATAGAGACATTTTCGGGTTTTAAAGGATGTGGATATAATTTTATACCCTCTCTCCTCCCGATTTCTAAACGAGGCTTCGTGCTCGTTTTTTCGTTTTGTCACCACAAACAAGTCCCGTGGCCCATTTGTAACCTATAATCCAAACTTTTTCGGGTTTTAAAGGAAGTGGATATAATTTCATACCTTCTCTCCTCCCGATTTCTAAACGAGGCTTCGTGCTCCTTTCTTCGTTTTGACACAACCAACAAGTCCCGTGGCCCATTTCTAACCTATAATCCAGACTTTTTCGGGTTTTAAAGGAAGTGGATATAATTTCATGCCCTCTCTCCTCCCGATTTCTAAACGAGGCTTCGTGCTCGTTTTTTCGTTTTGACACCAACAATAAGTCCCGTGGCCCATTTCTAACCTATTATCGAGACTTTTTCGGATTTTAAAAGAAGTGGATATAATTTCATACCCTCTCTCCTCCTGATTTCTAAACGAGGCTTCGTGCTCGTTTTTTCATGTGGACACTACCAACACGTCTAGTGGCCCATTTCTAACATATAATAGAGACATTTTCGGGTTTTAAAGGAAGTGGATATAATTTCATATTCTGTCTCCTCCCGATTTCTAAACGAGGCTTCGTGCTCGTTTTTTCGTTTTGACACCAGAAACAAGTTCCGTGGCCCATTTGTAACCTATAATCCAATCTTTTTCGGGTTTTAAAGGAAGTGGATATAATTTCATGCCCTCTCTCCTCCCGATTTCTAAACGTGGCTTCGTGCTCCTTTTTTCATTTTGACACCCCCAACACGTCTCGTGGCCCATTTCTAACCTATAATCGAGACTTTTTCGGGTTTTTAAGGAAGTGGATATAATTTCATACCCTCTCTCCTCCTGATTTCTAAACGAGGCTTCGTGCTCGTTTTTTCATTTGGACACTACCAACACGTCTAGTGGCCCATTTCTAACATATAATAGAGACATTTTTGGGTTTTAAAGGAAGTGGATATAATTTCATACCCTCTCTCCTCCCGATTTCTAAACGAGACTTCGTGCTCGTTTTTTCGTTTTGTCACCACAAACAAGTCCCGTGGCCCATTTGTAACCTATAATCCAAACTTTTTCGGGTTTTAAAGGAAGTGGATATAATTTCATACCCTCTCTCCTCCCGATTTCTAAACGAGGCTTCGTGCTCGTTTTTTCGTTTTCACACCACAAACAAGTCCCGTTGCCCATTTGTAACCTATAATCGAGACTTTTTCGGGTTTTTAAGGAAGTGGATATAATTTCATACCCTCTCTCCTCCTGATTTCTAAACGAGGCTTCGTGCTCGTTTTTTCATTTGGACACTACCAACACGTCTAGTGGCCCATTTCTAACATATAATAGACACATTTTTAGGTTTTAAAGGAAGTAGATATAATTTCATACCCTCTCTCCTCCCGATTTCTAAACGAGACTTCGTGCTCGTTTTTTCGTTTTGTCACCACAAACAAGTCCCGTGGCCTATTTGTAACCTATAATCCAAACTTTTTCGGGTTTTAAAGGAAGTGGATATAATTTCATACCCTCTCTCCTCCCGATTTCTAAATGAGGCTTCGTGCTCGTTTTTTCGTTTTCACACCACAAACAAGTCCCGTTGCCCATTTGTAACCTATAATCGAGACTTTTTCGGGTTTTTAAGGAAGTGGATATAATTTCATACCCTATCTCCTCCTGATTTCTAAACGAGGCTTCGTGCTCGTTTTTTCATTTGGACACTACCAACACGTCTAGTGGCCCATTTCTAACATATAATAGACACATTTTCAGGTTTTAAAGGAAGTAGATATAATTTCATACCCTCTCTCCTCCTGATTTCTAAACGAGACTTCGTGCTCGTTTTTTCGTTTTGTCACCACAAACAAGTCCCGTGGCCCATTTGTAACCTAAAATCCAAACTTTTTCGGGTTTTAAAGGAAGTGGATATAATTTCATACCCTCTCTCCTCCCGATTTCTAAACGAGGCTTCGTGCTCGTTTTTTCGTTTTCACACCACAAACAAGTCCCGTTGCCCATTTGTAACCTATAATCGAGACTTTTTCGGGTTTTTAAGGAAGTGGATATAATTTCATACCCTCTCTCCTCCTGATTTCTAAACGAGGCTTCGTGCTCGTTTTTTCATTTGGACACTACCAACACGTCTAGTGGCCCATTTCTAACATATAATAGAGACATTTTCGGGTTTTAAAGGAAGTGGATATAATTTTATACCCTCTCTCCTCCCGATTTCTAAACGAGGCTTCGTGCTCGTTTTTTCGTTTTGTCACCACAAACAAGTCCCGTGGCCCATTTGTAACCTATAATCCAAACTTTTTCGGGTTTTAAAGGAAGTGGATATAATTTCATACCTTCTCTCCTCCCGATTTCTAAACGAGGCTTCGTGCTCCTTTCTTCGTTTTGACACCACCAACAAGTCCCGTGACCCATTTCTAACCTATAATCCAGACTTTTTCGGGTTTTAAAGGAAGTGGATATAATTTCATACCCTCTCTCCTCCTGATTTCTAAACGAGGCTTCGTGCTCGTTTTTTCATTTGGACACTACCAACACGTCTAGTGGCCCATTTCTAACATATAATAGAGACATTTTCGGGTTTTAAAGGAAGTGGATATAATTTCATGCCCTCTCTCCTCCCGATTTCTAAACGAGGCTTCGTGCTCGTTTTTTCGTTTTGACACCAACAATAAGTCCCGTGGCCCATTTCTAACCTATAATCGAGACTTTTTCGGGTTTTAAAAGAAGTGGATATAATTTCATACCCTCTCTCCTCCTGATTTCTAAATGAGGCTTCGTGCTCCTTTTTTCGTTTTGACACCACCAACAAGTCCCGTGGCCCATTTCTAACCAATAATCCAGACATTTTCGGGTTTTAAAGGAAGTGGATATAATTTCATACCCTCTCTCCTCCCGATTTCTAAACGAGGCTTCGTGCTCGTTTTTTCGTTTCCACACCACAAACAAGTCCCGTTGCCCATTTGTAACCTATAATCGAGACTTTTTCGGGTTTTTAAGGAAGTGGATATAATTTCAAACCCTCTCTCCTCCTGATTTCTAAACGAGGCTTCGTGCTCGTTTTTTCATTTGGACACCACCAACACGTCTAGTGGCCCATTTCTAACATATAATAGAGACATTTTCGGGTTTTAAAGGAAGTGGATATAATTTCATACCCTCTCTCCTCCCGATTTCTAAACGAGGCTTCGTGCTCGTTTTTTCGTTTTGTCACCACAAACAAGTCCCGTGGCCCATTTGTAACCTATAATCCAAACTTTTTCGGGTTTTAAAGGAAGTGGATATAATTTCATACCCTCTCTCCTCCCGATTTCTAAACGAGGCTTCGTGGTCCTTTTTTCGTTTTGACACCACCAACAAGTCCCGTGGCCCATTTCTAACCTATAATCCAGACATTTTCGGATTTTAAAGGAAGTGGATATAATTTCATACCCTCTCTCCTCCCGATTTCTAAACGAGGCTTCGTGCTCGTTTTTTCGTTTCCACACCACAAACAAGTCCCGTTGCCCATTTGTAACCTATAATCGAGACTTTTTCGGGTTTTTAAGGAAGTGGATATAATTTCATACCCTCTCTCCTCCTGATTTCTAAACGTGGCTTCGTGCTCGTTTTTTCATTTGGACACTACCAACACGTCTAGTGGTCCATTTCTAACATATAATAGAGACATTTTCGGGTTTTAAAGGAAGTGGATATAATTTCATACCCTCTCTCCTCCCGATTTCTAAACGAGACTTCGTGCTCGTTTTTTCGTTTTGTCACCACAAATAAGTCCCGTGGCCCATTTGTAACCTATAATCCAATCTTTTTCGGGTTTTAAAGGAAGTGGATATAATTTCATACCCTCTCTCCTCCCGATTTCTAAACGAGGCTTCGTGCTCGTTTTTTCATTTTGACACTACCAACAAGTCCCGTGGCCCATTTCTAACCTATAATCCAGACATTTTCGGATTTTAAAGGAAGTGGATTTAATTTCATACCCTCTCTCCTCCCGATTTCTAAACGAGGCTTCGTGCTCGTTTTTTCGTTTCCACACCACAAACAAGTCCCGTTGCCCATTTGTAACCTATAATCGAGACTTTTTCGGGTTTCTAAGGAAGTGGATATAATTTCATACCCTCTCTCCTCCTGATTTCTAAACGAGGCTTCGTGCTCGTTTTTTCATTTGGACACTACCAACACGTCTAGTGGCCCATTTCTAACATATAATAGAGACATTTTCGGGTTTTAAAGGAAGTGAAAATAATTTCATACCCTCTCTCCTCCCGATTTCTAAACGAGGCTTCGTGCTCGTTTTTTCGTTTTGTCACCACAAACAAGTCCCGTGGCCCATTTGTAACCTATAATCCAAACTTTTTCGGGTTTTAAAGGAAGTTGATATAATTTCATACCCTCTCTCCACCCGATTTCTAAACGAGGCTTCGTGCTCCTTTCTTCGTTTTGACACCACCAACAAGTCCCGTGGCCCATTTCTAACCTATAATCCAGACATTTTCGGGTTTTAAAGGAAGTGGATATAATTTCATCCCTCTCTCCTCCCGATTTCTAAACGAGGCTTCGTGCTCTTTTTTTCATTTTGACACCCCGAACACGTCTGGTGGCCCATTTCTAACCTATAATCGAGACTTTTTCGGGTTTTAAAGGAAGTGGATATAATTTCATACCCTCTCTCCTCCCGATTTCTAAACGAGGCTTCGTGCTCGTTTTTTCGTTTTGACACCACAAACAAGTCCCGTGGCCCATTTGTAACCTATAATCCAAACTTTTTCGGGTTTTAAAGGAAGTGGATATAATTTCATACACTCTCTCCTCCCGATTTCTAAACGAGGCTTTGTGCTCCTTTTTTCGTTTTGACACCACCAACAAGTCCCGTGGCCCATTTCTAACCTATAATCCAGACATTTTCGGGTTTTCAAGGAAGTGGATATAATTTAATACCCTCTCTCCTCCCGATTTCTAAACGCGGCTTCGTGCTCTTTTTTTCATTTTGACATCCCCAACAAGTCTCGTGGCCCATTTCTAACCTATAATCGAGACTTTTTCGGGTTTTTAAGGAAGTGGATATAATTTCATACCCTCTCTCCTCCTGATTTCTAAACGAGGCTTCGTGCTCGTTTTTTCATTTGGACACTACCAACACGTCTAGTGGCCCATTTCTAACATATAATAGAGACATTTTCGGGTTTTAAAGGAAGTGGATATAATTTCCTACCCTCTCTCTTCCCGATTTCTAAATGAGGCTACGTGCTAATTTTTTCGTTTTGTCACCACAAACAAGTCCCGTGGCCCATTTGTAACCTATAATCCAAACTTTTTCGGGTTTTAAAGGAAGTGGATATAATTTCATACCCTCTCTCCTCCCGATTTCTAAACGAGGCTTCGTGCTCCTTTTTTCGTTTTGACACCACCAACAAGTCCTTTGGCCCATTTGTAACATATAATCCAGACATTTTCGGGTTTTAAACGAAGTGGATATAATTTCATACCCTCTCTCCTCCCGATTTCTAAACGAGGCTTCGTGCTCGTTTTTTCGTTTTCACACCACAAACAAATCCCGTTGCCCATTTGTAACCTATAATTCAAACTTTTTCGGGTTTTAAAGGAAGTGGATATAATTTCATACCCTCTCTCCTCTCGATTTCTAAACTTGGCTTCGCGCTCGTTTTTTCATTTTGACACCACCAACACGTCTAGTGTCCCATTTCTAACCTATAATCGAGACTTTTTCGGGTTTTAAAGGAAGTGGATATAATTTCATTCCCTCTCTCCTCCCGATTTCTAAACGAGGCTTAATGCTCATTTTTTCTTTTTGACACCACCAACACGTCTTGTGGCCCATTTCTAACCTATAATCGAGACTTTTTTGAGTTTTCAAGGAAGTGGATATAATTTCATACCATCTCTTTTCCAGATTTCTAAACGAGGCTTCGTGCTCGTTTTTTCGTTTTGACACCACCAACAATTTCCGTGGCCCATTTCTAACCTATAATCCAGACTTTTTTGGGTTTTAAAAGAAGTGGATATAATTTCATGCCCGCTCTCCTCCCGATTTCTAAACGAGGCTTCGTGCTCGTTTTTTCGTTTTGACACCAACAATAACTCCCGTGGCCCATTTCTAACCTATAATCGAGACTTTTTCGGGTTTTAAAAGAAGTGGATATAATTTCATACCCTCTCTCCTTCTGATTTCTAAACGAGGCTTCGTGCTCGTTTTTTCATTTGGACACTACCAACACGTCTAGTGGCCCATTTCTAACATATAATAGAGACATTTTCGGGTTTTAAAGGAAGTGGATATAATTTCATATTCTCTCTCCTCCCGATTTCTAAACGAGGCTTCGTGCTCGTTTTTTCGTTTTGACACCAGAAACAAGTCCCGTGGCCCATTTGTAACCTATAATCCAATCTTTTTCGGGTTTTAAAGGAAGTGAATATAATTTCATGCCCTCTCTCCTCCCGATTTCTAAACGAGGCTTCGTGCTCGTTTTTTCGTTTTGACACCAACAGTAAGTCCCGTGGCCCATTTCTAACCTATAATCGAGACTTTTTCGAGTTTTAAAGGAAGTGGATATAATTTCATACCCTCTCTCCTTCTGATTTCTAAACGAGGCTTCGTGCTCGTTTTTTCATTTGGACACTACCAACACGTCTAGTGGCCCATTTCTAACATATAATAGAGACATTTTCGGGTTTTAAAGGAAGTGGATATAATTTCATATTCTCTCTCCTCCCGATTTCTAAACGAGGCTTCGTGCTCGTTTTTTCGTTTTGACACCAGAAATAAGTCCCGTGGCCCATTTGTAACCTATAATCCAATCTTTTTCGGGTTTTAAAGGAAGTGAATATAATTTCATGCCCTCTCTCCTCCCGATTTATAAACGAGGCTTCGTGCTCCTTTTTTCATTTTGACACCCCAAACACATCTCGTGGCCCATTTCTAACTTATAATCGAGACTTTTTCGGGTTTTTAAGGAAGTGGATATAATTTCATAACCTCTCTCCTCCTGATTTCTAAACGAGGCTTCGTGCTCGTTTTTTCATTTGGACACTACCAACACGTCTAGTGGCCCATTTCCGACATATAATAGAGACATTTTTGGGTTTTAAAGGAAGTGGATATAATTTCATATCCTCTCTCCTCCCGATTTCTAAACAAGGCTTCGTGCTCGTTTTTTCGTTTTGTCACCACAAACAAGTCCCGTGGCCCATTTGTAGCCTATAATCCAAACTTTTTCGGGTTTTAAAGGAAGTGGATATAATTTCATACCCTCTCTCCTCCCGATTTCTAAACGAGGCTTCGTGCTCCTTTTTTCGTTTTGACACCACCAACAAGTCCCGTGGCCCATTTCTAACCTATAATCCAGACATTTTCGGGTTTTAAAGGAAGTGGATATAATTTCATACCCTCTCTCCTCCCGATTTCTAAACAAGGCTTCGTGCTCGTTTTTTCGTTTTCACACCACAAACAAGTCCCGTTGCCTATTTGTAACCTATAATCGAGACTCTTTCGGGTTTTTAAGGAAGTGGATATAATTTCAAACCCTCTCTCCTCCTGATTTCTAAACGAAGCTTCGTGCTCCTTTTTTCGTTTTGACACCACCAACAAGTCCCGTGGCCCGTTTCTAACATATAATCCAGACATTTTCGGGTTTTCAAGGAAGTGGATATAATTTCATACCCTCTCTCCTCCCGATTTCTAAACGCGGCTTCGTGCTCTTTTTTTCATTTTAACACCCCCAACACGTCTCGTGGCCCATTTCTAACCTATAATCGAGACTTTTTCGGGTTTTTAAGGAAGTGGATATAATTTCATACCCTCTCTCCTCCTGATTTCTAAACGAGGCTTCGTGCTCGTTTTTTCATGTGGACACTACCAACACGTCTAGTGGCCCATTTCTAACATATAATAGAGACATTTTCGGGTTTTAAAGGAAGTGGATATAATTTCATACCCTCTCTCCTCCCGATTTCTAAACGAGGCTTCGTGCTCGTTTTTTCGTTTTGTCACCACAAACAAGTCCCGTGGCCCATTAGTAACCTATAATCCAAACTTTTTCGGGTTTTAAAGGAAGTGGATATAATTTCATACCCTCCCTCCTCCCGATTTCTAAACGAGGCTTCGTGCTCCTTTTTTCGTTTTGACACCACCAACAAGTCCCGTGCCCATTTCTAACCTATAATCTAGACATTTTCGGGGTTTAAAGGAAGTGGATATAATTTCATACCCTCTCTCCTTCCGATTTTTAAACGAGGCTTCGTGCTCGTTTTTTCGTTTTCACACCACAAACAAGTCCCGTTGCCCATTTGTAACCTATAATCCAAACTTTTTCGGGTTTTAAAGGAAGTGGATATAATTTCATACCCTCTCTCCTCTCGATTTCTAAACGTGGCTTCGCGCTCGTTTTTTCGTTTTGACACCACCAACACGTCTGGTGGCCCATTTCTAACCTATAATCGAGACTTTTTCGGGTTTTAAAGGAAGTGGATATAATTTCATTCCCTCTCTCCTCCCAATTTCTAAACGAGGCTTAATGCTCATTTTTTCATTTTGACACCACCAACACGTCTCGTGGCCCATTTCTAACCTATAATCGAGACTTTTTCGGTTTTCAAGGAAGTGGATATAATTTCATACCCTCTCTCCTCCAGATTTCTAAACGAGGCTTCGTGCTCGTTTTTTCGTTTTCACTCCACCAACATGTCCCGTGGCCCATTTCTAACCTATAATCGAGACTTTTTCGGGTTTTAAAGGAAGTGGATATAATTTCTCACCCTCTCTCCTCCCGATTTCTAAACGAGGCTTCGTGCTCGTTTTTTCATTTTGACACCACCAACAATTTCTGTGGCCCATTTTAACCTATAATCCAGACTTTTTCGGGTTTTAAAGGAAGTGGATATAATTTCATGCCCTCTCTCCTCCCGATTTCTAAACGAGGCTTCGTGCTCGTTTTTTCGTTTTGACACCAACAATAAGTCCCGTCGCCCATTTCTAACCTATAATCGAGACTTTTTCGGGTTTTAAAAGAAGTGGATATAATTTCATACCCTCTCTCCTCCTGATTTCTAAACGAGGCTTCGTGCTCGTTTTTTCATTTGGACACTACCAACACGTCTAGTGGCCCATTTCTAACATATAATAGAGACATTTTCGGGTTTTAAAGGAAGTGGATATAATTTCATATTCTCTCTCCTCCCGATTTCTAAACGAGGCTTCGTGCTCGTTTTTTCGTTTTGACACCAGAAACAAGTCCCGTGGCCCATTTGTAACCTATAATCCAATCTTTTTCGGGTTTTAAAGGAAGTGAATATAATTTCATGCCCTCTCTCCTCCCGATTTCTAAACGAGGCTTCGTGCTCCTTTTTTCATTTTGACACCCCCAACACGTCTCGTGGCCCATTTCTAACCTATAATCGAGACTTTTTCGAGTTTTTAAGGAAGTGGATATAATTTCATAACCTCTCTCCTCCTGATTTCTAAACGAGGCTTCGTGCTCGTTTTTTCATTTGCACACTACCAGCACGTCTAGTGGCCCATTTCCGACATATAATAGAGACATTTTCGGGTTTTAAAGGAAGTGGATATAATTTCATATCCTCTCTCCTCCCGATTTCTAAACGAGGCTTCGTGCTCGTTTTTTCGTTTTGACACCAGAAACAAGTCCCGTGGCCCATTTGTAACCTATAATCCAATCTTTTTCGGGTTTTAAAGGAAGTGAATATAATTTCATGCCCTCTCTCCTCCCGATTTATAAACGAGGCTTCGTGCTCCTTTTTTCATTTTGACACCCCAAACACATCTCGTGGCCCATTTCTAACTTATAATCGAGACTTTTTCGGGTTTTTAAGGAAGTGGATATAATTTCATAACCTCTCTCCTCCTGATTTCTAAACGAGGCTTCGTGCTCGTTTTTTCATTTGGACACTACCAACACGTCTAGTGGCCCATTTCCGACATATAATAGAGACATTTTTGGGTTTTAAAGGAAGTGGATATAATTTCATATCCTCTCTCCTCCCGATTTCTAAACAAGGCTTCGTGCTCGTTTTTTCGTTTTGTCACCACAAACAAGTCCCGTGGCCCATTTGTAGCCTATAATCCAAACTTTTTCGGGTTTTAAAGGAAGTGGATATAATTTCATACCCTCTCTCCTCCCGATTTCTAAACGAGGCTTCGTGCTCCTTTTTTCGTTTTGACACCACCAACAAGTCCCGTGGCCCATTTCTAACCTATAATCCAGACATTTTCGGGTTTTAAAGGAAGTGGATATAATTTCATACCCTCTCTCCTCCCGATTTCTAAACAAGGCTTCGTGCTCGTTTTTTCGTTTTCACACCACAAACAAGTCCCGTTGCCTATTTGTAACCTATAATCGAGACTCTTTCGGGTTTTTAAGGAAGTGGATATAATTTCAAACCCTCTCTCCTCCTGATTTCTAAACGAAGCTTCGTGCTCCTTTTTTCGTTTTGACACCACCAACAAGTCCCGTGGCCCGTTTCTAACATATAATCCAGACATTTTCGGGTTTTCAAGGAAGTGGATATAATTTCATACCCTCTCTCCTCCCGATTTCTAAACGCGGCTTCGTGCTCTTTTTTTCATTTTAACACCCCCAACACGTCTCGTGGCCCATTTCTAACCTATAATCGAGACTTTTTCGGGTTTTTAAGGAAGTGGATATAATTTCATACCCTCTCTCCTCCTGATTTCTAAACGAGGCTTCGTGCTCGTTTTTTCATGTGGACACTACCAACACGTCTAGTGGCCCATTTCTAACATATAATAGAGACATTTTCGGGTTTTAAAGGAAGTGGATATAATTTCATACCCTCTCTCCTCCCGATTTCTAAACGAGGCTTCGTGCTCGTTTTTTCGTTTTGTCACCACAAACAAGTCCCGTGGCCCATTAGTAACCTATAATCCAAACTTTTTCGGGTTTTAAAGGAAGTGGATATAATTTCATACCCTCCCTCCTCCCGATTTCTAAACGAGGCTTCGTGCTCCTTTTTTCGTTTTGACACCACCAACAAGTCCCGTGCCCATTTCTAACCTATAATCTAGACATTTTCGGGGTTTAAAGGAAGTGGATATAATTTCATACCCTCTCTCCTTCCGATTTTTAAACGAGGCTTCGTGCTCGTTTTTTCGTTTTCACACCACAAACAAGTCCCGTTGCCCATTTGTAACCTATAATCCAAACTTTTTCGGGTTTTAAAGGAAGTGGATATAATTTCATACCCTCTCTCCTCTCGATTTCTAAACGTGGCTTCGCGCTCGTTTTTTCGTTTTGACACCACCAACACGTCTGGTGGCCCATTTCTAACCTATAATCGAGACTTTTTCGGGTTTTAAAGGAAGTGGATATAATTTCATTCCCTCTCTCCTCCCAATTTCTAAACGAGGCTTAATGCTCATTTTTTCATTTTGACACCACCAACACGTCTCGTGGCCCATTTCTAACCTATAATCGAGACTTTTTCGGTTTTCAAGGAAGTGGATATAATTTCATACCCTCTCTCCTCCAGATTTCTAAACGAGGCTTCGTGCTCGTTTTTTCGTTTTCACTCCACCAACATGTCCCGTGGCCCATTTCTAACCTATAATCGAGACTTTTTCGGGTTTTAAAGGAAGTGGATATAATTTCTCACCCTCTCTCCTCCCGATTTCTAAACGAGGCTTCGTGCTCGTTTTTTCATTTTGACACCACCAACAATTTCTGTGGCCCATTTTAACCTATAATCCAGACTTTTTCGGGTTTTAAAGGAAGTGGATATAATTTCATGCCCTCTCTCCTCCCGATTTCTAAACGAGGCTTCGTGCTCGTTTTTTCGTTTTGACACCAACAATAAGTCCCGTCGCCCATTTCTAACCTATAATCGAGACTTTTTCGGGTTTTAAAAGAAGTGGATATAATTTCATACCCTCTCTCCTCCTGATTTCTAAACGAGGCTTCGTGCTCGTTTTTTCATTTGGACACTACCAACACGTCTAGTGGCCCATTTCTAACATATAATAGAGACATTTTCGGGTTTTAAAGGAAGTGGATATAATTTCATATTCTCTCTCCTCCCGATTTCTAAACGAGGCTTCGTGCTCGTTTTTTCGTTTTGACACCAGAAACAAGTCCCGTGGCCCATTTGTAACCTATAATCCAATCTTTTTCGGGTTTTAAAGGAAGTGAATATAATTTCATGCCCTCTCTCCTCCCGATTTCTAAACGAGGCTTCGTGCTCCTTTTTTCATTTTGACACCCCCAACACGTCTCGTGGCCCATTTCTAACCTATAATCGAGACTTTTTCGAGTTTTTAAGGAAGTGGATATAATTTCATAACCTCTCTCCTCCTGATTTCTAAACGAGGCTTCGTGCTCGTTTTTTCATTTGCACACTACCAGCACGTCTAGTGGCCCATTTCCGACATATAATAGAGACATTTTCGGGTTTTAAAGGAAGTGGATATAATTTCATATCCTCTCTCCTCCCGATTTCTAAACGAGGCTTCGTGCTCGTTTTTTCGTTTTGTCACCACAAACAAGTCCCGTGGCCCATTTGTAACCTATAATCCAAACTTTTTCGGGTTTTAAAGGAAGTGGATATAATTTCATACCCTCTCTCCTCCCGATTTCTAAACGAGGCTTCGTGCTCCTTTTTTCGTTTTGACACCACCAACAAGTCCCGTGGCCCATTTCTAACCTATAATCCAGACATTTTCGGGTTTTAAAGGAAGTGGATATAATTTCATACCCTCTCTCCTCCCGATTTCTAAACAAGGCTTCGTGCTCGTTTTTTCGTTTTCACACCACAAACAAGTCCCGTTGCCCATTTGTAACCTATAATCGAGACTTTTTCGGGTTTTTAAGGAAGTGGATATAATTTCAAACCCTCTCTCCTCCTGATTTCTAAACGAGGCTTCGTGCTCCTTTTTTCGTTTTGACACCACCAACACGTCTAGTGGCCCATTTCTAACATATAATAGAGACATTTTCGGGTTTTAAAGGAAGTGAAAATAATTTCATACCCTCTCTCCTCCCGATTTCTAAACGAGGCTTCGTGCTCGTTTTTTCGTTTTGTCACCACAAACAAGTCCCGTGGCCCATTTGTAACCTATAATCCAAACTTTTTCGGGTTTTAAAGGAAGTTGATATAATTTCATACCCTCTCTCCACCCGATTTCTAAACGAGGCTTCGTGCTCCTTTCTTCGTTTTGACACCACCAACAAGTCCCGTGGCCCATTTCTAACCTATAATCCAGACATTTTCGGGTTTTAAAGGAAGTGGATATAATTTCATCCCTCTCTCCTCCCGATTTCTAAACGAGGCTTCGTGCTCTTTTTTTCATTTTGACACCCCGAACACGTCTGGTGGCCCATTTCTAACCTATAATCGAGACTTTTTCGGGTTTTAAAGGAAGTGGATATAATTTCATACCCTCTCTCCTCCCGATTTCTAAACGAGGCTTCGTGCTCGTTTTTTCGTTTTGACACCACAAACAAGTCCCGTGGCCCATTTGTAACCTATAATCCAAACTTTTTCGGGTTTTAAAGGAAGTGGATATAATTTCATACACTCTCTCCTCCCGATTTCTAAACGAGGCTTTGTGCTCCTTTTTTCGTTTTGACACCACCAACAAGTCCCGTGGCCCATTTCTAACCTATAATCCAGACATTTTCGGGTTTTCAAGGAAGTGGATATAATTTAATACCCTCTCTCCTCCCGATTTCTAAACGCGGCTTCGTGCTCTTTTTTTCATTTTGACATCCCCAACAAGTCTCGTGGCCCATTTCTAACCTATAATCGAGACTTTTTCGGGTTTTTAAGGAAGTGGATATAATTTCATACCCTCTCTCCTCCTGATTTCTAAACGAGGCTTCGTGCTCGTTTTTTCATTTGGACACTACCAACACGTCTAGTGGCCCATTTCTAACATATAATAGAGACATTTTCGGGTTTTAAAGGAAGTGGATATAATTTCCTACCCTCTCTCTTCCCGATTTCTAAACGAGGCTACGTGCTAATTTTTTCGTTTTGTCACCACAAACAAGTCCCGTGGCCCATTTGTAACCTATAATCCAAACTTTTTCGGGTTTTAAAGGAAGTGGATATAATTTCATACCCTCTCTCCTCCCGATTTCTAAACGAGGCTTCGTGCTCCTTTTTTCGTTTTGACACCACCAACAAGTCCTTTGGCCCATTTGTAACATATAATCCAGACATTTTCGGGTTTTAAACGAAGTGGATATAATTTCATACCCTCTCTCCTCCCGATTTCTAAACGAGGCTTCGTGCTCGTTTTTTCGTTTTCACACCACAAACAAATCCCGTTGCCCATTTGTAACCTATAATTCAAACTTTTTCGGGTTTTAAAGGAAGTGGATATAATTTCATACCCTCTCTCCTCTCGATTTCTAAACTTGGCTTCGCGCTCGTTTTTTCATTTTGACACCACCAACACGTCTAGTGTCCCATTTCTAACCTATAATCGAGACTTTTTCGGGTTTTAAAGGAAGTGGATATAATTTCATTCCCTCTCTCCTCCCGATTTCTAAACGAGGCTTAATGCTCATTTTTTCTTTTTGACACCACCAACACGTCTTGTGGCCCATTTCTAACCTATAATCGAGACTTTTTTGAGTTTTCAAGGAAGTGGATATAATTTCATACCCTCTCTTTTCCAGATTTCTAAACGAGGCTTCGTGCTCGTTTTTTCGTTTTGACACCACCAACAATTTCCGTGGCCCATTTCTAACCTATAATCCAGACTTTTTTGGGTTTTAAAAGAAGTGGATATAATTTCATGCCCGCTCTCCTCCCGATTTCTAAACGAGGCTTCGTGCTCGTTTTTTCGTTTTGACACCAACAATAACTCCCGTGGCCCATTTCTAACCTATAATCGAGACTTTTTCGGGTTTTAAAAGAAGTGGATATAATTTCATACCCTCTCTCCTTCTGATTTCTAAACGAGGCTTCGTGCTCGTTTTTTCATTTGGACACTACCAACACGTCTAGTGGCCCATTTCTAACATATAATAGAGACATTTTCGGGTTTTAAAGGAAGTGGATATAATTTCATATTCTCTCTCCTCCCGATTTCTAAACGAGGCTTCGTGCTCGTTTTTTCGTTTTGACACCAGAAACAAGTCCCGTGGCCCATTTGTAACCTATAATCCAATCTTTTTCGGGTTTTAAAGGAAGTGAATATAATTTCATGCCCTCTCTCCTCCCGATTTCTAAACGAGGCTTCGTGCTCGTTTTTTCGTTTTGACACCAACAGTAAGTCCCGTGGCCCATTTCTAACCTATAATCGAGACTTTTTCGAGTTTTAAAGGAAGTGGATATAATTTCATACCCTCTCTCCTTCTGATTTCTAAACGAGGCTTCGTGCTCGTTTTTTCATTTGGACACTACCAACACGTCTAGTGGCCCATTTCTAACATATAATAGAGACATTTTCGGGTTTTAAAGGAAGTGGATATAATTTCATATTCTCTCTCCTCCCGATTTCTAAACGAGGCTTCGTGCTCGTTTTTTCGTTTTGACACCAGAAATAAGTCCCGTGGCCCATTTGTAACCTATAATCCAATCTTTTTCGGGTTTTAAAGGAAGTGAATATAATTTCATGCCCTCTCTCCTCCCGATTTATAAACGAGGCTTCGTGCTCCTTTTTTCATTTTGACACCCCAAACACGTCTCGTGGCCCATTTCTAACTTATAATCGAGACTTTTTCGGGTTTTTAAGGAAGTGGATATAATTTCATAACCTCTCTCCTCCTGATTTCTAAACGAGGCTTCGTGCTCGTTTTTTCATTTGGACACTACCAACACGTCTAGTGGCCCATTTCCGACATATAATAGAGACATTTTTGGGTTTTAAAGGAAGTGGATATAATTTCATATCCTCTCTCCTCCCGATTTCTAAACAAGGCTTCGTGCTCGTTTTTTCGTTTTGTCACCACAAACAAGTCCCGTGGCCCATTTGTAGCCTATAATCCAAACTTTTTCGGGTTTTAAAGGAAGTGGATATAATTTCATACCCTCTCTCCTCCCGATTTCTAAACGAGGCTTCGTGCTCCTTTTTTCGTTTTGACACCACCAACAAGTCCCGTGGCCCATTTCTAACCTATAATCCAGACATTTTCGGGTTTTAAAGGAAGTGGATATAATTTCATACCCTCTCTCCTCCCGATTTCTAAACAAGGCTTCGTGCTCGTTTTTTCGTTTTCACACCACAAACAAGTCCCGTTGCCTATTTGTAACCTATAATCGAGACTCTTTCGGGTTTTTAAGGAAGTGGATATAATTTCAAACCCTCTCTCCTCCTGATTTCTAAACGAAGCTTCGTGCTCCTTTTTTCGTTTTGACACCACCAACAAGTCCCGTGGCCCGTTTCTAACATATAATCCAGACATTTTCGGGTTTTCAAGGAAGTGGATATAATTTCATACCCTCTCTCCTCCCGATTTCTAAACGCGGCTTCGTGCTCTTTTTTTCATTTTAACACCCCCAACACGTCTCGTGGCCCATTTCTAACCTATAATCGAGACTTTTTCGGGTTTTTAAGGAAGTGGATATAATTTCATACCCTCTCTCCTCCTGATTTCTAAACGAGGCTTCGTGCTCGTTTTTTCATGTGGACACTACCAACACGTCTAGTGGCCCATTTCTAACATATAATAGAGACATTTTCGGGTTTTAAAGGAAGTGGATATAATTTCATACCCTCTCTCCTCCCGATTTCTAAACGAGGCTTCGTGCTCGTTTTTTCGTTTTGTCACCACAAACAAGTCCCGTGGCCCATTAGTAACCTATAATCCAAACTTTTTCGGGTTTTAAAGGAAGTGGATATAATTTCATACCCTCTCTCCTCCCGATTTCTAAACGAGGCTTCGTGCTCCTTTTTTCGTTTTGACACCACCAACAAGTCCCGTGCCCATTTCTAACCTATAATCTAGACATTTTCGGGGTTTAAAGGAAGTGGATATAATTTCATACCCTCTCTCCTTCCGATTTTTAAACGAGGCTTCGTGCTCGTTTTTTCGTTTTCACACCACAAACAAGTCCCGTTGCCCATTTGTAACCTATAATCCAAACTTTTTCGGGTTTTAAAGGAAGTGGATATAATTTCATACCCTCTCTCCTCTCGATTTCTAAACGTGGCTTCGCGCTCGTTTTTTCGTTTTGACACCACCAACACGTCTGGTGGCCCATTTCTAACCTATAATCGAGACTTTTTCGGGTTTTAAAGGAAGTGGATATAATTTCATTCCCTCTCTCCTCCCAATTTCTAAACGAGGCTTAATGCTCATTTTTTCATTTTGACACCACCAACACGTCTCGTGGCCCATTTCTAACCTATAATCGAGACTTTTTCGGTTTTCAAGGAAGTGGATATAATTTCATACCCTCTCTCCTCCAGATTTCTAAACGAGGCTTCGTGCTCGTTTTTTCGTTTTCACTCCACCAACATGTCCCGTGGCCCATTTCTAACCTATAATCGAGACTTTTTCGGGTTTTAAAGGAAGTGGATATAATTTCTCACCCTCTCTCCTCCCGATTTCTAAACGAGGCTTCGTGCTCGTTTTTTCATTTTGACACCACCAACAATTTCTGTGGCCCATTTTAACCTATAATCCAGACTTTTTCGGGTTTTAAAGGAAGTGGATATAATTTCATGCCCTCTCTCCTCCCGATTTCTAAACGAGGCTTCGTGCTCGTTTTTTCGTTTTGACACCAACAATAAGTCCCGTCGCCCATTTCTAACCTATAATCGAGACTTTTTCGGGTTTTAAAAGAAGTGGATATAATTTCATACCCTCTCTCCTCCTGATTTCTAAACGAGGCTTCGTGCTCGTTTTTTCATTTGGACACTACCAACACGTCTAGTGGCCCATTTCTAACATATAATAGAGACATTTTCGGGTTTTAAAGGAAGTGGATATAATTTCATATTCTCTCTCCTCCCGATTTCTAAACGAGGCTTCGTGCTCGTTTTTTCGTTTTGACACCAGAAACAAGTCCCGTGGCCCATTTGTAACCTATAATCCAATCTTTTTCGGGTTTTAAAGGAAGTGAATATAATTTCATGCCCTCTCTCCTCCCGATTTCTAAACGAGGCTTCGTGCTCCTTTTTTCATTTTGACACCCCCAACACGTCTCGTGGCCCATTTCTAACCTATAATCGAGACTTTTTCGGGTTTTTAAGGAAGTGGATATAATTTCATAACCTCTCTCCTCCTGATTTCTAAACGAGGCTTCGTGCTCGTTTTTTCATTTGCACACTACCAACACGTCTAGTGGCCCATTTCCGACATATAATAGAGACATTTTCGGGTTTTAAAGGAAGTGGATATAATTTCATATCCTCTCTCCTCCCGATTTCTAAACGAGGCTTCGTGCTCGTTTTTTCGTTTTGTCACCACAAACAAGTCCCGTGGCCCATTTGTAACCTATAATCCAAACTTTTTCGGGTTTTAAAGGAAGTGGATATAATTTCATACCCTCTCTCCTCCCGATTTCTAAACGAGGCTTCGTGCTCCTTTTTTCGTTTTGACACCACCAACAAGTCCCGTGGCCCATTTCTAACCTATAATCCAGACATTTTCGGGTTTTAAAGGAAGTGGATATAATTTCATACCCTCTCTCCTCCCGATTTCTAAACAAGGCTTCGTGCTCGTTTTTTCGTTTTCACACCACAAACAAGTCCCGTTGCCCATTTGTAACCTATAATCGAGACTTTTTCGGGTTTTTAAGGAAGTGGATATAATTTCAAACCCTCTCTCCTCCTGATTTCTAAACGAGGCTTCGTGCTCCTTTTTTCGTTTTGACACCACCAACACGTCTAGTGGCCCATTTCTAACATATAATAGAGACATTTTCGGGTTTTAAAGGAAGTGAAAATAATTTCATACCCTCTCTCCTCCCGATTTCTAAACGAGGCTTCGTGCTCGTTTTTTCGTTTTGTCACCACAAACAAGTCCCGTGGCCCATTTGTAACCTATAATCCAAACTTTTTCGGGTTTTAAAGGAAGTTGATATAATTTCATACCCTCTCTCCACCCGATTTCTAAACGAGGCTTCGTACTCCTTTTTTCGTTTTGACACCACCAACAAGTCCCGTGGCCCATTTCTAACCTATAATCCAGACATTTTCGGGTTTTAAAGGAAGTGGATATAATTTCATCCCTCTCTCCTCCCGATTTCTAAACGAGGCTTCGTGCTCTTTTTTTCATTTTGACACCCCGAACACGTCTGGTGGCCCATTTCTAACCTATAATCGAGACTTTTTCGGGTTTTAAAGGAAGTGGATATAATTTCATACCCTCTCTCCTCCCGATTTCTAAACGAGGCTTCGTGCTCGTTTTTTCGTTTTGACACCACAAACAAGTCCCGTGGCCCATTTGTAACCTATAATCCAAACTTTTTCGGGTTTTAAAGGAAGTGGATATAATTTCATACACTCTCTCCTCCCGATTTCTAAACGAGGCTTTGTGCTCCTTTTTTCGTTTTGACACCACCAACAAGTCCCGTGGCCCATTTCTAACCTATAATCCAGACATTTTCGGGTTTTCAAGGAAGTGGATATAATTTAATACCCTCTCTCCTCCCGATTTCTAAACGCGGCTTCGTGCTCTTTTTTTCATTTTGACATCCCCAACAAGTCTCGTGGCCCATTTCTAACCTATAATCGAGACTTTTTCGGGTTTTTAAGGAAGTGGATATAATTTCATACCCTCTCTCCTCCTGATTTCTAAACGAGGCTTCGTGCTCGTTTTTTCATTTGGACACTACCAACACGTCTAGTGGCCCATTTCTAACATATAATAGAGACATTTTCGGGTTTTAAAGGAAGTGGATATAATTTCCTACCCTCTCTCTTCCCGATTTCTAAACGAGGCTACGTGCTAATTTTTTCGTTTTGTCACCACAAACAAGTCCCGTGGCCCATTTGTAACCTATAATCCAAACTTTTTCGGGTTTTAAAGGAAGTGGATATAATTTCATACCCTCTCTCCTCCCGATTTCTAAACGAGGCTTCGTGCTCCTTTTTTCGTTTTGACACCACCAACAAGTCCTTTGGCCCATTTGTAACATATAATCCAGACATTTTCGGGTTTTAAACGAAGTGGATATAATTTCATACCCTCTCTCCTCCCGATTTCTAAACGAGGCTTCGTGCTCGTTTTTTCGTTTTCACACCACAAACAAATCCCGTTGCCCATTTGTAACCTATAATTCAAACTTTTTCGGGTTTTAAAGGAAGTGGATATAATTTCATACCCTCTCTCCTCTCGATTTCTAAACTTGGCTTCGCGCTCGTTTTTTCATTTTGACACCACCAACACGTCTAGTGTCCCATTTCTAACCTATAATCGAGACTTTTTCGGGTTTTAAAGGAAGTGGATATAATTTCATTCCCTCTCTCCTCCCGATTTCTAAACGAGGCTTAATGCTCATTTTTTCTTTTTGACACCACCAACACGTCTTGTGGCCCATTTCTAACCTATAATCGAGACTTTTTTGAGTTTTCAAGGAAGTGGATATAATTTCATACCCTCTCTTTTCCAGATTTCTAAACGAGGCTTCGTGCTCGTTTTTTCGTTTTGACACCACCAACAATTTCCGTGGCCCATTTCTAACCTATAATCCAGACTTTTTTGGGTTTTAAAAGAAGTGGATATAATTTCATGCCCGCTCTCCTCCCGATTTCTAAACGAGGCTTCGTGCTCGTTTTTTCGTTTTGACACCAACAATAACTCCCGTGGCCCATTTCTAACCTATAATCGAGACTTTTTCGGGTTTTAAAAGAAGTGGATATAATTTCATACCCTCTCTCCTTCTGATTTCTAAACGAGGCTTCGTGCTCGTTTTTTCATTTGGACACTACCAACACGTCTAGTGGCCCATTTCTAACATATAATAGAGACATTTTCGGGTTTTAAAGGAAGTGGATATAATTTCATATTCTCTCTCCTCCCGATTTCTAAACGAGGCTTCGTGCTCGTTTTTTCGTTTTGACACCAGAAACAAGTCCCGTGGCCCATTTGTAACCTATAATCCAATCTTTTTCGGGTTTTAAAGGAAGTGAATATAATTTCATGCCCTCTCTCCTCCCGATTTCTAAACGAGGCTTCGTGCTCGTTTTTTCGTTTTGACACCAACAGTAAGTCCCGTGGCCCATTTCTAACCTATAATCGAGACTTTTTCGAGTTTTAAAGGAAGTGGATATAATTTCATACCCTCTCTCCTTCTGATTTCTAAACGAGGCTTCGTGCTCGTTTTTTCATTTGGACACTACCAACACGTCTAGTGGCCCATTTCTAACATATAATAGAGACATTTTCGGGTTTTAAAGGAAGTGGATATAATTTCATATTCTCTCTCCTCCCGATTTCTAAACGAGGCTTCGTGCTCGTTTTTTCGTTTTGACACCAGAAATAAGTCCCGTGGCCCATTTGTAACCTATAATCCAATCTTTTTCGGGTTTTAAAGGAAGTGAATATAATTTCATGCCCTCTCTCCTCCCGATTTATAAACGAGGCTTCGTGCTCCTTTTTTCATTTTGACACCCCAAACACGTCTCGTGGCCCATTTCTAACTTATAATCGAGACTTTTTCGGGTTTTTAAGGAAGTGGATATAATTTCATAACCTCTCTCCTCCTGATTTCTAAACGAGGCTTCGTGCTCGTTTTTTCATTTGGACACTACCAACACGTCTAGTGGCCCATTTCCGACATATAATAGAGACATTTTTGGGTTTTAAAGGAAGTGGATATAATTTCATATCCTCTCTCCTCCCGATTTCTAAACAAGGCTTCGTGCTCGTTTTTTCGTTTTGTCACCACAAACAAGTCCCGTGGCCCATTTGTAGCCTATAATCCAAACTTTTTCGGGTTTTAAAGGAAGTGGATATAATTTCATACCCTCTCTCCTCCCGATTTCTAAACGAGGCTTCGTGCTCCTTTTTTCGTTTTGACACCACCAACAAGTCCCGTGGCCCATTTCTAACCTATAATCCAGACATTTTCGGGTTTTAAAGGAAGTGGATATAATTTCATACCCTCTCTCCTCCCGATTTCTAAACAAGGCTTCGTGCTCGTTTTTTCGTTTTCACACCACAAACAAGTCCCGTTGCCTATTTGTAACCTATAATCGAGACTCTTTCGGGTTTTTAAGGAAGTGGATATAATTTCAAACCCTCTCTCCTCCTGATTTCTAAACGAAGCTTCGTGCTCCTTTTTTCGTTTTGACACCACCAACAAGTCCCGTGGCCCGTTTCTAACATATAATCCAGACATTTTCGGGTTTTCAAGGAAGTGGATATAATTTCATACCCTCTCTCCTCCCGATTTCTAAACGCGGCTTCGTGCTCTTTTTTTCATTTTAACACCCCCAACACGTCTCGTGGCCCATTTCTAACCTATAATCGAGACTTTTTCGGGTTTTTAAGGAAGTGGATATAATTTCATACCCTCTCTCCTCCTGATTTCTAAACGAGGCTTCGTGCTCGTTTTTTCATGTGGACACTACCAACACGTCTAGTTGCCCATTTCTAACATATAATAGAGACATTTTCGGGTTTTAAAGGAAGTGGATATAATTTCATACCCTCTCTCCTCCCGATTTCTAAACGAGGCTTCGTGCTCGTTTTTTCGTTTTGTCACCACAAACAAGTCCCGTGGCCCATTAGTAACCTATAATCCAAACTTTTTCGGGTTTTAAAGGAAGTGGATATAATTTCATACCCTCTCTCCTCCCGATTTCTAAACGAGGCTTCGTGCTCCTTTTTTCGTTTTGACACCACCAACAAGTCCCGTGCCCATTTCTAACCTATAATCTAGACATTTTCGGGGTTTAAAGGAAGTGGATATAATTTCATACCCTCTCTCCTTCCGATTTTTAAACGAGGCTTCGTGCTCGTTTTTTCGTTTTCACACCACAAACAAGTCCCGTTGCCCATTTGTAACCTATAATCCAAACTTTTTCGGGTTTTAAAGGAAGTGGATATAATTTCATACCCTCTCTCCTCTCGATTTCTAAACGTGGCTTCGCGCTCGTTTTTTCGTTTTGACACCACCAACACGTCTGGTGGCCCATTTCTAACCTATAATCGAGACTTTTTCGGGTTTTAAAGGAAGTGGATATAATTTCATTCCCTCTCTCCTCCCAATTTCTAAACGAGGCTTAATGCTCATTTTTTCATTTTGACACCACCAACACGTCTCGTGGCCCATTTCTAACCTATAATCGAGACTTTTTCGGTTTTCAAGGAAGTGGATATAATTTCATACCCTCTCTCCTCCAGATTTCTAAACGAGGCTTCGTGCTCGTTTTTTCGTTTTCACTCCACCAACATGTCCCGTGGCCCATTTCTAACCTATAATCGAGACTTTTTCGGGTTTTAAAGGAAGTGGATATAATTTCTCACCCTCTCTCCTCCCGATTTCTAAACGAGGCTTCGTGCTCGTTTTTTCATTTTGACACCACCAACAATTTCTGTGGCCCATTTTAACCTATAATCCAGACTTTTTCGGGTTTTAAAGGAAGTGGATATAATTTCATGCCCTCTCTCCTCCCGATTTCTAAACGAGGCTTCGTGCTCGTTTTTTCGTTTTGACACCAACAATAAGTCCCGTCGCCCATTTCTAACCTATAATCGAGACTTTTTCGGGTTTTAAAAGAAGTGGATATAATTTCATACCCTCTCTCCTCCTGATTTCTAAACGAGGCTTCGTGCTCGTTTTTTCATTTGGACACTACCAACACGTCTAGTGGCCCATTTCTAACATATAATAGAGACATTTTCGGGTTTTAAAGGAAGTGGATATAATTTCATATTCTCTCTCCTCCCGATTTCTAAACGAGGCTTCGTGCTCGTTTTTTCGTTTTGACACCAGAAACAAGTCCCGTGGCCCATTTGTAACCTATAATCCAATCTTTTTCGGGTTTTAAAGGAAGTGAATATAATTTCATGCCCTCTCTCCTCCCGATTTCTAAACGAGGCTTCGTGCTCCTTTTTTCATTTTGACACCCCCAACACGTCTCGTGGCCCATTTCTAACCTATAATCGAGACTTTTTCGGGTTTTTAAGGAAGTGGATATAATTTCATAACCTCTCTCCTCCTGATTTCTAAACGAGGCTTCGTGCTCGTTTTTTCATTTGCACACTACCAACACGTCTAGTGGCCCATTTCCGACATATAATAGAGACATTTTCGGGTTTTAAAGGAAGTGGATATAATTTCATATCCTCTCTCCTCCCGATTTCTAAACGAGGCTTCGTGCTCGTTTTTTCGTTTTGTCACCACAAACAAGTCCCGTGGCCCATTTGTAACCTATAATCCAAACTTTTTCGGGTTTTAAAGGAAGTGGATATAATTTCATACCCTCTCTCCTCCCGATTTCTAAACGAGGCTTCGTGCTCCTTTTTTCGTTTTGACACCACCAACAAGTCCCGTGGCCCATTTCTAACCTATAATCCAGACATTTTCGGGTTTTAAAGGAAGTGGATATAATTTCATACCCTCTCTCCTCCCGATTTCTAAACAAGGCTTCGTGCTCGTTTTTTCGTTTTCACACCACAAACAAGTCCCGTTGCCCATTTGTAACCTATAATCGAGACTTTTTCGGGTTTTTAAGGAAGTGGATATAATTTCAAACCCTCTCTCCTCCTGATTTCTAAACGAGGCTTCGTGCTCCTTTTTTCGTTTTGACACCACCAACAAGTCCCGTGGCCCGTTTCTAACATATAATCCAGACATTTTCGGGTTTTCAAGGAAGTGGATATAATTTCATACCCTCTCTCCTCCCGATTTCTAAACGCGGCTTCGTGCTCTTTTTTTCATTTTAACACCCCCAACACGTCTCGTGGCCCATTTCTAACCTATAATCGAGACTTTTTCGGGTTTTTAAGGAAGTGGATATAATTTCATACCCTCTCTCCTCCTGATTTCTAAACGAGGCTTCGTGCTCGTTTTTTCATGTGGACACTACCAACACGTCTAGTGGCCCATTTCTAACATATAATAGAGGCATTTTCGGGTTTTAAAGGAAGTGGATATAATTTCATACCCTCTCTCCTCCCGATTTCTAAACGAGGCTTCGTGCTCGTTTTTTCGTTTTGTCACCACAAACAAGTCCCGTGGCCCATTAGTAACCTATAATCCAAACTTTTTCGGGTTTTAAAGGAAGTGGATATAATTTCATACCCTCTCTCCTCCCGATTTCTAAACGAGGCTTCGTGCTCCTTTTTTCGTTTTGACACCAACGATAAGTCCCGTGGCCCATTTCTAACCTATAATCGAGACTTTTTCAGATTTTAAAAGAAGTGGATATAATTTCATACCCTCTCTCCTCCTGATTTCTAAACGAGGCTTCGTGCTCGTTTTTTCGTTTTCACACCACAAACAAGTCCCGTTGCCCATTTGTAACCTATAATCCAAACTTTTTCGGGTTTTAAAGGAAGTGGATATAATTTCATACCCTCTCTCCTCTCGATTTCTAAACGTGGCTTCGCGCTCGTTTTTTCGTTTTGACACCACCAACACGTCTGGTGGCCATTTCTAACCTATAATCGAGACTTTTTCGGGTTTTTAAGGAAGTGGATATAATTTCATAACCTCTCTCCTCCTGATTTCTAAACGAGGCTTCGTGCTCGTTTTTTCATTTGCACACTACCAACACGTCTAGTGGCCCATTTCCGACATATAATAGAGACATTTTCGGGTTTTAAAGGAAGTGGATATAATTTCATATCCTCTCTCCTCCCGATTTCTAAACGAGGCTTCGTGCTCGTTTTTTCGTTTTGTCACCACAAACAAGTCCCGTGGCCCATTTGTAACCTATAATCCAAACTTTTTCGGGTTTTAAAGGAAGTGGATATAATTTCATACCCTCTCTCCTCCCGATTTCTAAACGAGGCTTCGTGCTCCTTTTTTCGTTTTGACACCACCAACAAGTCCCGTGGCCCATTTCTAACCTATAATCCAGACATTTTCGGGTTTTAAAGGAAGTGGATATAATTTCATACCCTCTCTCCTCCCGATTTCTAAACAAGGCTTCGTGCTCGTTTTTTCGTTTTCACACCACAAACAAGTCCCGTTGCCCATTTGTAACCTATAATCGAGACTTTTTCGGGTTTTTAAGGAAGTGGATATAATTTCAAACCCTCTCTCCTCCTGATTTCTAAACGAGGCTTCGTGCTCCTTTTTTCGTTTTGACACCACCAACAAGTCCCGTGGCCCGTTTCTAACATATAATCCAGACATTTTCGGGTTTTCAAGGAAGTGGATATAATTTCATACCCTCTCTCCTCCCGATTTCTAAACGCGGCTTCGTGCTCTTTTTTTCATTTTAACACCCCCAACACGTCTCGTGGCCCATTTCTAACCTATAATCGAGACTTTTTCGGGTTTTTAAGGAAGTGGATATAATTTCATACCCTCTCTCCTCCTGATTTCTAAACGAGGCTTCGTGCTCGTTTTTTCATGTGGACACTACCAACACGTCTAGTGGCCCATTTCTAACATATAATAGAGACATTTTCGGGTTTTAAAGGAAGTGGATATAATTTCATACCCTCTCTCCTCCCGATTTCTAAACGAGGCTTCGTGCTCGTTTTTTCGTTTTGTCACCACAAACAAGTCCCGTGGCCCATTAGTAACCTATAATCCAAAATTTTTCGGGTTTTAAAGGAAGTGGATATAATTTCATACCCTCTCTCCTCCCGATTTCTAAACGAGGCTTCGTGCTCCTTTTTTCGTTTTGACACCAACGATAAGTCCCGTGGCCCATTTCTAACCTATAATCGAGACTTTTTCGGATTTTAAAAGAAGTGGATATAATTTCATACCCTCTCTCCTCCTGATTTCTAAACGAGGCTTCGTGCTCGTTTTTTCGTTTTCACACCACAAACAAGTCCTGTTGCCCATTTATAATCTATAATCCAAACTTTTTCGGGTTTTAAAGGAAGTGGATATAATTTCATACCCTCTCTCCTCTCGATTTCTAAACGTGGCTTCGCGCTCGTTTTTTCGTTTTGACACCACCAACACGTCTGGTGGCCCATTTCTAACCTATAATCGAGACTTTTTCGGGTTTTTAAGGAAGTGGATATAATTTCATAACCTCTCTCCTTCTGATTTCTAAACGAGGCTTCGTGCTCGTTTTTTCATTTGCACACTACCAACACGTCTAGTGGCCCATTTCCGACATATAATAGAGACATTTTCGGGTTTTAAAGGAAGTGGATATAATTTCATATCCTCTCTCCTCCCGATTTCTAAACGAGGCTTCGTGCTCGTTTTTTCGTTTTGTCACCACAAACAAGTCCCGTGGCCCATTTGTAACCTATAATCCAAACTTTTTCGGGTTTTAAAGGAAGTGGATATAATTTCATACCCTCTCTCCTCCCGATTTCTAAACGAGGCTTCGTGCTCCTTTTTTCGTTTTGACACCACCAACAAGTCCCGTGGCCCATTTCTAACCTATAATCCAGACATTTTCGGGTTTTAAAGGAAGTGGATATAATTTCATACCCTCTCTCCTCCCGATTTCTAAACAAGGCTTCGTGCTCATTTTTTCGTTTTCACACCACAAACAAGTCCCGTTGCCCATTTGTAACCTATAATCGAGACTTTTTCGGGTTTTTAAGGAAGTGGATATAATTTCAAACCCTCTCTCCTCCTGATTTCTAAACGAGGCTTCGTGCTCCTTTTTTCGTTTTGACACCACCAACAAGTCCCGTGGCCCGTTTCTAACATATAATCCAGACATTTTCGGGTTTTCAAGGAAGTGGATATAATTTCATACCCTCTCTCCTCCCGATTTCTAAACGCGGCTTCGTGCTCTTTTTTTCATTTTAACAGCCCCAACACGTCTCGTGGCCCATTTCTAACCTATAATCGAGACTTTTTCGGGTTTTTAAGGAAGTGGATATAATTTCATACCCTCTCTCCTCCTGATTTCTAAACGAGGCTTCGTGCTCGTTTTTTCATGTGGACACTACCAACACGTCTAGTGGCCCATTTCTAACATATAATAGAGACATTTTTGGGTTTTAAAGGAAGTGGATATAATTTCATACCCTCTCTCCTCCCGATTTCTAAACGAGGCTTCGTGCTCGTTTTTTCGTTTTGTCACCACAAACAAGTCCCGTGGCCCATTAGTAACCTATAATCCAAACTTTTTCGGGTTTTAAAGGAAGTGGATATAATTTCATACCCTCTCTCCTCCCGATTTCTAAACGAGGCTTCGTGCTCCTTTTTTCGTTTTGACACCAACGATAAGTCCCGTGGCCCATTTCTAACCTATAATCTAGACATTTTCGGATTTTAAAAGAAGTGGATATAATTTCATACCCTCTCTCCTCCGATTTTTAAACGAGGCTTCGTGCTCGTTTTTTCGTTTTCACACCACAAACAAGTCCCGTTGCCCATTTGTAACCTATAATCCAAACTTTTTCGGGTTTTAAAGGAAGTGGATATAATTTCATACCCTCTCTCCTCTCGATTTCTAAACGTGGCTTCGCGCTCGTTTTTTCGTTTTGACACCACCAACACGTCTGGTGGCCCATTTCTAACCTATAATCGAGACTTTTTCGGGTTTTTAAGGAAGTGGATATAATTTCATAACCTCTCTCCTCCGGATTTCTAAACGAGGCTTCGTGCTCGTTTTTTCATTTGCACACTACCAACACGTCTAGTGGCCCATTTCCGACATATAATAGAGACATTTTCGGGTTTTAAAGGAAGTGGATATAATTTCATATCCTCTCTCCTCCCGATTTCTAAACGAGGCTTCGTGCTCTTTTTTTCGTTTTCACTCCACCAACATGTCCCGTGGCCCATTTCTAACCTATAATCGAGACTTTTTCGGGTTTTAAAGGAAGTGGATATAATTTCATACCCTCTCTCCTCCATATTTCTAAACGAGGCTTCGTGCTCGTTTTTTCGTTTTGACACCACCAACAATTTCTGTGGCCCATTTCTAACCTATAATCCAGACTTTTTCGGGTTTTAAAGGAAGTGGATATAATTTCATGCCCTCTCTCCTCCCGATTTCTAAACGAGGCTTCGTGCTCGTTTTTTCGTTTTGACACCAACAATAAGTCCCGTCGCCCATTTCTAACCTATAATCGAGACTTTTTAGGGTTTTAAAAGAAGTGGATATAATTTCATACCCTCTCTCCTCCTGATTTCTAAACGAGGCTTCGTGCTCGTTTTTTCATTTGGACACTACCAACACGTCTAGTGGCCCATTTCTAACATATAATAGAGACATTTTCGGGTTTTAAAGGAAGTGGATATAATTTCATATTCTCTCTCCTCCCGATTTCTAAACGAGGCTTTGTGCTCGTTTTTTCGTTTTGACACCAGAAACAAGTCCCGTGGCCCATTTGTAACCTATAATCCAATCTTTTTCGGGTTTTAAAGGAAGTGAATATAATTTCATGCCCTCTCTCCTCCCGATTTCTAAACGAGGCTTCGTGCTCCTTTTTTCATTTTGACACCCCCAACACGTCTCGTGGCCCATTTCTAACCTATAATCGAGACTTTTTCGGGTTTTTAAGGAAGTGGATATAATTTCATAACCTCTCTCCTCCTGATTTCTAAACGAGGCTTCGTGCTCGTTTTTTCATTTGCACACTACCAACACGTCTAGTGGCCCATTTCCGACATATAATAGAGACATTTTCGGGTTTTAAAGGAAGTGGATATAATTTCATATCCTCTCTCCTCCCGATTTCTAAACGAGGCTTCGTACTCGTTTTTTCGTTTTGTCACCACAAACAAGTCCCGTGGCCCATTTGTAACCTATAATCCAAACTTTTTCGGGTTTTAAAGGAAGTGGATATAATTTCATACCCTCTCTCCTCCCGATTTCTAAACGAGGCTTCGTGCTCCTTTTTTCGTTTTGACACCACCAACAAGTCCCGTGGCCCATTTCTAACCTATAATCCAGACATTTTCGGGTTTTAAAGGAAGTGGATATAATTTCATACCCTCTCTCCTCCCGATTTCTAAACAAGGCTTCGTGGTCGTTTTTTCGTTTTCACACCACAAACAAGTCCCGTTGCCCATTTGTAACCTATAATCGAGACTTTTTCGGGTTTTTAAGGAAGTGGATATAATTTCAAACCCTCTCTCCTCCTGATTTCTAAACGAGGCTTCGTGCTCCTTTTTTCGTTTTGACACCACCAACAAGTCCCGTGGCCCGTTTCTAACATATAATCCAGACATTTTCGGGTTTTCAAGGAAGTGGATATAATTTCATACCCTCTCTCCTCCCGATTTCTAAACGCGGCTTCGTGCTCTTTTTTTCATTTTAACACCCCCAACACGTCTCGTGGCCCATTTCTAACCTATAATCGAGACTTTTTCGGGTTTTTAAGGAAGTGGATATAATTTCATACCCTCTCTCCTCCTGATTTCTAAACGAGGCTTCGTGCTCGTTTTTTCATGTGGACACTACCAACACGTCTAGTGGCCCATTTCTAACATATAATAGAGACATTTTTGGGTTTTAAAGGAAGTGGATATAATTTCATACCCTCTCTCCTCCCGATTTCTAAACGAGGCTTCGTGCTCGTTTTTTCGTTTTGTCACCACAAACAAGTCCCGTGGCCCATTAGTAACCTATAATCCAAACTTTTTCGGGTTTTAAAGGAAGTGGATATAATTTCATACCCTCTCTCCTCCCGATTTCTAAACGAGGCTTCGTGCTCCTTTTTTCGTTTTGACACCACCAACAAGTCCCGTGCCCATTTCTAACCTATAATCTAGACATTTTCGGGTTTTAAAGGAAGTGGATATAATTTCATACCCTCTCTCCTTCCGATTTTTAAACGAGGCTTCGTGCTCGTTTTTTCGTTTTCACACCACAAACAAGTCCCGTTGCCCATTTGTAACCTATAATCCAAACTTTTTCGGGTTTTAAAGGAAGTGGATATAATTTCATACCCTCTCTCCTCTCGATTTCTAAACGTGGCTTCGCGCTCGTTTTTTCGTTTTGACACCACCAACACGTCTGGTGGCCCATTTCTAACCTATAATCGAGACTTTTTCGGGTTTTAAAGGAAGTGGATATAATTTCATTCCCTCTCTCCTCCCAATTTCTAAACGAGGCTTAATGCTCATTTTTTCATTTTGACACCACCAACACGTCTCGTGGCCCATTTCTAACCTATAATTGAGACTTTTTCGGTTTTCAAGGAAGTGGATATAATTTCATACCCTCTCTCCTCCAGATTTCTAAACGAGGCTTCGTGCTCGTTTTTTCGTTTTCACTCCACCAACATGTCCCGTGGCCCATTTCTAACCTATAATCGAGACTTTTTCGGGTTTTAAAGGAAGTGGATATAATTTCATACCCTCTCTCCTCCATATTTCTAAACGAGGCTTCGTGCTCGTTTTTTCGTTTTGACACCACCAACAATTTCTGTGGCCCATTTCTAACCTATAATCCAGACTTTTTCGGGTTTTAAAGGAAGTGGATATAATTTCATGCCCTCTCTCCTCCCGATTTCTAAACGAGGCTTCGTGCTCGTTTTTTCGTTTTGACACCAACAATAAGTCCCGTCGCCCATTTCTAACCTATAATCGAGACTTTTTAGGGTTTTAAAAGAAGTGGATATAATTTCATACCCTCTCTCCTCCTGATTTCTAAACGAGGCTTCGTGCTCGTTTTTTCATTTGGACACTACCAACACGTCTAGTGGCCCATTTCTAACATATAATAGAGACATTTTCGGGTTTTAAAGGAAGTGGATATAATTTCATATTCTCTCTCCTCCCGATTTCTAAACGAGGCTTTGTGCTCGTTTTTTCGTTTTGACACCAGAAACAAGTCCCGTGGCCCATTTGTAACCTATAATCCAATCTTTTTCGGGTTTTAAAGGAAGTGAATATAATTTCATGCCCTCTCTCCTCCCGATTTCTAAACGAGGCTTCGTGCTCCTTTTTTCATTTTGACACCCCCAACACGTCTCGTGGCCCATTTCTAACCTATAATCGAGACTTTTTCGGGTTTTTAAGGAAGTGGATATAATTTCATAACCTCTCTCCTCCTGATTTCTAAACGAGGCTTCGTGCTCGTTTTTTCATTTGCACACTACCAACACGTCTAGTGGCCCATTTCCGACATATAATAGAGACATTTTCGGGTTTTAAAGGAAGTGGATATAATTTCATATCCTCTCTCCTCCCGATTTCTAAACGAGGCTTCGTACTCGTTTTTTCGTTTTGTCACCACAAACAAGTCCCGTGGCCCATTTGTAACCTATAATCCAAACTTTTTCGGGTTTTAAAGGAAGTGGATATAATTTCATACCCTCTCTCCTCCCGATTTCTAAACGAGGCTTCGTGCTCCTTTTTTCGTTTTGACACCACCAACAAGTCCCGTGGCCCATTTCTAACCTATAATCCAGACATTTTCGGGTTTTAAAGGAAGTGGATATAATTTCATACCCTCTCTCCTCCCGATTTCTAAACAAGGCTTCGTGGTCGTTTTTTCGTTTTCACACCACAAACAAGTCCCGTTGCCCATTTGTAACCTATAATCGAGACTTTTTCGGGTTTTTAAGGAAGTGGATATAATTTCAAACCCTCTCTCCTCCTGATTTCTAAACGAGGCTTCGTGCTCCTTTTTTCGTTTTGACACCACCAACAAGTCCCGTGGCCCGTTTCTAACATATAATCCAGACATTTTCGGGTTTTCAAGGAAGTGGATATAATTTCATACCCTCTCTCCTCCCGATTTCTAAACGCGGCTTCGTGCTCTTTTTTTCATTTTAACACCCCCAACACGTCTCGTGGCCCATTTCTAACCTATAATCGAGACTTTTTCGGGTTTTTAAGGAAGTGGATATAATTTCATACCCTCTCTCCTCCTGATTTCTAAACGAGGCTTCGTGCTCGTTTTTTCATGTGGACACTACCAACACGTCTAGTGGCCCATTTCTAACATATAATAGAGACATTTTTGGGTTTTAAAGGAAGTGGATATAATTTCATACCCTCTCTCCTCCCGATTTCTAAACGAGGCTTCGTGCTCGTTTTTTCGTTTTGTCACCACAAACAAGTCCCGTGGCCCATTAGTAACCTATAATCCAAACTTTTTCGGGTTTTAAAGGAAGTGGATATAATTTCATACCCTCTCTCCTCCCGATTTCTAAACGAGGCTTCGTGCTCCTTTTTTCGTTTTGACACCACCAACAAGTCCCGTGCCCATTTCTAACCTATAATCTAGACATTTTCGGGTTTTAAAGGAAGTGGATATAATTTCATACCCTCTCTCCTTCCGATTTTTAAACGAGGCTTCGTGCTCGTTTTTTCGTTTTCACACCACAAACAAGTCCCGTTGCCCATTTGTAACCTATAATCCAAACTTTTTCGGGTTTTAAAGGAAGTGGATATAATTTCATACCCTCTCTCCTCTCGATTTCTAAACGTGGCTTCGCGCTCGTTTTTTCGTTTTGACACCACCAACACGTCTGGTGGCCCATTTCTAACCTATAATCGAGACTTTTTCGGGTTTTAAAGGAAGTGGATATAATTTCATTCCCTCTCTCCTCCCAATTTCTAAACGAGGCTTAATGCTCATTTTTTCATTTTGACACCACCAACACGTCTCGTGGCCCATTTCTAACCTATAATCGAGACTTTTTCGGTTTTCAAGGAAGTGGATATAATTTCATACCCTCTCTCCTCCAGATTTCTAAACGAGGCTTCGTGCTCGTTTTTTCGTTTTCACTCCACCAACATGTCCCGTGGCCCATTTCTAACCTATAATCGAGACTTTTTCGGGTTTTAAAGGAAGTGGATATAATTTCATACCCTCTCTCCTCCATATTTCTAAACGAGGCTTCGTGCTCGTTTTTTCGTTTTGACACCACCAACAATTTCTGTGGCCCATTTCTAACCTATAATCCAGACTTTTTCGGGTTTTAAAGGAAGTGGATATAATTTAATGCCCTCTCTCCTCCCGATTTCTAAACGAGGCTTCGTGCTCGTTTTTTCGTTTTGACACCAACAATAAGTCCCGTCGCCCATTTCTAACCTATAATCGAGACTTTTTCGGGTTTTAAAAGAAGTGGATATAATTTCATACCCTCTCTCCTCCTGATTTCTAAACGAGGCTTCGTGCTCGTTTTTTCATTTGGACACTACCAACACGTCTAGTGGCCCATTTCTAACATATAATAGAGACATTTTCGGGTTTTAAAGGAAGTGGATATAATTTCATATTCTCTCTCCTCCCGATTTCTAAACGAGGCTTCGTGCTCGTTTTTTCGTTTTGACACAAGAAACAAGTCCCGTGGCCCATTTGTAACCTATAATCCAATCTTTTTCGGGTTTTAAAGGAAGTGGATATAATTTCATGCCCTCTCTCCTCCCGATTTCTAAACGAGGCTTCGTGCTCCTTTTTTCATTTTGACACCCCCAACACGTCTCGTGGCCCATTTCTAACCTATAATCGAGACTTTTTCGGGTTTTTAAGGACGTGGATATAATTTCATAACCTCTCTCCTCCGGATTTCTAAACGAGGCTTCGTGCTCGTTTTTTCATTTGGACACTACCAACACGTCTAGTGGCCCATTTCTAACATATAATAGAGACATTTTCGGGTTTTAAAGGAAGTGGATATAATTTCATACCCTCTCTCCTCCCGATTTCTAAACGAGGCTTCGTGCTCGTTTTTTCGTTTTGTCACCACAAACAAGTCCCGTGGCCCATTTGTAACCTATAATCCAAACTTTTTCGGGTTTTAAAGGAAGTGGATATAATTTCATATCCTCTCTCCTCCTGATTTCTAAACGAGGCTTCGTGCTCCTTTTTTCGTTTTGACACCACCAACAAGTCCCGTGGCCCATTTCTAACCTATAATCCAGACATTTTCGGGTTTTAAAGGAAGTTGATATAATTTCATACCCTCTCTCCTCCCGATTTCTAAACGAGGCTTCGTGCTCGTTTTTTCGTTTTCACACCACAAACAAGTCCCGTTGCCCATTTGTAACCTATAATCGAGACTTTTTCGGGTTTTTAAGGAAGTGGATATAATTTCAAACCCTCTCTCCTCCTGATTTCTAAACGAGGCTTCGTGCTCGTTTTTTCATTTGGACACTACCAACACGTCTATTGGCCCATTTCTAACATATAATAGAGACATTTTCGGGTTTTAAAGGAAGTGGATATAATTTCATACCCTCTCTCCTCCCGATTTCTAAACGAGGCTTCGTGCTCGTTTTTTCGTTTTGTCACCACAAACAAGTCCCGTGGCCCATTTGTAACCTATAATCCAAACTTTTTCGGGTTTTAAAGGAAGTGGATATAATTTCATACCCTCTCTCCTCCCGATTTCTAAACGAGGCTTCGTGCTCCTTTTTCCGTTTTGACACCACCAACAAGTCCCGTGGCCCATTTCTAACCTATAATCCAGACATTTTCGGATTTTAAAGGAAGTGGATATAATTTCATACCCTCTCTCCTCCCGATTTCTAAACGAGGCTTCGTGCTCGTTTTTTCGTTTTCACACCACAAACAAGTCCCGTTGCCCATTTCTAACCTATAATCGAGACTTTTTCAGGTTTTAAAGGAAGTGGATATAATTTCATTCCCTCTCTCCTCCCGATTTCTAAACGAGGCTTAATGCTCATTTTTTCATTTTGACACCACCAACACGTCTCGTGGCCCATTTCTAACCTATAATCGAGACTTTTTCGGGTTTTCAAGGAAGTGGATATAATTTCATACCCTCTCTCCTCCCGATTTCTAAACGAGGCTTCGTGCTCGTTTTTTCGTTTTCACACCACAAACAAGTCCCGTTGCCCATTTGTAACCTATAATCCAATCTTTTTCGGGTTTTAAAGGAAGTGGATATAATTTCATACCCTCTCTCCTCTCGATTTCTAAATGAGGCTTCGCGCTCGTTTTTTCGTTTTGACACCACCAACACGTCTGGTGGCCCATTTCTAACCTATAATCGAGACTTTTTCGGGTTTTAAAGGAAGTGGATATAATTTCATTCCCTCTCTCCTCCCGATTTCTAAACGAGGCTTAATGCTCATTTTTTCTTTTTGACACCACCAACACGTCTTGTGGCCCATTTCTAATATATAATCGAGACTTTTTCGAGTTTTCAAGGAAGTGGATATAATTTCATACACTCTCTCTTCCAGATTTCTAAACGAGGCTTCGTGCTCGTTTTTTCGTTTTCACTCCACCAATATGTCCCGTGGCCCATTTCTAACCTATAATCGAGACTTTTTCGGGTTTTAAAGGAAGTTGATATAATTTCATACCCTCTCTCCTCCCAATTTCTAAACGAGGCTTCGTGCTCGTTTTTTCGTTTTGACACCACCAAAAATTTTCGTGGCCCATTTCTAACCTATAATCGAGACTTTTTCGGGTTTTAAAGGAAGTGGATATAATTTCATGCCCTCTCTCCTCCCGATTTCTAAACGAGGCTTCGTGCTCGTTTTTTCGTTTTGACACCAACAATAAGTCCCGTGGCCCATTTCTAACCTATAATCGAGACTTTTTCGGGTTTTAAAAGAAGTGGATATAATTTCATACCCTCTCTCCTCCTGATTTCTAAACGAGGCTTCGTGCTCGTTTTTTCATTTGGACACTACCAACACGTCTAGTGGCCCATTTCTAACATATAATAGAGACATTTTCGGGTTTTAAAGGAAGTGGATATAATTTCATATTCTCTCTCCTCCCGATTTCTAAACGAGGCTTCGTGCTCGTTTTTTCGTTTTGACACCAGAAACAAGTCTCGTGGCCCATTTGTAACCTATAATCCGATCTTTTTCGGGTTTTAAAGGAAGTGAATATAATTTCATGCCCTCTCTCCTCCCGATTTCTAAACGAGGCTTCGTGCTCCTTTTTTCATTTTGACACCCCCAACACGTCTCGTGGCCCATTTCTAACCTATAATCGAGACTTTTTCGGGTTTTTAAGGAAGTGGATATAATTTCATACCCTCTCTCCTCCTGATTTCTAAACGAGGCTTCGTGCTCGTTTTTTCATTTGGACACTACCAACACGTCTAGTTACCCATTTCTAACATATAATAGAGACATTTTCGGGTTTTAAAGGAAGTGGATATAATTTCATACCCTCTCTCCTCCCGATTTCTAAACGAGGCTTCATGCTCGTTTTTTCGTTTTGTCACCACAAACAAGTCCCGTGGCCCATTTGTAACCTATAATCCAAACTTTTTCGGGTTTTAAAGGAAGTGGATATAATTTCATACCCTCTCTCCTCCCGATTTCTAAACGAGGCTTCGTGCTCCTTTTTTCGTTTTGACACCACCAACAAGTCCCGTGGCCTATTTCTAACCTATAATCCAGACATTTTCGGGTTTTAAAGGAAGTGGATATAATTTCATACCCTCTCTCCTCCCGATTTCTAAACGAGGCTTCGTGCTCGTTTTTTCGTTTTCTCACCACAAACAAGTCCCGTTGCCCATTTGTAACCTATAATCGAGACTTTTTCGGATTTTTAAGGAAGTGGATATAATTTCATACCCTCTCTCCTCCTGATTTCTAAACGAGTCTTCGTGCTCGTTTTTTCATTTGGACACTACCAACACGTCTAGTGGCCCATTTCTAACATATAATAGAGACATTTTCGGGTTTTAAAGGAAGTGGATATAATTTCATACCCTCTCTCCTCCCGATTTCTAAACGAGGCTTCGTGCTCGTTTTTTCGTTTTGTCACCACAAACAAGTCCCGTGGCCCATTTGTAACCTATAATCCGATCTTTTTCGTGTTTTAAAGGAAGTGAATATAATTTCATGCCCTCTCTCCTCCCGATTTCTAAACGAGGCTTCGTGCTCCTTTTTTCATTTTGACACCCCCAACACGTCTCGTGGCCCATTTCTAACCTATAATCGAGACTTTTTCGGGTTTTTAAGGAAGTGGATATCATTTCATACCCTCTCTCCTCCTGATTTCTAAACGAGGCTTCGTGCTCGTTTTTTCATTTGGACACTACCAACACGTCTAGTTACCCATTTCTAACATATAATAGAGACATTTTCGGGTTTTAAAGGAAGTGGATATAATTTCATACCCTCTCTCCTCCCGATTTCTAAACGAGGCTTCGTGCTCGTTTTTTCGTTTTGTCACCACAAACAAGTCCCGTGGCCCATTTGTAACCTATAATCCAAACTTTTTCGGGTTTTAAAGGAAGTGGATATAATTCCATACCCTCTCTCCTCCCGATTTCTAAACGAGGCTTCGTGCTCCTTTTTTCGTTTTGACACCACCAACAAGTCCCGTGGCCTATTTCTAACCTATAATCCAGACATTTTCGGGTTTTAAAGGAAGTGGATATAATTTCATACCCTCTCTCCTCCCGATTTCTAAACGAGGCTTCGTGCTCGTTTTTTCGTTTTCTCACCACAAACAAGTCCCGTTGCCCATTTGTAACCTATAATCGAGACTTTTTCGGATTTTTAAGGAAGTGGATATAATTTCATACCCTCTCTCCTCCTGATTTCTAAACGAGTCTTCGTGCTCGTTTTTTCATTTGGACACTACCAACACGTCTAGTGGCCCATTTCTAACATATAATAGAGACATTTTCGGGTTTTAAAGGAAGTGGATATAATTTCATACCCTCTCTCCTCCCGATTTCTAAACGAGGCTTCGTGCTCGTTTTTTCGTTTTGTCACCACAAACAAGTCCCGTGGCCCATTTGTAACCTATAATCCGATCTTTTTCGTGTTTTAAAGGAAGTGAATATAATTTCATGCCCTCTCTCCTCCCGATTTCTAAACGAGGCTTCGTGCTCCTTTTTTCATTTTGACACCCCCAACACGTCTCGTGGCCCATTTCTAACCTATAATCGAGACTTTTTCGGGTTTTTAAGGAAGTGGATATCATTTCATACCCTCTCTCCTCCTGATTTCTAAACGAGGCTTCGTGCTCGTTTTTTCATTTGGACACTACCAACACGTCTAGTTACCCATTTCTAACATATAATAGAGACATTTTCGGGTTTTAAAGGAAGTGGATATAATTTCATACCCTCTCTCCTCCCGATTTCTAAACGAGGCTTCGTGCTCGTTTTTTCGTTTTGTCACCACAAATAAGTCCCGTGGCCCATTTGTAACCTATAATCCAAACTTTTTCGGGTTTTAAAGGAAGTGGATATAATTTCATACCCTCTCTCCTCCCGATTTCTAAACGAGGCTTCGTGCTCCTTTTTTCGTTTTGACACCACCAACAAGTCCCGTGGCCTATTTCTAACCTATAATCCAGACATTTTCGGGTTTTAAAGGAAGTGGATATAATTTCATACCCTCTCTCCTCCCGATTTCTAAACGAGGCTTCGTGCTCGTTTTTTCGTTTTCTCACCACAAACAAGTCCCGTTGCCCATTTGTAACCTATAATCGAGACTTTTTCGGATTTTTAAGGAAGTGGATATAATTTCATACCCTCTCTCCTCCTGATTTCTAAACGAGTCTTCGTGCTCGTTTTTTCATTTGGACACTACCAACACGTCTAGTGGCCCATTTCTAACATATAATAGAGACATTTTCGGGTTTTAAAGGAAGTGGATATAATTTCATACCCTCTCTCCTCCCGATTTCTAAACGAGGCTTCGTGCTCGTTTTTTCGTTTTGTCACCACAAACAAGTCCCGTGGCCCATTTGTAACCTATAATCGAAACTTTTTCGGGTTTTAAAGGAAGTGGATATAATTTCATATCCTCTCTCCTCCCGATTTCTAAACGAGGCTTCGTGCTCCTTTTTTCGTTTTGACACCACCAACAAGTCCCGTGGCCCATTTCTAACCTATAATCAAGACATTTTCGGGTTTTAAAGGAAGTGGATTTAATTTCATACCCTCTCTCCTCCCGATTTCTAAACGAGGCTTCGTGCTCGTTTTTTCGTTTTCACACCACAAACAAGTCCCGTTGCCCATTTGTAACCTATAATCGAGACTTTTTCAGGTTTTAAAGGAAGTGGATATAATTTCATTCCCTCTCTCCTCCCGATTTCTAAACGAGGCTTCGTGCTCGTTTTTTCGTTTTCACACCACAAACAAGTCCCGTTGCCCATTTCTAACCTATAATCGAGACTTTTTCAGGTTTTAAAGGAAGTGGATATAATTTCATTCCCTCTCTCCTCCCGATTTCTAAACGAGGCTTAATGCTCATTTTTTCATTTTGACACCACCAACACGTCTCGTGGCCCATTTCTAACCTATAATCGAGACTTTTTCGGGTTTTCAAGGAAGTGGATATAATTTCATACCCTCTCTCCTCCAGATTTCTAAACGATGCTTCGTGCTCATTTTTTCGTTTTCACTCCACCAACATGTCCCGTGGCCCATTTCTAACCTATAATCGAGACTTTTTCGGGTTTTAAAGGAAGTGGATATAATTTCATACCCTCTCTCCTCCCGATTTCTAAACGAGGCTTCGTGCTCGTTTTTTCGTTTTCACACCACAAACAAGTCCCGTTGCCCATTTATAACCTATAATCGAGACTTTTTCGGGTTTTTAAGAAAGTGGATATAATTTCATACCCTCTCTCCTCCTGATTTCTAAACGAGGCTTCGTGCTCGTTTTTTCATTTGGACACTACCAACACGTCTAGTGGCCCATTTCTAACATATAATAGAGACATTTTCGAGTTTTAAAGGAAGTGGATATAATTTCAAACCCTCTCTCCTCCCGATTTCTAAACGAGGCTTCGTGCTCGTTTTTTCGTTTTGACACCACAAACAAGTCCCGAGGCCCATTTGTAACCTATAATCCAAACTTTTTCGGGTTTTAGAGGAAGTGGATATAATTTCATACACTCTCTCCTCCAGATTTCTAAACGAGGCTTCGTGCTCCTTTTTTCGTTTTGACACCACCAACAAGTCCCGTGACCCATTTCTAACCTATAATCCAGACATTTTCGGGTTTTCAAGGAAGTGGATATAATTTCATACCCTCTCTCCTCCCGATTTCTAAATGCGGCTTCGTGCTCTTTTTTTCATTTTGACATCCCCAACACGTCTCGTGGCCCATTTCTAACCTATAATTGAGACTTTTTCGGGTTTTTAAGGAAGTGGATATAATTTCATACCCTCTCTCCTCCAGATTTCTAAACGAGGCTTCGTGCTCGTTTTTTCATTTGGACACTACCAACACGTCTAGTGGCCCATTTCTAACATATAATAGAGACATTTTCGGGTTTTAAAGGAAGTGGATATAATTTCCTACCCTCTCTCCTCCCGATTTCTAAACGAGGCTTCGTGCTCATTTTTTCGTTTTGTCACCACAAACAAGTCCCGTGGCCCATTTGTAACCTATAATCCAAACTTTTTCGGGTTTTAAAGGAAGTGGATATTATTTCATACCCTCTCTCCTCCCGATTTCTAAACGAGGCTTCGTGCTCCTTTTTTCGTTTTGACACCACCAACAAGTCCCGTGGCCCATTTCTAACCTATAATCCAGACATTTTCGGGTTTTAAACGAAGTGGATATAATTTCATACCCTCTCTCCTCCCGATTTCTAAACGAGGCTTCGTGCTCGTTTTTTCGTTTTCACACCACAAACAAGTCCCGTTGCCCATTTGTAACCTATAATCCAAACTTTTTCGGGTTTTAAAGGAAGTGGATATAATTTCATACCCTCTATCCTCTCGATTTCTAAATGAGGCTTCGCGCTCGTTTTTTCGTTTTGACACCACCAACACGTCTAGTGGCCCATTTCTAACCTATAATCGAGACTTTTTCGAGTTTCAAAGGAAGTGGATATAATTTCATTCCCTCTCTCCTCCCGATTTCTAAACGAGGCTTAATGCTCATTTTTTCTTTTTGACACCACCAACACGTCTTGTGGCCCATTTCAAACATATAATCGAGACTTTTTCGAGTTTTCAAGGAAGTGGATATAATTTCATACCCTCTCTCCTCCAGATTTGTAAACGAGGCTTCGTGCTCGTTTTTTCGTTTTCACTCCACCAATATGTCCCGTGGCCCATTTCTAACCTATAATCGAGACTTTTTCGGGTTTTAAAGGAAGTGGATATAATTTCATACCCTCTCTCCTCCCGATTTCTAAACGAGGCTTCGTGCTCGTTTTTTCGTTTTGACACCACCAACAATTTCCGTGGCCCATTTCTAACCTATAATCCAGACTTTTTCGGGTTTTAAAGGAAGTGGATATAATTTCATGCCCTCTCTCCTCCCGATTTCTAAACGAGGCTTTGTGCTTATTTTTTCGTTTTGACACCAACAATAAGTCCCGTGGCCCATTTCTAACCTATAATCGAGACTTTTTCGGGTTTTAAAAGAAGTGGATATAATTTCATACCCTCACTCCTCCTGATTTCTAAACGAGGCTTCGTGTTCGTTTTTTCATTTGGACACTACCAACACGTCTAGTGGCCCATTTCTAACATATAATAGAGACATTTTCGGGTTTTAAAGGAAGTGGATATAATTTCATATTCTCTCTCCTCCCGAATTCTAAACGAGGCTTCGTGCTCGTTTTTTCGTTTTGACACCAGAAACAAGTCCCGTGGCCCATTTGTAACCTATAATCTAATCTTTTTCGGGTTTTAAAGGAAGTGGATATAATTTCATACCCTCTCTCCTCTCGATTTCTAAACGAGGCTTCGCGCTCGTTTTTTCGTTTTGACACCACCAACACGTCTAGTGGCCCATTTCTAACCTATAATCGAGACTTTTTCGGGTTTTAAAGGAAGTGGATATAATTTCATTCCCTCTCTCCTCCCGATTTCTAAACGAGGCTTAATGCTCATTTTTTCTTTTTGACACCACCAACACGTCTTGTGGCCCATTTCTAATATATAATCGAGACTTTTTCGAGTTTTCAAGGAAGTGGATATAATTTCATACACTCTCTCTTCCAGATTTCTAAACGAGGCTTCGTGCTCGTTTTTTCGTTTTCACTCCACCAATATGTCCCGTGGCCCATTTCTAACCTATAATCGAGACTTTTTCGGGTTTTAAAAGAAGTGGATATAATTTCACACCCTCTCTCCTCCTGATTTCTAAACGAGGCTTCGTGCTCGTTTTTTCATTTGGACACTACCAACACGTCTAGTGGCCCATTTCTAACATATAATAGAGACATTTTCGGGTTTTAAAGGAAGTGGATATAATTTCATATTCTCTCTCCTCCCGATTTCTAAACGAGGCTTCGTGCTCGTTTTTTCGTTTTGACACCAGAAACAAGTCTCGTGGCCCATTTCTAACCTATAATCCAGATTTTTTCGGGTTTTAAAGGAAGTGGATATAATTTCATGCCCTCTCTCCTCCCGATTTCTAAACGAGGCTTCGTGCTCGTTTTTTCGTTTTAGCACCAACAATAAGTCCCGTGGCCCATTTCTAACCTATAATCGAGACTTTTTCGGGTTTTAAAAGAAGTGGATATAATTTCATACCCTCTCTCCTCCTGATTTCTAAACGAGGCTTCGTGCTCGTTTTTTCATTTGGACACTACCAACACGTCTAGTGGCCCATTTCTAACATATAATAGAGACATTTTCGGGTTTTAAAGGAAGTGGATATAATTTCATATTCTCTCTCCTCCCGATTTCTAAACGAGGCTTCGTGCTCGTTTTTTCGTTTTGACACCAGAAACAAGTCTCGTGGCCCATTTGTAACCTATAATCCGATCTTTTTCGGGTTTTAAAGGAAGTGAATATAATTTCATGCCCTCTCTCCTCCCGATTTCTAAACGAGGCTTCGTGCTCCTTTTTTCATTTTGACACCCCCAACACGTCTCGTGGCCCATTTCTAACCTATAATCGAGACTTTTTCGGGTTTTTAAGGAAGTGAATATAATTTCATACCCTCTCTCCTCCTGATTTCTAAACGAGGCTTCGTGCTCGTTTTTTCATTTGGACACTACCAACACGTCTAGTTACCCATTTCTAACATATAATAGAGACATTTTCGGGTTTTAAAGGAAGTGGATATAATTTCATACCCTCTCTCCTCCCGATTTCTAAACGAGGCTTCGTGCTCGTTTTTTCGTTTTGTCACCACAAACAAGTCCCGTGGCCCATTTGTAACCTATAATCCAAACTTTTTCGGGTTTTAAAGGAAGTGGATATAATTTCATACCCTCTCTCCTCCCGATTTCTAAACGAGGCTTCGTGCTCCTTTTTTCGTTTTGACACCACCAACAAGTCCCGTGGCCTATTTCTAACCTATAATCCAGACATTTTCGGGTTTTAAAGGAAGTGGATATAATTTCATACCCTCTCTCCTCCCGATTTCTAAACGAGGCTTCGTGCTCGTTTTTTCGTTTTCACACCACAAACATGTCCCGTTGCCCATTTGTAACCTATAATCGAGACTTTTTCGGATTTTTAAGGAAGTGGATATAATTTCATACCCTCTCTCCTCCTGATTTCTAAACGAGTCTTCGTGCTCGTTTTTTCATTTGGACACTACCAACACGTCTAGTGGCCCATTTCTAACATATAATAGATACATTTTCGGGTTTTAAAGGAAGTGGATATAATTTCATACCCTCTCTCCTCCCGATTTCTAAACGAGGCTTCGTGCTCGTTTTTTCGTTTTGTAACCACAAACATGTCCCGTGGCCCATTTGTAACCTATAATCCAAACTTTTTCGGGTTTTAAAGGAAGTGGATATAATTTCATACCCTCTCTCCTCCCGATTTCTAAACAAGGCTTCGTGCTCCTTTTCCCGTTTTGACACCACCAACAAGTCCCGTGGCCCATTTCTAACCTATAATCCAGACATTTTCGGGTTTTAAAGGAAGTGGATATAATTTCATACCCTCTCTCCTCCCGATTTCTAAACGAGGCTTCGTGCTCCTTTTTTCGTTTTGACACCACCAACAAGTCCCGTGGCCCATTTCTAACCTATAATCCAGACATTTTCGGGTTTTAAAGGAAGTGGATATAATTTCAAACCTTCTCTCCTCCCGATTTCTAAACGAGGCTTCGTGCTCGTTTTTTCGTTTTCACACCACAAACAAGTCCCGTTGCCCATTTGTAACCTATAATCGAGACTTTTTCGGGTTTTTAAGGAAGTGGATATAATTTCATACCCTCTCTCCTCCTGATTTCTAAACGAGGCTTCGTGCTCGTTTTTTCATTTGGACACTACCAACACGTCTAGTGGCCCATTTCTAACATATAAAAGAGACATTTTCGGGTTTTAAAGGAAGTGGATATAATTTCATACCCTCTCTCCTCCCGATTTCTAAACGAGGCTTCGTGCTCGTTTTTTCGTTTTGTCACCACAAACAAGTCTCGTGGCCCATTTGTAACCTATAATCCAAACTTTTTCGGGTTTTAAAGGAAGTGGATATAATTTCATACCCTCTCTCCTCCCGATTTCTAAACGAGGCTTCGTGCTCCTTTTTTCGTTTTGACACCACCAACAAGTCCCGTGGCCCATTTCTAACCTATAATCCAGACATTTTCGGGTTTTAAAGGAAGTGGATATAATTTCATACCCTCTCTCCTCCCGATTTCTAAACGCGGCTTCGTGCTCTTTTTTTCATTTTGACACCCCCAACACGTCTCGTGGCCCATTTCTAACCTATAATCGAGACTTTTTCGGGTTTTTAAGGAAGTGGATATAATTTCATACCCTCTCTCCTCCTGATTTCTAAATGAGGCTTCGTGCTCGTTTTTTCATTTGGACACTACCAACACGTCTAGTGGCCCATTTCTAACATATAATAGAGACATTTTCGGGTTTTAAAGGAAGTGGATATAATTTCATACCCTCTCTCCTCCCGATTTCTAAACGAGGCTTCGTGCTCGTTTTTTCGTTTTGTCACCACAAACAAGTCCCGTGGCCCTTTTCTAACCTATAATCCAAATTTTTTCGGGTTTTAAAGGAAGTGGATATAATTTCATACCCTCTCTCCTCCCGATTTCTAAACGAGGCTTCGTGCTCCTTTTTTCGTTTTGACACCACCAACAAGTCCCGTGGCCCATTTCTAACCTATAATCCAGACATTTTCGGGTTTTAAAGGAAGTGGATATAATTTCATACCCTCTCTCCTCCCGATTTCTAAACGAGGCTTCGTGCTCGTTTTTTCGTTTTCACACCACAAACAAGTCCCGTTGCCCATTTGTAACCTATAATCCAAACTTTTTCGGGTTTTAAAGGAAGTGCATATAATTTCATACCCTCTCTCCACTCGATTTCTAAACGAGGCTTCGCGCTCGTTTTTTCGTTTTGACACCACCAACACGTCTGGTGGCCCATTTCTAACCTATAATCGAGACTTTTTCGGGTTTTAAAGGAAGTGGATATAATTTCATTCCCTCTCTCCTCCCGATTTCTAAACGAGGCTTAATGCTCATTTTTTCATTTTGACACCACCAACACGTCTCGTGGCCCATTTCTAACCTATAATCGAGATTTTTTCGGGTTTTCAAGGAAGTGTATATAATTTCATACCCTCTCTCCTCCAGATTTCTAAACGAGGCTTCGTGCTCGTTTTTTCGTTTTCACTCTACCAACATGTCTCGTGGCCCGTTTCTAACCTATAATCGAGACTTTTTCGGGTTTTAAAGGAAGTGGATATAATTTCATACCCTCTCTCCTCCCGATTTCTAAACGAGGCTTCGTGCTCGTTTTTTCGTTTTGACACCACCAACAATTTCCGTGGCCCATTTCTAACCTATAATCCAGACTTTTTTGGGTTTTAAAGGAAGTGGATATAATTTCATGCCCTCTCTCCTCCCGATTTCTAAACGAGGCTTCGCGCTCGTTTTTTCGTTTTGACACCACCAACAAGTCCCGTGGACCATTTCTAACCTATAATCCATACTTTTTCGGGTTTTAAAGGAAGTGGATATAATTTCATACCCTCTCTCCTCCCGATTTCTAAACGAGGCTTCGTGCTCGTTTTTTCGTTTTGACACCGCCAACATGTCTCGTAGCCCATTTCTAACCTATAATCCATACTTTTTTTGGTTTTAAAGGAAGTGGATATAATTTCATACCCTCTCTCTTCCCGATTTCTAAATGAGGCTTCGTGCTCGTTTTTTCGTTTTGACACCACCAACACGTCTCGTTGCCCATTTCTAACCTATAATCGAGACTTTTTCGGGTTTTAAAGGAAGTGGATATAATTTCATACCCTCTCTCCTCCCGATTTCTAAACGAGGCTTCGTGCTCCTTTTTTCGTTTTGACACCACCAACAAGTCCCGTGGCCTATTTCTAACCTATAATCCAGACTTTTTCGGGTTTTAAAGGAAGTTGATATAATTTCATACCCTCTCTCCTCCCGATTTCTAAACGCGCCTTCGTGCTCGTTTTTTCGTTTTGAAACCACCAACAAGTCTCGTGGCCCATTTCCAACCTATAATGGAGAATTTTTCGGGTTTTAAAGGAAGTGGATATAATTTCATACCCTCTCTCCTCCCGATTTCTAAACGAGGCTTCGTGCTCGTTTTTTCGTTTTGACACACCAACAAGTCCCGTGGCCCATTTCTAACCTATAATCGAGACTTTTTCGGGTTTTAAAGGAAGTTGATATAATTTCATACCCTCTCTCCTCTGATTTCTAAGCGAGGCTTCGTGCTCATTTTTTCGTTTTGACACCACCAAGACGTCTCGTGGCCCATTTCTAACCTATAATCGAGAATTTTTCGGGTTTTAAAGGAAGTGGATATAATTTCATACCCTCTCTCCTCCCGATTTCTAAACGAGGCTTCGCGCTCGTTTTTTCGTTTTGACACCACCAACACTTCTCGTGGCCCATTTCTAACCTATAATCGAGACTTTTTCAGGTTTTAAAGGAAGTGGATAAAATTTCATATCCTCTCTCCTCTCGATTTCTAAACGAGGCCTCGTGCTCCTTTTTTCGTTTTGACACCATGAGCACGTCCTGTGGCCCATTTCTAACCTATTATCCAAACTTTTTCGGGTTTTAAAGGAAGTGAATATAATTTCATACCCTCTGTCCTCCCGATTTCTAAACGAGGCTTCGTGCTCGTTTTTTCGTTTTGACACCACCAACAAGTCCCGTGGCCCATTTCTAACCTATAATCCAGACTTTTTCGGGTTTTAAAGGAAGTGGATATAATTTCATACACACTCTCCTCCCGATTTCTAAACGCGGCTTCATGCTCCTTTTTTCGTTTTGACACCACCAACACGTCCCGTGGCCCATTTGTAACCTATAATCCAAACTTTTTCGTGTTTTAAAGGAAGTGGATATAATTTCATACCCTCTCTCCTCCCGATTTTTAAACGCGGCTTCGTGCTATTTTTTTCATTTTGACACCCCCAACACGTCTCGTGACCCATTTCTAACCTATAATCGAGACTTTTTCTGGTTTTAAAGGAAGTGGATATAATTTCATACCCTCTCTCCTCCCGATTTCTAAACGAGGCTTCGTGCTCGTTTTTTCGTTTGGACACTTCCAACACGTCCAGTGGCCCATTTCTAACATATAATAGAGATATTTTCGGGTTTTAAAGAAAGTGGATATAATTTCATACCCTCTCTCCTCTCGATTTCTAAACAAGGCTTTGCGCTCGTTTTTTCGTTTTGACACCACCAACACGTCCCGTGGCCCATTTCTAACCTATAATCAAGACTTTTTCGGGTTTTAAAGGAAGTGGCTATAATTTCATACCCTCTCTCCTCCCGATTTCTAAACGCGGCTTCGTGCTCTTTTTTTCATTTTGACACCCCCAACACGTCTCGTGGCCCATTTCTAACCTATAATCGAGACTTTTTCTGGTTTTAAAGGAAGTGGATATAATTTCATACCCTCTCTCCTCCTGATTTCTAAACGAGGCTTCGTGCTCGTTTTTTCATTTGGACACTACCAACACGTCTAGTGGCCCATTTCTAACATATAATAGAGACATTTTCGAGTTTTAAAGGAAGTGGATATAATTTCAAACCCTCTCTCCTCCCGATTTCTAAACGAGGCTTCGTGCTCGTTTTTTCGTTTTGACACCACAAACAATTCCCGTGGCCCATTTGTAACCTATAATCCAAACTTTTTCGGGTTTTAAAGGAAGTGGATATAATTTCATACACTCTCTCCTCCCGATTTCTAAACGAGGCTTCGTGCTCGTTTTTTCGTTTTCACACCACAAACATGTCCCGTTGCCCATTTGTAACCTATAATCGAGACTTTTTCGGATTTTTAAGGAAGTGGATATAATTTCATACCCTCTCTCCTCCTGATTTCTAAACGAGTCTTCGTGCTCGTTTTTTCATTTGGACACTACCAACACGTCTAGTGGCCCATTTCTAACATATAATAGATACATTTTCGGGTTTTAAAGGAAGTGGATATAATTTCATACCCTCTCTCCTCCCGATTTCTAAACGAGGCTTCGTGCTCGTTTTTTCGTTTTGTCACCACAAACATGTCCCGTGGCCCATTTGTAACCTATAATCCAAACTTTTTCGGGTTTTAAAGGAAGTGGATATAATTTCATACCCTCTCTCCTCCCGATTTCTAAACAAGGCTTCGTGCTCCTTTTCCCGTTTTGACACCACCAACAAGTCCCGTGGCCCATTTCTAACCTATAATCCAGACATTTTCGGGTTTTAAAGGAAGTGGATATAATTTCATACCTTCTCTCCTCCCGATTTCTAAACGAGGCTTCGTGCTCGTTTTTTCATTTTCACACCACAAACAAGTCCCGTTGCCCATTTGTAACCTATAATCGAGACTTTTTCGGGTTTTTAAGGAAGTGGATATAATTTCATACCCTCTCTCCTCCTGATTTCTAAACGAGGCTTCGTGCTCGTTTTTTCATTTGGACACTACCAACACGTCTAGTGGCCCATTTCTAACATATAAAAGAGACATTTTCGGGTTTTAAAGGAAGTGGATATAATTTCATACCCTCTCTCCTCCCGATTTCTAAACGAGGCTTCGTGCTCGTTTTTTCGTTTTGTCACCACAAACAAGTCTCGTGGCCCATTTGTAACCTATAATCCAAACTTTTTCGGGTTTTAAAGGAAGTGGATATAATTTCATACCCTCTCTCCTCCCGATTTCTAAACGAGGCTTCGTGCTCCTTTTTTCGTTTTGACACCACCAACAAGTCCCGTGGCCCATTTCTAACCTATAATCCAGACATTTTCGGGTTTTAAAGGAAGTGGATATAATTTCATACCCTCTCTCCTCCCGATTTCTAAACGCGGCTTCGTGCTCTTTTTTTCATTTTGACACCCCCAACACGTCTCGTGGCCCATTTCTAACCTATAATCGAGACTTTTTCGGGTTTTTAAGGAAGTGGATATAATTTCATACCCTCTCTCCTCCTGATTTCTAAATGAGGCTTCGTGCTCGTTTTTTCATTTGGACACTACCAACACGTCTAGTGGCCCATTTCTAACATATAATAGAGACATTTTCGGGTTTTAAAGGAAGTGGATATAATTTCATACCCTCTCTCCTCCCGATTTCTAAACGAGGCTTCGTGCTCGTTTTTTCGTTTTGTCACCACAAACAAGTCCCGTGGCCCTTTTCTAACCTATAATCCAAATTTTTTCGGGTTTTAAAGGAAGTGGATATAATTTCATACCCTCTCTCCTCCCGATTTCTAAACGAGGCTTCGTGCTCCTTTTTTCGTTTTGACACCACCAACAAGTCCCGTGGCCCATTTCTAACCTATAATCCAGACATTTTCGGGTTTTAAAGGAAGTGGATATAATTTCATACCCTCTCTCCTCCAGATTTCTAAACGAGGCTTCGTGCTCGTTTTTTCGTTTTCACTCTACCAACATGTCTCGTGGCCCGTTTCTAACCTATAATCGAGACTTTTTCGGGTTTTAAAGGAAGTGGATATAATTTCATACCCTCTCTCCTCCCGATTTCTAAACGAGGCTTCGTGCTCGTTTTTTCGTTTTGACACCACCAACAATTTCCGTGGCCCATTTCTAACCTATAATCCAGACTTTTTTGGGTTTTAAAGGAAGTGGATATAATTTCATGCCCTCTCTCCTCCCGATTTCTAAACGAGGCTTCGCGCTCGTTTTTTCGTTTTGAGACCACCAACAAGTCCCGTGGCCCATTTCTAACCTATAATCCATACTTTTTCGGGTTTTAAAGGAAGTGGATATAATTTCATACCCTCTCTCCTCCCGATTTCTAAACGAGGCTTCGTGCTCGTTTTTTCGTTTTGACACCGCCAACATGTCTCGTAGCCCATTTCTAACCTATAATCCATACTTTTTTTGGTTTTAAAGGAAGTGGATATAATTTCATACCCTCTCTCTTCCCGATTTCTAAATGAGGCTTCGTGCTCGTTTTTTCGTTTTGACACCACCAACACGTCTCGTTGCCCATTTCTAACCTATAATCGAGACTTTTTCGGGTTTTAAAGGAAGTGGATATAATTTCATACCCTCTCTCCTCCCGATTTCTAAACGAGGCTTCGTGCTCCTTTTTTCGTTTTGACACCACCAACAAGTCCCGTGGCCTATTTCTAACCTATAATCCAGACTTTTTCGGGTTTTAAAGGAAGTTGATATAATTTCATACCCTCTCTCCTCCCGATTTCTAAACGCGCCTTCGTGCTCGTTTTTTCGTTTTGAAACCACCAACAAGTCTCGTGGCCCATTTCCAACCTATAATGGAGAATTTTTCGGGTTTTAAAGGAAGTGGATATAATTTCATACCCTCTCTCCTCCCGAATTCTAAACGAGGCTTCGTGCTCGTTTTTTCGTTTTGACACCACCAACAAGTCCCGTGGCCAATTTCTAACCTATAATCGAGACTTTTTCGGGTTTTAAAGGAAGTTGATATAATTTCATACCCTCTCTCCTCTGATTTCTAAGCGAGGCTTCGTGCTCATTTTTTCGTTTTGACACCACCAAGACGTCTCGTGGCCCATTTCTAACCTATAATCGAGAATTTTTCGGGTTTTAAAGGAAGTGGATATAATTTCATACTCTCTCTCCTCCCGATTTCTAAACGAGGCTTCGCGCTCGTTTTTTCGTTTTGACACCACCAACACTTCTCGTGGCCCATTTCTAACCTATAATCGAGACTTTTTCAGGTTTTAAAGGAAGTGGATAAAATTTCATACCCTCTCTCCTCTCGATTTCTAAACGAGGCCTCGTGCTCCTTTTTTCGTTTTGACACCATGAGCACGTCCTGTGGCCCATTTCTAACCTATTATCCAAACTTTTTCGGGTTTTAAAGGAAGTGAATATAATTTCATACCCTCTGTCCTCCCGATTTCTAAACGAGGCTTCGTGCTCGTTTTTTCGTTTTGACACCACCAACAAGTCCCGTGGCCCATTTCTAACCTATAATCCAGACTTTTTCGGGTTTTAAAGGAAGTGGATATAATTTCATACACACTCTCCTCCCGATTTCTAAACGCGGCTTCATGCTCCTTTTTTCGTTTTGACACCACCAACACGTCCCGTGGCCCATTTGTAACCTATAATCCAAACTTTTTCGTGTTTTAAAGGAAGTGGATATAATTTCATACCCTCTCTCCTCCCGATTTCTAAACGAGGCTTCGTGCTCGTTTTTTCGTTTGGACACTACCAACACGTCCAGTGGCCCATTTCTAACATATAATAGAGACATTTTCGGGTTTTAAAGAAAGTGGATATAATTTCATACCCTCTCTCCTCTCGATTTCTAAACAAGGCTTTGCGCTCGTTTTTTCGTTTTGACACCACCAACACGTCCCGTGGCCCATTTCTAACCTATAATCAAGACTTTTTCGGGTTTTAAAGGAAGTGGATATAATTTCATACCCTCTCTCCTCCCGATTTCTAAACGCGGCTTCGTGCTCTTTTTTTCATTTTGACACCCCCAACACGTCTCGTGGCCCATTTCTAACCTATAATCGAGACTTTTTCGGGTTTTAAAGGAAGTGGATATAATTTCATACCCTCTCTCCTCCTGATTTCTAAACGAGGCTTCGTGCTCGTTTTTTCATTTGGACACTACCAACACGTCTAGTGGCCCATTTCTAACATATAATAGAGACATTTTCGAGTTTTAAAGGAAGTGGATATAATTTCAAACCCTCTCTCCTCCCGATTTCTAAACGAGGCTTCGTGCTCGTTTTTTCGTTTTGACACCACAAACAATTCCCGTGGCCCATTTGTAACCTATAATCCAAACTTTTTCGGGTTTTAAAGGAAGTGGATATAATTTCATACACTCTCTCCTCCCGATTTCTAAACGAGGCTTCGTGCTCCTTTTTTCGTTTTGACACCACCAACAAGTCCCGTGGCCCATTTCTAACCTATAATCCAGACATTTTTGGGTTTTCAAGGAAGTTGATATAATTTCATACCCTCTCTCCTCCCGATTTCTAAACGTGGCTTCGTGCTCTTTCTTTCATTTTGACACCCCCAACACGTCTCGTGGCCCATTTCTAACCTATAATCGAGACTTTTTAGGGTTTTAAAGGAAGTGGATATAATTTCATACCCTCTCTCCTCCTGATTTCTAAACGAGGCTTCGTGCTCGTTTTTTCATTTGGATACTACCAACACGTCTAGTGGCCCATTTCTAACAAATAATAGAGACATTTTCGGGTTTTAAAGGAAGTGGATATAATTTCATACCCTCTCTCTTCTCGATTTCTAAACGAGGCTTCGTGCTCGTTTTTTCATTTTGTCACCACAAACAAGTCCCGTGGCCCATTTGTAACCTATAATCCAAACTTTTTCGGGTTTCAAAGGAAGTGGATATAATTTCATACCCTCTCTCCTCCCGATTTCTAAACGAGGCTTCGTGCTCGTTTTTTCGTTTTGACACCACCAACAAGTCCCGTGGCCCATTTCTAACCTATAATCGAGACTTTTTCGGGTTTTAAAGGAAGTTGATATAATTTCATACCCTCTCTCCTCCTGATTTCTAAGCGAGGCTTCGTGCTCATTTTTTCGTTTTGACACCACCAAGACGTCTCGTGGCCCATTTCTAACCTATAATCGAGACTTTTTCGGGTTTGAAAGGAAGTGGATATAATTTCATACCCTCTCTCCTCCCAATTTCTAAACGAGGCTTCGCGCTCGTTTTTTCGTTTTGACACCACCAACACGTCTCGTGGCCCATTTCTAACCTATAATCGAGACTTTTTCGGGTTTTAAAGGAAGTGGATAAAATTTCATACCCTCTCTCCTCTCGATTTCTAAACGAGGCCTCGTGCTCCTTTTTTCGTTTTGACACCACGAGCACGTCCCGTGGCCCATTTCTAACCTATAATCCAAACTTTTTCGGGTTTTAAAGGAAGTGGATATAATTTCATACCCTCTGTCCTCCCGATTTCTAAACGAGGCTTGGTGCTCGTTTTTTCATTTTGACACCACCAACAAGTCCCGTGGCCCATTTCTAACCTATAATCCAGACTTTTTCGGGTTTTAAAGGAAGTGGATATAATTTCATACCCTCTCTCCTCCCGATTTCTAAACGCGGCTTCATGCTCGTTTTTTCGTTTTGACACCACCAACACGTCCCGTGGCCCATTTGTAACTTATAATCCAAACTTTTTCGTGTTTTAAAGGAAGTGGATATAATTTCATACCCTCTCTCCTCCCGGTTTTTAAACACGGCTTCGTGCTCTTTTTTTCATTTTGGCACCCCCAACACGTCTCGTGACCCATTTCTAACCTATAATCGAGACTTTTTCGGGTTTTAAAGGAAGTGGATATAATTTCATACCCTCTCTCCTCCCGATTTCTAAACGAGGCTTCGTGCTCGTTTTTTCGTTTGGACACTACCAACACGTCCAGTGGCCCATTTCTAACATATTATAGAGACATTTTCAGGTTTTAGAGAAAGTGGATATAATTTCATACCCTCTCTCCTCTCGATTTCTAAACAAGGCTTTGCGCTAGTTTTTTCGTTTTGACACCACCAACACGTCCCGTGGCCCATTTCTAACCTATAATCGAGACTTTTTCGGGTTTTAAAGGAAGTGGATATAATTTCATACCCTCTCTCCTCCCGATTTCTAAACGCGGCTTCGTGCTCTTTTTTTCATTTTGACACCCCCAACACGTCTCGTGGCCCATTTCTAACCTATAATCGAGACTTTTTCGGGTTTTAAAGGAAGTGGATATAATTTCATACCCTCTCTCCTCCTGATTTCTAAACGAGGCTTCGTGCTCGTTTTTTCATTTGGACACTACCAACACTTCTAGTGGCCCAATTCTAATATATAATAGAGACATTTTCGAGTTTTAAAGGAAGTGGATATAATTTCAAACCCTCTCTTCTCCCGATTTCTAAACGAGGCTTCGTGCTCGTTTTTTCGTTTTGACACCACCAACAAGTCCCGTGGCCCATTTCTAACCTATAATCGAGACTTTTTCGGGTTTTAAAGGAAGTTGATATAATTTCATACCCTCTCTCCTCCTGATTTCTAAGCGAGGCTTCGTGCTCATTTTTTCGTTTTGACACCACCAAGACGTCTCGTGGCCCATTTCTAACCTATAATCGAGACTTTTTCGGGTTTGAAAGGAAGTGGATATAATTTCATACCCTCTCTTCTCCCAATTTCTAAACGAGGCTTCGCGCTCGTTTTTTCGTTTTGACACCACCAACACGTCTCGTGGCCCATTTCTAACCTATAATCGAGACTTTTTCGGGTTTTAAAGGAAGTGGATAAAATTTCATACCCTCTCTCCTCTCGATTTCTAAACGAGACCTCGTGCTCCTTTTTTCGTTTTGACACCACGAGCACGTCCCGTGGCCCATTTCTAACCTATAATCCAAACTTTTTCGGGTTTTAAAGGAAGTGGATATAATTTCATACCCTCTGTCCTCACGATTTCTAAACGAGGCTTGGTGCTCGTTTTTTCATTTTGACACCACCAACAAGTCCCGTGGCCCATTTCTAACCTATAATCCAGACTTTTTCGGGTTTTAAAGGAAGTGGATATAATTTCATACCCTCTCTCCTCCCGATTTCTAAACGCGGCTTCATGCTCGTTTTTTCGTTTTGACACCACCAACACGTCCCGTGGCCCATTTGTAACTTATAATCCAAACTTTTTCGTGTCTTAAAGGAAGTGGATATAATTTCATACCCTCTCTACTCCCGATTTTTAAACACGGCTTCGTGCTCTTTTTTTCATTTTGACACCCCCAACACCTCTCGTGACCCATTTCTAACCTATAATCGAGACTTTTTCGGGTTTTAAAGGAAGTGGATATAATTTCATACCCTCTCTCCTCCCGATTTCTAAACGAGGCTTCGTGCTCGTTTTTTCGTTTGGACACTACCAACACGTCCAGTGGCCCATTTCTAACATATAATAGAGACATTTTTAGGTTTTAAAGAAAGTGGATATAATTTCATACCCTCTCTCCTCTCGATTTCTAAACAAGGCTTTGCGCTAGTTTTTTCGTTTTGACACCACCAACACGTCCGGTGGCCCATTTCTAACCTATAATCGAGACTTTTTCGGGATTTAAAGGAAGTGGATATAATTTCATACCCTCTCTCCTCCCGATTTCTAAACGCGGCTTCGTGCTCTTTTTTTCATTTTGACACCCCCAACACGTCTCGTGGCCCATTTCTAACCTATAATCGAGACTTTTTCGGGTTTTAAAGGAAGTGGATATAATTTCATACCCTCTCTCCTCCTGATTTCTAAACGAGGCTTCGTGCTCGTTTTTTCATTTGGACACTACCAACACGTCTAGTGGCCCAATTCTAATATATAATAGAGACATTTTCGAGTTTTAAAGGAAGTGGATATAATTTCAAACCCTCTCTCCTCCCGATTTCTAAACGAGGCTTCGTGCTCGTTTTTTCGTTTTGACACCACAAACAAGTCCCGTGGCCCATTTGTAACCTATAATCCAAACTTTTCGGGTTTTAAAGGAAGTGGATATAATTTCATACACTCTCTCCTCCCGATTTCTAAACGAGGCTTCGTGCTCCTTTTTTCGTTTTGACACCACCAACAAATCCCGTAGCCCATTTCTAACCTATAATCCAGACATTTTCGGGTTTTCAAGGAAGTGGATATAATTTCATACCCTCTCTCCTCCCGATTTCTAAACGCGGCTTCGTGCTCTTTTTTTCATTTTGACAACCCCAACACGTCTCGTGGCCCATTTCTAACATATAATCGAGACTTTTTCGGGTTTTTAAGGAAGTGGATATAATTTCATACCCTCTCTCCTCCCGATTTCTAAACGAGGCTTCGTGCTCCTTTTTTCGTTTTGACACCACATACAAGTCCCGTGGCCCATTTCTAACCTATAATCCAGACATTTTCTGATTTTAAAGGAAGTGGATATAATTTCATACCCTCTCTCCTCCCGATTTCTAAACGAGGCTTCGTGCTCGTTTTTTCATTTTCACACCACAAACAAGTCCCGTTGCCCATTTCTAACCTATAATCGAGACTTTTTCGGGTTTTAAAGGAAGTGGATATAATTTCATTCCCTCTCTCCTCCCGATTTCTAAACGAGGCTTAATGCTCATTTTTTCATTTTCACTCCACCAACAATTTCCGTGGCCCATTTCTAACCTATAATCGAGACTTTTTCGGGTTTTAAAGGAAATGGATATAATTTCATTCCCTCTCTCCTCCCGATTTCTAAACGAGGCTTAATGCTCATTTTTTCATTTTGACACCACCAACACGTCTCGTGGCCAACTTCTAACCTATAATCGAGACTTTTTCGGGTTTTAAAGGAAGTGGATATAATTTCATTCCCTCTCTCCTCCCGATTTCTAAACGAGCCTTAATGCTCATTTTTTCATTTTGACACCACCAACACGTCCCGTGGCCCATTTCTAACCTATAATCGAGACTTTTTCGGGTTTTAAAGGAAGTGGATATAATTTCATAACCTCTCTCCTCACGATTTCTAAATGCGGCTTCGTGTTTGTTTTTTCGTTTTGACACCACCAACACGTCTCGTTGCCCATTTCTAACCAATAATCGAGACTTTTTGGGTTTTAAAGGAAGTGGATATAATTTCATACCCTCTCTCCTCCCGATTTCTAAACGAGGCTTCGTGCACGTTTTTTCGTTTTGACACCACCAACAAGTCCCGTGGCTCATTTCTAATCTATAATCCAGACTTTTTCGGGTTTTAAAGGAAGTGGATATAATTTCATACCCTCTCTCCTCCCGATTTCTAAACGAGGCTTCGTGCTCGTTTTTTCGTTTTGACACCAGAAACAAGTCCCGTGGCCCATTTGTAACCTATAATCCAATCTTTTTCAGGTTTTAAAGGAGGTGGATATAATTTCATACCCTCTCTCCTCCCGATTTCTAAACGAGGCTTCGTGCTCCTTTTTTCATTTTGACACCCCCAACACGTCTCGTGGCCCATTTCTAACCTATAATCGAGACTTTTTCGGGTTTTTAAGGACGTGGATATAATTTCATACCCTCTCTCCTCCTGATTTGTAAACGAGGCTTCGTGCTCGTTTTTTCATTTGGACACTACCAACACGTCTAGTGGCCCATTTCTAACATATAATAGAGACATTTTCGGGTTTTAAAGGAAGTGGATATAATTTCATACCCTCTCTCCTCCCGATTTCTAAACGAGGCTTCGTGCTCGTTTTTTCGTTTTGTCACCACAAACAAGTCCCGTGGCCCATTTGTAACCTATAATCCAAACTTTTTCGGGTTTTAAAGGAAGTGGATATAATTTCATATCCTCTCTCCTCCCGATTTCTAAACGAGGCTTCGTGCTCCTTTTTTCGTTTTGACACCACCAACAAGTCCCGTGGCCCATTTCTAACCTATAATCCAGACATTTTCGGGTTTTAAAGGAAGTGGATATAATTTCATACCCTCTCTCCTCCCGATTTCTAAACGAGGCTTCGTGCTCGTTTTTTCGTTTTCACACCACAAACAAGTCCCGTTGCCCATTTGTAACCTATAATCGAGACTTTTTCGGGTTTTTAAGGAAGTGGATATAATTTCAAACCCTCTCTCCTCCTGATTTCTAAACGAGGCTTCGTGCTCGTTTTTTCATTTGGACACTACCAACACGTCTAGTGGCCCATTTCTAACATATAATAGAGACATTTTCGGGTTTTAAAGGAAGTGGATATAATTTCATACCCTCTCTCCTCCTGATTTCTAAACGAGGCTTCGTGCTCGTTTTTTCGTTTTGTCACCACAAACAAGTCCCGTGGCCCATTTGTAACCTATAATCCAAACTTTTTCGGGTTTTAAAGGAAGTGGATATAATTTCATACCCTCTCTCCTCCCGATTTCTAAACGAGGCTTCGTGCTCCTTTTTTCGTTTTGACACCACCAACAAGTCCCGTGGCCCATTTCTAACCTATAATCCAGACATTTTCGGATTTTAAAGGAAGTGGATATAATTTCATACCCTCTCTCCTCCCGATTTCTAAACGAGGCTTCGTGCTCGTTTTTTCGTTTTCACACCACAAACAAGTCCCGTTGCCCATTTCTAACCTATAATCGAGACTTTTTCAGGTTTTAAAGGAAGTGGATATAATTTCATACTCTCTCTCCTCCCGATTTCTAAACGAGGCATGGTGCTCGTTTTTCCGTTTTGAGACCACCAATAAGTCCCGTGGCCCATTTCTAATCTATAATCGAGACTTTTTCGGGTTTCAAAGGAAGTGGATATAATTTCATACCCTCTCTCCTCCTGATTTCTAAACGAGGCTTCGAGCTCGTTTTTTCATTTTCACACCACCAACACGTCTAGTGGCCCATTTCTAACATATAATAGAGATATTTTCGGATTTTAAAAGAAGTGCATAAAATTTCATACCCTCTCTCCTCCCGATTTGTAAACGAGGCTTTGTGCTCGTTTTTTCATTTTGACACCACAAACTAGTCCGGTGGCCCATTTCTAACATATAATACAAACTTTTTCGAGTTTTAAAGGAAGTTGATATAATTTCATAACCTCTCTCCTCCCGATTTCTAAACGCGGCTTCGTGCTTTTTTTTCATTTTGACACCACCAACACGTCTCGTGGCCCATTTCTAACCTATATCGAGACTTTTTCAGGTTTTAAAGGAAATGAATATAATTTCATACCCTCTCTCCTCCCGATTTCTAAACGAGGCTTCGTGCTCATTTTTTCGTTTTGACACCACCAACAAGTCCCGTGGCCCATTTCCAACTTATAATCCAGACTTTTTCGGGTTTTAATGGAAGTGGATATAATTTCATACCCTCTCTCCTCCCGATTTCTAAACGAGTCTTCGTGCTCGTTTTTTCGATTTGACACCACCAACACGTCCCATGACCCATTTCTAACCTATAATCGAGACTTTTTCGGGTTTTAAAGGAAATAGATATAGCTTCATACCATCTCTCCTCCCGATTTCTAAACGAGGCTTCGTGCTCGTTTTTTCGTTTTGACACCACCAACACGTCTCGTGGCCAACTTCTAACCTATAATCGAGACTTTTTCGGGTTTTAAAGGAAGTGGATATAATTTCATACACTCTCTCCTCCCGATTTCTAAACGAGGCTTCGCGCTCGTTTTTTCGTTTTGACACCACCAACAAGTTCCGTGGCTCATTTCTAACCTATAATCCAGACTTTTTCGGGTTTTAAAGGAAGTGGATATAATTTTATACCCTCTCTCCTCCCGATTTCTAAATGCGGGTTCGTGCTCGTTTTTTCGTTTTGACACAACCAACACGTCTCGTGGCCCATTTCTGACCTATAGTCCAGACTTTTTCGGGTTTTAAAGGAAGTGGATATAATTTCATACTCTCTCTCCTCCTGATTTCTAAACGAGGCTTCTTGCTCGTTTTTTCATTTGGACACTACCAACACGTCTAGTGGCCCATTTCTAACATATAATAGAGACATTTTCGGATATTAAAGGAAGTTGATATAATTTCATACCCTCTCTCCTCCCGATTTCTAAACGATGCTTCGTGCTCGTTTTTTCGTTTTGACACCACCAACAAGTCCCGTGGCCCATTTCTAACCTATAATCCAGACTTTTTCGGGTTTTAAAGGAAGTGGATATAATTTTATACCCTCTCTCCTCCCGATTTCTAAACGCGGGTTCGTGCTCGTTTTTTCGTTTTGAAACTACCAACACGTCTCGTGGCCCATTTCTAACCTATAATTGAGACTTTTTCGAGTTTTAAAGGAAGTGGATATAATTTCATACTCTCTCTCCTCCCGATTTCTAAACGAGGCATTGTGCTCGTTTTATCGTTTTGACACCACCAACAAGTCCCGTGGCCCATTTCTAACCTATAATCGAGACTTTTTCGGGTTTTAAAGGAAGTGGATATAATTTCATACCCTCTCTCCTCCCAATTTCTAAACGAGGCTTCGTGCTCGTTTTTTCGTTTTGACACCACCAACAAGTCCCGTGGCCCATTTCTAACCTATAATCCAGACTTTTTCGGGTTTTAAAGGAAGTGGATATAATTTTATACCCTCTCTCCTCCCGATTTCTAAACGTGGCTTCGTGCTCGTTTTTTCGTTTTGACACGACCAACACGTCTCGTGGCCCATTTCTAACCTATAATCCAGACTTTTTCGGGTTTTAAAGGAAGTGGATATAATTTAATACCTTCTCACCTCCCGATTTCTAAACGAGGCTTCGTGCTCGTTTTTTATTTTTGACACCACGAACAAATCCCGTGGCCCATTTCTAACCTATAATCCAGACTTTTTCGGGTTTTAAAGGAAGTGGATATAATTTCATACCCTCTCTCCTCCCGATTTCTAAACGCGGGATCGTGCTCGTTTTTTCGTTTTGACGCTACCAACACGTCTCGTGGCCCATTTCTAACCTATAATTGTGACTTTTTCGGGTTTTAAATAAAGTGGATATAATTTCATACTCTCTCTCCACCCGATTTCTAAATGAGGCATGGTGCTCGTTTTTCCGTTTTGACACCACCAATAAGTCCCGTGGCCCATTTCTAACCTATAATCGAGACTTTTTCGGGTTTTAAAGGAAGTGGATATAATTTCATACACTCTCTCCTCCTGATTTCTAAACGAGGCTTCGTGCTCGTTTTTTCATTTTGACACCACCAACACGTCTAGTGGCCCATTTCTAACATATAATAGAGACATTTTCTAATTTTAAAAGAAGTGGATAAAATTTCATACCCTCTCTCCTCCCGATTTCTAAACGAGGCTTCGTGCTCGTTTTTTCGTTTTGACACTACCAACACGTCTCGTGGCCCATTTCTAACCTATAACTGAGACTTTTTCGGGTTTTAAAGGAAGTGGATATAATTTTATTCCCTCTCTCCTCCCAATTTCTAAACGAGGCTTTGTGCTCGTTTTTTCGTTTTGACACCACCAACACGTCTCGTGGCCCATTTGTAACCTATAATTGAGACTTTTTCGGGTTTTAAAGGAAGTGGATATAATTTCATACTCTCTCTCCTCCCGATTTCTAAACGAGGCATTGTGCTCGTTTTTTTCTTTTGACACCACCAATAAGTCCCGTGGCCCATTTCTAACCTATAATCGAGACTTTTTCGGGATTTAAAGGAAGTGGATATAATTTCATACCCTCTCTCCTACCGATTTCTAAACGAGGCTTCGTGCTCGTTTTTTCGTTTTGACACCACCAACAAGTCCCGTGGCCCATTTCTAACATATAATCCAGACTTTTTCGGGTTTTAAAGGAAGTGGATATAATTTTATAGCCTCTCTCCTCCCGATTTCTAAACGTGGGTTCGTGCTCGTTTTTTCGTTTTGACACTACCAACACGTCTCGTGGCCCATTTCTAACCTATAATCCAGACTTTTTCGGGTTTTAAAGGAAGTGGATATAATTTCATACCCTCTCACCTCCCGATTTCTAAACGAGGCTTCGTGCTCGTTTTTTCGTTTTGACACCACCAACAAGTCCCGTGGCCCATTTCTAACCTATAATCCAGACTTTTTCGGGTTTTAAAGGAAGTGGATATAATTTCATACCCTCTCTCCTCCCGATTTCTAAACGCGGCTTCGTGCTCGTTTTTTCGTTTTGACACTACCAACACGTCTCGTGGCCCATTTCTAACCTATAATTGTGACTTTTTCGGGTTTTAAATGAAGTGGACATAATTTCATACTCTCTCTCCTCCCGATTTCTAAACGAGGCATGGTGCTCGTTTTTCCGTTTTGACACCACCAATAAGTCCCGTGGCCCATTTCTAACGTATAATCGAGACTTTTTCGGGTTTTAAAGGAAGTGGATATAATTTCATGCCCTCTCTCCTCCTGATTTCTATACGAGGCTTCGTGCTCGTTTTTTCATTTTGACACCACCAACACGTCTAGTGGCCCATTTCTAACATATAAAAGAGACATTTTCGGATTTTAAAAGAAATGGATAAAATTTCATACCCTCTCTCCTCCCGATTTCTAAACGAGGCTTCGTGCTCGTTTTTTCGTTTTGACACCACAAACAAGTCCGGTGGCCCATTTCTAACCTATAATCCAAACTTTTTCGAGTTTTAAAGGAAGTGGATATAATTTCATACCCTCTCTCCTCCCGATTTCTAAACGTGGCTTCGTGCTCGTTTTTTCGTTTTGACACGACCAACACGTCTCGTGGCCCATTTCTAACCTATAATCCAGACTTTTTCGGGTTTTAAAGGAAGTGGATATAATTTAATACCTTCTCACCTCCCGATTTCTAAACGAGGCTTCGTGCTCGTTTTTTATTTTTGACACCACGAACAAATCCCGTGGCCCATTTCTAACCTATAATCCAGACTTTTTCGGGTTTTAAAGGAAGTGGATATAATTTCATACCCTCTCTCCTCCCGATTTCTAAACGCGGGATCGTGCTCGTTTTTTCGTTTTGACGCTACCAACACGTCTCGTGGCCCATTTCTAACCTATAATTGTGACTTTTTCGGGTTTTAAATAAAGTGGATATAATTTCATACTCTCTCTCCACCCGATTTCTAAACGAGGCATGGTGCTCGTTTTTCCGTTTTGACACAACCAATAAGTCCCGTGGCCCATTTCTAACCTATAATCGAGACTTTTTCGGGTTTTAAAGGAAGTGAATATAATTTCATACACTCTCTCCTCCTGATTTCTAAACGAGGCTTCGTGCTCGTTTTTTCATTTTGACACCACCAACACGTCTAGTGGCCCATTTCTAACATATAATAGAGACATTTTCTGATTTTAAAAGAAGTGGATAAAATTTCATACCCTCTCTCCTCCCGATTTCTAAACGAGGCTTCGTGCTCGTTTTTTCATTTTGACACTACCAACACGTCTCGTGGCCCATTTCTAACCTATAACTGAGACTTTTTCGGGTTTTAAAGGAAGTGGATATAATTTTATTCCCTCTCTCCTCCCGATTTCTAAACGAGGCTTTGTGCTCGTTTTTTCGTTTTGACACCACCAACACGTCTCGTGGCCCATTTGTAACCTATAATTGAGACTTTTTCGGGTTTTAAAGGAAGTGGATATAATTTCATACTCTCTCTCCTCCCGATTTCTAAACGAGACATTGTGCTCGTTTTTTTCTTTTGACACCACCAATAAGTCCCGTGGCCCATTTCTAACCTATAATCGAGACTTTTTCGGGATTTAAAGGAAGTGGATATAATTTCATACCCTCTCTCCTCCCGATTTCTAAACGAGGCTTCGTGCTCGTTTTTTCGTTTTGACACCACCAACAAGTCCCGTGGCCCATTTCTAACATATAATCCAGACTTTTTCGGGTTTTAAAGGAAGTGGATATAATTTTATAGCCTCTCTCCTCCCGATTTCTAAACGCGGGTTCGTGCTCGTTTTTTCGTTTTGACACTACCAACACGTCTCGTGGCCCATTTCTAACCTATAATCCAGACTTTTTCGGGTTTTAAAGGAAGTGGATATAATTTCATACCCTCTCACCTCCCGATTTCTAAACGAGGCTTCGTGCTCGTTTTTTCGTTTTGACACCACCAACAAGTCCCGTGGCCCATTTCTAACCTATAATCCAGACTTTTTCAGGTTTTAAAGGAAGTGGATATAATTTCATACCCTCTCTCCTCCCGATTTCTAAACGAGGCTTCGTGCTCGTTTTTTCATTTTCACACCACAAACAAGTCCCGTTGCCCATTTGTAACCTATAATCGAGACTTTTTCGGGTTTTAAAGGAAGTGGATATAATTTCATACCCTCTCTCCTCTCGATTTCTAAACGAGGCTTCGCGCTCGTTTTTTCGTTTTGACACCACCAACACGTCTGGTGGCCCATTTCTAACCTATAATCGAGACTTTTTCGGGTTTTAAAGGAAGTGGATATAATTTCATTCCCTCTCTCCTCCCGATTTCTAAACGAGGCTTAATGCTCATTTTTTCATTTTGACACCACCAACACGTCTCGTGGCCCATTTCTAATCTATAATCGAGACTTTTTCGGGTTTTCAAGGAAGTGGATATAATTTCATATCCTCTCTCCTCCAGATTTCTAAACGAGGCTTCGTGCTCGTTTTTTCGTTTTCACTCCACCAACAATTTCCGTGGCCCATTTCTAACCTATAATCGAGACTTTTTCGGGTTTTAAAGGAAATGGATATAATTTCATTCCCTCTCTCCTCCCGATTTCTAAACGAGGCTTAATGCTCATTTTTTCATTTTGACACCACCAACACGTCTCGTGGCCCATTTCTAACCTATAATCGAGACTTTTTCGGGTTTTAAAGGAAGTGGATATAATTTCATTCCCTCTCTCCTCCCGATTTCTAAACGAGCCTTAATGCTCATTTTTTCATTTTGACACCACCAACACGTCCCGTGGCCCATTTCTAACCTATAATCGAGACTTTTTCGGGTTTTAAAGGAAGTGGATATAATTTCATAACCTCTCTCCTCACGATTTCTAAATGCGGCTTCGTGTTTGTTTTTTCGTTTTGACACCACCAACACGTCTCGTTGCCCATTTCTAACCAATAATCGAGACTTTTTGGGTTTTAAAGGAAGTGGATATAATTTCATACCCTCTCTCCTCCCGATTTCTAAACGAGGCTTCGTGCACGTTTTTTCGTTTTGACACCACCAACAAGTCCCGTGGCTCATTTCTAATCTATAATCCAGACTTTTTCGGGTTTTAAAGGAAGTGGATATAATTTCATACCCTCTCTCCTCCCGATTTCTAAACGAGGCTTCGTGCTCGTTTTTTCGTTTTGACACCAGAAACAAGTCCCGTGGCCCATTTGTAACCTATAATCCAATCTTTTTCAGGTTTTAAAGGAGGTGGATATAATTTCATACCCTCTCTCCTCCCGATTTCTAAACGAGGCTTCGTGCTCCTTTTTTCATTTTGACACCCCCAACACGTCTCGTGGCCCATTTCTAACCTATAATCGAGACTTTTTCGGGTTTTTAAGGACGTGGATATAATTTCATACCCTCTCTCCTCCTGATTTGTAAACGAGGCTTCGTGCTCGTTTTTTCATTTGGACACTACCAACACGTCTAGTGGCCCATTTCTAACATATAATAGAGACATTTTCGGGTTTTAAAGGAAGTGGATATAATTTCATACCCTCTCTCCTCCCGATTTCTAAACGAGGCTTCGTGCTCGTTTTTTCGTTTTGTCACCACAAACAAGTCCCGTGGCCCATTTGTAACCTATAATCCAAACTTTTTCGGGTTTTAAAGGAAGTGGATATAATTTCATATCCTCTCTCCTCCCGATTTCTAAACGAGGCTTCGTGCTCCTTTTTTCGTTTTGACACCACCAACAAGTCCCGTGGCCCATTTCTAACCTATAATCCAGATATTTTCGGGTTTTAAAGGAAGTGGATATAATTTCATACCCTCTCTCCTCCCGATTTCTAAACGAGGCTTCGTGCTCGTTTTTTCGTTTTCACACCACAAACAAGTCCCGTTGCCCATTTGTAACCTATAATCGAGACTTTTTCGGGTTTTTAAGGAAGTGGATATAATTTCAAACCCTCTCTCCTCCTGATTTCTAAACGAGGCTTCGTGCTCGTTTTTTCATTTGGACACTACCAACACGTCTAGTGGCCCATTTCTAACATATAATAGAGACATTTTCGGGTTTTAAAGGAAGTGGATATAATTTCATACCCTCTCTCCTCCTGATTTCTAAACGAGGCTTCGTGCTCGTTTTTTCGTTTTGTCACCACAAACAAGTCCCGTGGCCCATTTGTAACCTATAATCCAAACTTTTTCGGGTTTTAAAGGAAGTGGATATAATTTCATACCCTCTCTCCTCCCGATTTCTAAACGAGGCTTCGTGCTCCTTTTTTCGTTTTGACACCACCAACAAGTCCCGTGGCCCATTTCTAACCTATAATCCAGACATTTTCGGATTTTAAAGGAAGTGGATATAATTTCATACCCTCTCTCCTCCCGATTTCTAAACGAGGCTTCGTGCTCGTTTTTTCGTTTTCACACCACAAACAAGTCCCGTTGCCCATTTCTAACCTATAATCGAGACTTTTTCAGGTTTTAAAGGAAGTGGATATAATTTCATACTCTCTCTCCTCCCGATTTCTAAACGAGGCATGGTGCTCGTTTTTCCGTTTTGAGACCACCAATAAGTCCCGTGGCCCATTTCTAATCTATAATCGAGACTTTTTCGGGTTTCAAAGGAAGTGGATATAATTTCATACCCTCTCTCCTCCTGATTTCTAAACGAGGCTTCGAGCTCGTTTTTTCATTTTCACACCACCAACACGTCTAGTGGCCCATTTCTAACATATAATAGAGATATTTTCGGATTTTAAAAGAAGTGCATAAAATTTCATACCCTCTCTCCTCCCGATTTGTAAACGAGGCTTTGTGCTCGTTTTTTCATTTTGACACCACAAACTAGTCCGGTGGCCCATTTCTAACATATAATACAAACTTTTTCGAGTTTTAAAGGAAGTTGATATAATTTCATACCCTCTCTCCTCCCGATTTCTAAACGCGGCTTCGTGCTTTTTTTTCATTTTGACACCACCAACACGTCTCGTGGCCCATTTCTAACCTATATCGAGACTTTTTCAGGTTTTAAAGGAAATGAATATAATTTCATACCCTCTCTCCTCCCGATTTCTAAACGAGGCTTCGTGCTCATTTTTTCGTTTTGACACCACCAACAAGTCCCGTGGCCCATTTCCAACTTATAATCCAGACTTTTTCGGGTTTTAATGGAAGTGGATATAATTTCATACCCTCTCTCCTCCCGATTTCTAAACGAGTCTTCGTGCTCGTTTTTTCGATTTGACACCACCAACACGTCCCATGGCCCATTTCTAACCTATAATCGAGACTTTTTCGGGTTTTAAAGGAAATAGATATAGTTTCATACCATCTCTCCTCCCGATTTCTAAACGAGGCTTCGTGCTCGTTTTTTCGTTTTGACACCACCAACACGTCTCGTGGCCAACTTCTAACCTATAATCGAGACTTTTTCGGGTTTTAAAGGAAGTGGATATAATTTCATACACTCTCTCCTCCCGATTTCTAAACGAGGCTTCGCGCTCGTTTTTTCGTTTTGACACCACCAACAAGTCCCGTGGCTCATTTCTAACCTATAATCCAGACTTTTCGGGTTTTAAAGGAAGTGGATATAATTTATACCCTCTCTCCTCCCGATTTCTAAATGCGGGTTCGTGCTCGTTTTTTCGTTTTGACACAACCAACACGTCTCGTGGCCCATTTCTGACCTATAGTCCAGACTTTTTCGGGTTTTAAAGGAAGTGGATATAATTTCATACTCTCTCTCCTCCTGATTTCTAAACGAGGCTTCTTGCTCGTTTTTTCATTTGGACACTACCAACACGTCTAGTGGCCCATTTCTAACATATAATAGAAACATTTTCGGATTTTAAAGGAAGTAGATATAATTTCATACCCTCTCTCCTCCCGATTTCTAAATGATGCTTCGTGCTCGTTTTTTCATTTGGACACTACCAACACGTCTAGTGGCCCATTTCTAACATATAATAGAGACATTTTCGGATTTTAAAGGAAGTTGATATAATTTCATACCCTCTCTCCTCCCGATTTCTAAACGATGCTTCGTGCTCGTTTTTTCGTTTTGACACCACCAACAAGTCCCGTGGCCCATTTCTAACCTATAATCCAGACTTTTTCGGGTTTTAAAGGAAGTGGATATAATTTTATACCCTCTCTCCTCCCGATTTCTAAACGCGGGTTCGTGCTCGTTTTTTCGTTTTGAAACTACCAACACGTCTCGTGGCCCATTTCTAACCTATAATTGAGACTTTTCGAGTTTTAAAGGAAGTGGATATAATTTCATACTCTCTCTCCTCCCGATTTCTAAACGAGGCATTGTGCTCGTTTTATCGTTTTGACACCACCAACAAGTCCCGTGGCCCATTTCTAACCTATAATCGAGACTTTTTCGGGTTTTAAAGGAAGTGGATATAATTTCATACCCTCTCTCCTCCCAATTTCTAAACGAGGCTTCGTGCTCGTTTTTTCGTTTTGACACCACCAACAAGTCCCGTGGCCCATTTCTAACCTATAATCCAGACTTTTTCGGGTTTTAAAGGAAGTGGATATAATTTTATACCCTCTCTCCTCCCGATTTCTAAACGTGGCTTCGTGCTCGTTTTTTCGTTTTGACACGACCAACACGTCTCGTGGCCCATTTCTAACCTATAATCCAGACTTTTTCGGGTTTTAAAGGAAGTGGATATAATTTAATACCTTCTCACCTCCCGATTTCTAAACGAGGCTTCGTGCTCGTTTTTTATTTTTGACACCACGAACAAATCCCGTGGCCCATTTCTAACCTATAATCCAGACTTTTTCGGGTTTTAAAGGAAGTGGATATAATTTCATACTCTCTCTCCTCCCGATTTCTAAACGCGGGATCGTGCTCGTTTTTTCGTTTTGACGCTACCAACACGTCTCGTGGCCCATTTCTAACCTATAATTGTGACTTTTTCGGGTTTTAAATAAAGTGGATATAATTTCATACTCTCTCTCCACCCGATTTCTAAATGAGGCATGGTGCTCGTTTTTCCGTTTTGACACCACCAATAAGTCCCGTGGCCCATTTCTAACCTATAATCGAGACTTTTTCGGGTTTTAAAGGAAGTGGATATAATTTCATACACTCTCTCCTCCTGATTTCTAAACGAGGCTTCGTGCTCGTTTTTTCATTTTGACACCACCAACACGTCTAGTGGCCCATTTCTAACATATAATAGAGACATTTTCTAATTTTAAAAGAAGTGGATAAAATTTCATACCCTCTCTCCTCCCGATTTCTAAACGAGGCTTCGTGCTCGTTTTTTCGTTTTGACACTACCAACACGTCTCGTGGCCCATTTCTAACCTATAACTGAGACTTTTTCGGGTTTTAAAGGAAGTGGATATAATTTTATTCCCTCTCTCCTCCCAATTTCTAAACGAGGCTTTGTGCTCGTTTTTTCGTTTTGACACCACCAACACGTCTCGTGGCCCATTTGTAACCTATAATTGAGACTTTTTCGGGTTTTAAAGGAAGTGGATATAATTTCATACTCTCTCTCCTCCCGATTTCTAAACGAGGCATTGTGCTCGTTTTTTTCTTTTGACACCACCAATAAGTCCCGTGGCCCATTTCTAACCTATAATCGAGACTTTTTCGGGATTTAAAGGAAGTGGATATAATTTCATACCCTCTCTCCTACCGATTTCTAAACGAGGCTTCGTGCTCGTTTTTTCGTTTTGACACCACCAACAAGTCCCGTGGCCCATTTCTAACATATAATCCAGACTTTTTCGGGTTTTAAAGGAAGTGGATATAATTTTATAGCCTATCTCCTCCCGATTTCTAAACGCGGGTTCGTGCTTGTTTTTTCGTTTTGACACTACCAACACGTCTCGTGGCCCATTTCTAACCTATAATCCAGACTTTTTCGGGTTTTAAAGGAAGTGGATATAATTTCATACCCTCTCACCTCCCGATTTCTAAACGAGGCTTCGTGCTCGTTTTTTCGTTTTGACACCACCAACAAGTCCCGTGGCCCATTTCTAACCTATAATCCAGACTTTTTCGGGTTTTAAAGGAAGTGGATATAATTTCATACCCTCTCTCCTCCCGATTTCTAAACGCGGCTTCGTGCTCGTTTTTTCGTTTTGACACTACCAACACGTCTCGTGGCCCATTTCTAACCTATAATTGTGACTTTTTCGGGTTTTAAATGAAGTGGACATAATTTCATACTCTCTCTCCTCCCGATTTCTAAACGAGGCATGGTGCTCGTTTTTCCGTTTTGACACCACCAATAAGTCCCGTGGCCCATTTCTAACGTATAATCGATACTTTTTCGGGTTTTAAAGGAAGTGGATATAATTTCATGCCCTCTCTCCTCCTGATTTCTATACGAGGCTTCGTGCTCGTTTTTTCATTTTGACACCACCAACACGTCTAGTGGCCCATTTCTAACATATAAAAGAGACATTTTCGGATTTTAAAAGAAATGGATAAAATTTCATACCCTCTCTCCTCCCGATTTCTAAACGAGGCTTCGTGCTCGTTTTTTCGTTTTGACACCACAAACAAGTCCGGTGGCCCATTTCTAACCTATAATCCAAACTTTTTCGAGTTTTAAAGGAAGTGGATATAATTTCATACCCTCTCTCCTCCCGATTTCTAAACGTGGCTTCGTGCTCGTTTTTTCGTTTTCACACGACCAACACGTCTCGTGGCCCATTTCTAACCTATAATCCAGACTTTTTCGGGTTTTAAAGGAAGTGGATATAATTTAATACCTTCTCACCTCCCGATTTCTAAACGAGGCTTCGTGCTCGTTTTTTATTTTTGACACCACGAACAAATCCCGTGGCCCATTTCTAACCTATAATCCAGACTTTTTCGGGTTTTAAAGGAAGTGGATATAATTTCATACCCTCTCTCCTCCCGATTTCTAAACGCGGGATCGTGCTCGTTTTTTCGTTTTGACGCTACCAACACGTCTCGTGGCCCATTTCTAACCTATAATTGTGACTTTTTCGGGTTTTAAATAAAGTGGATATAATTTCATACTCTCTCTCCACCCGATTTCTAAACGAGGCATGGTGCTCGTTTTTCCGTTTTGACACAACCAATAAGTCCCGTGGCCCATTTCTAACCTATAATCGAGACTTTTTCGGGTTTTAAAGGAAGTGGATATAATTTCATACACTCTCTCCTCCTGATTTCTAAACGAGGCTTCGTGCTCGTTTTTTCATTTTGACACCACCAACACGTCTAGTGGCCCATTTCTAACATATAATAGAGACATTTTCTGATTTTAAAAGAAGTGGATAAAATTTCATACCCTCTCTCCTCCCGATTTCTAAACGAGGCTTCGTGCTCGTTTTTTCATTTTGACACTACCAACACGTCTCGTGGCCCATTTCTAACCTATAACTGAGACTTTTTCGGGTTTTAAAGGAAGTGGATATAATTTTATTCCCTCTCTCCTCCCGATTTCTAAACGAGGCTTTGTGCTCGTTTTTTCGTTTTGACACCACCAACACGTCTCGTGGCCCATTTGTAACCTATAATTGAGACTTTTTCGGGTTTTAAAGGAAGTGGATATAATTTCATACTCTCTCTCCTCCCGATTTCTAAACGAGACATTGTGCTCGTTTTTTTCTTTTGACACCACCAATAAGTCCCGTGGCCCATTTCTAACCTATAATCGAGACTTTTTCGGGATTTAAAGGAAGTGGATATAATTTCATACCCTCTCTCCTCCCGATTTCTAAACGAGGCTTCGTGCTCGTTTTTTCATTTTGACACCACCAACAAGTCCCGTGGCCCATTTCTAACATATAATCCAGACTTTTTCGGGTTTTAAAGGAAGTGGATATAATTTTATAGCCTCTCTCCTCCCGATTTCTAAACGCGGGTTCGTGCTCGTTTTTTCGTTTTGACACTACCAACACGTCTCGTGGCCCATTTCTAACCTATAATCCAGACTTTTTCGGGTTTTAAAGGAAGTGGATATAATTTCATACCCTCTCACCTCCCGATTTCTAAACGAGGCTTCGTGCTCGTTTTTTCGTTTTGACACCACCAACAAGTCCCGTGGCCCATTTCTAACCTATAATCCAGACTTTTTCGGGTTTTAAAGGAAGTGGATATAATTTCATACCCTCTCTCCTCCCGATTTCTAAACGCGGCTTCGTGCTCGTTTTTTCGTTTTGACACTACCAACACGTCTCGTGGCCCATTTCTAACCTATAATTGTGACTTTTTCGGGTTTTAAATGAAGTGGACGTAATTTCATACTCTCTCTCCTCCCGATTTCTAAACGAGGCATGGTGCTCGTTATTCCGTTTTGACACCACCAATAAGTCCCGTGGCCCATTTCTAACCTATAATCGAGACTTTTTCGGGTTTTAAAGGAAGTGGATATAATTTCATGCCCTCTCTCCTCCTGATTTCTATACGAGGCTTCGTGCTCGTTTTTTCATTTTGACACCACCAACACGTCGAGTGGCCCATTTCTAACATATAAAAGAGACATTTTCGGATTTTAAAAGAAATGGATAAAATTTCATACCCTCTCTCCTCCCGATTTCTAAACGAGGCTTCGTGCTCGTTTTTTCGTTTTGACACCACAAACAAGTCCGGTGGCCCATTTCTAACCTATAATCCAAACTTTTTCGAGTTTTAAAGGAAGTGGATATAATTTCATACCCTCTCTCCTCCCGATTTCTAAACGCGGCTTCGTGCTTTTTTTTCATTTTGACACCACCAACACGTCTCGTGGCCCATTTCTAACCTATATCGATACTTTTTCGGGTTTTAAAGGAAATGAATATAATTTCATACCCTCTCTCCTCCCGATTTCTAAACGAGGCTTCGTGCTCATTTTTTCGTTTTGACACCACCAACAAGTCCCGTGGCCCATTTCCAACCTATAATCCAGACTTTTTTGGGTTTTAATGGAAGTGGATATAATTTCATACCCTCTCTCCTCCCGATTTCTAAACGAGTCTTCGTGCTCGTTTTTTCGATTTGACACCACCAACACGTCCCGTGGCCCGTTTCTAACCTATAATCGAGACTTTTTCGGGTTTTAAAGGAAATGGATATAATTTCATACCATCTCTCCTCCCGATTTCTAAACGAGGCTTCGTGCTCGTTTTTTCGTTTTGATACCACCAACACGTCTCGTGGCCCACTTCTAACCTATAATCGAGACTTTTTCGGGTTTTGAAGGAAGTGGATATAATTTCATATCCTCTCTCCTCCCGATTTCTAAACGAGGCTTCGTGCTCGTTTTTTCGTTTTGACACCACCAACAAGTCCCGTGGCCCATTTCTAACCTATAATCCAGACTTTTTCGGGTTTTAAAGGAAGTGGATATAATTTCATACCCTCTCTCCTCCCGATTTCTAAACGCGGCTTCGTGCTCTTTTTTTCGTTTTGACACGACCAACACGTCTCGTGGCCCATTTCTAACCTATAATCGAGACTTTTTCGGATTTTCAAGGAAGTAGATATAATTTCATACCCTCTCTATCCCGATTTCTAAACGAGGCATCGTGCTCGTTCTTTCGTTTTAACACCACCAACAAGTCCCGTGGCCTATTTCTAACCTATAATCCAGACTTTTTCGGGTTTTAAAGGAAGTAGATATAATTTCATACCCTCTCTCCTCCCGATTTCTAAATGCGGGTTCGTGCTCGTTTTTTCGTTTTGACACTACCAACACGTCTCGTGGCCCATTTCTAACCTATAATCCAGACTTTTTCGGGTTTTAAAGGAAGTGGATATAATTTCATACCCTCTCACCTCCCGATTTCTAAACGAGGCTTCGTGCTCGTTTTTTCGTTTTGACACCACCAACAAGTCCCGTGGCCCATTTCTAACCTATAATCCAGACTTTTTCGGGTTTTAAAGGAAGTGGATATAATTTCATACCCTCTCTCCTCCCGATTTCTAAACGCGGCTTCGTGCTCGTTTTTTCGTTTTGACACTACCAACACGTCTCGTGGCCCATTTCTAACCTATAATTGTGACTTTTTCGGGTTTTAAATGAAGTGGACATAATTTCATACTCTCTCTCCTCCCGATTTCTAAACGAGGCATGGTGCTCGTTTTTCCGTTTTGACACCACCAATAAGTCCCGTGGCCCATTTCTAACCTATAATCGAGACTTTTTCGGGTTTTAAAGGAAGTGGATATAATCTCATGCCCTCTCTCCTCCTGATTTCTAAACGAGGCTTCGTGCTCATTTTTTCATTTTGACACCACCAACACGTTTAGTGGCCCATTTCTAACATATAAAAGAGACATTTTCGGATTTTAAAAGAAATGGATAAAATTTCATACCCTCTCTCCTCCCGATTTCTAAACGAGGCTTTGTGCTCGTTTTTTCGTTTTGACACCACGAACAAGTCCGGTGGCCCATTTCTAACCTATAATCCAAACTTTTTCGAGTTTTAAAGGAAGCGGATATAATTTCATACCTTCTCTCCTCCCGATTTCTAAACGCGGCTTCGTGTTTTTTTTTCATTTTGACACCACCAACACGTCTCGTGGCCCATTTCTAACCTATATCGATACTTTTTCGGGTTTTAAAGGAAATGAAAATAATTTCATACCCACTCTCCTCCCGATTTCTAAACGAGGCTTCGTGCTCATTTTTTCGTTTTGACACCACCAACAAGTCCCGTGGCCCATTTCCAACCTATAATCCAGACTTTTTCGGGTTTTAATGGAAGTGGATATAATTTCATACCCTCTCTCCTCCCGATTTCTAAACGAGTCTTCATGCTCGTTTTTTCGTTTTGAAACCACCAACACGTCTCGTGGCCCACTTCTAATCTATAATCGAGACTTTTTCGGGTTTTCAAGGAAGTGAATATAATTTCATACCCTCTCTCCTCCCGATTTCTAAACGAGGCTTCGTGCTCGTTTTTTCGTTTTGACACCACCAACAAGTCCCGTGGCCCATTTCAAACCTATAATCCAGAATTTTTCGGGTTTTAAAGGAAGTGGATATAATTTCATACCCTCTCTCCTCCCGATTTCTAAACGCGGCTTCGTGCTCTTTTTTTCATTTTGACACGACCAACACGTCTCGTGGCCCATTTCTAACCTATAATCGAGACTTTTTCGGATTTTCAAGGAAGTAGATATAATTTCATACCCTCTCTATCCCGATTTCTAAACGAGGCATCGTGCTCGTTTTTTCGTTTTAACACCACCAACAAGTCCCGTGGCCTATTTCTAACCTATAATCCAGACTTTTTCGGGTTTTAAAGGAAGTGGATATAATTTCATACCCTCTCTCCTCCCAATTTCTAAACGCGGCTTTGTGCTCGTTTTTTCATTTTGACACTACCAACACGTCTCGTGGCCCATTTCTAACCTTTAATTGTGACTTTTTCGGGTTTTAAAGGAAGTGGATATAATTTCATACTCTCTCTCCTCCCGATTTCTAAACGAGGCATGGTGCTCGTTTTTCCGTTTTGACACCACCAATAAGTCCCGTGGCCCATTTCTAACGTATAATCGAGACTTTTTCGGGTTTTAAAGGAAGTGGATATAATTTCATACCCTCTCTCCTCCTGATTTCTAAACGAGGCTTCGTGCTCGTTTTTTCATTTTGACACAACCAACACGTCTAGTGGCCCAATTCTAATATATAATAGAGACATTTTCGAGTTTTAAAGGAAGTGGATATAATTTCAAACCCTCTCTCCTCCCGATTTCTAAACGAGGCTTCGTGCTCGTTTTTTCGTTTTGACACCACAAACAAGTCCCGTGGCCCATTTGTAACCTATAATCCAAACTTTTCGGGTTTTAAAAGAAGTGGATATAATTTCATACACTCTCTCCTCCCGATTTCTAAACGAGGCTTCGTGCTCCTTTTTTCATTTTGACACCACCAACACGTCTAGTGGCCCATTTCTAACATATAAAAGAGACATTTTCGGATTTTAAAAGAAATGGATAAAATTTCATACCCTCTCTCCTCCCGATTTCTAAACGAGGCTTCGTGCTCGTTTTTTCGTTTTGACACCACAAACAAGTCCGGTGGCCCATTTCTAACCTATAATCCAAACTTTTTCGAGTTTTAAAGGAAGTGGATATAATTTCATACCCTCTATCCTCCCGATTTCTAAACGCGGCTTCGTATTTTTTTTTCATTTTGACACCACCAACACGTCTCGTGGCCTATTTCTAACCTATATCGAGACTTTTTCGGGTTTTAAAGGAAATTGATATAATTTCATACCCTCTCTCCTCCCGATTTCTAAATGAGGCTTCGTGCTCATTTTTTCGTTTTGACACCACCAACAAGTCCCTTGTCCTTTTCCAACCTATAATCCAGACTTTTTCGGGTTTTAATGGAAGTGGATATAATTTCATACCCTCTCTCCTCCCGATTTCTAAACGAGGCATTGTGCTCGTTTTTTCGTTTTGATACCACCAATAAGTCCCGTGGCCCATTTCTAACCTATAATCGAGACTTTTTCGGGTTTTAAAGGAAGTGGATATAATTTCGTACCCTCTCTCCTCCTGATTTCTAAATGAGGCTTCGTGCTCGTTTTTTCATTTTGACACCACCAACACGTCTAGTGGCCTATTTCTAACATATAATAGAGACATTTTCGGATTTTAAAAGAAGTGGATAAAATTTCATACCCTCTCTCCTCCCAATTTCTAAACGAGGCTTCGTGCTCGTTTTTTCGTTTTGACGCCACAAACATGTCCGGTGGCCCATTTCTAACCTATAATCCAGACTTTTTCGGGTTTTAAAGGAAGTGGATATAATTTCATACTCTCTCTCCTCCCGATTTCTAAACGAGGCATTGTGCTCGTTTTTTTCTTTTGACACCACCAATAATTCCCGTGGCCCATTTCTAACCTATAATCGAGACTTTTTCGGGTTTTAAAGGAAGTGGATATAATTTCATACCCTCTCTCCTCCCGATTTCTAAACGAGACTTCGTGCTCATTTTTTCGTTTTGACACCACCAACAAGTCCCGTGGCCCATTTCTAACCTATAATCCAGAATTTTTCGGGTTTTAATGGAAGTGGATATAATTTCAAACCCTCTCTCCTCCCGATTTCTAAACGATGCTTCGTGCTCGTTTTTTCGTTTTGACACTACCAACACGTCTCGTGGCCCATTTCTAACCTATAATTGAGACTTTTTCGGCTTTTAAAGGAAGTGGATATAATTTCATACTCTCTCTCCTCCCGATTTCTAAACGAGGCATTGTGCTCGTTTTTTCGTTTTGATACCACCAATAAGTCCCGTGGCCCATTTCTAACCTATAATCGAGACTTTTTCGGGTTTTAAAGGAAGTGGATATAATTTCGTACCCTCTCTCCTCCTGATTTCTAAATGAGGCTTCGTGCTCGTTTTTTCATTTTGACACCACCAACACGTCTAGTGGCCCATTTCTAACATATAATAGAGACATTTTCGGATTTTAAAAGAAGTGGATAAAATTTCATACCCTCTCTCCTCCCAATTTCTAAACGAGGCTTCGTGCTCGTTTTTTCGTTTTGACGCCACAAACATGTCCGGTGGCCCATTTCTAACCTATAATCCAAACTTTTTCGAGTTTTAAAGGAAGTGGATATAATTTCATACCCTCTCTCCTCCCGATTTCTAAACGCGGCTTCGTGCTTTTTTTTCATTTTGACACCACCAACACGTCTCGTGGCCCATTTCTAACCTATATCGAGACTTTTTCGGGTTTAAAAGGAAATGAATATAATTTCATACCCTCTCTCATCCCGATTTCTAAACGAGGCTTCGTGCTCATTTTTTCATTTTGACACCACCAACACGTCCCGTGGCCCATTTCTAACCTATAATCGAGACTTTTTCGGGTTTTAAAGGAAATGGATATAATTTCATACCATCTCTCCTCCTGATTTCTAAACGAGGCTTCGTGCTCGTTTTTTCATTTTGACACCACCAACACGTCTCGTGGCCCATTTCTAACCTATAATCAAGACATTTTCGGGTTTTAAAGGAAGTGGATATAATTTCATACCCTCTCTCCTCCCGATTTCTAAACGAGTCTTCGTGCTCGTTTTTTCGTTTTGACACCACCAACACGTCCCGTGGCCCATTTCTAACCTATAATCGAGACTTTTTCGGGTTTTAAAGGAAATGGATATAATTTCATACCATCTCTCCTCCCGATTTCTAAACGAGGCTTCGTGCTCGTTTTTTCGTTTTGACACCACCAACACGTCTCGTGGCCCACTTCGAACCTATAATCGAGACTTTTTCGGGTTTTAAAGGAAGTGGATATAATTTCATACCCTCTCTCCTCCCGATTTCTAAACGAGGCTTCGTGCTCGTTTTTTCGTTTTGACACCACCAACAAGTCCCGTGGCCCATTTCTAACCTATAATCGAGACTTTTTCGGGTTTTAAAGGAAGTGGATATAATTTTGTACCCTCTCTCCTCCCGATTTCTAAACGAGGCTTTGTGCTCGTTTTTTCGTTTTGACACCACCAACACGTCTCGTGGCCCATTTCTAACCTATAATCCAGACTTTTTCGGGTTTTAAAGGAAGTGGATATAATTTCATACTCTCTCTCCTCCCGATTTATAAACGAGGCATTGTGCTCGTTTTTTTCTTTTGACACCACCAATAATTCCCGTGGCCCATTTCTAACCTATAATCGATACTTTTTCGGGTTTTAAAGGAAGTGGATATAATTTCATACCCTCTCTCCTCCCGATTTCTAAACGAGACTTCGTGCTCATTTTTTCGTTTTGACACCACCAACAAGTCCCGTGGCCCATTTCTAACCTATAATCCAGAATTTTTCGGGTTTTAATGGAAGTGGGTATAATTTCATACCCTCTCTCCTCCCGATTTCTAAACGAGGCTTCGTGCTCGTTTTTTCGTTTTGACACCACCAACACGTCCGTGGCCCTTTTCTAACCTATAATAGAGAATTTTTCGTGTTTTAAAGGAAGTGGATATAATTTCAAACCCTCTCTCCTCCCGATTTCTAAACGAGGCATTGTGCTCGTTTTTTTGTTTTGATACCACCAATAAGTCCCGTGGCCCATTTCTAACCTATAATCGAGACTTTTTCGGGTTTTAAAGGAAGTGGATATAATTTCGTACCCTCTCTCCTCCTGATTTCTAAATGAGGCTTTGTGCTCGTTTTTTCATTTTGACACCACCAACACGTCTAGTGGCCCATTTCTAACATATAATAGAGACATTTTCGGATTTTAAAAGAAGTGGATAAAATTTCATACCCTCTCTCCTCCCAATTTCTAAACGAGGCTTCGTGCTCGTTTTTTCGTTTTGACGCCACAAACATGTCCGGTGGCCCATTTCTAACCTATAATCCAGACTTTTTCGGGTTTTAAAGGAAGTGGATATAATTTCATACTCTCTCTCCTCCCGATTTCTAAACGAGGCATTGTGCTCGTTTTTTTCTTTTGACACCACCAATAATTCCCGTGGCCCATTTCTAACCTATAATCGATACTTTTTCGGGTTTTAAAGGAAATGGATATAATTTCATACCCTCTCTCCTCCCGATTTCTAAACGAGACTTCGTGCTCATTTTTTCGTTTTGACACCACCAACAAGTCCCGTGGCCCATTTCTAACCTATAATCCAGAATTTTTCGGGTTTTAATGGAAGTGGGTATAATTTCATACCCTCTCTCCTCCCGATTTCTAAACGAGGCTTCGTGCTCGTTTTTTCGTTTTGACACCACCAACACGTCCGTGGCCCTTTTCTAACCTATAATAGAGAATTTTTCGTGTTTTAAAGGAAGTGGATATAATTTCAAACCCTCTCTCCTCCCGATTTCTAAACGAGGCATTGTGCTCGTTTTTTTCTTTTGACACCACCAATAATTCCCGTGGCCCATTTCTAACCTATAATCGAGACTTTTTCAGGTTTTAAAGGAAGTGGATATAATTTCATACCCTCTCTCCTCCCGATTTCTAAACGAGACTTCGTGCTCATTTTTTCGTTTTGACACCACCAACAAGTCCCGTGGCCCATTTCTAACCTATAATCCAGAATTTTTCGGGTTTTAATGGAAGTGGATATAATTTCAAACCCTCTCTCCTCCCGATTTCTAAACGATGCTTCGTGCTCGTTTTTTCGTTTTGACACTACCAACACGTCTCGTGGCCCATTTCTAACCTATAATTGAGACTTTTTCGGCTTTTAAAGGAAGTGGATATAATTTCATACTCTCTCTCCTCCCGATTTCTAAACGAGGCATTGTGCTCGTTTTTTCGTTTTGATACCACCAATAAGTCCCGTGGCCCATTTCTAACCTATAATCGAGACTTTTTCTGGTTTTAAAGGAAGTGGATATAATTTCGTACCCTCTCTCCTCCTGATTTCTAAATGAGGCTTCGTGCTCGTTTTTTCATTTTGACACCACCAACACGTCTAGTGGCCCATTTCTAACATATAATAGAGACATTTTCGGATTTTAAAAGAAGTGGATAAAATTTCATACCCTCTCTCCTCCCAATTTCTAAACGAGGCTTCGTGCTCGTTTTTTCGTTTTGACGCCACAAACATGTCCGGTGGCCCATTTCTAACCTATAATCCAAACTTTTTCGAGTTTTAAAGGAAGTGGATATAATTTCATACCCTCTCTCCTCCCGATTTCTAAACGCGGCTTCGTGCTTTTTTTTCATTTTGACACCACCAACACGTCTCGTGGCCCATTTCTAACCTATATCGAGACTTTTTCGGGTTTAAAAGGAAATGAATATAATTTCATACCCTCTCTCCTCCCGATTTCTAAACGAGGCTTCGTGCTCATTTTTTCATTTTGACACCACCAACACGTCCCGTGGCCCATTTCTAACCTATAATCGAGACTTTTTCGGGTTTTAAAGGAAATGGATATAATTTCATACCATCTCTCCTCCTGATTTCTAAACGAGGCTTCGTGCTTGTTTTTTCATTTTGACACCACCAACACGTCTCGTGGCCCATTTCTAACCTATAATCGAGACTTTTTCGGGTTTTAAAGGAAGTGGATATAATTTCATACCCTCTCTCCTCCCGATTTCTAAACGAGTCTTCGTGCTCGTTTTTTCGTTTTGACACCACCAACACGTCCCGTGGCCCATTTCTAACCTATAATCGAGACTTTTTCGGGTTTTAAAGGAAATGGATATAATTTCATACCATCTCTCCTCCCGATTTCTAAACGAGGCTTCGTGCTCGTTTTTTCGTTTTGACACCACCAACACGTCTCGTGGCCCACTTCGAACCTATAATCGAGACTTTTTCGGGTTTTAAAGGAAGTGGATATAATTTCATACCCTCTCTCCTCCCGATTTCTAAACGAGGCTTCGTGCTCGTTTTTTCGTTTTGACACCACCAACAAGTCCCGTGGCCCATTTCTGACCTATAATCGAGACTTTTTCGGGTTTTAAAGGAAGTGGATATAATTTTGTACCCTCTCTCCTCCCGATTTCTAAACGAGGCTTTGTGCTCGTTTTTTCGTTTTGACACCACCAACACGTCTCGTGGCCCATTTCTAACCTATAATCCAGACTTTTTCGGGTTTTAAAGGAAGTGGATATAATTTCATACTCTCTCTCCTCCCGATTTCTAAACGAGGCATTGTGCTCGTTTTTTTCTTTTGACACCACCAATAATTCCCGTGGCCCATTTCTAACCTATAATCGAGACTTTTTCGGGTTTTAAAGGAAGTGGATATAATTTCATACCCTCTCTCCTCCCGATTTCTAAACGAGACTTCGTGCTCATTTTTTCGTTTTGACACCACCAACAAGTCCCGTGGCCCATTTCTAACCTATAATCCAGAATTTTTCGGGTTTTAATGGAAGTGGGTATAATTTCATACCCTCTCTCCTCCCGATTTCTAAACGAGGCTTCGTGCTCGTTTTTTCGTTTTGACACCACCAACACATCCGTGGCCCTTTTCTAACCTATAATAGAGAATTTTTCGTGTTTTAAAGGAAGTGGATATAATTTCAAACCCTCTCTCCTCCCGATTTCTAAACGAGGCATTGTGCTCGTTTTTTTGTTTTGATACCACCAATAAGTCCCGTGGCCCATTTCTAACCTATAATCGAGACTTTTTCGGGTTTTAAAGGAAGTGGATATAATTTCGTACCCTCTCTCCTCCTGATTTCTAAATGAGGCTTCGTGCTCGTTTTTTCATTTTGACACCACCAACACGTCTAGTGGCCCATTTCTAACATATAATAGAGACATTTTCGGATTTTAAAAGAAGTGGATAAAATTTCATACCCTCTCTCCTCCCAATTTCTAAACGAGGCTTCGTGCTCGTTTTTTCGTTTTGACGCCACAAACATGTCCGGTGGCCCATTTCTAACCTATAATCCAGACTTTTTCGGGTTTTAAAGGAAGTGGATATAATTTCAAACCCTCTCTCCTCCCGATTTCTAAACGAGGCATTGTGCTCGTTTTTTTCTTTTGACACCACCAATAATTCCCGTGGCCCATTTCTAACCTATAATCGAGACTTTTTCAGGTTTTAAAGGAAGTGGATATAATTTCATACCCTCTCTCCTCCCGATTTCTAAACGAGACTTCGTGCTCATTTTTTCGTTTTGACACCACCAACAAGTCCCGTGGCCCATTTCTAACCTATAATCCAGAATTTTTCGGGTTTTAATGGAAGTGGATATAATTTCAAACCCTCTCTCCTCCCGATTCCTAAACGATGCTTCGTGCTCGTTTTTTCGTTTTGACACTACCAACACGTCTCGTGGCCCATTTCTAACCTATAATTGAGACTTTTTCGGCTTTTAAAGGAAGTGGATATAATTTCATACTCTCTCTCCTCCCGATTTCTAAACGAGGCATTGTGCTCGTTTTTTCGTTTTGATACCACCAATAAGTCCCGTGGCCCATTTCTAACCTATAATCGAGACTTTTTCTGGTTTTAAAGGAAGTGGATATAATTTCGTACCCTCTCTCCTCCTGATTTCTAAATGAGGCTTCGTGCTCGTTTTTTCATTTTGACACCACCAACACGTCTAGTGGCCCATTTCTAACATATAATAGAGACATTTTCGGATTTTAAAAGAAGTGGATAAAATTTCATACCCTCTCTCCTCCCAATTTCTAAACGAGGCTTCGTGCTCGTTTTTTCGTTTTGACGCCACAAACATGTCCGGTGGCCCATTTCTAACCTATAATCCAAACTTTTTCGAGTTTTAAAGGAAGTGGATATAATTTCATACCCTCTCTCCTCCCGATTTCTAAACGCGGCTTCGTGCTTTTTTTTCATTTTGACACCACCAACACGTCTCGTGGCCCATTTCTAACCTATATCGAGACTTTTTCGGGTTTAAAAGGAAATGAATATAATTTCATACCCTCTCTCCTCCCGATTTCTAAACGAGGCTTCGTGCTCATTTTTTCATTTTGACACCACCAACACGTCCCGTGGCCCATTTCTAACCTATAATCGAGACTTTTTCGGGTTTTAAAGGAAATGGATATAATTTCATACCATCTCTCCTCCTGATTTCTAAACGAGGCTTCGTGCTCGTTTTTTCGTTTTGACACCACCAACACGTCCCGTGGCCCATTTCTAACCTATAATCGAGACTTTTTCGGGTTTTAAAGGAAATGGATATAATTTCATACCATCTCTCCTCCCGATTTCTAAACGAGGCTTCGTGCTCGTTTTTTCGTTTTGACACCACCAACACGTCTCGTGGCCCACTTCGAACCTATAATCGAGACTTTTTCGGGTTTTAAAGGAAGTGGATATAATTTCATACCCTCTCTCCTCCCGATTTCTAAACGAGGCTTCGTGCTCGTTTTTTCGTTTTGACACCACCAACAAGTCCCGTGGCCCATTTCTGACCTATAATCGAGACTTTTTCGGGTTTTAAAGGAAGTGGATATAATTTTGTACCCTCTCTCCTCCCGATTTCTAAACGAGGCTTTGTGCTCGTTTTTTCGTTTTGACACCACCAACACGTCTCGTGGCCCATTTCTAACCTATAATCCAGACTTTTTCGGGTTTTAAAGGAAGTGGATATAATTTCATACTCTCTCTCCTCCCGATTTCTAAACGAGGCATTGTGCTCGTTTTTTTCTTTTGACACCACCAATAATTCCCGTGGCCCATTTCTAACCTATAATCGAGACTTTTTCGGGTTTTAAAGGAAGTGGATATAATTTCATACCCTCTCTCCTCCCGATTTCTAAACGAGACTTCGTGCTCATTTTTTCGTTTTGACACCACCAACAAGTCCCGTGGCCCATTTCTAACCTATAATCCAGAATTTTTCGGGTTTTAATGGAAGTGGGTATAATTTCATACCCTCTCTCCTCCCGATTTCTAAACGAGGCTTCGTGCTCGTTTTTTCGTTTTGACACCACCAACACGTCCGTGGCCCTTTTCTAACCTATAATAGAGAATTTTTCGTGTTTTAAAGGAAGTGGATATAATTTCAAACCCTCTCTCCTCCCGATTTCTAAATGAGGCATTGTGCTCGTTTTTTTGTTTTGATACCACCAATAAGTCCCGTGGCCCATTTCTAACCTATAATCGAGACTTTTTCGGGTTTTAAAGGAAGTGGATATAATTTCGTACCCTCTCTCCTCCTGATTTCTAAATGAGGCTTCGTGCTCGTTTTTTCATTTTGACACCACCAACACGTCTAGTGGCCCATTTCTAACATATAATAGAGACATTTTCGGATTTTAAAAGAAGTGGATAAAATTTCATACCCTCTCTCCTCCCAATTTCTAAACGAGGCTTCGTGCTCGTTTTTTCGTTTTGACGCCACAAACATGTCCGGTGGCCCATTTCTAACCTATAATCCAGACTTTTTCGGGTTTTAAAGGAAGTGGATATAATTTCATACTCTCTCTCCTCCCGATTTCTAAACGAGGCATTGTGCTCGTTTTTTTCTTTTGACACCACCAATAATTCCCGTGGCCCATTTCTAACCTATAATCGAGACTTTTTCAGGTTTTAAAGGAAGTGGATATAATTTCATACCCTCTCTCCTCCCGATTTCTAAACGAGACTTCGTGCTCATTTTTTCGTTTTGACACCACCAACAAGTCCCGTGGCCCATTTCTAACCTATAATCCAGAATTTTTCGGGTTTTAATGGAAGTGGATATAATTTCAAACCCTCTCTCCTCCCGATTTCTAAACGATGCTTCGTGCTCGTTTTTTCGTTTTGACACTACCAACACGTCTCGTGGCCCATTTCTAACCTATAATTGAGACTTTTTCGGCTTTTAAAGGAAGTGGATATAATTTCATACTCTCTCTCCTCCCGATTTCTAAACGAGGCATTGTGCTCGTTTTTTCGTTTTGATACCACCAATAAGTCCCGTGGCCCATTTCTAACCTATAATCGAGACTTTTTCTGGTTTTAAAGGAAGTGGATATAATTTCGTACCCTCTCTCCTCCTGATTTCTAAATGAGGCTTCGTGCTCGTTTTTTCATTTTGACACCACCAACACGTCTAGTGGCCCATTTCTAACATATAATAGAGACATTTTCGGATTTTAAAAGAAGTGGATAAAATTTCATACCCTCTCTCCTCCCAATTTCTAAACGAGGCTTCGTGCTCGTTTTTTCGTTTTGACGCCACAAACATGTCCGGTGGCCCATTTCTAACCTATAATCCAAACTTTTTCGAGTTTTAAAGGAAGTGGATATAATTTCATACCCTCTCTCCTCCCGATTTCTAAACGCGGCTTCGTGCTTTTTTTTCATTTTGACACCACCAACACGTCTCGTGGCCCATTTCTAACCTATATCGAGACTTTTTCGGGTTTAAAAGGAAATGAATATAATTTCATACCCTCTCTCCTCCCGATTTCTAAACGAGGCTTCGTGCTCATTTTTTCATTTTGACACCACCAACACGTCCCGTGGCCCATTTCTAACCTATAATCGAGACTTTTTCGGGTTTTAAAGGAAATGGATATAATTTCATACCATCTCTCCTCCTGATTTCTAAACGAGGCTTCGTGCTCGTTTTTTCATTTTGACACTACCAACACGTCTCGTGGCCCATTTCTAACCTATAATCGAGACTTTTTCGGGTTTTAAAGGAAGTGGATATAATTTCATACCCTCTCTCCTCCCGATTTCTAAACGAGTCTTCGTGCTCGTTTTTTCGTTTTGACACCACCAACACGTCCCGTGGCCCATTTCTAACCTATAATCGAGACTTTTTCGGGTTTTAAAGGAAATGGATATAATTTCATACCATCTATCCTCCCGATTTCTAAACGAGGCTTCGTGCTCGTTTTTTCGTTTTGACACCACCAACACGTCTCGTGGCCCACTTCGAACCTATAATCGAGACTTTTTCGGGTTTTAAAGGAAGTGGATATAATTTCATACCCTCTCTCCTCCCGATTTCTAAACGAGGCTTCGTGCTCGTTTTTTCGTTTTGACACCACCAACAAGTCCCGTGGCCCATTTCTAACCTATAATCGAGACTTTTTCGGGTTTTAAAGGAAGTGGATATAATTTTGTACCCTCTCTCCTCCCGATTTCTAAACGAGGCTTTGTGCTCGTTTTTTCGTTTTGACACCACCAACACGTCTCGTAGCCCATTTCTAACCTATAATCCAGACTTTTTCGGGTTTTAAAGGAAGTGGATATAATTTCATACTCTCTCTCCTCCCGATTTCTAAACGAGGCATTGTGCTCGTTTTTTTCTTTTGACACCACCAATAATTCCCGTGGCCCATTTCTAACCTATAATCGAGACTTTTTCGGGTTTTAAAGGAAGTGGATATAATTTCATACCCTCTCTCCTCCCGATTTCTAAACGAGACTTCGTGCTCATTTTTTCGTTTTGACACCACCAACAAGTCCCGTGGCCCATTTCTAACCTATAATCCAGAATTTTTCGGGTTTTAATGGAAGTGGGTATAATTTCATACCCTCTCTCCTCCCGATTTCTAAACGAGGCTTCGTGCTCGTTTTTTCGTTTTGACACCACCAACACGTCCGTGGCCCTTTTCTAACCTATAATAGAGAATTTTTCGTGTTTTAAAGGAAGTGGATATAATTTCAAACCCTCTCTCCTCCCGATTTCTAAACGAGGCATTGTGCTCGTTTTTTCGTTTTGATACCACCAATAAGTCCCGTGGCCCATTTCTAACCTATAATCGAGACTTTTTCGGGTTTTAAAGGAAGTGGATATAATTTCGTACCCTCTCTCCTCCTGATTTCTAAATGAGGCTTCGTGCTCGTTTTTTCATTTTGACACCACCAACACGTCTAGTGGCCCATTTCTAACATATAATAGAGACATTTTCGGATTTTAAAAGAAGTGGATAAAATTTCATACCCTCTCTCCTCCCAATTTCTAAACGAGGCTTCGTGCTCGTTTTTTCGTTTTGACGCCACAAACATGTCCGGTGGCCCATTTCTAACCTATAATCCAGACTTTTTCGGGTTTTAAAGGAAGTGGATATAATTTCATACTCTCTCTCCTCCCGATTTCTAAACGAGGCATTGTGCTCGTTTTTTTCTTTTGACACCACCAATAATTCCCGTGGCCCATTTCTAACCTATAATCGAGACTTTTTCGGGTTTTAAAGGAAGTGGATATAATTTCATACCCTCTCTCCTCCCGATTTCTAAACGAGACTTCGTGCTCATTTTTTCGTTTTGACACCACCAACAAGTCCCGTGGCCCATTTCTAACCTATAATCCAGAATTTTTCGGGTTTTAATGGAAGTGGATATAATTTCAAACCCTCTCTCCTCCCGATTTCTAAACGATGCTTCGTGCTCGTTTTTTCGTTTTGACACTACCAACACGTCTCGTGGCCCATTTCTAACCTATAATTGAGACTTTTTCGGCTTTTAAAGGAAGTGGATATAATTTCATACTCTCTCTCCTCCCGATTTCTAAACGAGGCATTGTGCTCGTTTTTTCGTTTTGATACCACCAATAAGTCCCGTGGCCCATTTCTAACCTATAATCGAGACTTTTTCGGGTTTTAAAGGAAGTGGATATAATTTCGTACCCTCTCTCCTCCTGATTTCTAAATGAGGCTTCGTGCTCGTTTTTTCATTTTGACACCACCAACACGTCTAGTGGCCCATTTCTAACATATAATAGAGACATTTTCGGATTTTAAAAGAAGTGGATAAAATTTCATACCCTCTCTCCTCCCAATTTCTAAACGAGGCTTCGTGCTCGTTTTTTCGTTTTGACGCCACAAACATGTCCGGTGGCCCATTTCTAACCTATAATCCAAACTTTTTCGAGTTTTAAAGGAAGTGGATATAATTTCATACCCTCTCTCCTCCCGATTTCTAAACGCGGCTTCGTGCTTTTTTTTCATTTTGACACCACCAACACGTCTCGTGGCCAATTTCTAACCTATATCGAGACTTTTTCGGGTTTAAAAGGAAATGAATATAATTTCATACCCTCTCTCCTCCCGATTTCTAAACGAGGCTTCGTGCTCATTTTTTCATTTTGACACCACCAACACGTCCCGTGGCCCATTTCTAACCTATAATCGAGACTTTTTCGGGTTTTAAAGGAAATGGATATAATTTCATACCATCTCTCCTCCTGATTTCTAAACGAGGCTTCGTGCTCGTTTTTTCATTTTGACACCACCAACAAGTCCCGTGGCCCATTTCTAACCTATAATCCATACTTTTTCGGGTTTTAATGGAAGTGGATATAATTTCATACCCTCTCTCCTCCCGATTTCTAAACGAGTCTTCGTGCTCGTTTTTTCGTTTTGACACCACCAACACGTCCCGTGGCCCATTTCTAACCTATAATCGAGACTTTTTCGGGTTTTAAAGGAAATGGATATAATTTCATACCATCTCTCCTCCCGATTTCTAAACGAGGCTTCGTGCTCGTTTTTTCGTTTTGACACCACCAACACGTCTCGTGGCCCACTTCGAACCTATAATCGAGACTTTTTCGGGTTTTAAAGGAAGTGGATATAATTTCATACCCTCTCTCCTCCCGATTTCTAAACGAGGCTTCGTGCTCGTTTTTTCGTTTTGACACCACCAACAAGTCCCGTGGCCCATTTCTAACCTATAATCGAGACTTTTTCGGGTTTTAAAGGAAGTGGATATAATTTTGTACCCTCTCTCCTCCCGATTTCTAAACGAGGCTTTGTGCTCGTTTCTTCGTTTTGACACCACCAACACGTCTCGTGGCCCATTTCTAACCTATAATCCAGACTTTTTCGGGTTTTAAAGGAAGTGGATATAATTTCATACTCTCTCTCCTCCCGATTTCTAAACGAGGCATTGTGCTCGTTTTTTTCTTTTGACACCACCAATAATTCCCGTGGCCCATTTCTAACCTATAATCGAGACTTTTTCGGGTTTTAAAGGAAGTGGATATAATTTCATACCCTCTCTCCTCCCGATTTCTAAACGAGACTTCGTGCTCATTTTTTCGTTTTGACACCACCAACAAGTCCCGTGGCCCATTTCTAACCTATAATCCAGAATTTTTCGGGTTTTAATGGAAGTGGGTATAATTTCATACCCTCTCTCCTCCCGATTTCTAAACGAGGCTTCGTGCTCGTTTTTTCGTTTTGACACCACCAACACGTCCGTGGCCCTTTTCTAACCTATAATAGAGAATTTTTCGTGTTTTAAAGGAAGTGGATATAATTTCAAACCCTCTCTCCTCCCGATTTCTAAACGAGGCATTGTGCTCGTTTTTTCGTTTTGATACCACCAATAAGTCCCGTGGCCCATTTCTAACCTATAATCGAGACTTTTTCGGGTTTTAAAGGAAGTGGATATAATTTCGTACCCTCTCTCCTCCTGATTTCTAAATGAGGCTTCGTGCTCGTTTTTTCATTTTGACACCACCAACACGTCTAGTGGCCCATTTCTAACATATAATAGAGACATTTTCGGATTTTAAAAGAAGTGGATAAAATTTCATACCCTCTCTCCTCCCAATTTCTAAACGAGGCTTCGTGCTCGTTTTTTCGTTTTGACGCCACAAACATGTCCGGTGGCCCATTTCTAACCTATAATCCAAACTTTTTCGAGTTTTAAAGGAAGTGGATATAATTTCATACCCTCTCTCCTCCCGATTTCTAAACGCGGCTTCGTGCTTTTTTTTCATTTTGACACCACCAACACGTCTCGTGGCCCATTTCTAACCTATATCGAGACTTTTTCGGGTTTAAAAGGAAATGAATATAATTTCATACCCTCTCTCCTCCCGATTTCTAAACGAGGCTTCGTGCTCATTTTTTCGTTTTGACACCACCAACAAGTCCCGTGGCCCATTTCTAACCTATAATCCAGAATTTTTCGGGTTTTAATGGAAGTGGATATAATTTCAAACCCTCTCTCCTCCCGATTTCTAAACGATGCTTCGTGCTCGTTTTTTCGTTTTGACACTACCAACACGTCTCGTGGCCCATTTCTAACCTATAATTGAGACTTTTTCGGCTTTTAAAGGAAGTGGATATAATTTCATACTCTCTCTCCTCCCGATTTCTAAACGAGGCATTGTGACCGTTTTTTCGTTTTGATACCACCAATAAGTCCCGTGGCCCATTTCTAACCTATAATCGAGACTTTTTCGGGTTTTAAAGGAAGTGGATATAATTTCGTACCCTCTCTCCTCCTGATTTCTAAATGAGGCTTCGTGCTCGTTTTTTCATTTTGACACCACCAACACGTCTAGTGGCCCATTTCTAACATATAATAGAGACATTTTCGGATTTTAAAAGAAGTGGATAAAATTTCATACCCTCTCTCCTCCCAATTTCTAAACGAGGCTTCGTGCTCGTTTTTTCGTTTTGACGCCACAAACATGTCCGGTGGCCCATTTCTAACCTATAATCCAAACTTTTTCGAGTTTTAAAGGAAGTGGATATAATTTCATACCCTCTCTCCTCCCGATTTCTAAACGCGGCTTCGTGCTTTTTTTTCATTTTGACACCACCAACACGTCTCGTGGCCCATTTCTAACCTATATTGAGACTTTTTCGGGTTTAAAAGGAAATGAATATAATTTCATACCCTCTCTCCTCCCGATTTCTAAACGAGGCTTCGTGCTCATTTTTTCATTTTGACACCACCAACACGTCCCGTGGCCCATTTCTAACCTATAATCGAGACTTTTTCGGGTTTTAAAGGAAATGGATATAATTTCATACCATCTCTCCTCCTGATTTCTAAACGAGGCTTCGTGCTCGTTTTTTCATTTTGACACCACCAACACGTCTCGTGGCCCATTTCTAACCTATAATCGAGACTTTTTCGGGTTTTAAAGGAAGTGGATATAATTTCATACCCTCTCTCCTCCCGATTTCTAAACGAGGCTTCGTGCTCGTTTTATCGTTTTGACACCACCAACAAGTCTCGTGGCCCATTTCTAACCTATAATCGAGACTTTTTCGGGTTTTAAAGGAAGTGGATATAATTTCATACCCTCTCTCCTCCCGATTTCTAAACGAGGCTTCGTGCTCGTTTTATCGTTTTGACACCACCAACAAGTCCCGTGGCCCATTTCTAACCTATAATCCAGAATTTTTCGGGTTTTAAAGGAAATGGATATAATTTCATACCCTCTCTCCTCCCGATTTCTAAACGAGGCTTCGTGCTCATTTTTTCGTTTTGACACCACCAACACCTCCCGTGGCCCATTTCTAACCTGTAATCCAGACTTTTTCGGGTTTTAATGGAAGTGGATATAATTTCATACCCTCTCTCCTCCCGATTTCTAAACGAGTCTTCGTGCTCGTTTTTTCGTTTTGACACCACCAACACGTCCCGTGGCCCATTTCTAACCTATAATCGAGACTTTTTCGGGTTTTAAAGGAAATGGATATAATTTCATACCATCTCTCCTCCCGATTTCTAAACGAGGCTTCGTGCTCGTTTTTTCGTTTTGACACCACCAACACGTCTCGTGGCCCACTTCGAACCTATAATCGAGACTTTTTCGGGTTTTAAAGGAAGTGGATATAATTTCATACCCTCTCTCCTCCCGATTTCTAAACGAGGCTTCGTGCTCGTTTTTTCGTTTTGACACCACCAACAAGTCCCGTGGCCCATTTCTAACCTATAATCGAGACTTTTTCGGGTTTTAAAGGAAGTGGATATAATTTTGTACCCTCTCTCCTCCCGATTTCTAAACGAGGCTTTGTGCTCGTTTTTTCATTTTGACACCACCAACACGTCTCGTGGCCCATTTCTAACCTATAATCCATACTTTTTCGGGTTTTAAAGGAAGTGGATATAATTTCATACTCTCTCTCCTCCCGATTTCTAAACGAGGCATTGTGCTCGTTTTTTTCTTTTGACACCACCAATAATTCCCGTGGCCCATTTCTAACCTATAATCGAGACTTTTTCGGGTTTTAAAGGAAGTGGATATAATTTCATACCCTCTCTCCTCCCGATTTCTAAACGAGACTTCGTGCTCATTTTTTCGTTTTGACACCACCAACAAGTCCCGTGGCCCATTTCTAACCTATAATCCAGAATTTTTCGGGTTTTAATGGAAGTGGGTATAATTTCATACCCTCTCTCCTCCCGATTTCTAAACGAGGCTTCGTGCTCGTTTTTTCGTTTTGACACCACCAACACGTCCGTGGCCCTTTTCTAACCTATAATAGAGAATTTTTCGTGTTTTAAAGGAAGTGGATATAATTTCAAACCCTCTCTCCTCCCGATTTCTAAACGAGGCTTCGTGCTCGTTTTTTCGTTTTGACACTACCAACACGTCTCGTGGCCCATTTCTAACCTATAATTGAGACTTTTTCGGCTTTTAAAGGAAGTGGATATAATTTCATACTCTCTCTCCTCCCGATTTCTAAACGAGGCATTGTGCTCGTTTTTTCGTTTTGATACCACCAATAAGTCCCGTGGCCCATTTTTAACCTATAATCGAGACTTTTTCGGGTTTTAAAGGAAGTGGATATAATTTCGTACCCTCTCTCCTCCTGATTTCTAAATGAGGCTTCGTGCTCGTTTTTTCATTTTGACACCACCAACACGTCTAGTGGCCCATTTCTAACATATAATAGAGACATTTTCGGATTTTAAAAGAAGTGGATAAAATTTCATACCCTCTCTCCTCCCGATTTCTAAACGAGGCTTCGTGCTCGTTTTTTCGTTTTGACGCCACAAACATGTCCGGTGGCCCATTTCTAACCTATAATCCAAACTTTTTCGAGTTTTAAAGGAAGTGGATATAATTTCATACCCTCTCTCCTCCCGATTTCTAAACGCGGCTTCGTGCTTTTTTTTCATTTTGACACCACCAACACGTCTGGTGGCCCATTTCTAACCTATATCGAGACTTTTTCGGGTTTAAAAGGAAATGGATATAATTTCATACCCTCTCTCCTCCCGATTTCTAAACGAGGCTTCGTGCTCATTTTTTCATTTTGACACCACCAACACGTCCCGTGGCCCATTTCTAACCTATAATCGAGACTTTTTCGGGTTTTAAAGGAAATGGATATAATTTCATACCATCTCTCCTCCTGATTTCTAAACGAGGCTTCGTGCTCGTTTTTTCATTTTGACACCACCAACACGTCTCGTGGCCCATTTCTAACCTATAATCGAGACTTTTTCGGGTTTTAAAGGAAGTGGATATAATTTCATACCCTCTCTCCTCCCGATTTCTAAACGAGGCTTCGTGCTCGTTTTATCGTTTTGACACCACCAACAAGTCCCGTGGCCCATTTCTAACCTATAATCCAGACTTTTTCGGGTTTTAAAGGAAATGGATATAATTTCATACCCTCTCTCCTCCCGATTTCTAAACGAGGCTTCGTGCTCATTTTTTCGTTTTGACACCACCAACACCTCCCGTGGCCCATTTCTAACCTGTAATCCAGACTTTTTCGGGTTTTAATGGAAGTGGATATAATTTCATACCCTCTCTCCTCCCGATTTCTAAACGAGACTTTGTGCTCATTTTTTCGTTTTGACACCACCAACAAGTCCCGTGGCCCATTTCTAACCTATAATCCAGAATTTTTCGGGTTTTAATGGAAGTGGGTATAATTTCATACCCTCTCTCCTCCCGATTTCTAAACGAGGCTTCGTGCTCGTTTTTTCATTTTGACACCACCAACACGTCCGTGGCCCTTTTCTAACCTATAATAGAGAATTTTTCGTGTTTTAAAGGAAGTGGATATAATTTCAAACCCTCTCTCCTCCCGATTTCTAAACGAGGCTTCGTGCTCGTTTTTTCGTTTTGACACTACCAACACGTCTCGTGGCCCATTTCTAACCTATAATTGAGACTTTTTCGGCTTTTAAAGGAAGTGGATATAATTTCATACTCTCTCTCCTCCCGATTTCTAAACGAGGCATTGTGCTCGTTTTTTCGTTTTGATACCACCAATAAGTCCCGTGGCCCATTTTTAACCTATAATCGAGACTTTTTCGGGTTTTAAAGGAAGTGGATATAATTTTGTACCCTCTCTCCTCCCGATTTCTAAACGAGGCTTTGTGCTCGTTTCTTCGTTTTGACACCACCAACACGTCTCGTGGCCCATTTCTAACCTATAATCCAGACTTTTTCGGGTTTTAAAGGAAGTGGATATAATTTCATACTCTCTCTCCTCCCGATTTCTAAACGAGGCATTGTGCTCGTTTTTTTCTTTTGACACCACCAATAATTCCCGTGGCCCATTTCTAACCTATAATCGAGACTTTTTCGGGTTTTAAAGGAAGTGGATATAATTTCATACCCTCTCTCCTCCCGATTTCTAAACGAGACTTCGTGCTCATTTTTTCGTTTTGACACCACCAACAAGTCCCGTGGCCCATTTCTAACCTATAATCCAGAATTTTTCGGGTTTTAATGGAAGTGGGTATAATTTCATACCCTCTCTCCTCCCGATTTCTAAACGAGGCTTCGTGCTCGTTTTTTCGTTTTGACACCACCAACACGTCCGTGGCCCTTTTCTAACCTATAATAGAGAATTTTTCGTGTTTTAAAGGAAGTGGATATAATTTCAAACCCTCTCTCCTCCCGATTTCTAAACGAGGCATTGTGCTCGTTTTTTCGTTTTGATACCACCAATAAGTCCCGTGGCCCATTTCTAACCTATAATCGAGACTTTTTCGGGTTTTAAAGGAAGTGGATATAATTTCGTACCCTCTCTCCTCCTGATTTCTAAATGAGGCTTCGTGCTCGTTTTTTCATTTTGACACCACCAACACGTCTAGTGGCCCATTTCTAACATATAATAGAGACATTTTTGGATTTTAAAAGAAGTGGATAAAATTTCATACCCTCTCTCCTCCCAATTTCTAAACGAGGCTTCGTGCTCGTTTTTTCGTTTTGACGCCACAAACATGTCCGGTGGCCCATTTCTAACCTATAATCCAAACTTTTTCGAGTTTTAAAGGAAGTGGATATAATTTCATACCCTCTCTCCTCCCGATTTCTAAACGCGGCTTCGTGCTTTTTTTTCATTTTGACACTACCAACACGTCTCGTGGCCCATTTCTAACCTATATCGAGACTTTTTCGGGTTTAAAAGGAAATGAATATAATTTCATACCCTCTCTCCTCCCGATTTCTAAACGAGGCTTCGTGCTCATTTTTTCGTTTTGACACCACCAACAAGTCCCGTGGCCCATTTCTAACCTATAATCCAGAATTTTTCGGGTTTTAATGGAAGTGGATATAATTTCAAACCCTCTCTCCTCCCGATTTCTAAACGATGCTTCGTGCTCGTTTTTTCGTTTTGACACTACCAACACGTCTCGTGGCCCATTTCTAACCTATAATTGAGACTTTTTCGGCTTTTAAAGGAAGTGGATATAATTTCATACTCTCTCTCCTCCCGATTTCTAAACGAGGCATTGTGACCGTTTTTTCGTTTTGATACCACCAATAAGTCCCGTGGCCCATTTCTAACCTATAATCGAGACTTTTTCGGGTTTTAAAGGAAGTGGATATAATTTCGTACCCTCTCTCCTCCTGATTTCTAAATGAGGCTTCGTGCTCGTTTTTTCATTTTGACACCACCAACACGTCTAGTGGCCCATTTCTAACATATAATAGAGACATTTTCGGATTTTAAAAGAAGTGGATAAAATTTCATACCCTCTCTCCTCCCAATTTCTAAACGAGGCTTCGTGCTCGTTTTTTCGTTTTGACGCCACAAACATGTCCGGTGGCCCATTTCTAACCTATAATCCAAACTTTTTCGAGTTTTAAAGGAAGTGGATATAATTTCATACCCTCTCTCCTCCCGATTTCTAAACGCGGCTTCGTGCTTTTTTTTCATTTTGACACCACCAACACGTCTCGTGGCCCATTTCTAACCTATATTGAGACTTTTTCGGGTTTAAAAGGAAATGAATATAATTTCATACCCTCTCTCCTCCCGATTTCTAAACGAGGCTTCGTGCTCATTTTTTCATTTTGACACCACCAACACGTCCCGTGGCCCATTTCTAACCTATAATCGAGACTTTTTCGGGTTTTAAAGGAAATGGATATAATTTCATACCATCTCTCCTCCTGATTTCTAAACGAGGCTTCGTGCTCGTTTTTTCATTTTGACACCACCAACACGTCTCGTGGCCCATTTCTAACCTATAATCGAGACTTTTTCGGGTTTTAAAGGAAGTGGATATAATTTCATACCCTCTCTCCTCCCGATTTCTAAACGAGGCTTCGTGCTCGTTTTATCGTTTTGACACCACCAACAAGTCTCGTGGCCCATTTCTAACCTATAATCGAGACTTTTTCGGGTTTTAAAGGAAGTGGATATAATTTCATACCCTCTCTCCTCCCGATTTCTAAACGAGGCTTCGTGCTCGTTTTATCGTTTTGACACCACCAACAAGTCCCGTGGCCCATTTCTAACCTATAATCCAGAATTTTTCGGGTTTTAAAGGAAATGGATGTAATTTCATACCCTCTCTCCTCCCGATTTCTAAACGAGGCTTCGTGCTCATTTTTTCGTTTTGACACCACCAACACCTCCCGTGGCCCATTTCTAACCTGTAATCCAGACTTTTTCGGGTTTTAATGGAAGTGGATATAATTTCATACCCTCTCTCCTCCCGATTTCTAAACGAGTCTTCGTGCTCGTTTTTTCGTTTTGACACCACCAACACGTCCCGTGGCCCATTTCTAACCTATAATCGAGACTTTTTCGGGTTTTAAAGGAAATGGATATAATTTCATACCATCTCTCCTCCCGATTTCTAAACGAGGCTTCGTGCTCGTTTTTTCGTTTTGACACCACCAACACGTCTCGTGGCCCACTTCGAACCTATAATAGAGACTTTTTCGGGTTTTAAAGGAAGTGGATATAATTTCATACCCTCTCTCCTCCCGATTTCTAAACGAGGCTTCGTGCTCGTTTTTTCGTTTTGACACCACCAACAAGTCCCGTGGCCCATTTCTAACCTATAATCGAGACTTTTTCGGGTTTTAAAGGAAGTGGATATAATTTTGTACCCTCTCTCCTCCCGATTTCTAAACGAGGCTTTGTGCTCGTTTTTTCATTTTGACACCACCAACACGTCTCGTGGCCCATTTCTGACCTATAATCCAGACTTTTTCGGGTTTTAAAGGAAGTGGATATAATTTCATACTCTCTCTCCTCCCGATTTCTAAACGAGGCATTGTGCTCGTTTTTTTCTTTTGACACCACCAATAATTCCCGTGGCCCATTTCTAACCTATAATCGAGACTTTTTCGGGTTTTAAAGGAAGTGGATATAATTTCATACCCTCTCTCCTCCCGATTTCTAAACGAGACTTCGTGCTCATTTTTTCGTTTTGACACCACCAACAAGTCCCGTGGCCCATTTCTAACCTATAATCCAGAATTTTTCGGGTTTTAATGGAAGTGGGTATAATTTCATACCCTCTCTCCTCCCGATTTCTAAACGAGGCTTCGTGCTCGTTTTTTCGTTTTGACACCACCAACACGTCCGTGGCCCTTTTCTAACCTATAATAGAGAATTTTTCGTGTTTTAAAGGAAGTGGATATAATTTCAAACCCTCTCTCCTCCCGATTTCTAAACGAGGCTTCGTGCTCGTTTTTTCGTTTTGACACTACCAACACGTCTCGTGGCCCATTTCTAACCTATAATTGAGACTTTTTCGGCTTTTAAAGGAAGTGGATATAATTTCATACTCTCTCTCCTCCCGATTTCTAAACGAGGCATTGTGCTCGTTTTTTCGTTTTGATACCACCAATAAGTCCCGTGGCCCATTTTTAACCTATAATCGAGACTTTTTCGGGTTTTAAAGGAAGTGGATATAATTTCGTACCCTCTCTCCTCCTGATTTCTAAATGAGGCTTCGTGCTCGTTTTTTCATTTTGACACCACCAACACGTCTAGTGGCCCATTTCTAACATATAATAGAGACATTTTCGGATTTTAAAAGAAGTGGATAAAATTTCATACCCTCTCTCCTCCCGATTTCTAAACGAGGCTTCGTGCTCGTTTTTTCGTTTTGACGCCACAAACATGTCCGGTGGCCCATTTCTAACCTATAATCCAAACTTTTTCGAGTTTTAAAGGAAGTGGATATAATTTCATACCCTCTCTCCTCCCGATTTCTAAACGCGGCTTCGTGCTTTTTTTTCATTTTGACACCACCAACACGTCTGGTGGCCCATTTCTAACCTATATCGAGACTTTTTCGGGTTTAAAAGGAAATGGATATAATTTCATACCCTCTCTCCTCCCGATTTCTAAACGAGGCTTCGTGCTCATTTTTTCATTTTGACACCACCAACACGTCCCGTGGCCCATTTCTAACCTATAATCGAGACTTTTTCGGGTTTTAAAGGAAATGGATATAATTTCATACCATCTCTCCTCCTGATTTCTAAACGAGGCTTCGTGCTCGTTTTTTCATTTTGACACCACCAACACGTCTCGTGGCCCATTTCTAACCTATAATCGAGACTTTTTCGGGTTTTAAAGGAAGTGGATATAATTTCATACCCTCTCTCCTCCCGATTTCTAAACGAGGCTTCGTGCTCGTTTTATCGTTTTGACACCACCAACAAGTCCCGTGGCCCATTTCTAACCTATAATCCAGACTTTTTCGGGTTTTAAAGGAAATGGATATAATTTCATACCCTCTCTCCTCCCGATTTCTAAACGAGGCTTCGTGCTCATTTTTTCGTTTTGACACCACCAACACCTCCCGTGGCCCATTTCTAACCTGTAATCCAGACTTTTTCGGGTTTTAATGGAAGTGGATATAATTTCATACCCTCTCTCCTCCCGATTTCTAAACGAGACTTCGTGCTCATTTTTTCGTTTTGACACCACCAACAAGTCTCGTGGCCCATTTCTAACCTATAATCCAGAATTTTTCGGGTTTTAATGGAAGTGGGTATAATTTCATACCCTCTCTCCTCCCGATTTCTAAACGAGGCTTCGTGCTCGTTTTTTCATTTTGACACCACCAACACGTCCGTGGCCCTTTTCTAACCTATAATAGAGAATTTTTCGTGTTTTAAAGGAAGTGGATATAATTTCAAACCCTCTCTCCTCCCGATTTCTAAACGAGGCTTCGTGCTCGTTTTTTCGTTTTGACACTACCAACACGTCTCGTGGCCCATTTCTAACCTATAATTGAGACTTTTTCGGCTTTTAAAGGAAGTGGATATAATTTCATACTCTCTCTCCTCCCGATTTCTAAACGAGGCATTGTGCTCGTTTTTTCGTTTTGATACCACCAATAAGTCCCGTGGCCCATTTTTAACCTATAATCGAGACTTTTTCGGGTTTTAAAGGAAGTGGATATAATTTCGTACCCTCTCTCCTCCTGATTTCTAAATGAGGCTTCGTGCTCGTTTTTTCATTTTGACACCACCAACACGTCTAGTGGCCCATTTCTAACATATAATAGAGACATTTTCGGATTTTAAAATAAGTGGATAAAATTTCATACCCTCTCTCCTCCCGATTTCTAAACGAGGCTTCGTGCTCGTTTTTTCGTTTTGACGCCACAAACATGTCCGGTGGCCCATTTCTAACCTATAATCCAAACTTTTTCGAGTTTTAAAGGAAGTGGATATAATTTCATACCCTCTCTCCTCCCGATTTCTAAACGCGGCTTCGTGCTTTTTTTTCATTTTGACACCACCAACACGTCTGGTGGCCCATTTCTAACCTATATCGAGACTTTTTCGGGTTTAAAAGGAAATGGATATAATTTCATACCCTCTCTCCTCCCGATTTCTAAACGAGGCTTCGTGCTCATTTTTTCATTTTGACACCACCAACACGTCCCGTGGCCCATTTCTAACCTATAATCGAGACTTTTTCGGGTTTTAAAGGAAATGGATATAATTTCATACCATCTCTCCTCCTGATTTCTAAACGAGGCTTCGTGCTCGTTTTTTCATTTTGACACCACCAACACGTCTCGTGGCCCATTTCTAACCTATAATCGAGACTTTTTCGGGTTTTAAAGGAAGTGGATATAATTTCATACCCTCTCTCCTCCCGATTTCTAAACGAGGCTTCGTGCTCGTTTTATCGTTTTGACACCACCAACAAGTCCCGTGGCCCATTTCTAACCTATAATCCAGACTTTTTCGGGTTTTAAAGGAAATGGATATAATTTCATACCCTCTCTCCTCCCGATTTCTAAACGAGGCTTCGTGCTCATTTTTTCGTTTTGACACCACCAACACCTCCCGTGGCCCATTTCTAACCTGTAATCCAGACTTTTTCGGGTTTTAATGGAAGTGGATATAATTTCATACCCTCTCTCCTCCCGATTTCTAAACGAGTCTTCGTGCTCGTTTTTTCGTTTTGACACCACCAACACGTCCCGTGGCCCATTTCTAACCTATAATCGAGACTTTTTCGGGTTTTAAAGGAAATGGATATAATTTCATACCATCTCTCCTCCCGATTTCTAAACGAGGCTTCGTGCTCGTTTTTTCGTTTTGACACCACCAACACGTCTCGTGGCCCACTTCGAACCTATAATCGAGACTTTTTCGGGTTTTAAAGGAAGTGGATATAATTTCATACCCTCTCTCCTCCCGATTTCTAAACGAGGCTTCGTGCTCGTTTTTTCGTTTTGACACCACCAACAAGTCCCGTGGCCCATTTCTAACCTATAATCGAGACTTTTTCGGGTTTTAAAGGAAGTGGATATAATTTTGTACCCTCTCTCCTCCCGATTTCTAAACGAGGCTTTGTGCTCGTTTTTTCGTTTTGACACCACCAACACGTCTCGTGGCCCATTTCTAACCTATAATCCAGACTTTTTCGGGTTTTAAAGGAAGTGGATATAATTTCATACTCTCTCTCCTCCCGATTTCTAAACGAGGCATTGTGCTCGTTTTTTTCTTTTGACACCACCAATAATTCCCGTGGCCCATTTCTAACCTATAATCGAGACTTTTTCGGGTTTTAAAGGAAGTGGATATAATTTCATACCCTCTCTCCTCCCGATTTCTAAACGAGACTTCGTGCTCATTTTTTCGTTTTGACACCACCAACAAGTCCCGTGGCCCATTTCTAACCTATAATCCAGAATTTTTCAGGTTTTAATGGAAGTGGGTATAATTTCATACCCTCTCTCCTCCCGATTTCTAAACGAGGCTTCGTGCTCGTTTTTTCGTTTTGACACCACCAACACGTCCGTGGCCCTTTTCTAACCTATAATAGAGAATTTTTCGTGTTTTAAAGGAAGTGGATATAATTTCAAACCCTCTCTCCTCCCGATTTCTAAACGAGGCTTCGTGCTCGTTTTTTCGTTTTGACACTACCAACACGTCTCGTGGCCCATTTCTAACCTATAATTGAGACTTTTTCGGCTTTTAAAGGAAGTGGATATAATTTCATACTCTCTCTCCTCCCGATTTCTAAACGAGGCATTGTGCTCGTTTTTTCGTTTTGATACCACCAATAAGTCCCGTGGCCCATTTCTAACCTATAATCGAGACTTTTTCGGGTTTTAAAGGAAGTGGATATAATTTCGTACCCTCTCTCCTCCTGATTTCTAAATGAGGCTTCGTGCTCGTTTTTTCATTTTGACACCACCAACACGTCTAGTGGCCCATTTCTAACATATAATAGAGACATTTTCGGATTTTAAAAGAAGTGGATAAAATTTCATACCCTCTCTCCTCCCGATTTCTAAACGAGGCTTCGTGCTCGTTTTTTCGTTTTGACGCCACAAACATGTCCGGTGGCCCATTTCTAACCTATAATCCAAACTTTTTCGAGTTTTAAAGGAAGTGGATATAATTTCATACCCTCTCTCCTCCCGATTTCTAAACGCGGCTTCGTGTTTTTTTTTCATTTTGACACCACCAACACGTCTCGTGGCCCATTTCTAACCTATATCGAGACTTTTTCGGGTTTAAAAGGAAATGGATATAATTTCATACCCTCTCTCCTCCCGATTTCTAAACGAGGCTTCGTGCTCATTTTTTCATTTTGACACCACCAACACGTCCCGTGGCCCATTTCTAACCTATAATCCATACTTTTTCGGGTTTTAATGGAAGTGGGTATAATTTCATACCCTCTCTCCTCCCGATTTCTAAACGAGGCTTCGTGCTCGTTTTTTCGTTTTGACGCCACAAACATGTCCGGTGGCCCATTTCTAACCTATAATCCAAACTTTTTCGAGTTTTAAAGGAAGTGGATATAATTTCATACCCTCTCTCCTCCCGATTTCTAAACGCGGCTTCGTGTTTTTTTTTCATTTTGACACCACCAACACGTCTCGTGGCCCATTTCTAACCTATAATCGAGACTTTTTCGGGTTTTAAAGGAAATGGATATAATTTCATACCATCTCTCCTCCTGATTTCTAAACGAGGCTTCGTGCTCGTTTTTTCATTTTGACACCACCAACACGTCTCGTGGCCCATTTCTAACCTATAATCGAGACTTTTTCGGGTTTTAAAGGAAGTGGATATAATTTCATACCCTCTCTCCTCCCGATTTCTAAACGAGGCTTCGTGCTCGTTTTATCGTTTTGACACCACCAACAAGTCCCGTGGCCCATTTCTAACCTATAATCCAGACTTTTTCGGGTTTTAAAAGAAGTGGATATAATTTCATACCCTCTCTCCTCCCGATTTCTAAACGCGGCTTCGTGCTCGTTTTTTCGTTTTGACACTACCAACACGTCTCGTGGCCCATTTCTAACCTATAATTGTGACTTTTTCGGGTTTTAAAGGAAGTGGATATAATTTCATACTCTCTCTCGTCCCGATTTCTAAACGAGGCATGGTGCTCGTTTTTCCGTTTTGACACCACCAATAAGTCCCGTGGCCCATTTCTAACTTATAATCGAGACTTTTTCGGGTTTTAAAGGAAGTGGATATAATTTCATACCCTCTCTCCTCCTGATTTCTAAACGAGGCTTCGTGCTCGTTTTTTCATTTTGACACCACCAACACGTCTAGTGGCCCATTTCTAACATATAATAGAGACATTTTCGGATTTTAAAAGAAGTGGATAAAATTTCATACCCTCTCTCCTCCCGATTTCTAAACGAGGCTTCATGCTCGTTTTATCGTTTTGACACCACAAACAAGTCCGGTGGCCCATTTCTAACCTATAATCCAAACTTTTTCGAGTTTTAAAGTAAGTGGATATAATTTCATACCCTCTCTCCTCCCGATTTCTAAACGAGGCTTTGTGCTCGTTTTTTCGTTTTGACACCACCAACACCTCTCGTGGCCCATTTCTAACCTATAATCGAGACTTTTTCGGGTTTTAAAGGAAATGGATATAATTTCATACCATCTCTCCTCCCGATTTCTAAACGAGGCTTCGTGCTCGTTTTTTCGTTTTGACACCACCAACACGTCTCGTGGCCCACTTCGAACCTATAATCGAGACTTTTTCGGGTTTTAAAGGAAGTGGATATAATTTCATACCCTCTCTCCTCCCGATTTCTAAACGAGGCTTCGTGCTCGTTTTTTCGTTTTGACACCACCAACAAGTCCCGTGGCCCATTTCTAACCTATAATCGAGACTTTTTCGGGTTTTAAAGGAAGTGGATATAATTTTGTACCCTCTCTCCTCCCGATTTCTAAACGAGGCTTTGTGCTCGTTTTTTCGTTTTGACACCACCAACACGTCTCGTGGCCCATTTCTAACCTATAATCCAGACTTTTTCGGGTTTTAAAGGAAGTGGATATAATTTCATACTCTCTCTCCTCCCGATTTCTAAACGAGGCATTGTGCTCGTTTTTTTCTTTTGACACCACCAATAATTCCCGTGGCCCATTTCTAACCTATAATCGAGACTTTTTCGGGTTTTAAAGGAAGTGGATATAATTTCATACCCTCTCTCCTCCCGATTTCTAAACGAGACTTCGTGCTCATTTTTTCGTTTTGACACCACCAACAAGTCCCGTGGCCCATTTCTAACCTATAATCCAGAATTTTTCAGGTTTTAATGGAAGTGGGTATAATTTCATACCCTCTCTCCTCCCGATTTCTAAACGAGGCTTCGTGCTCGTTTTTTCGTTTTGACACCACCAACACGTCCGTGGCCCTTTTCTAACCTATAATAGAGAATTTTTCGTGTTTTAAAGGAAGTGGATATAATTTCAAACCCTCTCTCCTCCCGATTTCTAAACGAGGCTTCGTGCTCGTTTTTTCGTTTTGACACTACCAACACGTCTCGTGGCCCATTTCTAACCTATAATTGAGACTTTTTCGGCTTTTAAAGGAAGTGGATATAATTTCATACTCTCTCTCCTCCCGATTTCTAAACGAGGCATTGTGCTCGTTTTTTCGTTTTGATACCACCAATAAGTCCCGTGGCCCATTTCTAACCTATAATCGAGACTTTTTCGGGTTTTAAAGGAAGTGGATATAATTTCGTACCCTCTCTCCTCCTGATTTCTAAATGAGGCTTCGTGCTCGTTTTTTCATTTTGACACCACCAACACGTCTAGTGGCCCATTTCTAACATATAATAGAGACATTTTCGGATTTTAAAAGAAGTGGATAAAATTTCATACCCTCTCTCCTCCCGATTTCTAAACGAGGCTTCGTGCTCGTTTTTTCGTTTTGACGCCACAAACATGTCCGGTGGCCCATTTCTAACCTATAATCCAAACTTTTTCGAGTTTTAAAGGAAGTGGATATAATTTCATACCCTCTCTCCTCCCGATTTCTAAACGCGGCTTCGTGTTTTTTTTTCATTTTGACACCACCAACACGTCTCGTGGCCCATTTCTAACCTATATCGAGACTTTTTCGGGTTTAAAAGGAAATGGATATAATTTCATACCCTCTCTCCTCCCGATTTCTAAACGAGGCTTCGTGCTCATTTTTTCATTTTGACACCACCAACACGTCCCGTGGCCCATTTCTAACCTATAATCCATACTTTTTCGGGTTTTAATGGAAGTGGGTATAATTTCATACCCTCTCTCCTCCCGATTTCTAAACGAGGCTTCGTGCTCGTTTTTTCGTTTTGACGCCACAAACATGTCCGGTGGCCCATTTCTAACCTATAATCCAAACTTTTTCGAGTTTTAAAGGAAGTGGATATAATTTCATACCCTCTCTCCTCCCGATTTCTAAACGCGGCTTCGTGTTTTTTTTTCATTTTGACACCACCAACACGTCTCGTGGCCCATTTCTAACCTATAATCGAGACTTTTTCGGGTTTTAAAGGAAATGGATATAATTTCATACCATCTCTCCTCCTGATTTCTAAACGAGGCTTCGTGCTCGTTTTTTCATTTTGACACCACCAACACGTCTCGTGGCCCATTTCTAACCTATAATCGAGACTTTTTCGGGTTTTAAAGGAAGTGGATATAATTTCATACCCTCTCTCCTCCCGATTTCTAAACGAGGCTTCGTGCTCGTTTTATCGTTTTGACACCACCAACAAGTCCCGTGGCCCATTTCTAACCTATAATCCAGACTTTTTCGGGTTTTAAAAGAAGTGGATATAATTTCATACCCTCTCTCCTCCCGATTTCTAAACGCGGCTTCGTGCTCGTTTTTTCGTTTTGACACTACCAACACGTCTCGTGGCCCATTTCTAACCTATAATTGTGACTTTTTCGGGTTTTAAAGGAAGTGGATATAATTTCATACTCTCTCTCGTCCCGATTTCTAAACGAGGCATGGTGCTCGTTTTTCCGTTTTGACACCACCAATAAGTCCCGTGGCCCATTTCTAACTTATAATCGAGACTTTTTCGGGTTTTAAAGGAAGTGGATATAATTTCATACCCTCTCTCCTCCTGATTTCTAAACGAGGCTTCGTGCTCGTTTTTTCATTTTGACACCACCAACACGTCTAGTGGCCCATTTCTAACATATAATAGAGACATTTTCGGATTTTAAAAGAAGTGGATAAAATTTCATACCCTCTCTCCTCCCGATTTCTAAACGAGGCTTCATGCTCGTTTTATCGTTTTGACACCACAAACAAGTCCGGTGGCCCATTTCTAACCTATAATCCAAACTTTTTCGAGTTTTAAAGTAAGTGGATATAATTTCATACCCTCTCTCCTCCCGATTTCTAAACGAGGCTTTGTGCTCGTTTTTTCGTTTTGACACCACCAACACCTCTCGTGGCCCATTTCTAACCTATAATCGAGACTTTTTCGGGTTTTAAAGGAAGTGGATATAATTTCATACTCTCTCTCCTCCCGATTTCTAAACGAGGCTTCGTGCTCGTTTTTTCGTTTTGACACCACCAACAAGCCCCGTGGCCCATTTCTAACCTATAATCCAGACTTTTTCGGGTTTTAAAGGAAGTGGATATAATTTTATACCCTCTCTCCTCCCGATTTCTAAACGCGGGTTTGTGCTCGTTTTTTCGTTTTGAAACTACCAACACGTCTCGTGGCCCATTTCTAACCTATAATTGAGACTTTTTCGGATTTTAAAGGAAGTGGATATAATTTCATACCCTCTCTCCTCCCGATTTCTAAACGAGGCATTGTGCTCATTTTTTCGTTTTGACACCACCAATAAGTACCGTGGCCCATTTCTAACCTATAATCGAGACTTTTTCGGGTTTTAAAGGAAGTGGATATAATTTCATACCCTCTCTCCTCCTGATTTCTAAACGAGGCTTCGTGCTCGTTTTTTCATTTGGACACTACCAACACGTCTAGTGGCCCATTTCTAACATATAATAGAGACATTTTCGGATTTTAAAGGAAGTAGATATAATTTCATACCCTCTCTCCTCCCGATTTCTAAACGATGCTTCGTGCTCGTTTTATCGTTTTGACACCACCAACAAGTCCCGTGGCCCATTTCTAACCTATAATCCAGAATTTTTCGGGTTTTAAAGGAAATGGATATAATTTCATACCCTCTCTCCTCCCGATTTCTAAACGAGGCTTCGTGCTCATTTTTTCGTTTTGACACCACCAACACTTCCCGTGGCCCATTTCTAACCTGTAATCCAGACTTTTTCGGGTTTTAATGGAAGTGGATATAATTTCATACCCTCTCTCCTCCCGATTTCTAAACGAGTCTTCGTGCTCGTTTTTTCGTTTTGACACCACCAACACGTCCCGTGGCCCATTTCTAACCTATAATCGAGACTTTTTCTGGTTTTAAAGGAAATGGATATAATTTCATACCATCTCTCCTCCCGATTTCTAAACGAGGCTTCGTGCTCCTTTTTTCGTTTTGACACCACCAACAAGTCCCGTGGCCCATTTCTAACCTATAATCCATACTTTTTCGGGTTTTAATGGAAGTGGATATAATTTCATACCCTCTCTCCTCCCGATTTCTAAACGAGGCTTTGTGCTCGTTTTTTCGTTTTGACACCACCAACACCTCTCGTGGCCCATTTCTAACCTATATTCGAGACTTTTTCGGGTTTTAAAGGAAGTGGATATAATTTCATACTCTCTCTCCTCCCGATTTCTAAACGAGGCTTCGTGCTCGTTTTTTCGTTTTGACACCACCAACAAGCCCCGTGGCCCATTTCTAACCTATAATCCAGACTTTTTCGGGTTTTAAAGGAAGTGGATATAATTTTATTCCCTCTCTCCTCCCGATTTCTAAACGCGGGTTTGTGCTCGTTTTTTCGTTTTGAAACTACCAACACGTCTCGTGGCCCATTTCTAACCTATAATTGAGACTTTTTCGGATTTTAAAGGAAGTGGATATAATTTCATACCCTCTCTCCTCCCGATTTCTAAACGAGGCTTCGTGCTCGTTTTTTCATTTTGACACCACCAACGCGTCCCGTGGCCAATTTCTAACATATAATCGAGACCTTTTCGGGTTTTAAAGGAAGTGGATATAATTTCATACCCTCTCCCCTCCCGATTTCTAAACGAGGCTTCGTGCTCGTTTTTTCATCTTGACACCACCAACACATCCCGTAGCCAATTTCTAACCAATAATTGAGACTTTCTCGGATTTTAAAGGAAGTAGATATAATTTCATACCCTCTCTCCTCCCGATTTCTAAACGAGGCTTCGTGCTCGTTTTTTCGTTTTGACACTACCAACACGTCTCGTGGCCCATTTCTAACCTATAATTGAGACTTTTTCGGCTTTTAAAGGAAGTGGATATAATTTCATACTCTCTCTCCTCCCGATTTCTAAACGAGGCATTGTGCTCGTTTTTCGTTTTGATACCACCAATAAGTCCCGTGGCCCATTTCTAACCTATAATCGAGACTTTTTCGGGTTTTAAAGGAAGTGGATATAATTTCATACCCTCTCTCCTCCTGATTTCTAAATGAGGCTTCGTGCTCGTTTTTTCATTTTGACACCACCAACACGTCTAGTGGCCCATTTCTTACATATAATAGAGACATTTTCGGATTTTAAAAGAAGTGGATAAAATTTCATACCCTCTCTCCTCCCGATTTCTAAACGAGGCTTCGTGCTCGTTTTTTCGTTTTGACGCCACAAACATGTCCGGTGGCCCATTTCTAACCTATAATCCAAACTTTTTCGAGTTTTAAAGGAAGTGGATATAATTTCATACCCTCTCTCCTCCCGATTTCTAAACGCGGCTTCGTGCTTTTTTTTCATTTTGACACCACCAACACGTCTCGTGGCCCATTTCTAACCTATATCGAGACTTTTTCGGGTTTAAAAGGAAATGGATATAATTTCATACCCTCTCTCCTCCCGATTTCTAAACGAGGCTTCGTGCTCATTTTTTCATTTTGACACCACCAACACGTCCCGTGGCCCATTTCTAACCTATAATCGAGACTTTTTCGGGTTTTAAAGGAAATGGATATAATTTCATACCATCTCTCCTCCCGATTTCTAAACGAGGCTTCGTGCTCGTTTTTTCATTTTGACACCACCAACACGTCTCGTGGCCCATTTCTAACCTATAATCGAGACTTTTTCGGGTTTTAAAGGAAGTGGATATAATTTCATACCCTCTCTCCTCCCGATTTCTAAACGAGGCTTCGTGCTCGTTTTTTCGTTTTGACACCACCAACAAGTCCCGTGGCCCATTTCTAACCTATAATCCAGACTTTTTCGGGTTTTAAAGAAAGTGGATATAATTTCATACCCTCTCTCCTCCCGATTTCTAAACGCGGCTTCATGCTCGTTTTTTCGTTTTGACACTACCATCACGTCTCGTGGCCCATTTCTAACCTATAATAGTGACTTTTTCGGGTTTTAAAGGAAGTGGATATAATTTCATACCCTCTCTCCTCCCGATTTCTAAACGAGGCTTCGTGCTCGTTTTTTCGTTTTGACACCACCAACAGGTCCCGTGGCCCATTTCTAACCTATAATCGAGACTTTTTCGGGTTTTAAAGGAAGTGGATATAATTTTGTACCCTCTCTCCTCCCGATTTCTAAACGAGGCTTTGTGCTCGTTTTTTCGTTTTGACACCACCAACAAGTCTCGTGGCCCATTTCTAACCTATAATCCAGACTTTTTCGGGTTTTAAAGGAAGTGGATATAAATTCATACTCTCTCTCCTCCCGATTTCTAAACGAGGCATTGTGCTCGTTTTTTTCTTTTGACACCACCAATAATTCCCGTGGCCCATTTCTAACCTATAATCGAGACTTTTTCGGGTTTTAAAGGAAGTGGATATAATTTCATACCCTCTCTCCTCCCGATTTCTAAACGAGACTTCGTGCTCATTTTTTCGTTTTGACACCACCAACAAGTCCCGTGGCCCATTTCTAACCTATAATCCAGAATTTTTCGGGTTTTAATGGAAGTGGGTATAATTTCATACCCTCTCTCCTCCCGATTTCTAAACGAGGCTTCGTGCTCGTTTTTTCGTTTTGACACCACCAACACGTCCGTGGCCCTTTTCTAACCTATAATCGAGACTTTTTCTGGTTTTAAAGGAAATGGATATAATTTCATACCATCTCTCCTCCCGATTTCTAAACGAGGCTTCGTGCTCCTTTTTTCGTTTTGACGCCACAAACATGTCCGGTGGCCCATTTCTAACCTATAATCCAAACTTTTTCGAGTTTTAAAGGAAGTGGATATAATTTCATACCCTCTCTCCTCCCGATTTCTAAACGCGGCTTCGTGTTTTTTTTTCATTTTGACACCACCAACACGTCTCGTGGCCCATTTCTAACCTATATCGAGACTTTTTCGGGTTTAAAAGGAAATGGATATAATTTCATACCCTCTCTCCTCCCGATTTCTAAACGAGGCTTCGTGCTCATTTTTTCATTTTGACACCACCAACACGTCCCGTGGCCCATTTCTAACCTATAATCGAGACTTTTTCGGGTTTTAAAGGAAATGGATATAATTTCATACCATCTCTCCTCCTGATTTCTAAACGAGGCTTCGTGCTCGTTTTTTCATTTTGACACCACCAACACGTCTCGTGGCCCATTTCTAACCTATAATCGAGACTTTTTCGGGTTTTAAAGGAAGTGGATATAATTTCATACCCTCTCTCCTCCCGATTTCTAAACGAGGCTTCGTGCTCGTTTTATCGTTTTGACACCACCAACAAGTCCCGTGGCCCATTTCTAACCTATAATCCAGACTTTTTCGGGTTTTAAAAGAAGTGGATATAATTTCATACCCTCTCTCCTCCCGATTTCTAAACGCGGCTTCGTGCTCGTTTTTTCGTTTTGACACTACCAACACGTCTCGTGGCCCATTTCTAACCTATAATTGTGACTTTTTCGGGTTTTAAAGGAAGTGGATATAATTTCAAACCCTCTCTCCTCCCGATTTCTAAACGAGGCATGGTGCTCGTTTTTCCGTTTTGACACCACCAATAAGTCCCGTGGCCCATTTCTAACTTATAATCGAGACTTTTTCGGGTTTTAAAGGACGTGGATATAATTTCATACCCTCTCTCCTCCTGATTTCTAAACGAGGCTTCGTGCTCGTTTTTTCATTTTGACACCACCAACACGTCTAGTGGCCCATTTCTAACATATAATAGAGACATTTTCGGATTTTAAAAGAAGTGGATAAAATTTCATACCCTCTCTCCTCCCGATTTCTAAACGAGGCTTCATGCTCGTTTTATCGTTTTGACACCACAAACAAGTCCGGTGGCCCATTTCTAACCTATAATCCAAACTTTTTCGAGTTTTAAAGTAAGTGGATATAATTTCATACCCTCTCTCCTCCCGATTTCTAAACGAGGCTTCGTGCTCATTTTTTCATTTTGACACCACCAACAAGTCCCGTGGCCCATTTCTAACCTATAATCCATACTTTTTCGGGTTTTAATGGAAGTGGATATAATTTCATACCCTCTCTCCTCCCGATTTCTAAACGAGGCTTTGTGCTCGTTTTTTCGTTTTGACACCACCAACACCTCTCGTGGCCCATTTCTAACCTATAATCGAGACTTTTTCGGGTTTTAAAGGAAGTGGATATAATTTCATACTCTCTCTCCTCCCGATTTCTAAACGAGGCTTCGTGCTCGTTTTTTCGTTTTGACACCACCAACAAGCCCCGTGGCCCATTTCTAACCTATAATCCAGACTTTTTCGGGTTTTAAAGGAAGTGGATATAATTTTATACCCTCTCTCCTCCCGATTTCTAAACGCGGGTTTGTGCTCGTTTTTTCGTTTTGAACTACCAACACGTCTCGTGGCCCATTTCTAACCTATAATTGAGACTTTTTCGGATTTTAAAGGAAGTGGATATAATTTCATACCCTCTCTCCTCCCGATTTCTAAACGAGGCATTGTGCTCATTTTTTCGTTTTGACACCACCAATAAGTACCGTGGCCCATTTCTAACCTATAATCGAGACTTTTTCGGGTTTTAAAGGAAGTGGATATAATTTCATACCCTCTCTCCTCCTGATTTCTAAACGAGGCTTCGTGCTCGTTTTTTCATTTGGACACTACCAACACGTCTAGTGGCCCATTTCTAACATATAATAGAGACATTTTCGGATTTTAAAGGAAGTAGATATAATTTCATACCCTCTCTCCTCCCGATTTCTAAACGATGCTTCGTGCTCGTTTTATCGTTTTGACACCACCAACAAGTCCCGTGGCCCATTTCTAACCTATAATCCAGAATTTTTCGGGTTTTAAAGGAAATGGATATAATTTCATACCCTCTCTCCTCCCGATTTCTAAACGAGGCTTCGTGCTCATTTTTTCGTTTTGACACCACCAACACTTCCCGTGGCCCATTTCTAACCTGTAATCCAGACTTTTTCGGGTTTTAATGGAAGTGGATATAATTTCATACCCTCTCTCCTCCCGATTTCTAAACGAGTCTTCGTGCTCGTTTTTTCGTTTTGACACCACCAACACGTCCCGTGGCCCATTTCTAACCTATAATCGAGACTTTTTCTGGTTTTAAAGGAAATGGATATAATTTCATACCATCTCTCCTCCCGATTTCTAAACGAGGCTTCGTGCTCCTTTTTTCGTTTTGACACCACCAACAAGTCCCGTGGCCCATTTCTAACCTATAATCCATACTTTTTCGGGTTTTAATGGAAGTGGATATAATTTCATACCCTCTCTCCTCCCGATTTCTAAACGAGGCTTTGTGCTCGTTTTTTCGTTTTGACACCACCAACACCTCTCGTGGCCCATTTCTAACCTATATTCGAGACTTTTTCGGGTTTTAAAGGAAGTGGATATAATTTCATACTCTCTCTCCTCCCGATTTCTAAACGAGGCTTCGTGCTCGTTTTTTCGTTTTGACACCACCAACAAGCCCCGTGGCCCATTTCTAACCTATAATCCAGACTTTTTCGGGTTTTAAAGGAAGTGGATATAATTTTATTCCCTCTCTCCTCCCGATTTCTAAACGCGGGTTTGTGCTCGTTTTTTCGTTTTGAAACTACCAACACGTCTCGTGGCCCATTTCTAACCTATAATTGAGACTTTTTCGGATTTTAAAGGAAGTGGATATAATTTCATACCCTCTCTCCTCCCGATTTCTAAACGAGGCTTCGTGCTCGTTTTTTCATTTTGACACCACCAACACGTCCCGTGGCCAATTTCTAACATATAATCGAGACCTTTTCGGGTTTTAAAGGAAGTGGATATAATTTCATACCCTCTCCCCTCCCGATTTCTAAACGAGGTTTCGTGCTCGTTTTTTCATCTTGACACCACCAACACATCCCGTAGCCAATTTCTAACCAATAATTGAGACTTTCTCGGATTTTAAAGGAAGTAGATATAATTTCATACCCTCTCTCCTCCCGATTTCTAAACGAGGCTTCGTGCTCGTTTTTTCGTTTTGACACTACCAACACGTCTCGTGGCCCATTTCTAACCTATAATTGAGACTTTTTCGGCTTTTAAAGGAAGTGGATATAATTTCATACTCTCTCTCCTCCCGATTTCTAAACGAGGCATTGTGCTCGTTTTTCGTTTTGATACCACCAATAAGTCCCGTGGCCCATTTCTAACCTATAATCGAGACTTTTTCGGGTTTTAAAGGAAGTGGATATAATTTCATACCCTCTCTCCTCCTGATTTCTAAATGAGGCTTCGTGCTCGTTTTTTCATTTTGACACCACCAACACGTCTAGTGGCCCATTTCTTACATATAATAGAGACATTTTCGGATTTTAAAAGAAGTGGATAAAATTTCATACCCTCTCTCCTCCCGATTTCTAAACGAGGCTTCGTGCTCGTTTTTTCGTTTTTGACGCCACAAACATGTCCGGTGGCCCATTTCTAACCTATAATCCAAACTTTTTCGAGTTTTAAAGGAAGTGGATATAATTTCATACCCTCTCTCCTCCCGATTTCTAAACGCGGCTTCGTGCTTTTTTTTCATTTTGACACCACCAACACGTCTCGTGGCCCATTTCTAACCTATATCGAGACTTTTTCGGGTTTAAAAGGAAATGGATATAATTTCATACCCTCTCTCCTCCCGATTTCTAAACGAGGCTTCGTGCTCATTTTTTCATTTTGACACCACCAACACGTCCCGTGGCCCATTTCTAACCTATAATCGAGACTTTTTCGGGTTTTAAAGGAAATGGATATAATTTCATACCATCTCTCCTCCCGATTTCTAAACGAGGCTTCGTGCTCGTTTTTTCATTTTGACACCACCAACACGTCTCGTGGCCCATTTCTAACCTATAATCGAGACTTTTTCGGGTTTTAAAGGAAGTGGATATAATTTCATACCCTCTCTCCTTCCGATTTCTAAACGAGGCTTCGTGCTCGTTTTTTCGTTTTGACACCACCAACAAGTCCCGTGGCCCATTTCTAACCTATAATCCAGACTTTTTCGGGTTTTAAAGAAAGTGGATATAATTTCATACCCTCTCTCCTCCCGATTTCTAAACGCGGCTTCATGCTCGTTTTTTCGTTTTGACACTACCATCACGTCTCGTGGCCCATTTCTAACCTATAATAGTGACTTTTTCGGGTTTTAAAGGAAGTGGATATAATTTCATACCCTCTCTCCTCCCGATTTCTAAACGAGGCTTCGTGCTCGTTTTTTCGTTTTGACACCACCAACAGGTCCCGTGGCCCATTTCTAACCTATAATCGAGACTTTTTCGGGTTTTAAAGGAAGTGGATATAATTTTGTACCCTCTCTCCTCCCGATTTCTAAACGAGGCTTTGTGCTCGTTTTTTCGTTTTGACACCACCAACACGTCTCGTGGCCCATTTCTAACCTATAATCCAGACTTTTTCGGGTTTTAAAGGAAGTGGATATAATTTCATACTCTCTCTCCTCCCGATTTCTAAACGAGGCATTGTGCTCGTTTTTTTCTTTTGACACCACCAATAATTCCCGTGGCCCATTTCTAACCTATAATCGAGACTTTTTCGGGTTTTAAAGGAAGTGGATATAATTTCATACCCTCTCTCCTCCCGATTTCTAAACGAGACTTCGTGCTCATTTTTTCGTTTTGACACCACCAACAAGTCCCGTGGCCCATTTCTAACCTATAATCCAGAATTTTTCGGGTTTTAATGGAAGTGGGTATAATTTCATACCCTCTCTCCTCCCGATTTCTAAACGAGGCTTCGTGCTCGTTTTTTCGTTTTGACACCACCAACACGTCCGTGGCCCTTTTCTAACCTATAATAGAGAATTTTTCGTGTTTTAAAGGAAGTGGATATAATTTCAAACCCTCTCTCCTCCCGATTTCTAAACGAGGCTTCGTGCTCGTTTTTTCGTTTTGACACTACCAACACGTCTCGTGGCCCATTTCTAACCTATAATTGAGACTTTTTCGGCTTTTAAAGGAAGTGGATATAATTTCATACTCTCTCTCCTCCCGATTTCTAAACGAGGCATTGTGCTCGTTTTTTCGTTTTGATACCACCAATAAGTCCCGTGGCCCATTTCTAACCTATAATCGAGACTTTTTCGGGTTTTAAAGGAAGTGGATATAATTTCGTACCCTCTCTCCTCCTGATTTCTAAATGAGGCTTCGTGCTCGTTTTTTCATTTTGACACCACCAACACGTCTAGTGGCCCATTTCTAACATATAATAGAGACATTTTCGGATTTTAAAAGAAGTGGATAAAATTTCATACCCTCTCTCCTCCCGATTTCTAAACGAGGCTTCGTGCTCGTTTTTTCGTTTTGACGCCACAAACATGTCCGGTGGCCCATTTCTAACCTATAATCCAAACTTTTTCGAGTTTTAAAGGAAGTGGATATAATTTCATACCCTCTCTCCTCCCGATTTCTAAACGCGGCTTCGTGTTTTTTTTTCATTTTGACACCACCAACACGTCTCGTGGCCCATTTCTAACCTATATCGAGACTTTTTCGGGTTTAAAAGGAAATGGATATAATTTCATACCCTCTCTCCTCCCGATTTCTAAACGAGGCTTCGTGCTCATTTTTTCATTTTGACACCACCAACACGTCCCGTGGCCCATTTCTAACCTATAATCGAGACTTTTTCGGGTTTTAAAGGAAATGGATATAATTTCATACCATCTCTCCTCCTGATTTCTAAACGAGGCTTCGTGCTCATTTTTTCATTTTGACACCACCAACACGTCTCGTGGCCCATTTCTAACCTATAATCGAGACTTTTTCGGGTTTTAAAGGAAGTGGATATAATTTCATACCCTCTCTCCTCCCGATTTCTAAACGAGGCTTCGTGCTCGTTTTTTCGTTTTGACACCACCAACAAGTCCCGTGGCCCATTTCTAACCTATAATCCAGACTTTTTCGGGTTTTAAAAGAAGTGGATATAATTTCATACCCTCTCTCCTCCCGATTTCTAAACGCGGCTTCGTGCTCGTTTTTTCGTTTTGACACTACCAACACGTCTCGTGGCCCATTTCTAACCTATAATTGTGACTTTTTCGGGTTTTAAAGGAAGTGGATATAATTTCATACTCTCTCTCGTCCCGATTTCTAAACGAGGCATGGTGCTCGTTTTTCCGTTTTGACACCACCAATAAGTCCCGTGGCCCATTTCTAACTTATAATCGAGACTTTTTCGGGTTTTAAAGGAAGTGGATATAATTTCATACCCTCTCTCCTCCTGATTTCTAAACGAGGCTTCGTGCTCGTTTTTTCATTTTGACACCACCAACACGTCTAGTGGCCCATTTCTAACATATAATAGAGACATTTTCGGATTTTAAAAGAAGTGGATAAAATTTCATACCCTCTCTCCTCCCGATTTCTAAACGAGGCTTCATGCTCGTTTTATCGTTTTGACACCACAAACAAGTCCGGTGGCCCATTTCTAACCTATAATCCAAACTTTTTCGAGTTTTAAAGTAAGTGGATATAATTTCATACCCTCTCTCCTCCCGATTTCTAAACGAGGCTTCGTGCTCATTTTTTCATTTTGACACCACCAACAAGTCCCGTGGCCCATTTCTAACCTATAATCCATACTTTTTCGGGTTTTAATGGAAGTGGATATAATTTCATACCCTCTCTCCTCCCGATTTCTAAACGAGGCTTTGTGCTCGTTTTTTCGTTTTGACACCACCAACACCTCTCGTGGCCCATTTCTAACCTATAATCGAGACTTTTTCGGGTTTTAAAGGAAGTGGATATAATTTCATACTCTCTCTCCTCCCGATTTCTAAACGAGGCTTCGTGCTCGTTTTTTCGTTTTGACACCACCAACAAGCCCCGTGGCCCATTTCTAACCTATAATCCAGACTTTTTCGGGTTTTAAAGGAAGTGGATATAATTTATACCCTCTCTCCTCCCGATTTCTAAACGAGGCTTCGTGCTCATTTTTTCGTTTTGACACCACCAACACTTCCCGTGGCCCATTTCTAACCTATAATCCAGACTTTTTCGGGTTTTAATGGAAGTGGATATAATTTCATACCCTCTCTCCTCCCGATTTCTAAACGAGGCATCGTGCTCGTTTTTTCGTTTTGACACCACCAACACGTCCCGTGGCCCATTTCTAACCTATAATCGAGACTTTTTCGGGTTTTAAAGGAAGTGGATATAATTTCATACCCTCTCTCCTCCTGATTTCTAAACGAGGCTTCGTGCTCGTTTTTTCATTTGGACACTACCAACAAGTCCCGTGGCCCATTTCTAACCTATAATCCATACTTTTTCGGGTTTTAATGGAAGTGGATATAATTTCATACCCTCTCTCCTCCCGATTTCTAAACGAGGCTTTGTGCTCGTTTTTTCGTTTTGACACCACCAACACCTCTCGTGGCCCATTTCTAACCTATATTCGAGACTTTTTCGGGTTTTAAAGGAAGTGGATATAATTTCATACTCTCTCTCCTCCCGATTTCTAAACGAGGCTTCGTGCTCGTTTTTTCGTTTTGACACCACCAACAAGCCCCGTGGCCCATTTCTAACCTATAATCCAGACTTTTTCGGGTTTTAAAGGAAGTGGATATAATTTTATTCCCTCTCTCCTCCCGATTTCTAAACGCGGGTTTGTGCTCGTTTTTTCGTTTTGAAACTACCAACACGTCTCGTGGCCCATTTCTAACCTATAATTGAGACTTTTTCGGATTTTAAAGGAAGTGGATATAATTTCATACCCTCTCTCCTCCCGATTTCTAAACGAGGCTTCGTGCTCGTTTTTTCATTTTGACACCACCAACAAGTCCCGTGGCCCATTTCTAACCTATAATCGAGACTTTTTCGGGTTTTAAAGGAAGTGGATATAATTTTGTACCCTCTCTCCTCCCGATTTCTAAACGAGGCTTTGTGCTCGTTTTTTCGTTTTGACACCACCAACACGTCTCGTGGCCCATTTCCAACCTATAATCCAGACTTTTTCGGGTTTTAAAGGAAGTGGATATAATTTCATACTCTCTCTCCTCCCGATTTCTAAACGAGGCATTGTGCTCGTTTTTTTCTTTTGACACCACCAATAATTCCCGTGGCCCATTTCTAACCTATAATCGAGACTTTTTCGGGTTTTAAAGGAAGTGGATATAATTTCATACCCTCTCTCCTCCCGATTTCTAAACGAGACTTCGTGCTCATTTTTTCGTTTTGACACCACCAACTAGTCCCGTGGCCCATTTCTAACCTATAATCCAGAATTTTTCGGGTTTTAATGGAAGTGGGTATAATTTCATACCCTCTCTCCTCCCGATTTCTAAACGAGGCTTCGTGCTCGTTTTTTCGTTTTGACACCACCAACACGTCCGTGGCCCTTTTCTAACCTATAATAGAGAATTTTTCGTGTTTTAAAGGAAGTGGATATAATTTCAAACCCTCTCTCCTCCCGATTTCTAAACGAGGCTTCGTGCTCGTTTTTTCGTTTTGACACTACCAACACGTCTCGTGGCCCATTTCTAACCTATAATTGAGACTTTTTCGGCTTTTAAAGGAAGTGGATATAATTTCATACTCTCTCTCCTCCCGATTTCTAAACGAGGCATTGTGCTCGTTTTTCATTTTGATACCACCAATAAGTCCCGTGGCCCATTTCTAACCTATAATCGAGACTTTTTCGGGTTTTAAAGGAAGTGGATATAATTTCATACCCTCTCTCCTCCTGATTTCTAAATGAGGCTTCGTGCTCATTTTTTCATTTTGACACCACCAACACGTCTAGTGGCCCATTTCTTACATATAATAGAGACATTTTCGGATTTTAAAAGAAGTGGATAAAATTTCATACCCTCTCTCCTCCCGATTTCTAAACGAGGCTTCGTGCTCGTTTTTTCGTTTTGACGCCACAAACATGTCCGGTGGCCCATTTCTAACCTATAATCCAAACTTTTTCGAGTTTTAAAGGAAGTGGATATAATTTCATACCCTCTCTCCTCCCGATTTCTAAACGCGGCTTCGTGCTTTTTTTTCATTTTGACACCACCAACACGTCTCGTGGCCCATTTCTAACCTATATCGAGACTTTTTCGGGTTTAAAAGGAAATGGATATAATTTCATACCCTCTCTCCTCCCGATTTCTAAACGAGGCTTCGTGCTCATTTTTTCATTTTGACACCACCAACACGTCCCGTGGCCCATTTCTAACCTATAATCGAGACTTTTTCGGGTTTTAAAGGAAATGGATATAATTTCATACCATCTCTCCTCCCGATTTCTAAACGAGGCTTCGTGCTCGTTTTTTCATTTTGACACCACCAACACGTCTCGTGGCCCATTTCTAACCTATAATCGAGACTTTTTCGGATTTTAAAGGAAGTGGATATAATTTCATACCCTCTCTCCTCCCGATTTCTAAACGAGGCTTCGTGCTCGTTTTTTCGTTTTGACACCACCAACAAGTCCCGTGGCCCATTTCTAACCTATAATCCAGACTTTTTCGGGTTTTAAAGAAAGTGGATATAATTTCATACCCTCTCTCCTCCCGATTTCTAAACGCGGCTTCATGCTCGTTTTTTCGTTTTGACACTACCATCACGTCTCGTGGCCCATTTCTAACCTATAATTGTGACTTTTTCGGGTTTTAAAGGAAGTGGATATAATTTCATACTTTCTCTCGTCCCGATTTCTAAACGAGGCATGGTGCTCGTTTTTCCGTTTTGACACCACCAATAAGTCCCGTGGCCCATTTCTAACCTATAATCGAGACTTTTTCGGGTTTTAAAGGACGTGGATATAATTTCATACCCTCTCTCCTCCTGATTTCTAAACGAGGCTTCGTGCTCGTTTTTTCATTTTGACACCACCAACACGTCTAGTGGCCCATTTCTAACATATAATAGAGACATTTTCGGATTTTAAAAGAAGTGGATAAAATTTCATACCCTCTCTCCTCCCGATTTCTAAACGAGACTTCATGCTCGTTTTATCGTTTTGACACCACAAACAAGTCCGGTGGCCCATTTCTAACCTATAATCCAAACTTTTTCGAGTTTTAAAGTAAGTGGATATAATTTCATACCCTCTCTCCTCCCGATTTCTAAACGAGGCTTCGTGCTCATTTTTTCATTTTGACACCACCAACAAGTCCCGTGGCCCATTTCTAACCTATAATCCATACTTTTTCGAGTTTTAATGGAAGTGGATATAATTTCATACCCTCTCTCCTCCCGTTTTCTAAACGAGGCTTTGTGCTCGTTTTTTCGTTTTGACACCACCAACACCTCTCGTGGCCCATTTCTAACCTATATTCGAGACTTTTTCGGGTTTTAAAGGAAGTGGATATAATTTCATACTCTCTCTCCTCCCGATTTCTAAACGAGGCTTCGTGCTCGTTTTTTCGTTTTGACACCACCAACAAGCCCCGTGGCCCATTTCTAACCTATAATCCAGACTTTTTCGGGTTTTAAAGGAAGTGGATATAATTTTATTCCCTCTCTCCTCCCGATTTCTAAACGCGGGTTTGTGCTCGTTTTTTCGTTTTGAAACTACCAACACGTCTCGTGGCCCATTTCTAACCTATAATTGAGACTTTTTCAGATATTAAAGGAAGTGGATATAATTTCATACCCTCTCTCCTCCCGATTTCTAAACGAGGCTTCGTGCTCGTTTTTTCATTTTGACACCACCAACACGTCCCGTGGCCAATTTCTAACCTATAATCGAGACCTTTTCGGGTTTTAAAGGAAGTGGATATAATTTCATACCCTCTCCCCTCCCGATTTCTAAACGAGGCTTCGTGCTCGTTTTTTCATCTTGACACCACCAACACATCCCGTAGCCAATTTCTAACCAATAATTGAGACTTTCTCGGATTTTAAAGGAAGTAGATATAATTTCATACCCTCTCTCCTCCCGATTTCTAAACGATGCTTCGTGCTCATTTTTTCATTTGGACACTACCAACACGTCTAGTGGCCCATTTCTAACATATAATAGAGACATTTTCGGATTTTAAAGGAAGTAGATATAATTTCATACCCTCTCTCCTCCCGATTTCTAAACGATGCTTCGTGCTCGTTTTATCGTTTTGACACCACAAACAAGTCCCGTGGCCCATTTCTAACCTATAATCCAAACTTTTTCGGGTTTTAAAGTAAGTGGATATAATTTCATACCCTCTCTCCTCCCGATTTCTAAACGAGGCTTCGTGCTCCTTTTTTCATCTTGACACCACCAACAAGTCCCGTGGCCCATTTCTAACCTATAATCCATACTTTTTCGGGTTTTAATGGAAGTGGATATAATTTCATACCCTCTCTCCTCCCGATTTCTAAACGAGGCTTTGTGCTCGTTTTTTCGTTTTGACACCACCAACACCTCTCGTGGCCCATTTCTAACCTATAATCGAGACTTTTTCGGGTTTTAAAGGAAGTGGATATAATTTCATACCCACTCTCCTCCCGATTTCTAAACGAGGCTTCGTGCTCGTTTTTTCGTTTTGACACCACCAACATGCCCCGTGGCCCATTTCTAACCTATAATCCAGACTTTTTCGGGTTTTAAAGGAAGTGGATATAATTTTATACCCTCTCTCCTCCCGATTTCTAAACGCGGGTTTGTGCTCGTTTTTTCGTTTTGAAACTACCAACACGTCTCGTGGCCCATTTCTAACCTATAATTGAGACTTTTTCGGGTTTTAAAGGAAGTGGATATAATTTCATACTCTCTCTCCTCCCGATTTCTAAACGAGGCATTGTGCTCATTTTTTCGTTTTGACACCACCAATAAGTACCGTGGCCCATTTCTAACCTATAATCGAGACTTTTTCGGGTTTTAAAGGAAGTGGATATAATTTCATACCCTCTCTCCTCCTGATTTCTAAACGAGGCTTCGTGCTCGTTTTTTCATTTGGACACTACCAACACGTCTAGTGGCCCATTTCTAACATATAATAGAGACATTTTCGGATTTTAAAGGAAGTAGATATAATTTCATACCCTCTCTCCTCCCGATTTCTAAACGATGCTTCGTGCTCGTTTTATCGTTTTGACACCACAAACAAGTCCCGTGGCCCATTTCTAACCTATAATCCAAACTTTTTCGGGTTTTAAATGAAGTGGATATAATTTCATACCCTCTCTCCTCCCGATTTCTATACGAGGCTTTGTGCTCGTTTTTTCGTTTTGACACCACCAACACCTCTCGTGGCCCATTTCTAACCTATATTCGAGACTTTTTCGGGTTTTAAAGGAAGTGGATATAATTTCATACTCTCTCTCCTCCCGATTTCTAAACGAGGCTTCGTGCTCGTTTTTTCGTTTTGACACCACCAACAAGCCCCGTGGCCCATTTCTAACCTATAATCCAGACTTTTTCGGGTTTTAAAGGAAGTGGATATAATTTTATACCCTCTCTCCTCCCGATTTCTAAACGCGGGTTTGTGCTCGTTTTTTCGTTTTGAAACTACCAACACGTCTCGTGGCCCATTTCTAACCTATAATTGAGACTTTTTCGGATTTTAAAGGAAGTGGATATAATTTCATACCCTCTCTCCTCCCGATTTCTAAACGAGGCTTCGTGCTCGTTTTTTCATTTTGACACCACCAACACGTCCCGTGGCCAATTTCTAACCTATAATCGAGACCTTTTCGGGTTTTAAAGGAAGTGGATATAATTTCATACCCTCTCCCCTCCCGATTTCTAAACGAGGCTTCGTGCTCGTTTTTTCATATTGACACCACCAACACATCCCGTAGCCAATTTCTAACCAATAATTGAGACTTTCTCGGATTTTAAAGGAAGTAGATATAATTTCATACCCTCTCTCCTCCCGATTTCTAAACGATGCTTCGTGCTCATTTTTTCATTTGGACACTACCAACACGTCTAGTGGCCCATTTCTAATATATAATAGAGACATTTTCGGATTTTAAAGGAAGTAGATATAATTTCATACCCTCTCTCCTCCCGATTTCTAAACGATGCTTCGTGCTCGTTTTATCGTTTTGACACCACAAACAAGTCCCGTGGCCCATTTCTAACCTATAATCCAAACTTTTTCGGGTTTTAAAGTAAGTGGATATAATTTCATACCCTCTCTCCTCCCGATTTCTAAACGAGGCTTCGTGCTCCTTTTTTCATTTTGACACCACCAACAAGTCCCGTGGCCCATTTCTAACCTATAATCCATACTTTTTCGGGTTTTAATGGAAGTGGATATAATTTCATACCCTCTCTCCTCCCGATTTCTAAACGAGGCTTTGTGCTCGTTTTTTCGTTTTGACACCACCAACACCTCTCGTGGCCCATTTCTAACCTATATTCGAGACTTTTTCGGGTTTTAAAGGAAGTGGATATAATTTCATACTCTCTCTCCTCCCGATTTCTAAACGAGGCTTCGTGCTCGTTTTTTCGTTTTGACACCACCAACAAGCCCCGTGGCCCATTTCTAACCTATAATCCAGACTTTTTCGGGTTTTAAAGGAAGTGGATATAATTTTATTCCCTCTCTCCTCCCGATTTCTAAACGCGGGTTTGGGCTCGTTTTTTCGTTTTGAAACTACCAACACGTCTCGTGGCCCATTTCTAACCTATAATTGAGACTTTTTCGGATTTTAAAGGAAGTGGATATAATTTCATACCCTCTCTCCTCCCGATTTCTAAACGAGGCTTCGTGCTCGTTTTTTCATTTTGACACCACCAACAAGCCCCGTGGCCCATTTCTAACCTATAATCCAGACTTTTTCGGGTTTTAAAGGAAGTGGATATAATTTTATTCCCTCTCTCCTCCCGATTTCTAAACGCGGGTTTGGGCTCGTTTTTTCGTTTTGAAACTACCAACACGTCTCGTGGCCCATTTCTAACCTATAATTGAGACTTTTTCGGATTTTAAAGGAAGTGGATATAATTTCATACCCTCTCTCCTCCCGATTTCTAAACGAGGCTTCGTGCTCCTTTTTTCATTTTGACACCACCAACAAGTCCCGTGGCCCATTTCTAACCTATAATCCATACTTTTTCGGGTTTTAATGGAAGTGGATATAATTTCATACCCTCTCTCCTCCCGATTTCTAAACGAGGCTTCATGCTCGTTTTATCGTTTTGACACCACAAACAAGTCCGGTGGCCCATTTCTAACCTATAATCCAAACTTTTTCGAGTTTTAAAGTAAGTGGATATAATTTCATACCCTCTCTCCTCCCGATTTCTAAACGAGGCTTCGTGCTCATTTTTTCATTTTGACACCACCAACAAGTCCCGTGGCCCATTTCTAACCTATAATCCATACTTTTTCGGGTTTTAATGGAAGTGGATATAATTTCATACCCTCTCTCCTCCCGATTTCTAAACGAGGCTTTGTGCTCGTTTTTTCGTTTTGACACCACCAACACCTCTCGTGGCCCATTTCTAACCTATAATCGAGACTTTTTCGGGTTTTAAAGGAAGTGGATATAATTTCATACTCTCTCTCCTCCCGATTTCTAAACGAGGCTTCGTGCTCGTTTTTTCGTTTTGACACCACCAACAAGCCCCGTGGCCCATTTCTAACCTATAATCCAGACTTTTTCGGGTTTTAAAGGAAGTGGATATAATTTTATACCCTCTCTCCTCCCGATTTCTAAACGCGGGTTTGTGCTCGTTTTTTCGTTTTGAAACTACCAACACGTCTCGTGGCCCATTTCTAACCTATAATTGAGACTTTTTCGGATTTTAAAGGAAGTGGATATAATTTCATACCCTCTCTCCTCCCGATTTCTAAACGAGGCATTGTGCTCATTTTTTCGTTTTGACACCACCAATAAGTACCGTGGCCCATTTCTAACCTATAATCGAGACTTTTTCGGGTTTTAAAGGAAGTGGATATAATTTCATACCCTCTCTCCTCCTGATTTCTAAACGAGGCTTCGTGCTCGTTTTTTCATTTGGACACTACCAACACGTCTAGTGGCCCATTTCTAACATATAATAGAGACATTTTCGGATTTTAAAGGAAGTAGATATAATTTCATACCCTCTCTCCTCCCGATTTCTAAACGATGCTTCCTGCTCGTTTTATCGTTTTGACACCACCAACAAGTCCCGTGGCCCATTTCTAACCTATAATCCAGAATTTTTCGGGTTTTAAAGGAAATGGATATAATTTCATACCCTCTCTCCTCCCGATTTCTAAACGAGGCTTCGTGCTCATTTTTTCGTTTTGACACCACCAACACTTCCCGTGGCCCATTTCTAACCTGTAATCCAGACTTTTTCGGGTTTTAATGGAAGTGGATATAATTTCATACCCTCTCTCCTCCCGATTTCTAAACGAGTCTTCGTGCTCGTTTTTTCGTTTTGACACCACCAACACGTCCCGTGGCCCATTTCTAACCTATAATCGAGACTTTTTCTGGTTTTAAAGGAAATGGATATAATTTCATACCATCTCTCCTCCCGATTTCTAAACGAGGCTTCGTGCTCCTTTTTTCGTTTTGACACCACCAACAAGTCCCGTGGCCCATTTCTAACCTATAATCCATACTTTTTCGGGTTTTAATGGAAGTGGATATAATTTCATACCCTCTCTCCTCCCGATTTCTAAACGAGGCTTTGTGCTCGTTTTTTCGTTTTGACACCACCAACACCTCTCGTGGCCCATTTCTAACCTATATTCGAGACTTTTTCGGGTTTTAAAGGAAGTGGATATAATTTCATACTCTCTCTCCTCCCGATTTCTAAACGAGGCTTCGTGCTCGTTTTTTCGTTTTGACACCACCAACAAGCCCCGTGGCCCATTTCTAACCTATAATCCAGACTTTTTCGGGTTTTAAAGGAAGTGGATATAATTTTATTCCCTCTCTCCTCCCGATTTCTAAACGCGGGTTTGTGCTCGTTTTTTCGTTTTGAAACTACCAACACGTCTCGTGGCCCATTTCTAACCTATAATTGAGACTTTTTCGGATTTTAAAGGAAGTGGATATAATTTCATACCCTCTCTCCTCCCGATTTCTAAACGAGGCTTCGTGCTCGTTTTTTCATTTTGACACCACCAACAAGTCCCGTGGCCCATTTCTAACCTATAATCGAGACTTTTTCGGGTTTTAAAGGAAGTGGATATAATTTTGTACCCTCTCTCCTCCCGATTTCTAAACGAGGCTTTGTGCTCGTTTTTTCGTTTTGACACCACCAACACGTCTCGTGGCCCATTTCCAACCTATAATCCAGACTTTTTCGGGTTTTAAAGGAAGTGGATATAATTTCATACTCTCTCTCCTCCCGATTTCTAAACGAGGCATTGTGCTCGTTTTTTTCTTTTGACACCACCAATAATTCCCGTGGCCCATTTCTAACCAATAATCGAGACTTTTTCGGGTTTTAAAGGAAGTGGATATAATTTCATACCCTCTCTCCTCCCGATTTCTAAACGAGACTTCGTGCTCATTTTTTCGTTTTGACACCACCAACAAGTCCCGTGGCCCATTTCTAACCTATAATCCAGAATTTTTCGGGTTTTAATGGAAGTGGGTATAATTTCATACCCTCTCTCCTCCCGATTTCTAAACGAGGCTTCGTGCTCGTTTTTTCGTTTTGACACCACCAACACGTCCGTGGCCCTTTTCTAACCTATAATAGAGAATTTTTCGTGTTTTAAAGGAAGTGGATATAATTTCAAACCCTCTCTCCTCCCGATTTCTAAACGAGGCTTCGTGCTCGTTTTTTCGTTTTGACACTACCAACACGTCTCGTGGCCCATTTCTAACCTATAATTGAGACTTTTTCGGCTTTTAAAGGAAGTGGATATAATTTCATACTCTCTCTCCTCCCGATTTCTAAACGAGGCATTGTGCTCGTTTTTCGTTTTGATACCACCAATAAGTCCCGTGGCCCATTTCTAACCTATAATCGAGACTTTTTCGGGTTTTAAAGGAAGTGGATATAATTTCATACCCTCTCTCCTCCTGATTTCTAAATGAGGCTTCGTGCTCATTTTTTCATTTTGACACCACCAACACGTCTAGTGGCCCATTTCTTACATATAATAGAGACATTTTCGGATTTTAAAAGAAGTGGATAAAATTTCATACCCTCTCTCCTCCCGATTTCTAAACGAGGCTTCGTGCTCGTTTTTTCGTTTTGACGCCACAAACATGTCCGGTGGCCCATTTCTAACCTATAATCCAAACTTTTTCGAGTTTTAAAGGAAGTGGATATAATTTCATACCCTCTCTCCTCCCGATTTCTAAACGCGGCTTCGTGCTTTTTTTTCATTTTGACACCACCAACACGTCTCGTGGCCCATTTCTAACCTATATCGAGACTTTTTCGGGTTTAAAAGGAAATGGATATAATTTCATACCCTCTCTCCTCCCGATTTCTAAACGAGGCTTCGTGCTCATTTTTTCATTTTGACACCACCAACACGTCCCGTGGCCCATTTCTAACCTATAATCGAGACTTTTTCGGGTTTTAAAGGAAATGGATATAATTTCATACCATCTCTCCTCCCGATTTCTAAACGAGGCTTCGTGCTCGTTTTTTCATTTTGACACCACCAACACGTCTCGTGGCCCATTTCTAACCTATAATCGAGACTTTTTCGGATTTTAAAGGAAGTGGATATAATTTCATACCCTCTCTCCTCCCGATTTCTAAACGAGGCTTCGTGCTCGTTTTTTCGTTTTGACACCACCAACAAGTCCCGTGGCCCATTTCTAACCTATAATCCAGACTTTTTCGGGTTTTAAAGAAAGTGGATATAATTTCATACCCTCTCTCCTCCCGATTTCTAAACGCGGCTTCATGCTCGTTTTTTCGTTTTGACACTACCATCACGTCTCGTGGCCCATTTCTAACCTATAATTGTGACTTTTTCGGGTTTTAAAGGAAGTGGATATAATTTCATACTTTCTCTCGTCCCGATTTCTAAACGAGGCATGGTGCTCGTTTTTCCGTTTTGACACCACCAATAAGTCCCGTGGCCCATTTCTAACCTATAATCGAGACTTTTTCGGGTTTTAAAGGACGTGGATATAATTTCATACCCTCTCTCCTCCTGATTTCTAAACGAGGCTTCGTGCTCGTTTTTTCATTTTGACACCACCAACACGTCTAGTGGCCCATTTCTAACATATAATAGAGACATTTTCGGATTTTAAAAGAAGTGGATAAAATTTCATACCCTCTCTCCTCCCGATTTCTAAACGAGACTTCATGCTCGTTTTATCGTTTTGACACCACAAACAAGTCCGGTGGACCATTTCTAACCTATAATCCAAACTTTTTCGAGTTTTAAAGTAAGTGGATATAATTTCATACCCTCTCTCCTCCCGATTTCTAAACGAGGCTTCGTGCTCATTTTTTCATTTTGACACCACCAACAAGTCCCGTGGCCCATTTCTAACCTATAATCCATACTTTTTCGGGTTTTAATGGAAGTGGATATAATTTCATACCCTCTCTCCTCCCGATTTCTAAACGAGGCTTTGTGCTCGTTTTTTCGTTTTGACACCACCAACACCTCTCGTGGCCCATTTCTAACCTATATTCGAGACTTTTTCGGGTTTTAAAGGAAGTGGATATAATTTCATACTCTCTCTCCTCCCGATTTCTAAACGAGGCTACGTGCTCGTTTTTTCGTTTTGACACCACCAACAAGCCCCGTGGCCCATTTCTAACCTATAATCCAGACTTTTTCGGGTTTTAAAGGAAGTGGATATAATTTTATTCCCTCTCTCCTCCCGATTTCTAAACGCGGGTTTGTGCTCGTTTTTTCGTTTTGAAACTACCAACACGTCTCGTGGCCCATTTCTAACCTATAATTGAGACTTTTTCGGATTTTAAAGGAAGTGGATATAATTTCATACCCTCTCTCCTCCCGATTTCTAAACGAGGCTTCGTGCTCGTTTTTTCATTTTGACACCACCAACACGTCCCGTGGCCAATTTCTAACCTATAATCGAGACCTTTTCGGGTTTTAAAGGAAGTGGATATAATTTCATACCCTCTCCCCTCCCGATTTCTAAACGAGGCTTCGTGCTCGTTTTTTCATCTTGACACCACCAACACATCCCGTAGCCAATTTCTAACCAATAATTGAGACTTTCTCGGATTTTAAAGGAAGTAGATATAATTTCATACCCTCTCTCCTCCCGATTTCTAAACGATGCTTCGTGCTCATTTTTTCATTTGGACACTACCAACACGTCTAGTGGCCCATTTCTAACATATAATAGAGACATTTTCGGATTTTAAAGGAAGTAGATATAATTTCATACCCTCTCTCCTCCCGATTTCTAAACGATGCTTCGTGCTCGTTTTATCGTTTTGACACCACAAACAAGTCCCGTGGCCCATTTCTAACCTATAATCCAAACTTTTTCGGGTTTTAAAGTAAGTGGATATAATTTCATACCCTCTCTCCTCCCGATTTCTAAACGAGGCTTCGTGCTGCTTTTTTCATCTTAACACCACCAACAAGTCCCGTGGCCCATTTCTAACCTATAATCCATACTTTTTCGGGTTTTAATGGAAGTGGATATAATTTCATACCCTCTCTCCTCCCGATTTCTAAACGAGGCTTTGTGCTCGTTTTTTCGTTTTGACACCACCAACACCTCTCGTGGCCCATTTCTAACCTATAATCGAGACTTTTTCGGGTTTTAAAGGAAGTGGATATAATTTCATACCCACTCTCCTCCCGATTTCTAAACGAGGCTTCGTGCTCGTTTTTTCGTTTTGACACCACCAACAAGCCCCGTGGCCCATTTCTAACCTATAATCCAGACTTTTTCGGGTTTTAAAGGAAGTGGATATAATTTTATACCCTCTCTCCTCCCGATTTCTAAACGCGGGTTTGTGCTCGTTTTTTCGTTTTGAAACTACCAACACGTCTCGTGGCCCATTTCTAACCTATAATTGAGACTTTTTCGGGTTTTAAAGGAAGTGGATATAATTTCATACTCTCTCTCCTCCCGATTTCTAAACGAGGCATTGTGCTCATTTTTTCGTTTTGACACCACCAATAAGTACCGTGGCCCATTTCTAACCTATAATCGAGACTTTTTCGGGTTTTAAAGGAAGTGGATATAATTTCATACCCTCTCTCCTCCTGATTTCTAAACGAGGCTTCGTGCTCGTTTTTTCATTTGGACACTACCAACACGTCTAGTGGCCCATTTCTAACATATAATAGAGACATTTTCGGATTTTAAAGGAAGTAGATATAATTTCATACCCTCTCTCCTCCCGATTTCTAAACGATGCTTCGTGCTCGTTTTATCGTTTTGACACCACAAACAAGTCCAGTGGCCCATTTCTAACCTATAATCCAAACTTTTTCGGGTTTTAAATGAAGTGGATATAATTTCATACCCTCTCTCCTCCCGATTTCTATACGAGGCTTTGTGCTCGTTTTTTCGTTTTGACACCACCAACACCTCTCGTGGCCCATTTCTAACCTATATTCGAGACTTTTTCGGGTTTTAAAGGAAGTGGATATAATTTCATACTCTCTCTCCTCCCGATTTCTAAACGAGGCTTCGTGCTCGTTTTTTCGTTTTGACACCACCAACAAGCCCCGTGGCCCATTTCTAACCTATAATCCAGACTTTTTCGGGTTTTAAAGGAAGTGGATATAATTTTATACCCTCTCTCCTCCCGATTTCTAAACGCGGGTTTGTGCTCGTTTTTTCGTTTTGAAACTACCAACACGTCTCGTGGCCCATTTCTAACCTATAATTGAGACTTTTTCGGATTTTAAAGGAAGTGGATATAATTTCATACCCTCTCTCCTCCCGATTTCTAAACGAGGCTTCGTGCTCGTTTTTTCATTTTGACACCACCAACACGTCCCGTGGCCAATTTCTAACCTATAATCGAGACCTTTTCGGGTTTTAAAGGAAGTGGATATAATTTCATACCCTCTCCCCTCCCGATTTCTAAACGAGGCTTCGTGCTCGTTTTTTCATATTGACACCACCAACACATCCCGTAGCCAATTTCTAACCAATAATTGAGACTTTCTCGGATTTTAAAGGAAGTAGATATAATTTCATACCCTCTCTCCTCCCGATTTCTAAACGATGCTTCGTGCTCATTTTTTCATTTGGACACTACCAACACGTCTAGTGGCCCATTTCTAACATATAATAGAGACATTTTCGGATTTTAAAGGAAGTAGATATAATTTCATACCCTCTCTCCTCCCGATTTCTAAACGATGCTTCGTGCTCGTTTTATCGTTTTGACACCACAAACAAGTCCCGTGGCCCATTTCTAACCTATAATCCAAACTTTTTCGGGTTTTAAAGTAAGTGGATATAATTTCATACCCTCTCTCCTCCCGATTTCTAAACGAGGCTTCGTGCTCCTTTTTTCATTTTGACACCACCAACAAGTCCCGTGGCCCATTTCTAACCTATAATCCATACTTTTTCGGGTTTTAATGGAAGTGGATATAATTTCATACCCTCTCTCCTCCCGATTTCTAAACGAGGCTTTGTGCTCGTTTTTTCGTTTTGACACCACCAACACCTCTCGTGGCCCATTTCTAACCTATATTCGAGACTTTTTCGGGTTTTAAAGGAAGTGGATATAATTTCATACTCTCTCTCCTCCCGATTTCGAAACGAGGCTTCGTGCTCGTTTTTTCGTTTTGACACCACCAACAAGCCCCGTGGCCCATTTCTAACCTATAATCCAGACTTTTTCGGGTTTTAAAGGAAGTGGATATAATTTTATTCCCTCTCTCCTCCCGATTTCTAAACGCGGGTTTGGGCTCGTTTTTTCGTTTTGAAACTACCAACACGTCTCGTGGCCCATTTCTAACCTATAATTGAGACTTTTTCGGATTTTAAAGGAAGTGGATATAATTTCATACCCTCTCTCCTCCCGATTTCTAAACGAGGCTTCGTGCTCGTTTTTTCATTTTGACACCACCAACAAGCCCCGTGGCCCATTTCTAACCTATAATCCAGACTTTTTCGGGTTTTAAAGGAAGTGGATATAATTTTATTCCCTCTCTCCTCCCGATTTCTAAACGCGGGTTTGGGCTCGTTTTTTCGTTTTGAAACTACCAACACGTCTCGTGGCCCATTTCTAACCTATAATTGAGACTTTTTCGGATTTTAAAGGAAGTGGATATAATTTCATACCCTCTCTCCTCCCGATTTCTAAACGAGGCTTCGTGCTCCTTTTTTCATTTTGACACCACCAACAAGTCCCGTGGCCCATTTCTAACCTATAATCCATACTTTTTCGGGTTTTAATGGAAGTGGATATAATTTCATACCCTCTCTCCTCCCGATTTCTAAACGAGGCTTTGTGCTCGTTTTTTCGTTTTGACACCACCAACACCTCTCGTGGCCCATTTCTAACCTATAATCGAGACTTTTTCGGGTTTTAAAGGAAGTGGATAAAATTTCATACCCACTCTCCTCCCGATTTCTAAACGAGGCTTCGTGCTCGTTTTTTCGTTTTGACACCACCAACAAGCCCCGTGGCCCATTTCTAACCTATAATCCAGACTTTTTCGGGTTTTAAAGGAAGTGGATATAATTTTATACCCTCTCTCCTCCCGATTTCTAAACGCGGGTTTGTGCTCGTTTTTTCGTTTTGAAACTACCAACACGTCTCGTGGCCCATTTCTAACCTATAATTTAGACTTTTTCGGGTTTTAAAGGAAGTGGATATAATTTCATACTCTCTCTCCTCCCGATTTCTAAACGAGGCATTGTGCTCATTTTTTCGTTTTGACACCACCAATAAGTACCGTGGCCCATTTCTAACCTATAATCGAGACTTTTTCGGATTTTAAAGGAAGTGGATATAATTTCATACCCTCTCTCCTCCTGATTTCTAAACGAGGCTTCGTGCTCGTTTTTTCATTTGGACACTACCAACACGTCTAGTGGCCCATTTCTAACATATAATAGAGACATTTTCGGATTTTAAAGGAAGTAGATATAATTTCATACCCTCTCTCCTCCCGATTTCTAAACGATGCTTCGTGCTCGTTTTATCGTTTTGACACCACAAACAAGTCCCGTGGCCCATTTCTAACCTATAATCCAAACTTTTTCGGGTTTTAAATGAAGTGGATATAATTTCATACCCTCTCTCCTCCCGATTTCTATACGAGGCTTTGTGCTCGTTTTTTCGTTTTGACACCACCAACACCTCTCGTGGCCCATTTCTAACCTATATTCGAGACTTTTTCGGGTTTTAAAGGAAGTGGATATAATTTCATACTCTCTCTCCTCCCGATTTCTAAACGAGGCTTCGTGCTCGTTTTTTCGTTTTGACACCACCAACAAGCCCCGTGGCCCATTTCTAACCTATAATCCAGACTTTTTCGGGTTTTAAAGGAAGTGGATATAATTTTATACCCTCTCTCCTCCCGATTTCTAAACGCGGCTTTGTGCTCGTTTTTTCGTTTTGAAACTACCAACACGTCTCGTGGCCCATTTCTAACCTATAATTGAGACTTTTTCGGATTTTAAAGGAAGTGGATATAATTTCATACCCTCTCTCCTCCCGATTTCTAAACGAGGCTTCGTGCTCGCTTTTTCATTTTGACACCACCAACACGTCCCGTGGCCAATTTCTAACCTATAATCGAGACCTTTTCGGGTTTTAAAGGAAGTGGATATAATTTCATACCCTCTCCCCTCCCGATTTCTAAACGAGGCTTCGTGCTCGTTTTTTCATATTGACACCACCAACACATCCCGTAGCCAATTTCTAACCAATAATTGAGACTTTCTCGGATTTTAAAGGAAGTAGATATAATTTCATACCCTCTCTCCTCCCGATTTCTAAACGATGCTTCGTGCTCATTTTTTCATTTGGACACTACCAACACGTCTAGTGGCCCATTTCTAACATATAATAGAGACATTTTCGGATTTTAAAGGAAGTAGATATAATTTCATACCCTCTCTCCTCCCGATTTCTAAACGATGCTTCGTGCTCGTTTTATCGTTTTGACACCACAAACAAGTCCCGTGGCCCATTTCTAACCTATAATCCAAACTTTTTCGGGTTTTAAAGTAAGTGGATATAATTTCATACCCTCTCTCCTCCCGATTTCTAAACGAGGCTTCGTGCTCCTTTTTTCATTTTGACACCACCAACAAGTCCCGTGGCCCATTTCTAACCTATAATCCATACTTTTTCGGGTTTTAATGGAAGTGGATATAATTTCATACCCTCTCTCCTCCCGATTTCTAAACGAGGCTTTGTGCTCGTTTTTTCGTTTTGACACCACCAACACCTCTCGTGGCCCATTTCTAACCTATATTCGAGACTTTTTCGGGTTTTAAAGGAAGTGGATATAATTTCATACTCTCTCTCCTCCCGATTTCTAAACGAGGCTTCGTGCTCGTTTTTTCGTTTTGACACCACCAACAAGCCCCGTTGCCCATTTCTAACCTATAATCCAGACTTTTTCGGGTTTTAAAGGAAGTGGATATAATTTTATTCCCTCTCTCCTCCCGATTTCTAAACGCGGGTTTGGGCTCGTTTTTTCGTTTTGAAACTACCAACACGTCTCGTGGCCCATTTCTAACCTATAATTGAGACTTTTTCGGATTTTAAAGGAAGTGGATATAATTTCATACCCTCTCTCCTCCCGATTTCTAAACGAGGCTTCGTGCTCGTTTTTTCATTTTGACACCACCAACAAGCCCCGTGGCCCATTTCTAACCTATAATCCAGACTTTTTCGGGTTTTAAAGGAAGTGGATATAATTTTATTCCCTCTCTCCTCCCGATTTCTAAACGCGGGTTTGGGCTCGTTTTTTCGTTTTGAAACTACCAACACGTCTCGTGGCCCATTTCTAACCTATAATTGAGACTTTTTCGGATTTTAAAGGAAGTGGATATAATTTCATACCCTCTCTCCTCCCGATTTCTAAACGAGGCTTCGTGCTCCTTTTTTCATTTTGACACCACCAACAAGTCCCGTGGCCCATTTCTAACCTATAATCCATACTTTTTCGGGTTTTAATGGAAGTGGATATAATTTCATACCCTCTCTCCTCCCGATTTCTAAACGAGGCTTTGTGCTCGTTTTTTCGTTTTGACACCACCAACACCTCTCGTGGCCCATTTCTAACCTATAATCGAGACTTTTTCGGGTTTTAAAGGAAGTGGATATAATTTCATACCCACTCTCCTCCCGATTTCTAAACGAGGCTTCGTGCTCGTTTTTTCGTTTTGACACCACCAACAAGCCCCGTGGCCCATTTCTAACCTATAATCCAGACTTTTTCGGGTTTTAAAGGAAGTGGATATAATTTTATACCCTCTCTCCTCCCGATTTCTAAACGCGGGTTTGTGCTCGTTTTTTCGTTTTGAAACTACCAACACGTCTCGTGGCCCATTTCTAACCTATAATTTAGACTTTTTCGGGTTTTAAAGGAAGTGGATATAATTTCATACTCTCTCTCCTCCCGATTTCTAAACGAGGCATTGTGCTCATTTTTTCGTTTTGACACCACCAATAAGTACCGTGGCCCATTTCTAACCTATAATCGAGACTTTTTCGGATTTTAAAGGAAGTGGATATAATTTCATACCCTCTCTCCTCCTGATTTCTAAACGAGGCTTCGTGCTCGTTTTTTCATTTGGACACTACCAACACGTCTAGTGGCCCATTTCTAACATATAATAGAGACATTTTCGGATTTTAAAGGAAGTAGATATAATTTCATACCCTCTCTCCTCCCGATTTCTAAACGATGCTTCGTGCTCGTTTTATCGTTTTGACACCACAAACAAGTCCCGTGGCCCATTTCTAACCTATAATCCAAACTTTTTCGGGTTTTAAAGGAAGTGGATATAATTTCATACCCTCTCTCCTCCCGATTTCTAAACGAGACTTCGTGCTCATTTTTTCGTTTTGACACCACCAACAAGTCCCGTGGCCCATTTCTAACCTATAATCCAGAATTTTTCGGGTTTTAAAGGAAATGGATATAATTTCATACCCTCTCTCCTCCCGATTTCTAAACGAGGCTTCGTGCTTATTTTTTCGTTTTGACACCACCAACACCTCCCGTGCCCATTTCTAACCTATAATCCAGACTTTTTCGGGTTTTAATGGAAGTGGATATAATTTCATACCCTCTCTCCTCCCGATTTCTAAACGAGTATTCGTGCTCGTTTTTTCGTTTTGACACCACCAACACGTCCCGTGGCCTATTTCTAACCTATAATCGAGACTTTTTCGGGTTTTAAAGGAAATGGATATAATTTCATACCATCTCTCCTCCCGATTTCTAAACGAGGCTTCGTGCTCGTTTTTTCGTTTTGACACCACCAACAAGTCTCGTGGCCCACTTCGAACCTATAATCGAGACTTTTTCGGGTTTTAAAGGAAGTGGATATAATTTCATACCCTCTCTTCTCCCGATTTCTAAACGAGGCTTCGTGCTCGTTTTTTCGTTTTGACACCACCAACAAGTCCCGTGGCCCATTTCTAACCTATAATCGAGACTTTTTCGGGTTTTAAAGGAAGTGGATATAATTTTGTACCCTCTCTCCTCCCGATTTCTAAACGAGGCTTTGTGCTCGTTTTTTCGTTTTGACACCACCAACACGTCTCGTGGCCCATTTCTAACCTATAATCCAGACTTTTTCGGGTTTTAAAGGAAGTGGATATAATTTCATACTCTCTCTCCTCCCGATTTCTAAACGAGGCATTGTGCTCGTTTTTTTCTTTTGACACCACCAATAATTCCCGTGGCCCATTTCTAACCTATAATCGAGACTTTTTCGGGTTTTAAAGGAAGTGGATATAATTTCATACCCTCTCTCCTCCCGATTTCTAAACGAGACTTCGTGCTCATTTTTTCGTTTTGACACCACCAACAAGTCCCGTGGCCCATTTCTAACCTATAATCCAGAATTTTTCGGGTTTTAATGGAAGTGGGTATAATTTCATACCCTCTCTCCTCCCGATTTCTAAACGAGGCTTCGTGCTTGTTTTTTCGTTTTGACACCACCAACACGTCCGTGGCCCTTTTCTAACCTATAATAGAGAATTTTTCGTGTTTTAAAGGAAGTGGATATAATTTCAAACCCTCTCTCCTCCCGATTTCTAAACGAGGCTTCGTGCTCGTTTTTTCGTTTTGACACTACCAACACGTCTCGTGGCCCATTTCTAACCTATAATTGAGACTTTTTCGGCTTTTAAAGGAAGTGGATATAATTTCATACTCTCTCTCCTCCCGATTTCTAAACGAGGCATTGTGCTCGTTTTTTCGTTTTGATACCACCAATAAGTCCCGTGGCCCATTTCTAACCTATAATCGAGACTTTTTCGGGTTTTAAAGGAAGTGGATATAATTTAATACCCTCTCTCCTCCTGATTTCTAAATGAGGCTTCGTGCTCGTTTTTTCATTTTGACACCACCAACACGTCTAGTGGCCCATTTCTAACATATAATAGAGACATTTTCGGATTTTAAAAGAAGTAGATAAAATTTCATACCCTGTCTCCTCCCGATTTCTAAACGAGGCTTGGCGCTCGTTTTTTCGTTTTGACGCCACAAACAAGTCCGGTGGCCAATTTCTAACCTATAATCCAAACTTTTTCGAGTTTTAAAGGAAGTGGATATAATTTCATACCCTCTCTCCTCCCGATTTCTAAACGCGGCTTCGTGCTTTTTTTTCATTTTGACACCACCAACACGTCTCGTGGCCCATTTCTAACCTATATCGAGACTTTTTCGGGTTTAAAAGGAAATGGATATAATTTCATACCCTCTCTCCTCCCTATTTCTAAACGAGGCTTCGTGCTCATTTTTTCGTTTTGACACCACCAACAAGTCCCGTGGCCATTTCCAACCTATAATCCAGACTTTTTCGGGTTTTAATGGAAATGGATATAATTTCATACCCTCTCTCCTCCCGATTTGTAAACGAGGCTTCGTGCTCGTTTTTTCATTTTGACACCACCAACACGTCCCGTGGCCCATTTCTAACCTATAATTGAGACTTTTTCGGGTTTTAAAGGAAATGGATATAATTTCATACCATCTCTCCTCCCGATTTCTAAACGAGGCTTCGTGCTCGTTTTTTCGTTTTGACACCACCAACACGTCTCGTGGCCCATTTCTAACCTATAATCGAGACTTTTTCGGGTTTTAAAGGAAGTGGATATAATTTCATACCCTCTCTCCTCCCGATTTCTAAACGAGGCTTCGTGCTCGTTTTTTCGTTTTGACACCACCAACAAGTCCCGTGGCCCATTTCTAACCTATAATCCAGACTTTTTCGGGTTTTAAAGGAAGTGGATATAATTTCATACCCTCTCTCCTCCCGATTTCTAAATGCGGCTTCGTGCTCGTTTTTTCGTTTTGACACTACCAACACGTCTCGTGGCCCATTTCTAACCTATAATTGTGACTTTTTCGGGTTTTAAAGGAAGTGGATATAATTTCATACTCTCTCTCCTCCCGATTTCTAAACGAGGCATGGTGCTCGTTTTTCCGTTTTGACACCACCAATAAGTCCCGTGGCCCATTTCTAACCTATAATCGAGACTTTTTCGGGTTTTAAAGGAAGTGGATATAATTTCATACCCTCTCTCCTCCTGATTTCTAAACGAGGCTTCGTGCTCGTTTTTTCATTTTGACACCACCAACACGTCTAGTGGCCCATTTCTAACATATAATAGAGACATTTTCGGATTTTAAAAGAAGTGGATAAAATTTCATACCCTCTCTCCTCCCGATTTCTAAACGAGGCTTCGTGCTCGTTTTTTCGTTTTGACGCCACAAACAAGTCCGGTGGCCCATTTCTAACCTATAATCCAAACTTTTTCGAGTTTTAAAGGAAGTGGATATAATTTCATACCCTCTCTCCTCCCGATTTCTAAACGCGGCTTCGTGCTTTTTTTTCATTTTGACACCACCAACACGTCTCGTGGCCCATTTCTAACCTATATCGAGACTTTTTCGGGTTTAAAAGGAAATGGATATAATTTCATACCCTCTCTCCTCCCGATTTCTAAACGCGGCTTCGTGGTTTTTTTTTATTTTCACACCACCAACACGTCTCGTGGCCCATTTCTAACCTATATCGAGACTTTTTCGGGTTTTAAAGGAAATGGATATAATTTCATACCCTCTCTCCTCCCGATTTCTAAACGAGGCAACGTGCTCGTTTTTTCGTTTTAACACCACCAACAAGTCCGGTGGCCCATTTCTAACCTATAATCGAGACTTTTTCGGGTTTTAAAGGAAGTGTATATAATTTTGTACCCTCTCTCCTCCCGATTTCTAAACGAGGCTTTGTGCTCGTTTTTTCGTTTTGACACCACCAACACGTCTCGTGGCCCATTTCCAACCTATAATCCAGACTTTTTCGGGTTTTAAAGGAAGTGGATATAATTTCATACTCTCTCTCCTCCCGATTTCTAAACGAGGCATTGTGCTCGTTTTTTTCTTTTGACACCACCAATAATTCCCGTGGCCCATTTCTAACCTATAATCGAGACTTTTTCGGGTTTTAAAGGAAGTGGATATAATTTCATACCCTCGCTCCTCCCGATTTCTAAACGAGACTTCGTGCTCATTTTTTCGTTTTGACACCACCAACAAGTCCCGTGGCCCATTTCTAACCTATAATCCAGAATTTTTCGGGTTTTAATGGAAGTGGGTATAATTTCATACCCTCTCTCCTCCCGATTTCTAAACGAGGCTTCGTGCTCGTTTTTTCATTTTGACACCACCAACACGTCCGTGGCCCTTTTCTAACCTATAATAGAGAATTTTTCGTGTTTTAAAGGAAGTGGATATAATTTCAAACCCTCTCTCCTCCCGATTTCTAAACGAGGCTTCGTGCTCGTTTTTTCGTTTTGACACTACCAACACGTCTCGTGGCCCATTTCTAACCTATAATTGAGACTTTTTCGGCTTTTAAAGGAAGTGGATATAATTTCATACTCTCTCTCCTCCCGATTTCTAAACGAGGCATTGTGCTCGTTTTTCGTTTTGATACCACCAATAAGTCCCGTGGCCCATTTCTAACCTATAATCGAGACTTTTTCGGGTTTTAAAGGAAGTGGATATAATTTCATACCCTCTCTCCTCCTGATTTCTAAATGAGGCTTCGTGCTCGTTTTTTCATTTTGACACCACCAACACGTCTAGTGGCCCATTTCTTACATATAATAGAGACATTTTCGGATTTTAAAAGAAGTGGATAAAATTTCATACCCTCTCTCCTCCCGATTTCTAAACGCGGCTTTGTGCTCGTTTTTTCGTTTTGAAACTACCAACACGTCTCGTGGCCCATTTCTAACCTATAATTGAGACTTTTTCGAATTTTAAAGGAAGTGGATATAATTTCATACCCTCTCTCCTCCCGATTTCTAAACGAGGCTTCGTGCTCGTTTTTTCATTTTGACACCACCAACACGTCCCGTGGCCAATTTCTAACCTATAATCGAGACCTTTTCGGGTTTTAAAGGAAGTGGATATAATTTCATACCCTCTCCCCTCCCGATTTCTAAACGAGGCTTCGTGCTCGTTTTTTCATATTGACACCACCAACACATCCCGTAGCCAATTTCTAACCAATAATTGAGACTTTCTCGGATTTTAAAGGAAGTAGATATAATTTCATACCCTCTCTCCTCCCGATTTCTAAACGATGCTTCGTGCTCATTTTTTCATTTGGACACTACCAACACGTCTAGTGGCCCATTTCTAACATATAATAGAGACATTTTCGGATTTTAAAGGAAGTAGATATAATTTCATACCCTCTCTCCTCCCGATTTCTAAACGATGCTTCGTGCTCGTTTTATCGTTTTGACACCACAAACAAGTCCCGTGGCCCATTTCTAACCTATAATCCAAACTTTTTCGGGTTTTAAAGTAAGTGGATATAATTTCATACCCTCTCTCCTCCCGATTTCTAAACGAGGCTTCGTGCTCCTTTTTTCATTTTGACACCACCAACAAGTCCCGTGGCCCATTTCTAACCTATAATCCATACTTTTTCGGGTTTTAATGGAAGTGGATATAATTTCATACCCTCTCTCCTCCCGATTTCTAAACGAGGCTTTGTGCTCGTTTTTTCGTTTTGACACCACCAACACCTCTCGTGGCCCATTTCTAACCTATATTCGAGACTTTTTCGGGTTTTAAAGGAAGTGGATATAATTTCATACTCTCTCTCCTCCCGATTTCTAAACGAGGCTTCGTGCTCGTTTTTTCGTTTTGACACCACCAACAAGCCCCGTGGCCCATTTCTAACCTATAATCCAGACTTTTTCGGGTTTTAAAGGAAGTGGATATAATTTTATTCCCTCTCTCCTCCCGATTTCTAAACGCGGGTTTGGGCTCGTTTTTTCGTTTTGAAACTACCAACACGTCTCGTGGCCCATTTCTAACCTATAATCGAGACTTTTTCGGGTTTTAAAGGAAGTGGATATAATTTCATACCCTCTCTCCTCCCGATTTCTAAACGAGGCTTCGTGCTCGTTTTTTCATTTTGACACCACCAACAAGCCCCGTGGCCCATTTCTAACCTATAATCCAGACTTTTTCGGGTTTTAAAGGAAGTGGATATAATTTTATTCCCTCTCTCCTCCCGATTTCTAAACGCGGGTTTGGGCTCGTTTTTTCGTTTTGAAACTACCAACACGTCTCGTGGCCCATTTCTAACCTATAATTGAGACTTTTTCGGATTTTAAAGGAAGTGGATATAATTTCATACCCTCTCTCCTCCCGATTTCTAAACGAGGCTTCGTGCTCCTTTTTTCATTTTGACACCACCAACAAGTCCCGTGGCCCATTTCTAACCTATAATCCATACTTTTTCGGGTTTTAATGGAAGTGGATATAATTTCATACCCTCTCTCCTCCCGATTTCTAAACGAGGCTTTGTGCTCGTTTTTTCGTTTTGACACCACCAACACCTCTCGTGGCCCATTACTAACCTATAATCGAGACTTTTTCGGGTTTTAAAGGAAGTGGATATAATTTCATACCCACTCTCCTCCCGATTTCTAAACGAGGCTTCGTGCTCGTTTTTTCGTTTTGACACCACCAACAAGCCCCGTGGCCCATTTCTAACCTATAATCCAGACTTTTTCGGGTTTTAAAGGAAGTGGATATAATTTTATACCCTCTCTCCTCCCGATTTCTAAACGCGGGTTTGTGCTCGTTTTTTCGTTTTGAAACTACCAACACGTCTCGTGGCCCATTTCTAACCTATAATTTAGACTTTTTCGGGTTTTAAAGGAAGTGGATATAATTTCATACTCTCTCTCCTCCCGATTTCTAAACGAGGCATTGTGCTCATTTTTTCGTTTTGACACCACCAATAAGTACCGTGGCCCATTTCTAACCTATAATCGAGACTTTTTCGGATTTTAAAGGAAGTGAATATAATTTCATACCCTCTCTCCTCCTGATTTCTAAACGAGGCTTCGTGCTCGTTTTTTCATTTGGACACTACCAACACGTCTAGTGGCCCATTTCTAACATATAATAGAGACATTTTCGGATTTTAAAGGAAGTAGATATAATTTCATACCCTCTCTCCTCCCGATTTCTAAACGATGCTTCGTGCTCGTTTTATCGTTTTGACACCACAAACAAGTCCCGTGGCCCATTTCTAACCTATAATCCAAACTTTTTCGGGTTTTAAAGGAAGTGGATATAATTTCATACCCTCTCTCCTCCCGATTTCTAAACGAGACTTCGTGCTCATTTTTTCGTTTTGACACCACCAACAAGTCCCGTGGCCCATTTCTAACCTATAATCCAGAATTTTTCGGGTTTTAAAGGAAATGGATATAATTTCATACCCTCTCTCCTCCCGATTTCTAAACGAGGCTTCGTGCTCATTTTTTCGTTTTGACACCACCAACACCTCCCGTGCCCATTTCTAACCTATAATCCAGACTTTTTCGGGTTTTAATAGAAGTGGATATAATTTCATACCCTCTCTCCTCCCGATTTCTAAACGAGTATTCGTGGTCGTTTTTTCGTTTTGACACCACCAACACGTCCCGTGGCCTATTTCTAACCTATAATCGAGACTTTTTCGGGTTTTAAAGGAAATGGATATAATTTCATACCATCTCTCCTCCCGATTTCTAAACGAGGCTTCGTGCTCGTTTTTTCGTTTTGACACCACCAACAAGTCTCGTGGCCCACTTCGAACCTATAATCGAGACTTTTTCGGGTTTTAAAGGAAGTGGATATAATTTCATACCCTCTCTTCTCCCGATTTCTAAACGAGGCTTCGTGCTCGTTTTTTCGTTTTGACACCACCAACAAGTCCCGTGGCCCATTTCTAACCTATAATCGAGACTTTTTCGGGTTTTAAAGGAAGTGGATATAATTTTGTACCCTCTCTCCTCCCGATTTCTAAACGAGGCTTTGTGCTCGTTTTTTCGTTTTGACACCACCAACACGTCTCGTGGCCCATTTCTAACCTATAATCCAGACTTTTTCGGGTTTTAAAGGAAGTGGATATAATTTCATACTCTCTCTCCTCCCGATTTCTAAACGAGGCATTGTGCTCGTTTTTTTCTTTTGACACCACCAATAATTCCCGTGGCCCATTTCTAACCTATAATCGAGACTTTTTCGGGTTTTAAAGGAAGTGGATATAATTTCATACCCTCTCTCCTCCCGATTTCTAAACGAGACTTCGTGCTCATTTTTTCGTTTTGACACCACCAACAAGTCCCGTGGCCCATTTCTAACCTATAATCCAGAATTTTTCGGGTTTTAATGGAAGTGGGTATAATTTCATACCCTCTCTCCTCCCGATTTCTAAACGAGGCTTCGTGCTCGTTTTTTCGTTTTGACACCACCAACACGTCCGTGGCCCTTTTCTAACCTATAATAGAGAATTTTTCGTGTTTTAAAGGAAGTGGATATAATTTCAAACCCTCTCTCCTCCCGATTTCTAAACGAGGCTTCGTGCTCGTTTTTTCGTTTTGACACTACCAACACGTCTCGTGGCCCATTTCTAACCTATAATTGAGACTTTTTCGGCTTTTAAAGGAAGTGGATATAATTTCATACTCTCTCTCCTCCCGATTTCTAAACGAGGCATTGTGCTCGTTTTTTCGTTTTGATACCACCAATAAGTCCCGTGGCCCATTTCTAACCTATAATCGAGACTTTTTCGGGTTTTAAAGGAAGTGGATATAATTTAATACCCTCTCTCCTCCTGATTTCTAAATGAGGCTTCGTGCTCGTTTTTTCATTTTGACACCACCAACACGTCTAGTGGCCCATTTCTAACATATAATAGAGACATTTTCGGATTTTAAAAGAAGTAGATAAAATTTCATACCCTGTCTCCTCCCGATTTCTAAACGAGGCTTGGCGCTCGTTTTTTCGTTTTGACGCCACAAACAAGTCCGGTGGCCCATTTCTAACCTATAATCCAAACTTTTTCGAGTTTTAAAGGAAGTGGATATAATTTCATACCCTCTCTCCTCCCGATTTCTAAACGCGGCTTCGTGCTTTTTTTTCATTTTGACACCACCAACACGTCTCGTGGCCCATTTCTAACCTATATCGAGACTTTTTCGGGTTTAAAAGGAAATGGATATAATTTCATACCCTCTCTCCTCCCTATTTCTAAACGAGGCTTCGTGCTCATTTTTTCGTTTTGACACCACCAACAAGTCCCGTGGCCATTTCCAACCTATAATCCAGACTTTTTCGGGTTTTAATGGAAATGGATATAATTTCATACCCTCTCTCCTCCCGATTTGTAAACGAGGCTTCGTGCTCGTTTTTTCATTTAGACACCACCAACACGTCCCGTGGCCCATTTCTAACCTATAATTGAGACTTTTTCGGGTTTTAAAGGAAATGGATATAATTTCATACCATCTCTCCTCCCGATTTCTAAACGAGGCTTCGTGCTCGTTTTTTCGTTTTGACACCACCAACACGTCTCGTGGCCCATTTCTAACCTATAATCGAGACTTTTTCGGGTTTTAAAGGAAGTGGATATAATTTCATACCCTCTCTCCTCCCGATTTCTAAACGAGGCTTCGTGCTCGTTTTTTCGTTTTGACACCACCAACAAGTCCCGTGGCCCATTTCTAACCTATAATCCAGACTTTTTCGGGTTTTAAAGGAAGTGGATATAATTTCATACCCTCTCTCCTCCCGATTTCTAAATGCGGCTTCGTGCTCGTTTTTTCGTTTTGACACTACCAACACGTCTCGTGGCCCATTTCTAACCTATAATTGTGACTTTTTCGGGTTTTAAAGGAAGTGGATATAATTTCATACTCTCTCTCCTCCCGATTTCTAAACGAGGCATGGTGCTCGTTTTTCCGTTTTGACACCACCAATAAGTCCCGTGGCCCATTTCTAACCTATAATCGAGACTTTTTCGGGTTTTAAAGGAAGTGGATATAATTTCATACCCTCTCTCCTCCTGATTTCTAAACGAGGCTTCGTGCTCGTTTTTTCATTTTGACACCACCAACACGTCTAGTGGCCCATTTCTAACATATAATAGAGACATTTTCGGATTTTAAAAGAAGTGGATAAAATTTCATACCCTCTCTCCTCCCGATTTCTAAACGAGGCTTCGTGCTCGTTTTTTCGTTTTGACGCCACAAACAAGTCCGGTGGCCCATTTCTAACCTATAATCCAAACTTTTTCGAGTTTTAAAGGAAGTGGATATAATTTCATACCCTCTCTCCTCCCGATTTCTAAACGCGGCTTCGTGCTTTTTTTTCATTTTGACACCACCAACACGTCTCGTGGCCCATTTCTAACCTATATCGAGACTTTTTCGGGTTTAAAAGGAAATGGATATAATTTCATACCCTCTCTCCTCCCGATTTCTAAACGCGGCTTCGTGGTTTTTTTTTATTTTCACACCACCAACACGTCTCGTGGCCCATTTCTAACCTATATCGAGACTTTTTCGGGTTTTAAAGGAAATGGATATAATTTCATACCCTCTCTCCTCCCGATTTCTAAACGAGGCAACGTGCTCGTTTTTTCGTTTTAACACCACCAACAAGTCCGGTGGCCCATTTCTAACCTATAATCGAGACTTTTTCGGGTTTTAAAGGAAGTGTATATAATTTTGTACCCTCTCTCCTCCCGATTTCTAAACGAGGCTTTGTGCTCGTTTTTTCGTTTTGACACCACCAACACGTCTCGTGGCCCATTTCCAACCTATAATCCAGACTTTTTCGGGTTTTAAAGGAAGTGGATATAATTTCATACTCTCTCTCCTCCCGATTTCTAAACGAGGCATTGTGCTCGTTTTTTTCTTTTGACACCACCAATAATTCCCGTGGCCCATTTCTAACCTATAATCGAGACTTTTTCGGGTTTTAAAGGAAGTGGATATAATTTCATACCCTCGCTCCTCCCGATTTCTAAACGAGACTTCGTGCTCATTTTTTCGTTTTGACACCACCAACAAGTCCCGTGGCCCATTTCTAACCTATAATCCAGAATTTTTCGGGTTTTAATGGAAGTGGGTATAATTTCATACCCTCTCTCCTCCCGATTTCTAAACGAGGCTTCGTGCTCGTTTTTTCGTTTTGACACCACCAACACGTCCGTGGCCCTTTTCTAACCTATAATAGAGAATTTTTCGTGTTTTAAAGGAAGTGGATATAATTTCAAACCCTCTCTCCTCCCGATTTCTAAACGAGGCTTCGTGCTCGTTTTTTCGTTTTGACACTACCAACACGTCTCGTGGCCCATTTCTAACCTATAATTGAGACTTTTTCGGCTTTTAAAGGAAGTGGATATAATTTCATACTCTCTCTCCTCCCGATTTCTAAACGAGGCATTGTGCTCGTTTTTCGTTTTGATACCACCAATAAGTCCCGTGGCCCATTTCTAACCTATAATCGAGACTTTTTCGGGTTTTAAAGGAAGTGGATATAATTTCATACCCTCTCTCCTCCTGATTTCTAAATGAGGCTTCGTGCTCGTTTTTTCATTTTGACACCACCAACACGTCTAGTGGCCCATTTCTTACATATAATAGAGACATTTTCGGATTTTAAAAGAAGTGGATAAAATTTCATACCCTCTCTCCTCCCGATTTCTAAACGAGGCTTCGTGCTCGTTTTTTCGTTTTGACGCCACAAACATGTCCGGTGGCCCATTTCTAACCTATAATCGAGACTTTTTCGGGTTTTAAAGGAAGTGGATATAATTTCATACCCTCTCTCCTCCCGATTTCTAAACGAGACTTCGTGCTCATTTTTTCGTTTTGACACCACCAACAAGTCCCGTGGCCCATTTCTAACCTATAATCCAGAATTTTTCGGGTTTTAATGGAAGTGGGTATAATTTCATACCCTCTCTCCTCCCGATTTCTAAACGAGGCTTCGTGCTCGTTTTTTCGTTTTGACACCACCAACACGTCCGTGGCCCTTTTCTAACCTATAATAGAGAATTTTTCGTGTTTTAAAGGAAGTGGATATAATTTCAAACCCTCTATCCTCCCGATTTCTAAACGAGGCTTCGTGCTCGTTTTTTCGTTTTGACACTACCAACACGTCTCGTGGCCCATTTCTAACCTATAATTGAGACTTTTTCGGCTTTTAAAGGAAGTGGATATAATTTCATACTCTCTCTCCTCCCGATTTCTAAACGAGGCATTGTGCTCGTTTTTCGTTTTGATACCACCAATAAGTCCCGTGGCCCATTTCTAACCTATAATCGAGACTTTTTCGGGTTTTAAAGGAAGTGGATATAATTTCATACCCTCTCTCCTCCTGATTTCTAAATGAGGCTTCGTGCTCGTTTTTTCATTTTGACACCACCAACACGTCTAGTGGCCCATTTCTTACATATAATAGAGACATTTTCGGATTTTAAAAGAAGTGGATAAAATTTCATACCCTCTCTCCTCCCGATTTCTAAACGAGGCTTCGTGCTCGTTTTTTCGTTTTGACGCCACAAACATGTCCGGTGGCCCATTTCTAACCTATAATCCAAACTTTTTCGAGTTTTAAAGGAAGTGGATATAATTTCATACCCTCTCTCCTCCCGATTTCTAAACGCGGCTTCGTGCTTTTTTTTCATTTTGACACCACCAACACGTCTCGTGGCCCATTTCTAACCTATATCGAGACTTTTTCGGGTTTAAAAGGAAATGGATATAATTTCATACCCTCTCTCCTCCCGATTTCTAAACGAGGCTTCGTGCTCATTTTTTCATTTTGACACCACCAACACGTCCCGTGGCCCATTTCTAACCTATAATCGAGACTTTTTCGGGTTTTAAAGGAAATGGATATAATTTCATACCATCTCTCCTCTCGATTTCTAAACGAGGCTTCGTGCTCGTTTTTTCATTTTGACACCACCAACACGTCTCGTGGCCCATTTCTAACCTATAATCGAGACTTTTTCGGGTTTTAAAGGAAGTGGATATAATTTCATACCCTCTCTCCTCCCGATTTCTAAACGAGGCTTCGTGCTCGTTTTTTCGTTTTGACACCACCAACAAGTCCCGTGGCCCATTTCTAACCTATAATCCAGACTTTTTCGGGTTTTAAAGAAAGTGGATATAATTTCATACCCTCTCTCCTCCCGATTTCTAAACGCGGCTTCATGCTCGTTTTTTCGTTTTGACACTACCATCACGTCTCGTGGCCCATTTCTAACCTATAATTGTGACTTTTTCGGGTTTTAAAGGAAGTGGATATAATTTCATACTCTCTCTCGTCCCGATTTCTAAACGAGGCATGGTGCTCGTTTTTCCGTTTTGACACCACCAATAAGTCCCGTGGCCCATTTCTAACCTATAATCGAGACTTTTTCGGGTTTTAAAGGAAGTGGATATAATTTCATACCCTCTCTCCTCCTGATTTCTAAACGAGGCTTCGTGCTCGTTTTTTCATTTTGACACCACCAACACGTCTAGTGGCCCATTTCTAACATATAATAGAGACATTTTCGGATTTTAAAAGAAGTGGATAAAATTTCATACCCTCTCTCCTCCCGATTTCTAAACGAGGCTTCATGCTCGTTTTATCGTTTTGACACCACAAACAAGTCCGGTGGCCCATTTCTAACCTATAATCCAAACTTTTTTGAGTTTTAAAGTAAGTGGATATAATTTCATACCCTCTCTCCTCCCGATTTCTAAACGAGGCTTCGTGCTCATTTTTTCATTTTGACACCACCAACAAGTCCCGTGGCCCATTTCTAACCTATAATCCATACTTTTTCGGGTTTTAATGGAAGTGGATATAATTTCATACCCTCTCTCCTCCCGATTTCTAAACGAGGCTTTGTGCTCGTTTTTTCGTTTTGACACCACCAACACCTCTCGTGGCCCATTTCTAACCTATATTCGAGACTTTTTCGGGTTTTAAAGGAAGTGGATATAATTTCATACTCTCTCTCCTCCCGATTTCTAAACGAGGCTTCGTGCTCGTTTTTTCGTTTTGACACCACCAACAAGCCCCGTGGCCCATTTCTAACCTATAATCCAGACTTTTTCGGGTTTTAAAGGAAGTGGATATAATTTTATACCCTCTCTCCTCCCGATTTCTAAACGCGGGTTTGTGCTCGTTTTTTCGTTTTGAAACTACCAACACGTCTCGTGGCCCATTTCTAACCTATAATTGAGACTTTTTCGGATTTTAAAGGAAGTGGATATAATTTCATACCCTCTCTCCTCCCGATTTCTAAACGAGGCTTCGTGCTCGTTTTTTCATTTTGACACCACCAACACGTCCCGTGGCCAATTTCTAACCTATAATCGAGACCTTTTCGGGTTTTAAAGGAAGTGGATATAATTTCATACCCTCTCCCCTCCCGATTTCTAAACGAGGCTTCGTGCTCGTTTTTTCATCTTGACACCACCAACACATCCCGTAGCCAATTTCTAACCAATAATTGAGACTTTCTCGGATTTTAAAGGAAGTAGATATAATTTCATACCCTCTCTCCTCCCGATTTCTAAACGATGCTTCGTGCTCATTTTTTCATTTGGACACTACCAACACGTCTAGTGGCCCATTTCTAACATATAATAGAGACATTTTCGGATTTTAAAGGAAGTAGATATAATTTCATACCCTCTCTCCTCCCGATTTCTAAACGATGCTTCGTGCTCGTTTTATCGTTTTGACACCACAAACAAGTCCCGTGGCCCATTTCTAACCTATAATCCAAACTTTTTCGGGTTTTAAAGTAAGTGGATATAATTTCATACCCTCTCTCCTCCCGATTTCTAAACGAGGCTTCGTGCTCCTTTTTTCATCTTGACACCACCAACAAGTCCCGTGGCCCATTTCTAACCTATAATCCATACTTTTTCGGGTTTTAATGGAAGTGGATATAATTTCATACCCTCTCTCCTCCCGATTTCTAAACGAGGCTTTGTGCTCGTTTTTTCGTTTTGACACCACCAACACCTCTCGTGGCCCATTTCTAACCTATAATCGAGACTTTTTCGGGTTTTAAAGGAAGTGGATATAATTTCATACCCACTCTCCTCCCGATTTCTAAACGAGGCTTCGTGCTCGTTTTTTCGTTTTGACACCACCAACAAGCCCCGTGGCCCATTTCTAACCTATAATCCAGACTTTTTCGGGTTTTAAAGGAAGTGGATATAATTTTATACCCTCTCTCCTCCCGATTTCTAAACGCGGGTTTGTGCTCGTTTTTTCGTTTTGAAACTACTAACACGTCTCGTGGCCCATTTCTAACCTATAATTGAGACTTTTTCGGGTTTTAAAGGAAGTGGATATAATTTCATACTCTCTCTCCTCCCGATTTCTAAACGAGGCATTGTGCTCATTTTTTCGTTTTGACACCACCAATAAGTACCGTGGCCCATTTCTAACCTATAATCGAGACTTTTTCGGGTTTTAAAGGAAGTTGATATAATTTCATACCCTCTCTCCTCCTGATTTCTAAACGAGGCTTCGTGCTCGTTTTTTCATTTGGACACTACCAACACGTCTAGTGGCCCATTTCTAACATATAATAGAGACATTTTCGGATTTTAAAGGAAGTAGATATAATTTCATACCCTCTCTCCTCCCGATTTCTAAACGATGCTTCGTGCTCGTTTTATCGTTTTGACACCACAAACAAGTCCCGTGGCCCATTTCTAACCTATAATCCAAACTTTTTCGGGTTTTAAATGAAGTGGATATAATTTCATACCCTCTCTCCTCCCGATTTCTATACGAGGCTTTGTGCTCGTTTTTTCGTTTTGACACCACCAACACCTCTCGTGGCCCATTTCTAACCTATATTCGAGACTTTTTCGGGTTTTAAAGGAAGTGGATATAATTTCATACTCTCTCTCCTCCCGATTTCTAAACGAGGCTTCGTGCTCGTTTTTTCGTTTTGACACCACCAACAAGCCCCGTGGCCCATTTCTAACCTATAATCCAGACTTTTTCGGGTTTTAAAGGAAGTGGATATAATTTTATACCCTCTCTCCTCCCGATTTCTAAACGCGGGTTTGTGCTCGTTTTTTCGTTTTGAAACTACCAACACGTCTCGTGGCCCATTTCTAACCTATAATTGAGACTTTTTCGGATTTTAAAGGAAGTGGATATAATTTCATACCCTCTCTCCTCCCGATTTCTAAACGAGGCTTCGTGCTCGTTTTTTCATTTTGACACCACCAACACGTCCCGTGGCCAATTTCTAACCTATAATCGAGACCTTTTCGGGTTTTAAAGGAAGTGGATATAATTTCATACCCTCTCCCCTCCCGATTTCTAAACGAGGCTTCGTGCTCGTTTTTTCATATTGACACCACCAACACATCCCGTAGCCAATTTCTAACCAATAATTGAGACTTTCTCGGATTTTAAAGGAAGTAGATATAATTTCATACCCTCTCTCCTCCCGATTTCTAAACGATGCTTCGTGCTCATTTTTTCATTTGGACACTACCAACACGTCTAGTGGCCCATTTCTAACATATAATAGAGACATTTTCGGATTTTAAAGGAAGTAGATATAATTTCATACCCTCTCTCCTCCCGATTTCTAAACGATGCTTCGTGCTCGTTTTATCGTTTTGACACCACAAACAAGTCCCGTGGCCCATTTCTAACCTATAATCCAAACTTTTTCGGGTTTTAAAGTAAGTGGATATAATTTCATACCCTCTCTCCTCCCGATTTCTAAACGAGGCTTCGTGCTCCTTTTTTCATTTTGACACCACCAACAAGTCCCGTGGCCCATTTCTAACCTATAATCCATACTTTTTCGGGTTTTAATGGAAGTGGATATAATTTCATACCCTCTCTCCTCCCGATTTCTAAACGAGGCTTTGTGCTCGTTTTTTCGTTTTGACACCACCAACACCTCTCGTGGCCCATTTCTAACCTATATTCGAGACTTTTTCGGGTTTTAAAGGAAGTGGATATAATTTCATACTCTCTCTCCTCCCGATTTCTAAACGAGGCTTCGTGCTCGTTTTTTCGTTTTGACACCACCAACAAGCCCCGTGGCCCATTTCTAACCTATAATCCAGACTTTTTCGGGTTTTAAAGGAAGTGGATATAATTTTATACCCTCTCTCCTCCCGATTTCTAAACGCGGGTTTGTGCTCGTTTTTTCGTTTTGAAACTACCAACACGTCTCGTGGCCCATTTCTAACCTATAATTGAGACTTTTTCGGGTTTTAAAGGAAGTGGATATAATTTCATACTCTCTCTCCTCCCGATTTCTAAACGAGGCATTGTGCTCATTTTTTCGTTTTGACACCACCAATAAGTACCGTGGCCCATTTCTAACCTATAATCGAGACTTTTTCGGATTTTAAAGGAAGTGGATATAATTTCATACCCTCTCTCCTCCTTATTTCTAAACGAGGCTTCGTGCTCGTTTTTTCATTTGGACACTACCAACACGTCTAGTGGCCCATTTCTAACATATAATAGAGACATTTTCGGATTTTAAAGGAAGTAGATATAATTTCATACCCTCTCTCCTCCCGATTTCTAAACGATGCTTCGTGCTCGTTTTATCGTTTTGACACCACAAACAAGTCTCGTGGCCCATTTCTAACCTATAATCCAAACTTTTTCGGGTTTTAAAGGAAGTGGATATAATTTCATACCCTCTCTCCTCCCGATTTCTAAACGAGACTTCGTGCTCATTTTTTCGTTTTGACACCACCAACAAGTCCCGTGGCCCATTTCTAACCTATAATCCAGAATTTTTCGGGTTTTAAAGGAAATGGATATAATTTCATACCCTCTCTCCTCCCGATTTCTAAACGAGGCTTCGTGCTCATTTTTTCGTTTTGACACCACCAACACCTCCCGTGGCCCATTTCTAACCTATAATCCAGACTTTTTCGGGTTTTAATGGAAGTGGATATAATTTCATACCCTCTCTCCTCCCGATTTCTAAACGAGTATTCGTGCTCGTTTTTTCGTTTTGACACCACCAACACGTCCCGTGGCCTATTTCTAACCTATAATCGAGACTTTTTCGGGTTTTAAAGGAAATGGATATAATTTCATACCATCTCTCCTCCCGATTTCTAAACGAGGCTTCGTGCTCGTTTTTTCGTTTTGACACCACCAACAAGTCTCGTGGCCCACTTCGAACCTATAATCGAGACTTTTTCGGGTTTTAAAGGAAGTGAATATAATTTCATAACCTCTCTTCTCCCGATTTCTAAACGAGGCTTCGTGCTCGTTTTTTCGTTTTGACACCACCAACAAGTCCCGTGGCCCATTTCTAACCTATAATCGAGACTTTTTCGGGTTTTAAAGGAAGTGGATATAATTTTGTACCCTCTCTCCTCCCGATTTCTAAACGAGGCTTTGTGCTCGTTTTTTCGTTTTGACACCACCAACACGTCTCGTGGCCCATTTCTAACCTATAATCCAGACTTTTTCGGGTTTTAAAGGAAGTGGATATAATTTCATACTCTCTCTCCTTCCGATTTCTAAACGAGGCATTGTGCTCGTTTTTTTCTTTTGACACCACCAATAATTCCCGTGGCCCATTTCTAACCTATAATCGAGACTTTTTCGGGTTTTAAAGGAAGTGGATATAATTTCATACCCTCTCTCCTCCCGATTTCTAAACGAGACTTCGTGCTCATTTTTTCGTTTTGACACCACCAACAAGTCCCGTGGCCCATTTCTAACCTATAATCCAGAATTTTTCGGGTTTTAATGGAAGTGGGTATAATTTCATACCCTCTCTCCTCCCGATTTCTAAACGAGGCTTCGTGCTCGTTTTTTCGTTTTGACACCACCAACACGTCCGTGGCCCTTTTCTAACCTATAATAGAGAATTTTTCGTGTTTTAAAGGAAGTGGATATAATTTCAAACCCTCTCTCCTCCCGATTTCTAAACGAGGCTTCGTGCTCGTTTTTTCGTTTTGACACTACCAACACGTCTCGTGGCCCATTTCTAACCTATAATTGAGACTTTTTCGGCTTTTAAAGGAAGTGGATATAATTTCATACTCTCTCTCCTCCCGATTTCTAAACGAGGCATTGTGCTCGTTTTTTCGTTTTGATACCACCAATAAGTCCCGTGGCCAATTTCTAACCTATAATCGAGACTTTTTCGGGTTTTAAAGGAAGTGGATATAATTTAATACCCTCTCTCCTCCTGATTTCTAAATGAGGCTTCGTGCTCGTTTTTTCATTTTGACACCACCAACACGTCTAGTGGCCCATTTCTAACATATAATAGAGACATTTTCGGATTTTAAAAGAAGTAGATAAAATTTCATACCCTGTCTCCTCCCGATTTCTAAACGAGGCTTCGCGCTCGTTTTTTCGTTTTGACGCCACAAAGAAGTCCGGTGGCCCATTTCTAACCTATAATCCAAACTTTTTCGAGTTTTAAAGGAAGTGGATATAATTTCATACCCTCTCTCCTCCCGATTTCTAAACGCGGCTTCGTGCTTTTTTTTCATTTTGACACCACCAACACGTCTCGTGGCCCATTTCTAACCTATATCGAGACTTTTTCGGGTTTAAAAGGAAATGGATATAATTTCATACCCTCTCTCCTCCCTATTTCTAAACGAGGCTTCGTGCTCATTTTTTCGTTTTGACACCACCAACAAGTCCCGTGGCCATTTCCAACCTATAATCCAGACTTTTACGGGTTTTAATGGAAATAGATATAATTTCATACCCTCTCTCCTCCCGATTTGTAAACGAGGCTTCGTGCTCGTTTTTTCATTTTGACACCACCAACACGTCCCGTGGCCCATTTCTAACCTATAATTGAGACTTTTTCGGGTTTTAAAGGAAATGGATATAATTTCATACCATCTCTCCTCCCGATTTCTAAACGAGGCTTCGTGCTCGTTTTTTCGTTTTGACACCACCAACACGTCTCGTGGCCCATTTCTAACCTATAATCGAGACTTTTTCGGGTTTTAAATGAAGTGGATATAATTTCATACCCTCTCTCCTCCCGATTTCTAAACGAGGCTTCGTGCTCGTTTTTTCGTTTTGACACCACCAACAAGTCCCGTGGCCCATTTCTAACCTATAATCCAGACTTTTTCGGGTTTTAAAGGAAGTGGATATAATTTCATACCCTCTCTCCTCCCGATTTCTAAATGCGGCTTCGTGCTCGTTTTTTCGTTTTGACACTACCAACACGTCTCGTGGCCCATTTCTAACCTATAATTGTGACTTTTTCGGGTTTTAAAGGAAGTGGATATAATTTCATACTCTCTCTCCTCCCGATTTCTAAACGAGGCATGGTGCTCGTTTTTCCGTTTTGACACCACCAATAAGTCCCGTGGCCCATTTCTAACCTATAATCGAGACTTTTTCGGGTTTTAAAGGAAGTGGATATAATTTCATACCCTCTCTCCTCCTGATTTCTAAACGAGGCTTCGTGCTCGTTTTTTCATTTTGACACCACCAACACGTCTAGTGGCCCATTTCTAACATATAATAGAGACATTTTCGGATTTTAAAAGAAGTGGATAAAATTTCATACCCTCTCTCCTCCCGATTTCTAAACGAGGCTTCGTGCTCGTTTTTTCGTTTTGACGCCACAAACAAGTCCCGTGGCCCATTTCTAACCTATAATCCAAACTTTTTCGAGTTTTAAAGGAAGTGGATATAATTTCATACCCTCTCTCCTCCCGATTTCTAAACGCGGCTTCGTGCTTTTTTTTCATTTTGACACCACCAACACGTCTCGTGGCCCATTTCTAACCTATATCGAGACTTTTTCGGGTTTAAAAGGAAATGGATATAATTTCATACCCTCTCTCCTCCCGATTTCTAAACGCGGCTTCGTGGTTTTTTTTTATTTTCACACCACCAACACGTCTCGTGGCCCATTTCTAACCTATATCGAGACTTTTTCGGGTTTTAAAGGAAATGGATATAATTTCATACCCTCTCTCCTCCCGATTTCTAAACGAGGCAACGTGCTCATTTTTTTGTTTTGACACCACCAACAAGTCCCGTGGCCCATTTCCAACCTATAATCCAGACTTTTTCGGGTTTTAATGCAAGTGGATATAATTTCATACCCTCTCTCCTCCCGATTTCTAAACGAGTCTTCGTGCTCGTTTTTTCGTTTTGAAACTACCAACACGTCCCATGGCCCATTTCTAACCTATAATCGAGATTTTTTCGGGTTTTAAAGGAAATGGATATAATTTCATACCATCTCTCCTCCCGATTTCTAAACGAGGCTTCGTGCTCGTTTTTTCATTTTGACACCACCAACACGTCTCGTGGCCCAATTCTAACCTATAATCGAGACTTTTTCGGGTTTTAAAGGAAGTGGATATAATTTCATACCCTCTCACCTCCCGATTTCTATACGAGTCTTCGTGCTCGTTTTTTAATTTTGACACCACCAACAAGTCCCGTGGCCCATTTCTAACCTATAATCCAGACTTTTTCGGGTTTTAAAGGAAGTGGATATAGTTTTATACCCTCTCTCCTCCCGATTTCTAAACGCGGGTTCGTGCTCGTTTTTTCGTTTTGACACTACCAACACGTCTCGTGGCCCATTTCTAACCTATAATTGAGACTTTTTCGGGTTTTAAAGGAAGTGGATATAATTTCATACTCTCTCTCCTCCCGATTTCTAAACGAGGCATTGTGCTCGTTTTTTTCGTTTTGACACCACCAATAAGTCCCGTGGCCCATTTCTAACCTATAATCGAGACTTTTTCGGGTTTTAAAGGAAGTGGATATAATTTCATACCCTCTCTCCTCCAGATTTCTAAACGAGGCTTCATGCTCGTATTTTCATTTTGACACCACCAACACGTCTAGTAGCCCATTTCTAACATATAATAGAGACATTTTCGGATTTTAAAAGAAGTGGATAAAATTTCATACCCTCTCTCCTCCCGATTTCTAAACGAGGCTTCGTGCTCGTTTTTTCGTTTTGACACCACAAACAAGTCCGGTGGCCCATTTCTAACCTATAATCCAAACTTTTTCGAGTTTTAAAGAAAGTGGATATAATTTCATACCCTCTCTCCTCCCGATTTCTAAACGCGGCTTCGTACTTTTTTTTTATTTTGACACCACCAACACGTCTCGTGGCCCATTTCTAACCTATATCGAGACTTTTTCGAGTTTTAAAGGAAATGGATATAATTTCATACCCTCTCTCCTCCCGATTTCTAAACGAGGCAACGTGCTCATTTTTTCGTTTTGACACCACCAACAAGTCTCGTGGCCCATTTCCAACCTATAATCCAGACTTTTTCGGGTTTTAATGCAAGTGGATATAATTTCATACCCTCTCTCCTCCCGATTTGTAAACGAGGCTTCGTGCTCGTTTTTTCATTTTGACACCACCAACACGTCCCGTGGCCCATTTCAAACCTATAATTGAGACTTTTTCGGGTTTTAAAGGAAATGGATATAATTTCATACCATCTCTCCTCCCGATTTCTAAACGAGGCTTCGTGCTCGTTTTTTCGTTTTGACACCACCAACACGTCTCGTGGCCCATTTCTAACCTATAATCGAGACTTTTTCGGGTTTTAAATGAAGTGGATATAATTTCATACCCTCTCTCCTCCCGATTTCTAAACGAGGCTTCGTGCTCGTTTTTTCGTTTTGACACCACCAACAAGCCCCGTGGCCCATTTCTAACCTATAATCCAGACTTTTTCGGGTTTTAAAGGAAGTGGATATAATTTTATACCCTCTCTCCTCCCGATTTCTAAACGCGGGTTTGTGCTCGTTTTTTCGTTTTGAAACTACCAACACGTCTCGTGGCCCATTTCTAACCTATAATTGAGACTTTTTCGGGTTTTAAAGGAAGTGGATATAATTTCATACTCTCTCTCCTCCCGATTTCTAAACGAGGCATTGTGCTCATTTTTTCGTTTTGACACCACCAATAAGTACCGTGGCCCATTTCTAACCTATAATCGAGACTTTTTCGGATTTTAAAGGAAGTGGATATAATTTCATACCCTCTCTCCTCCTTATTTCTAAACGAGGCTTCGTGCTCGTTTTTTCATTTGGACACTACCAACACGTCTAGTGGCCCATTTCTAACATATAATAGAGACATTTTCGGATTTTAAAGGAAGTAGATATAATTTCATACCCTCTCTCCTCCCGATTTCTAAACGATGCTTCGTGCTCGTTTTATCGTTTTGACACCACAAACAAGTCTCGTGGCCCATTTCTAACCTATAATCCAAACTTTTTCGGGTTTTAAAGGAAGTGGATATAATTTCATACCCTCTCTCCTCCCGATTTCTAAACGAGACTTCGTGCTCATTTTTTCGTTTTGACACCACCAACAAGTCCCGTGGCCCATTTCTAACCTATAATCCAGAATTTTTCGGGTTTTAAAGGAAATGGATATAATTTCATACCCTCTCTCCTCCCGATTTCTAAACGAGGCTTCGTGCTCATTTTTTCGTTTTGACACCACCAACACCTCCCGTGGCCCATTTCTAACCTATAATCCAGACTTTTTCGGGTTTTAATGGAAGTGGATATAATTTCATACCCTCTCTCCTCCCGATTTCTAAACGAGTATTCGTGCTCGTTTTTTCGTTTTGACACCACCAACACGTCCCGTGGCCTATTTCTAACCTATAATCGAGACTTTTTCGGGTTTTAAAGGAAATGGATATAATTTCATACCATCTCTCCTCCCGATTTCTAAACGAGGCTTCGTGCTCGTTTTTTCGTTTTGACACCACCAACAAGTCTCGTGGCCCACTTCGAACCTATAATCGAGACTTTTTCGGGTTTTAAAGGAAGTGAATATAATTTCATAACCTCTCTTCTCCCGATTTCTAAACGAGGCTTCGTGCTCGTTTTTTCGTTTTGACACCACCAACAAGTCCCGTGGCCCATTTCTAACCTATAATCGAGACTTTTTCGGGTTTTAAAGGAAGTGGATATAATTTTGTACCCTCTCTCCTCCCGATTTCTAAACGAGGCTTTGTGCTCGTTTTTTCGTTTTGACACCACCAACACGTCTCGTGGCCCATTTCTAACCTATAATCCAGACTTTTTCGGGTTTTAAAGGAAGTGGATATAATTTCATACTCTCTCTCCTTCCGATTTCTAAACGAGGCATTGTGCTCGTTTTTTTCTTTTGACACCACCAATAATTCCCGTGGCCCATTTCTAACCTATAATCGAGACTTTTTCGGGTTTTAAAGGAAGTGGATATAATTTCATACCCTCTCTCCTCCCGATTTCTAAACGAGACTTCGTGCTCATTTTTTCGTTTTGACACCACCAACAAGTCCCGTGGCCCATTTCTAACCTATAATCCAGAATTTTTCGGGTTTTAATGGAAGTGGGTATAATTTCATACCCTCTCTCCTCCCGATTTCTAAACGAGGCTTCGTGCTCGTTTTTTCGTTTTGACACCACCAACACGTCCGTGGCCCTTTTCTAACCTATAATAGAGAATTTTTCGTGTTTTAAAGGAAGTGGATATAATTTCAAACCCTCTCTCCTCCCGATTTCTAAACGAGGCTTCGTGCTCGTTTTTTCGTTTTGACACTACCAACACGTCTCGTGGCCCATTTCTAACCTATAATTGAGACTTTTTCGGCTTTTAAAGGAAGTGGATATAATTTCATACTCTCTCTCCTCCCGATTTCTAAACGAGGCATTGTGCTCGTTTTTTCGTTTTGATACCACCAATAAGTCCCGTGGCCAATTTCTAACCTATAATCGAGACTTTTTCGGGTTTTAAAGGAAGTGGATATAATTTAATACCCTCTCTCCTCCTGATTTCTAAATGAGGCTTCGTGCTCGTTTTTTCATTTTGACACCACCAACACGTCTAGTGGCCCATTTCTAACATATAATAGAGACATTTTCGGATTTTAAAAGAAGTAGATAAAATTTCATACCCTGTCTCCTCCCGATTTCTAAACGAGGCTTCGCGCTCGTTTTTTCGTTTTGACGCCACAAAGAAGTCCGGTGGCCCATTTCTAACCTATAATCCAAACTTTTTCGAGTTTTAAAGGAAGTGGATATAATTTCATACCCTCTCTCCTCCCGATTTCTAAACGCGGCTTCGTGCTTTTTTTTCATTTTGACACCACCAACACGTCTCGTGGCCCATTTCTAACCTATATCGAGACTTTTTCGGGTTTAAAAGGAAATGGATATAATTTCATACCCTCTCTCCTCCCTATTTCTAAACGAGGCTTCGTGCTCATTTTTTCGTTTTGACACCACCAACAAGTCCCGTGGCCATTTCCAACCTATAATCCAGACTTTTACGGGTTTTAATGGAAATAGATATAATTTCATACCCTCTCTCCTCCCGATTTGTAAACGAGGCTTCGTGCTCGTTTTTTCATTTTGACACCACCAACACGTCCCGTGGCCCATTTCTAACCTATAATTGAGACTTTTTCGGGTTTTAAAGGAAATGGATATAATTTCATACCATCTCTCCTCCCGATTTCTAAACGAGGCTTCGTGCTCGTTTTTTCGTTTTGACACCACCAACACGTCTCGTGGCCCATTTCTAACCTATAATCGAGACTTTTTCGGGTTTTAAATGAAGTGGATATAATTTCATACCCTCTCTCCTCCCGATTTCTAAACGAGGCTTCGTGCTCGTTTTTTCGTTTTGACACCACCAACAAGTCCCGTGGCCCATTTCTAACCTATAATCCAGACTTTTTCGGGTTTTAAAGGAAGTGGATATAATTTCATACCCTCTCTCCTCCCGATTTCTAAATGCGGCTTCGTGCTCGTTTTTTCGTTTTGACACTACCAACACGTCTCGTGGCCCATTTCTAACCTATAATTGTGACTTTTTCGGGTTTTAAAGGAAGTGGATATAATTTCATACTCTCTCTCCTCCCGATTTCTAAACGAGGCATGGTGCTCGTTTTTCCGTTTTGACACCACCAATAAGTCCCGTGGCCCATTTCTAACCTATAATCGAGACTTTTTCGGGTTTTAAAGGAAGTGGATATAATTTCATACCCTCTCTCCTCCTGATTTCTAAACGAGGCTTCGTGCTCGTTTTTTCATTTTGACACCACCAACACGTCTAGTGGCCCATTTCTAACATATAATAGAGACATTTTCGGATTTTAAAAGAAGTGGATAAAATTTCATACCCTCTCTCCTCCCGATTTCTAAACGAGGCTTCGTGCTCGTTTTTTCGTTTTGACGCCACAAACAAGTCCCGTGGCCCATTTCTAACCTATAATCCAAACTTTTTCGAGTTTTAAAGGAAGTGGATATAATTTCATACCCTCTCTCCTCCCGATTTCTAAACGCGGCTTCGTGCTTTTTTTTCATTTTGACACCACCAACACGTCTCGTGGCCCATTTCTAACCTATATCGAGACTTTTTCGGGTTTAAAAGGAAATGGATATAATTTCATACCCTCTCTCCTCCCGATTTCTAAACGCGGCTTCGTGGTTTTTTTTTATTTTCACACCACCAACACGTCTCGTGGCCCATTTCTAACCTATATCGAGACTTTTTCGGGTTTTAAAGGAAATGGATATAATTTCATACCCTCTCTCCTCCCGATTTCTAAACGAGGCAACGTGCTCATTTTTTTGTTTTGACACCACCAACAAGTCCCGTGGCCCATTTCCAACCTATAATCCAGACTTTTTCGGGTTTTAATGCAAGTGGATATAATTTCATACCCTCTCTCCTCCCGATTTCTAAACGAGTCTTCGTGCTCGTTTTTTCGTTTTGAAACTACCAACACGTCCCATGGCCCATTTCTAACCTATAATCGAGATTTTTTCGGGTTTTAAAGGAAATGGATATAATTTCATACCATCTCTCCTCCCGATTTCTAAACGAGGCTTCGTGCTCGTTTTTTCATTTTGACACCACCAACACGTCTCGTGGCCCAATTCTAACCTATAATCGAGACTTTTTCGGGTTTTAAAGGAAGTGGATATAATTTCATACCCTCTCACCTCCCGATTTCTATACGAGTCTTCGTGCTCGTTTTTTAATTTTGACACCACCAACAAGTCCCGTGGCCCATTTCTAACCTATAATCCAGACTTTTTCGGGTTTTAAAGGAAGTGGATATAGTTTTATACCCTCTCTCCTCCCGATTTCTAAACGCGGGTTCGTGCTCGTTTTTTCGTTTTGACACTACCAACACGTCTCGTGGCCCATTTCTAACCTATAATTGAGACTTTTTCGGGTTTTAAAGGAAGTGGATATAATTTCATACTCTCTCTCCTCCCGATTTCTAAACGAGGCATTGTGCTCGTTTTTTTCGTTTTGACACCACCAATAAGTCCCGTGGCCCATTTCTAACCTATAATCGAGACTTTTTCGGGTTTTAAAGGAAGTGGATATAATTTCATACCCTCTCTCCTCCAGATTTCTAAACGAGGCTTCATGCTCGTATTTTCATTTTGACACCACCAACACGTCTAGTAGCCCATTTCTAACATATAATAGAGACATTTTCGGATTTTAAAAGAAGTGGATAAAATTTCATACCCTCTCTCCTCCCGATTTCTAAACGAGGCTTCGTGCTCGTTTTTTCGTTTTGACACCACAAACAAGTCCGGTGGCCCATTTCTAACCTATAATCCAAACTTTTTCGAGTTTTAAAGAAAGTGGATATAATTTCATACCCTCTCTCCTCCCGATTTCTAAACGCGGCTTCGTACTTTTTTTTTATTTTGACACCACCAACACGTCTCGTGGCCCATTTCTAACCTATATCGAGACTTTTTCGAGTTTTAAAGGAAATGGATATAATTTCATACCCTCTCTCCTCCCGATTTCTAAACGAGGCAACGTGCTCATTTTTTCGTTTTGACACCACCAACAAGTCCCGTGGCCCATTTCCAACCTATAATCCAGACTTTTTCGGGTTTTAATGCAAGTGGATATAATTTCATACCCTCTCTCCTCCCGATTTGTAAACGAGGCTTCGTGCTCGTTTTTTCATTTTGACACCACCAACACGTCCCGTGGCCCATTTCAAACCTATAATTGAGACTTTTTCGGGTTTTAAAGGAAATGGATATAATTTCATACCATCTCTCCTCCCGATTTCTAAACGAGGCTTCGTGCTCGTTTTTTCGTTTTGACACCACCAACACGTCTCGTGGCCCATTTCTAACCTATAATCGAGACTTTTTCGGGTTTTAAATGAAGTGGATATAATTTCATACCCTCTCTCCTCCCGATTTCTAAACGAGGCTTCGTGCTCGTTTTTTCGTTTTGACACCACCAACAAGTCCCGTGGCCCATTTCTAACCTATAATCCAGACTTTTTCGGGTTTTAAAGGAAGTGGATATAATTTCATACCCTCTCTCCTCCCGATTTCTAAATGCGGCTTCGTGCTCGTTTTTTCGTTTTGACACTACCAACACGTCTCGTGGCCCATTTCTAACCTATAATTGTGACTTTTTCGGGTTTTAAAGGAAGTGGATATAATTTCATACTCTCTCTCCTCCCGATTTCTAAACGAGGCATGGTGCTCGTTTTTCCGTTTTGACACCACCAATAAGTCCCGTGGCCCATTTCTAACCTATAATCGAGACTTTTTCGGGTTTTAAAGGAAGTGGATATAATTTCATACCCTCTCTCCTCCTGATTTCTAAACGAGGCTTCGTGCTCGTTTTTTCATTTTGACACCACCAACACGTCTCGTGGCCCATTTCTAACATATAATAGAGACATTTTTGGATTTTAAAAGAAGTGGATAAAATTTCATACCCTCTCTCCTCCCGATTTCTAAACGAGGCTTCGTGCTCGTTTTTTCGTTTTGACGCCACAAACAAGTCCGGTGGCCCATTTCTAACCTATAATCCAAACTTTTTCGAGTTTTAAAGGAAGTGGATATAATTTCATACCCTCTCTCCTCCCGATTTCTAAACGCGGCTTCGTGCTTTTTTTTCATTTTGACACCACCAACACGTCTCGTGGCCCATTTCTAACCTATATCGAGACTTTTTCGGGTTTAAAAGGAAATGGATATAATTTCATACCCTCTCTCCTCCCGATTTCTAAACGCGGCTTCGTGGTTTTTTTTTATTTTCACACCACCAACACGTCTCGTGGCCCATTTCTAACCTATATCGAGACTTTTTCGGGTTTTAAAGGAAATGGATATAATTTCATACCCTCTCTCCTCCCGATTTCTAAACGAGGCAACGTGCTCATTTTTTTGTTTTGACACCACCAACAAGTCCCGTGGCCCATTTCCAACCTATAATCCAGACTTTTTCGGGTTTTAATGCAAGTGGATATAATTTCATACCCTCTCTCCTCCCGATTTCTAAACGAGTCTTCGTGCTCGTTTTTTCGTTTTGAAACTACCAACACGTCCCATGGCCCATTTCTAACCTATAATCGAGATTTTTTCGGGTTTTAAAGGAAATGGATATAATTTCATACCATCTCTCCTCCCGATTTCTAAACGAGGCTTCGTGCTCGTTTTTTCATTTTGACACCACCAACACGTCTCGTGGCCCAATTCTAACCTATAATCGAGACTTTTTCGGGTTTTAAAGGAAGTGGATATAATTTCATACCCTCTCACCTCCCGATTTCTATACGAGTCTTCGTGCTCGTTTTTTAATTTTGACACCACCAACAAGTCCCGTGGCCCATTTCTAACCTATAATCCAGACTTTTTCGGGTTTTAAAGGAAGTGGATATAGTTTTATACCCTCTCTCCTCCCGATTTCTAAACGCGGGTTCGTGCTCGTTTTTTCGTTTTGACACTACCAACACGTCTCGTGGCCCATTTCTAACCTATAATTGAGACTTTTTCGGGTTTTAAAGGAAGTGGATATAATTTCATACTCTCTCTCCTCCCGATTTCTAAACGAGGCATTGTGCTCGTTTTTTCGTTTTGACACCACCAATAAGTCCCGTGGCCCATTTCTAACCTATAATCGAGACTTTTTCGGGTTTTAAAGGAAGTGGATATAATTTCATACCCTCTCTCCTCCAGATTTCTAAACGAGGCTTCATGCTCGTATTTTCATTTTGACACCACCAACACGTCTAGTAGCCCATTTCTAACATATAATAGAGACATTTTCGGATTTTAAAAGAAGTGGATAAAATTTCATACCCTCTCTCCTCCCGATTTCTAAACGAGGCTTCGTGCTCGTTTTTTCGTTTTGACACCACAAACAAGTCCGGTGGCCCATTTCTAACCTATAATCCAAACTTTTTCGAGTTTTAAAGAAAGTGGATATAATTTCATACCCTCTCTCCTCCCGATTTCTAAACGCGGCTTCGTACTTTTTTTTTATTTTGACACCACCAACACGTCTCGTGGCCCATTTCTAACCTATATCGAGACTTTTTCGAGTTTTAAAGGAAATGGATATAATTTCATACCCTCTCTCCTCCCGATTTCTAAACGAGGCAACGTGCTCATTTTTTCGTTTTGACACCACCAACAAGTCCCGTGGCCCATTTCCAACCTATAATCTAGACTTTTTCGGGTTTTAATACAAGTGGATATAATTTCATACCCTCTCTCCTCCCGATTTCTAAACGAGTCTTCGTGCTCGTTTTTTCATTTTGACACTACCAACACGTCCCATGGCCCATTTCTAACGTATAATCGAGACTTTTTCGGGTTTTAAAGGAAATGGATATAATTTCATACCATCTCTCCTCCCGATTTCTAAACGAGGCTTCGTGCTTGTTTTTTCATTTTGACACCACCAACACGTCTCGTGGCCCACTTATAACCTATAATCGAGACTTTTTCGGGTTTTAAAGGAAGTGGATATAATTTCATACCCTCTCACCTTCCGATTTCTATACGAGTCTTCGTGCTCGTTTTTTCATTTTGACACCACCAACAAGTCCCGTGGCCCATTTCTAACCTATAATCCAGACTTTTTCGGGTTTTAAAGGAAGTGGATATAATTTCATACCCTCTCTCCTCCTGATTTCTAAACGAGGCTTCGTGCTCGTTTTTTCATTTTGACACCACCAACACGTCTAGTGGCCCATTTCTAACATATAATAGAGACATTTTCGGATTTTAAAAGAAGTGGATAAAATTTCATACCCTCTCTCCTCCCGATTTCTAAACGAGGCTTCGTGCTCGTTTTTTCGTTTTGACACCACAAACAAGTCCGGTGGCCCATTTCTAACCTATAATCCAAACTTTTTCGAGTTTTAAAGAAAGTGGATATAATTTCATACCCTCTCTCCTCCCGATTTCTAAACGCGGCTTCGTACTTTTTTTTTATTTTGACACCACCAACACGTCTCGTGGCCCATTTCTAACCTATATCGAGACTTTTTCGAGTTTTAAAGGAAATGGATATAATTTCATACCCTCTCTCCTCCCGATTTCTAAACGAGGCAACGTGCTCATTTTTTCGTTTTGACACCACCAACAAGTCCCGTGGCCCATTTCCAACCTATAATCCAGACTTTTTCGGGTTTTAATGCAAGTGGATATAATTTCATACCCTCTCTCCTCCCGATTTCTAAACGAGTCTTCGTGCTCGTTTTTTCATTTTGACACTACCAACACGTCCCATGGCCCATTTCTAACGTATAATCGAGACTTTTTCGGGTTTTAAAGGAAATGGATATAATTTCATACCATCTCTCCTCCCGATTTCTAAACGAGGCTTCGTGCTTGTTTTTTCATTTTGACACCACCAACACGTCTCGTGGCCCACTTCTAACCTATAATCGAGACTTTTTCGGGTTTTAAAGGAAGTGGATATAATTTCATACCCTCTCACCTTCCGATTTCTATACGAGTCTTCGTGCTCGTTTTTTCATTTTGACACCACCAACAACTCCCGTGGCCCATTTCTAACCTATAATCCAGACTTTTTCGGGTTTTAAAGGAAGTGGATATAATTTCATACCCTCTCTCCTCCTGATTTCTAAACGAGGCTTCGTGCTCGTTTTTTCATTTTGACACCACCAACACGTCTAGTGGCCCATTTCTAACATATAATAGAGACATTTTCGGATTTTAAAAGAAGTGGATAAAATTTCGTACCCTCTCTCCTCCCGATTTCTAAACGAGGCTTCGTGCTCGTTTTTTCGTTTTGACACCACAAACAAGTCCGGTGGCCCATTTCTAACCTATAATCCAAACTTTTTCGAGTTTTAAAGAAAGTGGATATAATTTCATACCCTCTCTCCTCCCGATTTCTAAACGCGGCTTCGTGCTTTTTTTTTATTTTCACACCACCAACACGTCTCGTGGCCCATTTCTAACCTATATCGAGACTTTTTCGGGTTTTAAAGGAAATGGATATAATTTCATACCCTCTCTCCTCCCGATTTCTAAACGAGGCAACGTGCTCATTTTTTCGTTTTGACACCACCAACAAGTCCCGTGGCCCATTTCCAACCTATAATCCAGACTTTTTCGGGTTTTAATGCAAGTGGATATAATTTCATACCCTCTATCCTCCCGATTTCTAAACGAGTCTTCGTGCTCATTTTTTCATTTTGACACTACCAACACGTCCCATGGCCCATTTCTAACCTATAATCGAGATTTTTTCGGGTTTTAAAGGAAATGGATATAATTTCATACCATCTCTCCTCCCGATTTCTAAACGAGGCTTCGTGCTCGTTTTTTCGTTTTGACACTACCAACACGTCTCGTGGCCCATTTCTAACCTATAATTGTGACTTTTTCGGGTTTTAAAGGAAGTGGATATAATTTCATACTCTCTCTCCTCCCGATTTCTAAACGAGGCATTGTGCTCGTTTTTTCGTTTTGACACCACCAATAAGTCCCGTGGCCCATTTCTAACCTATAATCGAGACTTTTTCGGGTTTTAAAGGAAGTGGATATAATTTCATACCCTCTCTCCTCCAGATTTCTAAACGAGGCTTCATGCTCGTATTTTCATTTTGACACCACCAACACTTCTAGTAGCCCATTTCTAACATATAATAGAGACATTTTCGGATTTTAAAAGAAGTGGATAAAATTTCATACCCTCTCTCCTCCCGATTTCTAAACGAGGCTTCGTGCTCGTTTTTTCGTTTTGACACCACAAACAAGTCCGGTGGCCCATTTCTAACCTATAATCCAAACTATTTCGAGTTTTAAAGAAAGTGGATATAATTTCATACCCTCTCTCCTCCCGATTTCTAAACGCGGCTTCGTGCTTTTTTTTTATTTTGACACCACCAACACGTCTCGTGGCCCATTTCTAACCTATATCGAGACTTTTTCGAGTTTTAAAGGAAATGGATATAATTTCATACCCTCTCTCCTCCCGATTTCTAAACGAGGCAACGTGCTCATTTTTTCGTTTTGACACCACCAACAAGTCTCGTGGCCCATTTCCAACCTATAATCCAGACTTTTTCGGGTTTTCATGCAAGTGGATATAATTTCATACCCTCTCTCCTCCCGATTTCTAAACGAGTCTTCGTGCTCGTTTTTTCATTTTGACACTACCAACACGTCCCTTGGCCCATTTCTAACCTATAATCGAGACTTTTTCGGGTTTTAAAGGAAATGGATATAATTTCATACCATCTCTCCTCCCGATTTCTAAACGAGGCTTCGTGCTTGTTTTTTCATTTTGACACCACCAACACGTCTCGTGGCCCACTTCTAACCTATAATCGAGACTTTTTCGGGTTTTAAAAGAAGTGGATATAATTTCATACCCTCTCACCTCCCGATTTCTATACGAGTCTTCGTGCTCGTTTTTTCATTTTGACACCACCAACAAGTCCCGTGGCTCATTTCTATCCTATAATCCAGACTTTTTCGGGTTTTAAAGGAAGTGGATATAATTTCATACCCTCTCTCCTCCTGATTTCTAAACGAGGCTTCGTGCTCGTTTTTTCATTTTGACACCACCAACACGTCTAGTGGCCCATTTCTAACATATAATAGAGACATTTTCGGATTTTAAAAGAAGTGGATAAAATTTCATACCCTCTCTCCTCCCGATTTCTAAACGAGGCTTCGTGCTCGTTTTTTCGTTTTGACACCACAAACAAGTCCGGTGGCCCATTTCTAACCTATAATCCAAACTTTTTCGAGTTTTAAAGAAAGTGGATATAATTTCATACCCTCTCTCCTCCCGATTTCTAAACGCGGCTTCGTGCTTTTTTTTTATTTTCACACCACCAACACGTCTCGTGGCCCATTTCTAACCTATATCGAGACTTTTTCGGGTTTTAAAGGAAATGGATATAATTTCATACCCTCTCTCCTCCCGATTTCTAAACGAGGCAACGTGCTCATTTTTTCGTTTTGACACCACCAACAAGTCCCGTGGCCCATTTCCAACCTATAATCCAGACTTTTTCGGGTTTTAATGCAAGTGGATATAATTTCATACACTCTCTCCTCCCGATTTCTAAACGAGTCTTCGTGCTCGTTTTTTCATTTTGACACTACCAACACGTCCCATGGCCCATTTCTAACCTATAATCGAGACTTTTTCGGGTTTTAAAGGAAATGGATATAATTTCATACTATCTCTCCTCCCGATTTCTAAACGAGGCTTCGTGCTTGTTTTTTCGTTTTGACACCACCAACACGTCTCGTGGCCCACTTCTAACCTATAATCGAGATTTTTCGGGTTTTAAAGGAAGTGGATATAATTTCATACCCTCTCACCTCCCGATTTCTATACGAGTCTTCGTGCTCATTTTTTCATTTTGACACCACCAACAAGTCCCGTGGCCCATTTCTAACCTATAATGCAGACTTTTTCGGGTTTTAAAGGAAGTGGATATAGTTTTATACCCTCTCTCCTCCGGATTTCTAAACGCGGGTTCGTGCTCGTTTTTTCATTTTGACACCACCAACACGTCTAGTGGCCCATTTCTAACATATAATAGAGACATTTTCGGATTTTAAAAGAAGTGGATAAAATTTCGTACCCTCTCTCCTCCCGATTTCTAAACGAGGCTTCGTGCTCGTTTTTTCGTTTTGACACCACAAACAAGTCCGGTGGCCCATTTCTAACCTATAATCCAAACTTTTTCGAGTTTTAAAGAAAGTGGATATAATTTCATACCCTCTCTCCTCCCGATTTCTAAACGCGGCTTCGTGCTTTTTTTTTATTTTCACACCACCAACACGTCTCGTGGCCCATTTCTAACCTATATCGAGACTTTTTCGGGTTTTAAAGGAAATGGATATAATTTCATACCCTCTCTCCTCCCGATTTCTAAACGAGGCAACGTGCTCATTTTTTCGTTTTGACACCACCAACAAGTCCCGTGGCCCATTTCCAACCTATAATCCAGACTTTTTCGGGTTTTAATGCAAGTGGATATAATTTCATACCCTCTATCCTCCCGATTTCTAAACGAGTCTTCGTGCTCATTTTTTCATTTTGACACTACCAACACGTCCCATGGCCCATTTCTAACCTATAATCGAGATTTTTTCGGGTTTTAAAGGAAATGGATATAATTTCATACCATCTCTCCTCCCGATTTCTAAACGAGGCTTCGTGCTCGTTTTTTCGTTTTGACACTACCAACACGTCTCGTGGCCCATTTCTAACCTATAATTGAGACTTTTTCGGGTTTTAAAGGAAGTGGATATAATTTCATACTCTCTCTCCTCCCGATTTCTAAACGAGGCATTGTGCTCGTTTATTCGTTTTGACACCACCAATAAGTCCCGTGGCCCATTTCTAACCTATAATCGAGACTTTTTCGGGTTTTAAAGGAAGTGGATATAATTTCATACCCTCTCTCCTCCAGATTTCTAAACGAGGCTTCATGCTCGTATTTTCATTTTGACACCACCAACACTTCTAGTAGCCCATTTCTAACATATAATAGAGACATTTTCGGATTTTAAAAGAAGTGGATAAAATTTCATACCCTCTCTCCTCCCGATTTCTAAACGAGGCTTCGTGCTCGTTTTTTCGTTTTGACACCACAAACAAGTCCGGTGGCCCATTTCTAACCTATAATCCAAACTATTTCGAGTTTTAAAGAAAGTGGATATAATTTCATACCCTCTCTCCTCCCGATTTCTAAACGCGGCTTCGTGCTTTTTTTTTATTTTGACACCACCAACACGTCTCGTGGCCCATTTCTAACCTATATCGAGACTTTTTCGAGTTTTAAAGGAAATGGATATAATTTCATACCCTCTCTCCTCCCGATTTCTAAACGAGGCAACGTGCTCATTTTTTCGTTTTGACACCACCAACAAGTCTCGTGGCCCATTTCCAACCTATAATCCAGACTTTTTCGGGTTTTAATGCAAGTGGATATAATTTCATACCCTCTCTCCTCCCGATTTCTAAACGAGTCTTCGTGCTCGTTTTTTCATTTTGACACTACCAACACGTCCCTTGGCCCATTTCTAACCTATAATCGAGACTTTTTCGGGTTTTAAAGGAAATGGATATAATTTCATACCATCTCTCCTCCCGATTTCTAAACGAGGCTTCGTGCTTGTTTTTTCATTTTGACACCACCAACACGTCTCGTGGCCCACTTCTAACCTATAATCGAGACTTTTTCGGGTTTTAAAAGAAGTGGATATAATTTCATACCCTCTCACCTCCCGATTTCTATACGAGTCTTCGTGCTCGTTTTTTCATTTTGACACCACCAACAAGTCCCGTGGCTCATTTCTATCCTATAATCCAGACTTTTTCGGGTTTTAAAGGAAGTGGATATAATTTCATACCCTCTCTCCTCCTGATTTCTAAACGAGGCTTCGTGCTCGTTTTTTCATTTTGACACCACCAACACGTCTAGTGGCCCATTTCTAACATATAATAGAGACATTTTCGGATTTTAAAAGAAGTGGATAAAATTTCATACCCTCTCTCCTCCCGATTTCTAAACGAGGCTTCGTGCTCGTTTTTTCGTTTTGACACCACAAACAAGTCCGGTGGCCCATTTCTAACCTATAATCCAAACTTTTTCGAGTTTTAAAGAAAGTGGATATAATTTCATACCCTCTCTCCTCCCGATTTCTAAACGCGGCTTCGTGCTTTTTTTTTATTTTCACACCACCAACACGTCTCGTGGCCCATTTCTAACCTATATCGAGACTTTTTCGGGTTTTAAAGGAAATGGATATAATTTCATACCCTCTCTCCTCCCGATTTCTAAACGAGGCAACGTGCTCATTTTTTCGTTTTGACACCACCAACAAGTCCCGTGGCCCATTTCCAACCTATAATCCAGACTTTTTCGGGTTTTAATGCAAGTGGATATAATTTCATACCCTCTCTCCTCCCGATTTCTAAACGAGTCTTCGTGCTCGTTTTTTCATTTTGACACAACCAACACGTCCCATGGCCCATTTCTAACCTATAATCGAGATTTTTTCGGGTTTTAAAGGAAATGGATATAATTTCATACCATCTCTCCTCCCGATTTCTAAACGAGGCTTCGTGCTCGTTTTTTCGTTTTGACACCACCAACACGTCTCGTGGCCCAATTCTAACCTATAATCGAGACTTTTTCGGGTTTTAAAGAAAGTGGATATAATTTCATACCCTCTCACCTCCCGATTTCTATACGAGTCTTCGTGCTCGTTTTTTAATTTTGACACCACCAACAAGTCCCGTGGCCCATTTCTAACCTATAATCCAGACTTTTTCGGGTTTTAAAGGAAGTGGATATAGTTTTATACCCTCTCTCCTCCCGATTTCTAAACGCGGGTTCGTGCTCGTTTTTTCGTTTTGACACTACCAACACGTCTCGTGGCCCATTTCTAACCTATAATTGAGACTTTTTCGGGTTTTAAAGGAAGTGGATATAATTTCATACTCTCTCTCCTCCCGATTTCTAAACGAGGCATTGTGCTCGTTTTTTCGTTTTGACACCACCAATAAGTCCCGTGGCCCATTTCTAACCTATAATCGAGACTTTTTCGAGTTTTAAAGGAAGTGGATATAATTTCATACCCTCTCTCCTCCAGATTTCTAAACGAGGCTTCATGCTCGTATTTTCATTTTGACACCACCAACACGTCTAGTAGCCCATTTCTAACATATAATAGAGACATTTTCGGATTTTAAAAGAAGTGGATAAAATTTCATACCCTCTCTCCTCCCGATTTCTAAACGAGGCTTCGTGCTCGTTTTTTCGTTTTGACACCACAAACAAGTCCGGTGGCCCATTTCTAACCTATAATCCAAACTTTTTCGAGTTTTAAAGAAAGTGGATGTAATTTCATACCCTCTCTCCTCCCGATTTCTAAACGCGGCTTCGTGCTTTTTTTTTATTTTGACACCACCAACACGTCTCGTGGCCCATTTCTAACCTATATCGAGACTTTTTCGAGTTTTAAAGGAAATGGATATAATTTCATACCCTCTCTCCTCCCGATTTCTAAACGAGGCAACGTGCTCATTTTTTCGTTTTGACACCACCAACAAGTCCCGTGGCCCATTTCCAACCTATAATCCAGACTTTTTCGGGTTTTAATGCAAGTGGATATAATTTCATACACTCTCTCCTCCCGATTTCTAAACGAGTCTTCGTGCTCGTTTTTTCATTTTGACACTACCAACACGTCCCATGGCCCATTTCTAACCTATAATCGAGACTTTTTCGGGTTTTAAAGGAAATGGATATAATTTCATACCATCTCTCCTCCCGATTTCTAAACGAGGCTTCGTGCTTGTTTTTTCGTTTTGACACCACCAACACGTCTCGTGGCCCACTTCTAACCTATAATCGAGATTTTTCGGGTTTTAAAGGAAGTGGATATAATTTCATACCCTCTCACCTCCCGATTTCTATACGAGTCTTCGTGCTCATTTTTTCATTTTGACACCACCAACAAGTCCCGTGGCCCATTTCTAACCTATAATGCAGACTTTTTCGGGTTTTAAAGGAAGTGGATATAGTTTTATACCCTCTCTCCTCCGGATTTCTAAACGCGGGTTCGTGCTCGTTTTTTCGTTTTGACACTACCAACACGTCTCGTGGCCCATTTCTAACCTATAATTGAGACTTTTTCGGGTTTTAAAGGAAGTGGATATAATTTCATACTCTCTCTCCTCCCGATTTCTAAACGAGGCATTGTGCTCGTTTTTTCGTTTTGACACCACCAATAAGTCTCGTGGCCCATTTCTAACCTATAATCGAGACTTTTTCGGGTTTTAAAGGAAGTGGATATAATTTCATACCCTCTCTACTCCAGATTTCTAAACGAGGCTTCGTGCTCGTATTTTCATTTTGACACCACCAACACGTCTAGTAGCCCATTTCTAACATATAATAGAGACATTTTCGGATTTTAAAAGAAGTGGATAAAATTTCATACCCTCTCTCCTCCCGATTTCTAAACGAGGCTTCGTGCTCGTTTTTTCGTTTTGACACCACAAACAAGTCCGGTGGCCCATTTCTAACCTATAATCCAAACTTTTTCGAGTTTTAAAGGAAGTGGATATAATTTCATACCCTCTCTCCTCCCGATTTCTAAACGCGGCTTCGTGCTTTTTTTTCATTTTGACTCCACCAACACGTCTCGTGGCCCATTTCTAACCTATATCGAGACTTTTTCGGGTTTTAAAGGAAATTGATATAATTTCATACCCTCTCTCCTCCCGATTTCTAAACGAGGCTTCGTGCTCATTTTTTCGTTTTAACACCACCAACAAGTCCCTTGTCCTTTTCCAACCTATAATCCAGACTTTTTCGGGTTTTAATGGAAGTGGATATAATTTCATACCCTCTCTCCTCCCGATTTCTAAACGAGTCTTCGTGCTCGTTTTTTCGTTTTGACACCACCAACACGTCCCGTGGCCCATTTCTAACCTATAATCAAGACTTTTCGGGTTTTAAAGGAAATGGATATAATTTCATACCATCTCTCCTCCCGATTTCTAAACGAGGCTTCGTGCTCGTTTTTTCGTTTTGACACCACCAACACGTCCCGTGGCCCGTTTCTAACCTATAATCGAGACTTTTTCGGGTTTTAAAGGAAGTGGATATAATTTCATACCCTCTCTCCTCCAGATTTCTAAACGAGGCTTCGTGCTCGTTTTTTCGTTTTGACACCACCAACAAGTCCCGTGGCCCATTTCTAACCTATAATCCAGACTTTTTCGGGTTTTAAAGGAAGTGGATATAATTTTATACCCTCTCTCCTCCCGATTTCTAAACGCGGGTTCGTGCTCGTTTTTTCATTTTTACACTACCAACACGTCTCGTGGCCCATTTCTAACCTATAACTGAGACTTTTTCGGGTTTTAAAGGAAGTGGATATAATTTCATTCCCTCTCTCCTCCCGATTTCTAAACGAGGCTTTGTGCTCGTTTTTTCGTTTTGACACCACCAACACGTCTCGTGGCCCATTTCTAACCTATAATTGAGACTTTTTCGGGTTTTAAAGGAAGTTGATATAATTTCATACTCTCTCTCCTCCCGATTTCTAAACGAGGCATTGTGCTCGTTTTTTTCTTTTGACACCACCAATAAGTCCCGTGGCCCATTTCCAACCTATAATCCAGACTTTTTCGGGTTTTAATGCAAGTGGATATAATTTCATACCCTCTCTCCTCCCGATTTCTAAACGAGTCTTCGTGCTCGTTTTTTCATTTTGACACTACCAACACGTCCCTTGGCCCATTTCTAACCTATAATCGAGACTTTTTCGGGTTTTAAAGGAAATGGATATAATTTCATACCATCTCTCCTCCCGATTTCTAAACGAGGCTTCGTGCTTGTTTTTTCATTTTGACACCACCAACACGTCTCGTGGCCCACTTCTAACCTATAATCGAGACTTTTTCGGGTTTTAAAAGAAGTGGATATAATTTCATACCCTCTCACCTCCCGATTTCTATACGAGTCTTCGTGCTCGTTTTTTCATTTTGACACCACCAACAAGTCCCGTGGCTCATTTCTATCCTATAATCCAGACTTTTTCGGGTTTTAAAGGAAGTGGATATAATTTCATACCCTCTCTCCTCCTGATTTCTAAACGAGGCTTCGTGCTCGTTTTTTCATTTTGACACCACCAACACGTCTAGTGGCCCATTTCTAACATATAATAGAGACATTTTCGGATTTTAAAAGAAGTGGATAAAATTTCATACCCTCTCTCCTCCCGATTTCTAAACGAGGCTTCGTGCTCGTTTTTTCGTTTTGACACCACAAACAAGTCCGGTGGCCCATTTCTAACCTATAATCCAAACTTTTTCGAGTTTTAAAGAAAGTGGATATAATTTCATACCCTCTCTCCTCCCGATTTCTAAACGCGGCTTCGTGCTTTTTTTTTATTTTCACACCACCAACACGTCTCGTGGCCCATTTCTAACCTATATCGAGACTTTTTCGGGTTTTAAAGGAAATGGATATAATTTCATACCCTCTCTCCTCCCGATTTCTAAACGAGGCAACGTGCTCATTTTTTCGTTTTGACACCACCAACAAGTCCCGTGGCCCATTTCCAACCTATAATCCAGACTTTTTCGGGTTTTAATGCAAGTGGATATAATTTCATACCCTCTCTCCTCCCGATTTCTAAACGAGTCTTCGTGCTCGTTTTTTCATTTTGACACAACCAACACGTCCCATGGCCCATTTCTAACCTATAATCGAGATTTTTTCGGGTTTTAAAGGAAATGGATATAATTTCATACCATCTCTCCTCCCGATTTCTAAACGAGGCTTCGTGCTCGTTTTTTCGTTTTGACACCACCAACACGTCTCGTGGCCCAATTCTAACCTATAATCGAGACTTTTTCGGGTTTTAAAGAAAGTGGATATAATTTCATACCCTCTCACCTCCCGATTTCTATACGAGTCTTCGTGCTCGTTTTTTAATTTTGACACCACCAACAAGTCCCGTGGCCCATTTCTAACCTATAATCCAGACTTTTTCGGGTTTTAAAGGAAGTGGATATAGTTTTATACCCTCTCTCCTCCCGATTTCTAAACGCGGGTTCGTGCTCGTTTTTTCGTTTTGACACTACCAACACGTCTCGTGGCCCATTTCTAACCTATAATTGAGACTTTTTCGGGTTTTAAAGGAAGTGGATATAATTTCATACTCTCTCTCCTCCCGATTTCTAAACGAGGCATTGTGCTCGTTTTTTCGTTTTGACACCACCAATAAGTCCCGTGGCCCATTTCTAACCTATAATCGAGACTTTTTCGAGTTTTAAAGGAAGTGGATATAATTTCATACCCTCTCTCCTCCAGATTTCTAAACGAGGCTTCATGCTCGTATTTTCATTTTGACACCACCAACACGTCTAGTAGCCCATTTCTAACATATAATAGAGACATTTTCGGATTTTAAAAGAAGTGGATAAAATTTCATACCCTCTCTCCTCCCGATTTCTAAACGAGGCTTCGTGCTCGTTTTTTCGTTTTGACACCACAAACAAGTCCGGTGGCCCATTTCTAACCTATAATCCAAACTTTTTCGAGTTTTAAAGAAAGTGGATGTAATTTCATACCCTCTCTCCTCCCGATTTCTAAACGCGGCTTCGTGCTTTTTTTTTATTTTGACACCACCAACACGTCTCGTGGCCCATTTCTAACCTATATCGAGACTTTTTCGAGTTTTAAAGGAAATGGATATAATTTCATACCCTCTCTCCTCCCGATTTCTAAACGAGGCAACGTGCTCATTTTTTCGTTTTGACACCACCAACAAGTCCCGTGGCCCATTTCCAACCTATAATCCAGACTTTTTCGGGTTTTAATGCAAGTGGATATAATTTCATACACTCTCTCCTCCCGATTTCTAAACGAGTCTTCGTGCTCGTTTTTTCATTTTGACACTACCAACACGTCCCATGGCCCATTTCTAACCTATAATCGAGACTTTTTCGGGTTTTAAAGGAAATGGATATAATTTCATACCATCTCTCCTCCCGATTTCTAAACGAGGCTTCGTGCTTGTTTTTTCGTTTTGACACCACCAACACGTCTCGTGGCCCACTTCTAACCTATAATCGAGATTTTTCGGGTTTTAAAGGAAGTGGATATAATTTCATACCCTCTCACCTCCCGATTTCTATACGAGTCTTCGTGCTCATTTTTTCATTTTGACACCACCAACAAGTCCCGTGGCCCATTTCTAACCTATAATGCAGACTTTTTCGGGTTTTAAAGGAAGTGGATATAGTTTTATACCCTCTCTCCTCCGGATTTCTAAACGCGGGTTCGTGCTCGTTTTTTCGTTTTGACACTACCAACACGTCTCGTGGCCCATTTCTAACCTATAATTGAGACTTTTTCGGGTTTTAAAGGAAGTGGATATAATTTCATACTCTCTCTCCTCCCGATTTCTAAACGAGGCATTGTGCTCGTTTTTTCGTTTTGACACCACCAATAAGTCTCGTGGCCCATTTCTAACCTATAATCGAGACTTTTTCGGGTTTTAAAGGAAGTGGATATAATTTCATACCCTCTCTACTCCAGATTTCTAAACGAGGCTTCGTGCTCGTATTTTCATTTTGACACCACCAACACGTCTAGTAGCCCATTTCTAACATATAATAGAGACATTTTCGGATTTTAAAAGAAGTGGATAAAATTTCATACCCTCTCTCCTCCCGATTTCTAAACGAGGCTTCGTGCTCGTTTTTTCGTTTTGACACCACAAACAAGTCCGGTGGCCCATTTCTAACCTATAATCCAAACTTTTTCGAGTTTTAAAGGAAGTGGATATAATTTCATACCCTCTCTCCTCCCGATTTCTAAACGCGGCTTCGTGCTTTTTTTTCATTTTGACTCCACCAACACGTCTCGTGGCCCATTTCTAACCTATATCGAGACTTTTTCGGGTTTTAAAGGAAATTGATATAATTTCATACCCTCTCTCCTCCCGATTTCTAAACGAGGCTTCGTGCTCATTTTTTCGTTTTAACACCACCAACAAGTCCCTTGTCCTTTTCCAACCTATAATCCAGACTTTTTCGGGTTTTAATGGAAGTGGATATAATTTCATACCCTCTCTCCTCCCGATTTCTAAACGAGTCTTCGTGCTCGTTTTTTCGTTTTGACACCACCAACACGTCCCGTGGCCCATTTCTAACCTATAATCAAGACTTTTCGGGTTTTAAAGGAAATGGATATAATTTCATACCATCTCTCCTCCCGATTTCTAAACGAGGCTTCGTGCTCGTTTTTTCGTTTTGACACCACCAACACGTCCCGTGGCCCGTTTCTAACCTATAATCGAGACTTTTTCGGGTTTTAAAGGAAGTGGATATAATTTCATACCCTCTCTCCTCCAGATTTCTAAACGAGGCTTCGTGCTCGTTTTTTCGTTTTGACACCACCAACAAGTCCCGTGGCCCATTTCTAACCTATAATCCAGACTTTTTCGGGTTTTAAAGGAAGTGGATATAATTTTATACCCTCTCTCCTCCCGATTTCTAAACGCGGGTTCGTGCTCGTTTTTTCATTTTTACACTACCAACACGTCTCGTGGCCCATTTCTAACCTATAACTGAGACTTTTTCGGGTTTTAAAGGAAGTGGATATAATTTCATTCCCTCTCTCCTCCCGATTTCTAAACGAGGCTTTGTGCTCGTTTTTTCGTTTTGACACCACCAACACGTCTCGTGGCCCATTTCTAACCTATAATTGAGACTTTTTCGGGTTTTAAAGGAAGTTGATATAATTTCATACTCTCTCTCCTCCCGATTTCTAAACGAGGCATTGTGCTCGTTTTTTTCTTTTGACACCACCAATAAGTCCCGTGGCCCATTTCCAACCTATAATCCAGACTTTTTCGGGTTTTAATGCAAGTGGATATAATTTCATACCCTCTCTCCTCCCGATTTCTAAACGAGTCTTCGTGCTCGTTTTTTCATTTTGACACTACCAACACGTCCCTTGGCCCATTTCTAACCTATAATCGAGACTTTTTCGGGTTTTAAAGGAAATGGATATAATTTCATACCATCTCTCCTCCCGATTTCTAAACGAGGCTTCGTGCTTGTTTTTTCATTTTGACACCACCAACACGTCTCGTGGCCCACTTCTAACCTATAATCGAGACTTTTTCGGGTTTTAAAAGAAGTGGATATAATTTCATACCCTCTCACCTCCCGATTTCTATACGAGTCTTCGTGCTCGTTTTTTCATTTTGACACCACCAACAAGTCCCGTGGCTCATTTCTATCCTATAATCCAGACTTTTTCGGGTTTTAAAGGAAGTGGATATAATTTCATACCCTCTCTCCTCCTGATTTCTAAACGAGGCTTCGTGCTCGTTTTTTCATTTTGACACCACCAACACGTCTAGTGGCCCATTTCTAACATATAATAGAGACATTTTCGGATTTTAAAAGAAGTGGATAAAATTTCATACCCTCTCTCCTCCCGATTTCTAAACGAGGCTTCGTGCTCGTTTTTTCGTTTTGACACCACAAACAAGTCCGGTGGCCCATTTCTAACCTATAATCCAAACTTTTTCGAGTTTTAAAGAAAGTGGATATAATTTCATACCCTCTCTCCTCCCGATTTCTAAACGCGGCTTCGTGCTTTTTTTTTATTTTCACACCACCAACACGTCTCGTGGCCCATTTCTAACCTATATCGAGACTTTTTCGAGTTTTAAAGGAAATGGATATAATTTCATACCCTCTCTCCTCCCGATTTCTAAACGAGGCAACGTGCTCATTTTTTCGTTTTGACACCACCAACAAGTCCCGTGGCCCATTTCCAACCTATAATCCAGACTTTTTCGGGTTTTAATGCAAGTGGATATAATTTCATACCCTCTCTCCTCCCGATTTCTAAACGAGTCTTCGTGCTCGTTTTTTCATTTTGACACTACCAACACGTCCCATGGCCCATTTCTAACGTATAATCGAGACTTTTTCGGGTTTTAAAGGAAATGGATATAATTTCATACCATCTCTCCTCCCGATTTCTAAACGAGGCTTCGTGCTTGTTTTTTCATTTTGACACCACCAACACGTCTCGTGGCCCACTTCTAACCTATAATCGAGACTTTTTCGGGTTTTAAAGGAAGTGGATATAATTTCATACCCTCTCACCTTCCGATTTCTATACGAGTCTTCGTGCTCGTTTTTTCATTTTGACACCACCAACAACTCCCGTGGCCCATTTCTAACCTATAATCCAGACTTTTTCGGGTTTTAAAGGAAGTGGATATAATTTCATACCCTCTCTCCTCCTGATTTCTAAACGAGGCTTCGTGCTCGTTTTTTCATTTTGACACCACCAACACGTCTAGTGGCCCATTTCTAACATATAATAGAGACATTTTCGGATTTTAAAAGAAGTGGATAAAATTTCGTACCCTCTCTCCTCCCGATTTCTAAACGAGGCTTCGTGCTCGTTTTTTCGTTTTGACACCACAAACAAGTCCGGTGGCCCATTTCTAACCTATAATCCAAACTTTTTCGAGTTTTAAAGAAAGTGGATATAATTTCATACCCTCTCTCCTCCCGATTTCTAAACGCGGCTTCGTGCTTTTTTTTTATTTTCACACCACCAACACGTCTCGTGGCCCATTTCTAACCTATATCGAGACTTTTTCGGGTTTTAAAGGAAATGGATATAATTTCATACCCTCTCTCCTCCCGATTTCTAAACGAGGCAACGTGCTCATTTTTTCGTTTTGACACCACCAACAAGTCCCGTGGCCCATTTCCAACCTATAATCCAGACTTTTTCGGGTTTTAATGCAAGTGGATATAATTTCATACCCTCTATCCTCCCGATTTCTAAACGAGTCTTCGTGCTCATTTTTTCATTTTGACACTACCAACACGTCCCATGGCCCATTTCTAACCTATAATCGAGATTTTTTCGGGTTTTAAAGGAAATGGATATAATTTCATACCATCTCTCCTCCCGATTTCTAAACGAGGCTTCGTGCTCGTTTTTTCGTTTTGACACTACCAACACGTCTCGTGGCCCATTTCTAACCTATAATTGTGACTTTTTCGGGTTTTAAAGGAAGTGGATATAATTTCATACTCTCTCTCCTCCCGATTTCTAAACGAGGCATTGTGCTCGTTTTTTCGTTTTGACACCACCAATAAGTCCCGTGGCCCATTTCTAACCTATAATCGAGACTTTTTCGGGTTTTAAAGGAAGTGGATATAATTTCATACCCTCTCTCCTCCAGATTTCTAAACGAGGCTTCATGCTCGTATTTTCATTTTGACACCACCAACACTTCTAGTAGCCCATTTCTAACATATAATAGAGACATTTTCGGATTTTAAAAGAAGTGGATAAAATTTCATACCCTCTCTCCTCCCGATTTCTAAACGAGGCTTCGTGCTCGTTTTTTCGTTTTGACACCACAAACAAGTCCGGTGGCCCATTTCTAACCTATAATCCAAACTATTTCGAGTTTTAAAGAAAGTGGATATAATTTCATACCCTCTCTCCTCCCGATTTCTAAACGCGGCTTCGTGCTTTTTTTTTATTTTGACACCACCAACACGTCTCGTGGCCCATTTCTAACCTATATCGAGACTTTTTCGAGTTTTAAAGGAAATGGATATAATTTCATACCCTCTCTCCTCCCGATTTCTAAACGAGGCAACGTGCTCATTTTTTCGTTTTGACACCACCAACAAGTCTCGTGGCCCATTTCCAACCTATAATCCAGACTTTTTCGGGTTTTCATGCAAGTGGATATAATTTCATACCCTCTCTCCTCCCGATTTCTAAACGAGTCTTCGTGCTCGTTTTTTCATTTTGACACTACCAACACGTCCCTTGGCCCATTTCTAACCTATAATCGAGACTTTTTCGGGTTTTAAAGGAAATGGATATAATTTCATACCATCTCTCCTCCCGATTTCTAAACGAGGCTTCGTGCTTGTTTTTTCATTTTGACACCACCAACACGTCTCGTGGCCCACTTCTAACCTATAATCGAGACTTTTTCGGGTTTTAAAAGAAGTGGATATAATTTCATACCCTCTCACCTCCCGATTTCTATACGAGTCTTCGTGCTCGTTTTTTCATTTTGACACCACCAACAAGTCCCGTGGCTCATTTCTATCCTATAATCCAGACTTTTTCGGGTTTTAAAGGAAGTGGATATAATTTCATACCCTCTCTCCTCCTGATTTCTAAACGAGGCTTCGTGCTCGTTTTTTCATTTTGACACCACCAACACGTCTAGTGGCCCATTTCTAACATATAATAGAGACATTTTCGGATTTTAAAAGAAGTGGATAAAATTTCATACCCTCTCTCCTCCCGATTTCTAAACGAGGCTTCGTGCTCGTTTTTTCGTTTTGACACCACAAACAAGTCCGGTGGCCCATTTCTAACCTATAATCCAAACTTTTTCGAGTTTTAAAGAAAGTGGATATAATTTCATACCCTCTCTCCTCCCGATTTCTAAACGCGGCTTCGTGCTTTTTTTTTATTTTCACACCACCAACACGTCTCGTGGCCCATTTCTAACCTATATCGAGACTTTTTCGGGTTTTAAAGGAAATGGATATAATTTCATACCCTCTCTCCTCCCGATTTCTAAACGAGGCAACGTGCTCATTTTTTCGTTTTGACACCACCAACAAGTCCCGTGGCCCATTTCCAACCTATAATCCAGACTTTTTCGGGTTTTAATGCAAGTGGATATAATTTCATACACTCTCTCCTCCCGATTTCTAAACGAGTCTTCGTGCTCGTTTTTTCATTTTGACACTACCAACACGTCCCATGGCCCATTTCTAACCTATAATCGAGACTTTTTCGGGTTTTAAAGGAAATGGATATAATTTCATACTATCTCTCCTCCCGATTTCTAAACGAGGCTTCGTGCTTGTTTTTTCGTTTTGACACCACCAACACGTCTCGTGGCCCACTTCTAACCTATAATCGAGATTTTTCGGGTTTTAAAGGAAGTGGATATAATTTCATACCCTCTCACCTCCCGATTTCTATACGAGTCTTCGTGCTCATTTTTTCATTTTGACACCACCAACAAGTCCCGTGGCCCATTTCTAACCTATAATGCAGACTTTTTCGGGTTTTAAAGGAAGTGGATATAGTTTTATACCCTCTCTCCTCCGGATTTCTAAACGCGGGTTCGTGCTCGTTTTTTCATTTTGACACCACCAACACGTCTAGTGGCCCATTTCTAACATATAATAGAGACATTTTCGGATTTTAAAAGAAGTGGATAAAATTTCGTACCCTCTCTCCTCCCGATTTCTAAACGAGGCTTCGTGCTCGTTTTTTCGTTTTGACACCACAAACAAGTCCGGTGGCCCATTTCTAACCTATAATCCAAACTTTTTCGAGTTTTAAAGAAAGTGGATATAATTTCATACCCTCTCTCCTCCCGATTTCTAAACGCGGCTTCGTGCTTTTTTTTTATTTTCACACCACCAACACGTCTCGTGGCCCATTTCTAACCTATATCGAGACTTTTTCGGGTTTTAAAGGAAATGGATATAATTTCATACCCTCTCTCCTCCCGATTTCTAAACGAGGCAACGTGCTCATTTTTTCGTTTTGACACCACCAACAAGTCCCGTGGCCCATTTCCAACCTATAATCCAGACTTTTTCGGGTTTTAATGCAAGTGGATATAATTTCATACCCTCTATCCTCCCGATTTCTAAACGAGTCTTCGTGCTCATTTTTTCATTTTGACACTACCAACACGTCCCATGGCCCATTTCTAACCTATAATCGAGATTTTTTCGGGTTTTAAAGGAAATGGATATAATTTCATACCATCTCTCCTCCCGATTTCTAAACGAGGCTTCGTGCTCGTTTTTTCGTTTTGACACTACCAACACGTCTCGTGGCCCATTTCTAACCTATAATTGAGACTTTTTCGGGTTTTAAAGGAAGTGGATATAATTTCATACTCTCTCTCCTCCCGATTTCTAAACGAGGCATTGTGCTCGTTTATTCGTTTTGACACCACCAATAAGTCCCGTGGCCCATTTCTAACCTATAATCGAGACTTTTTCGGGTTTTAAAGGAAGTGGATATAATTTCATACCCTCTCTCCTCCAGATTTCTAAACGAGGCTTCATGCTCGTATTTTCATTTTGACACCACCAACACTTCTAGTAGCCCATTTCTAACATATAATAGAGACATTTTCGGATTTTAAAAGAAGTGGATAAAATTTCATACCCTCTCTCCTCCCGATTTCTAAACGAGGCTTCGTGCTCGTTTTTTCGTTTTGACACCACAAACAAGTCCGGTGGCCCATTTCTAACCTATAATCCAAACTATTTCGAGTTTTAAAGAAAGTGGATATAATTTCATACCCTCTCTCCTCCCGATTTCTAAACGCGGCTTCGTGCTTTTTTTTTATTTTGACACCACCAACACGTCTCGTGGCCCATTTCTAACCTATATCGAGACTTTTTCGAGTTTTAAAGGAAATGGATATAATTTCATACCCTCTCTCCTCCCGATTTCTAAACGAGGCAACGTGCTCATTTTTTCGTTTTGACACCACCAACAAGTCTCGTGGCCCATTTCCAACCTATAATCCAGACTTTTTCGGGTTTTAATGCAAGTGGATATAATTTCATACCCTCTCTCCTCCCGATTTCTAAACGAGTCTTCGTGCTCGTTTTTTCATTTTGACACTACCAACACGTCCCTTGGCCCATTTCTAACCTATAATCGAGACTTTTTCGGGTTTTAAAGGAAATGGATATAATTTCATACCATCTCTCCTCCCGATTTCTAAACGAGGCTTCGTGCTTGTTTTTTCATTTTGACACCACCAACACGTCTCGTGGCCCACTTCTAACCTATAATCGAGACTTTTTCGGGTTTTAAAAGAAGTGGATATAATTTCATACCCTCTCACCTCCCGATTTCTATACGAGTCTTCGTGCTCGTTTTTTCATTTTGACACCACCAACAAGTCCCGTGGCTCATTTCTATCCTATAATCCAGACTTTTTCGGGTTTTAAAGGAAGTGGATATAATTTCATACCCTCTCTCCTCCTGATTTCTAAACGAGGCTTCGTGCTCGTTTTTTCATTTTGACACCACCAACACGTCTAGTGGCCCATTTCTAACATATAATAGAGACATTTTCGGATTTTAAAAGAAGTGGATAAAATTTCATACCCTCTCTCCTCCCGATTTCTAAACGAGGCTTCGTGCTCGTTTTTTCGTTTTGACACCACAAACAAGTCCGGTGGCCCATTTCTAACCTATAATCCAAACTTTTTCGAGTTTTAAAGAAAGTGGATATAATTTCATACCCTCTCTCCTCCCGATTTCTAAACGCGGCTTCGTGCTTTTTTTTTATTTTCACACCACCAACACGTCTCGTGGCCCATTTCTAACCTATATCGAGACTTTTTCGGGTTTTAAAGGAAATGGATATAATTTCATACCCTCTCTCCTCCCGATTTCTAAACGAGGCAACGTGCTCATTTTTTCGTTTTGACACCACCAACAAGTCCCGTGGCCCATTTCCAACCTATAATCCAGACTTTTTCGGGTTTTAATGCAAGTGGATATAATTTCATACCCTCTCTCCTCCCGATTTCTAAACGAGTCTTCGTGCTCGTTTTTTCATTTTGACACAACCAACACGTCCCATGGCCCATTTCTAACCTATAATCGAGATTTTTTCGGGTTTTAAAGGAAATGGATATAATTTCATACCATCTCTCCTCCCGATTTCTAAACGAGGCTTCGTGCTCGTTTTTTCGTTTTGACACCACCAACACGTCTCGTGGCCCAATTCTAACCTATAATCGAGACTTTTTCGGGTTTTAAAGAAAGTGGATATAATTTCATACCCTCTCACCTCCCGATTTCTATACGAGTCTTCGTGCTCGTTTTTTAATTTTGACACCACCAACAAGTCCCGTGGCCCATTTCTAACCTATAATCCAGACTTTTTCGGGTTTTAAAGGAAGTGGATATAGTTTTATACCCTCTCTCCTCCCGATTTCTAAACGCGGGTTCGTGCTCGTTTTTTCGTTTTGACACTACCAACACGTCTCGTGGCCCATTTCTAACCTATAATTGAGACTTTTTCGGGTTTTAAAGGAAGTGGATATAATTTCATACTCTCTCTCCTCCCGATTTCTAAACGAGGCATTGTGCTCGTTTTTTCGTTTTGACACCACCAATAAGTCCCGTGGCCCATTTCTAACCTATAATCGAGACTTTTTCGAGTTTTAAAGGAAGTGGATATAATTTCATACCCTCTCTCCTCCAGATTTCTAAACGAGGCTTCATGCTCGTATTTTCATTTTGACACCACCAACACGTCTAGTAGCCCATTTCTAACATATAATAGAGACATTTTCGGATTTTAAAAGAAGTGGATAAAATTTCATACCCTCTCTCCTCCCGATTTCTAAACGAGGCTTCGTGCTCGTTTTTTCGTTTTGACACCACAAACAAGTCCGGTGGCCCATTTCTAACCTATAATCCAAACTTTTTCGAGTTTTAAAGAAAGTGGATGTAATTTCATACCCTCTCTCCTCCCGATTTCTAAACGCGGCTTCGTGCTTTTTTTTTATTTTGACACCACCAACACGTCTCGTGGCCCATTTCTAACCTATATCGAGACTTTTTCGAGTTTTAAAGGAAATGGATATAATTTCATACCCTCTCTCCTCCCGATTTCTAAACGAGGCAACGTGCTCATTTTTTCGTTTTGACACCACCAACAAGTCCCGTGGCCCATTTCCAACCTATAATCCAGACTTTTTCGGGTTTTAATGCAAGTGGATATAATTTCATACACTCTCTCCTCCCGATTTCTAAACGAGTCTTCGTGCTCGTTTTTTCATTTTGACACTACCAACACGTCCCATGGCCCATTTCTAACCTATAATCGAGACTTTTTCGGGTTTTAAAGGAAATGGATATAATTTCATACCATCTCTCCTCCCGATTTCTAAACGAGGCTTCGTGCTTGTTTTTTCGTTTTGACACCACCAACACGTCTCGTGGCCCACTTCTAACCTATAATCGAGATTTTTCGGGTTTTAAAGGAAGTGGATATAATTTCATACCCTCTCACCTCCCGATTTCTATACGAGTCTTCGTGCTCATTTTTTCATTTTGACACCACCAACAAGTCCCGTGGCCCATTTCTAACCTATAATGCAGACTTTTTCGGGTTTTAAAGGAAGTGGATATAGTTTTATACCCTCTCTCCTCCGGATTTCTAAACGCGGGTTCGTGCTCGTTTTTTCGTTTTGACACTACCAACACGTCTCGTGGCCCATTTCTAACCTATAATTGAGACTTTTTCGGGTTTTAAAGGAAGTGGATATAATTTCATACTCTCTCTCCTCCCGATTTCTAAACGAGGCATTGTGCTCGTTTTTTCGTTTTGACACCACCAATAAGTCTCGTGGCCCATTTCTAACCTATAATCGAGACTTTTTCGGGTTTTAAAGGAAGTGGATATAATTTCATACCCTCTCTACTCCAGATTTCTAAACGAGGCTTCGTGCTCGTATTTTCATTTTGACACCACCAACACGTCTAGTAGCCCATTTCTAACATATAATAGAGACATTTTCGGATTTTAAAAGAAGTGGATAAAATTTCATACCCTCTCTCCTCCCGATTTCTAAACGAGGCTTCGTGCTCGTTTTTTCGTTTTGACACCACAAACAAGTCCGGTGGCCCATTTCTAACCTATAATCCAAACTTTTTCGAGTTTTAAAGGAAGTGGATATAATTTCATACCCTCTCTCCTCCCGATTTCTAAACGCGGCTTCGTGCTTTTTTTTCATTTTGACTCCACCAACACGTCTCGTGGCCCATTTCTAACCTATATCGAGACTTTTTCGGGTTTTAAAGGAAATTGATATAATTTCATACCCTCTCTCCTCCCGATTTCTAAACGAGGCTTCGTGCTCATTTTTTCGTTTTAACACCACCAACAAGTCCCTTGTCCTTTTCCAACCTATAATCCAGACTTTTTCGGGTTTTAATGGAAGTGGATATAATTTCATACCCTCTCTCCTCCCGATTTCTAAACGAGTCTTCGTGCTCGTTTTTTCGTTTTGACACCACCAACACGTCCCGTGGCCCATTTCTAACCTATAATCAAGACTTTTCGGGTTTTAAAGGAAATGGATATAATTTCATACCATCTCTCCTCCCGATTTCTAAACGAGGCTTCGTGCTCGTTTTTTCGTTTTGACACCACCAACACGTCCCGTGGCCCGTTTCTAACCTATAATCGAGACTTTTTCGGGTTTTAAAGGAAGTGGATATAATTTCATACCCTCTCTCCTCCAGATTTCTAAACGAGGCTTCGTGCTCGTTTTTTCGTTTTGACACCACCAACAAGTCCCGTGGCCCATTTCTAACCTATAATCCAGACTTTTTCGGGTTTTAAAGGAAGTGGATATAATTTTATACCCTCTCTCCTCCCGATTTCTAAACGCGGGTTCGTGCTCGTTTTTTCATTTTTACACTACCAACACGTCTCGTGGCCCATTTCTAACCTATAACTGAGACTTTTTCGGGTTTTAAAGGAAGTGGATATAATTTCATTCCCTCTCTCCTCCCGATTTCTAAACGAGGCTTTGTGCTCGTTTTTTCGTTTTGACACCACCAACACGTCTCGTGGCCCATTTCTAACCTATAATTGAGACTTTTTCGGGTTTTAAAGGAAGTTGATATAATTTCATACTCTCTCTCCTCCCGATTTCTAAACGAGGCATTGTGCTCGTTTTTTTCTTTTGACACCACCAATAAGTCCCGTGGCCCATTTCCAACCTATAATCGAGACTTTTTCGGGATTTAAAGGAAGTGGATATAATTTCATACCCTCTCTCCTCCCGATTTCTAAACGAGGCTTCGTGCTCGTTTTTTCGTTTTGACACCACCAACAAGTCCCGTGGCCCATTTCTAACATATAATCCAGACTTTTTCGGGTTTTAAAGGAAGTGGATATAATTTTATACCCTCTCTCCTCCCGATTTCTAAACGCGGGTTCGTGCTCGTTTTTTCGTTTTGACACTACCAACACGTCTCGTGGCCCATTTCTAACCTATAATCCAGACTTTTTCGGGTTTTAAAGGAAGTGGATATAATTTCATACCCTCTCACCTCCCGATTTCGAAACGAGGCTTTGTGCTCGTTTTTTCGTTTTGACACCACCAACAAGTCCCGTGGCCCATTTCTAACCTATAATCCAGACTTTTTCGGGTTTTAAAGGAAGTGGATATAATTTCATACCCTCTCTCCTCCCGATTTCTAAACGCGGCTTCGTGCTCGTTTTTTCGTTTTGACACTACCAACACGTCTCGTGGCCCATTTCTAACCTATAATTGTGACTTTTTCGGGTTTTAAATGAAGTGGACATAATTTCATACTCTCTCTCCTCCCGATTTCTAAACGAGGCATGGTGCTCTTTTTTCCGTTTTGACACCACCAATAAGTCCCGTGGCCCATTTCTAACCTATAATCGAGACTTTTTCGGGTTTTAAAGGAAGTGGATATAATTTCATGCCCTCTCTCCTCCTGATTTCTAAACGAGGCTTCGTGCTCGTTTTTTCATTTTGACACCACCAACACGTCTAATGGCCCATTTCTAACATATAAAAGAGACATTTTCGGATTTTAAAAGAAATGGATAAAATTTCATACCCTCTCTCCTCCCGATTTCTAAACGAGGCTTCGTACTTGTTTTTCGTTTTGACACCACAAACAAGTCCCGTGGCCCATTTCTAACCTATAATCCAAACTTTTTCGAGATTTAAAGGAAGTGGATATAATTTCATACCCTCTCTCCTCCCGATTTCTAAACGCGGCTTCGTGCTTTTTTTTCATTTTGACACCACCAACACGTCTCGTGGCCCATTTCTAACCTATATCGATACTTTTTCGGGTTTCAAAGGAAATGAATATAATTTCATACCCTCTCTCCTCCCGATTTCTAAACGAGGCTTCGTGCTCATTTTTTCGTTTTGACACCACCAACAAGTCCTGTGGCCCATTTCCAACCTATAATCCAGACTTTTTCGGGTTTTAATGGAAGTGGATATAATTTCATACCCTCTCTCCTCCCGATTTCTAAACGAGTCTTCGTGCTCGTTTTTTCGTTTTGACACCACCAACACGTCCCGTGGCCCGTTTGTAACCTATAATCGAGACTTTTTCGGGTTTTAAAGGAAATGGATATAATTTCATACCATCTCTCCTCCCGATTTCTAAACGAGGCTTCGTGCTCGTTTTTTCGTTTTGACACCACCAAAACCTCTCGTGGCCCACTTCTAACCTATAATCGAGACTTTTTCGGGTTTTGAAGGAAGTGGATATAATTTCATACCCTCTCTCCTCCCGATTTCTAAACGCGGCTTCGTGCTCGTTTCTTCGTTTTGACACCACCAACAAGTCCCGTGTCCCATTTCTAACCTATATCGATACTTTTTCGGGTTTTAAAGGAAATGAATATAATTTCATACCCTCTCTCCTCCCGATTTCTAAACGAGGCTTCGTGCTCATTTTTTCGTTTTGACACCACCAACAAGTCCCGTGGCCCATTTCCAACCTATAATCCAGACTTTTTCGGGTTTTAATGGAAGTGGATATAATTTCATACCCTCTCTCCTCCCGATTTCTAAACGAGTCTTCGTGCTCGTTTTTTCGTTTTGACACCACCAACACGTCCCGTGGCCCGTTTCTAACCTATAATCGAGACTTTTTCGGGTTTAAAAGGAAGTGGATATAATTTCATACCCTCTCTCCTCCAGATTTCTAAACGAGGCTTCGTGCTCATTTTTTCGTTTTGACACCACCAACAAGTCCCGTGGCCCATTTCTAACTTATAATCCAGACTTTTTCGGGTTTTAAAGGAAGTGGATATAATTTTATACCCTCTCTCCTCCCGATTTCTAAACGCGGGTTCGTGCTCGTTTTTTCGTTTTGACACTACCAACACGTCTCGTGGCCCATTTCTAACCTATAACTGAGACTTTTTCGGGTTTTAAAGGAAGTGGATATAATTTCATTCCCTCTCTCCTCCCGATTTCTAAACGAGGCTTTGTGCTCGTTTTTTCGTTTTGACACCACCAACACGTCTCGTGGCCCATTTCTAACCTATAATTGAGACTTTTTCGGGTCTTAAAGGAAGTGGATATAATTTCATACTCTCTCTCCTCCCGATTTCTAAACGAGGCATTGTGCTCGTTTTTTTGTTTTGACACCACCAATAAGTCCCGTGGCCCATTTCTAACCTATAATCGAGACTTTTTCTGGATTTAAAGGAAGTGTATATAATTTCATACCCTCTCTCCTCCCGATTTCTAAACGAGGCTTCGTGCTCGTTTTTTCGTTTTGACACCACCAACAAGTCCCGTGGCCCATTTCCAACATATAATCCAGACTTTTTCGGGTTTTAAAGGAAGTGGATATAATTTTATACCCTCTCTCCTCCCGATTTCTAAACGCGGGTTCGTGCTCGTTTTTTCATTTTTACACTACCAACACGTCTCGTGGCCCATTTCCAACCTATAATCCAGACTTTTTCGGGTTTTAAAGGAAGTGGATATAATTTTATACCCTCTCACCTCCCGATTTCTAAACGAGGCTTCGTGCTCGTTTTTTCGTTTTGACACCACCAACAAGTCCCGTGGCCCATTTATAACCTATAATCCAGACTTTTTCGGGTTTTAAAAGAAGTGGATATAATTTCATACCCTCTCTCCTCCCGATTTCTAAACGCGGCTTCGTGCTCGTTTTTTCGTTTTGACACCACCAACACGTCTCGTGGCCCACTTCTAACCTATAATCGAGACTTTTTCGGGTTTTGAAGGAAGTGGATATAATTTCATACCCTCTCTCCTCCCGATTTCTAAACGCGGCTTCGTGCTCGTTTTTTCGTTTTGACACCACCAACAAGTCCCGTGGCCCATTTCTAACCTATATCGATACTTTTTCGGGTTTTAAAGGAAATGAATATAATTTCATACCCTCTCTCCTCCCGATTTCTAAACGAGGCTTCGTGCTCATTTTTTCGTTTTGACACCACCAACAAGTCCCGTGGCCCATTTCCAACCTATAATCCAGACTTTTTCGGGTTTTAATGGAAGTGGATATAATTTCATACCCTCTCTCCTCCCGATTTCTAAACGAGTCTTCGTGCTCGTTTTTTTGTTTTGACACCACCAACACGTCCCGTGGCCCGTTTCTAACCTATAATCGAGACTTTTTCGGGTTTTAAAGGAAGTGGATATAATTTCATACCCTCTCTCCTCCAGATTTCTAAACGAGGCTTCGTGCTCGTTTTTTCGTTTTGACACCACCAACAAGTCCCGTGGCCCATTTCTAACCTATAATCCAGACTTTTTCGGGTTTTAAAGGAAGTGGATATAATTTTATACCCTCTCTCCTCCCGATTTCTAAACGCGGGTTCGTGCTCGTTTTTTCGTTTTGACACTACCAACACGTCTCGTGGCCCATTTCTAACCTATAACTGAGACTTTTTCGGGTTTTAAAGGAAGTGGATATAATTTCATTCCCTCTCTCCTCCCGATTTCTAAACGAGGCTTTGTGCTCGTTTTTTCGTTTTGACACCACCAACACGTCTCGTGGCCCATTTCTAACCTATAATTGAGACTTTTTCGGGTTTTAAAGGAAGTGGATATAATTTCATACTCTCTCTCCTCCCGATTTCTAAACGAGGCATTGTGCTCGTTTTTTTCTTTTGACACCACCAATAAGTCCCATGGCCCATTTCTAACCTATAATCGAGACTTTTTCTGGATTTAAAGGAAGTGTATATAATTTCATACCCTCTCTCCTCCCGATTTCTAAACGAGGCTTCGTGCTCGTTTTTTCGTTTTGACACCACCAACAAGTCCCGTGGCCCATTTCTAACATATAATCCAGACTTTTTCGGGTTTTAAAGGAAGTGGATATAATTTTATACCCTCTCTCCTCCCGATTTCTAAACGCGGGTTCGTGCTCGTTTTTTCGTTTTGACACTACCAACACGTCTCGTGGCCCATTTCTAACCTATAATCCAAACTTTTTCGGGTTTTAAAGGAAGTGGATATAATTTCATACCCTCTCACCTCCCGATTTTTAAACGAGGCTTCGTGCTCGTTTTTTCGTTTTGACACCACCAACAAGTCCCGTGGCCCATTTCTAACCTATAATCCAGACTTTTTCGGGTTTTAAAGGAAGTGGATATAATTTCATACCCTCTCTCCTCCCGATTTCTAAACGCGGCTTCGTGCTCGTTTTTTCGTTTTGACACTACCAACACGTCTCGTGGCCCATTTCTAACCTATAATTGTGACTTTTTCGGGTTTTAAATGAAGTGGACATAATTTCATACTCTCTCTCCTTCCGATTTCTAAACGAGGCATGGTGCTCGTTTTTCCGTTTTGACACCACCAATAAGTCCCGTGGCCCATTTCTAACCTATAATCGAGACTTTTTCGGGTTTTAAAGGAAGTGGATATAATCTCATGCCCTCTCTCCTCCTGATTTCTAAACGAGGCTTCGTGCTCGTTTTTTCATTTTGACACCACCAACACGTCTAGTGGCCCATTTCTAACATATAAAAGAGACATTTTCGGATTTTAAAAGAAATGGATAAAATTTCATACCCTCTCTCCTCCCGATTTCTAAACGAGGCTTCGTGCTCGTTTTTTCGTTTTGACACCACAAACAAGTCCGGTGGCCCATTTCTAACCTATAATCCAAACTTTTTCGAGTTTTAAAAGAAGTGGATATAATTTCATACCCTCTCTCCTCCCGATTTCTAAACGCGGCTTCGTGCTTTTTTTTCATTTTGACACCACCAACACGTCTCGTGGCCCATTTCTAACCTATATCGATACTTTTTCGGGTTTTAAAGGAAATGAATATAATTTCATACCCTCTCTCCTCCCGATTTGTAAACGAGGCTTCGTGCTCATTTTTTCGTTTTGACACCACCAACAAGTCTCGTGGCCCATTTCCAACCTATAATCCAGACTTTTTCGGGTTTTAATGGAAGTGGATATAATTTCATACCCTCTCTCCTCCCGATTTCTAAACGAGTCTTCGTGCTCGTTTTTTCGTTTTGACACCACCAACACGTCCCGTAGCCCGTTTCTAACCTATAATCGAGACTTTTTCGGGTTTTAAAGGAAATGGATATAATTTCATACCATCTCTCCTCCCGATTTCTAAACGAGGCTTCGTGCTCATTTTTTCGTTTTGACACCACCAACAAGTCCCGTGGCCCATTTCCAACCTATAATCCAGACTTTTTCGAGTTTTAATGGAAGTGAATATAATTTCATACCCTCTCTCCTCCCGATTTCTAAACGAGTCTTCGTGCTCGTTTTTTCGTTTTGACACCACCAACACGTCCCGTGGCCCGTTTCAAACCTATAATCGAGACTTTTTCGGGTTTTAAAGGAAGTGGATATAATTTCATACTCTCTCTCCTCCAGATTTCTAAACGAGGCTTCGTGCTCGTTTTTTCGTTTTAACACCACCAACAAGTCCCGTGGCTCATTTCTAACCTATAATCCAGACTTTTTCGGGTTTTAAAGGAAGTGGATATAATTTTATACCCTCTCTCCTCCCGATTTCTAAACGCGGGTTCGTGCTCGTTTTTTCGTTTTGACACTACCAACACGTCTCGTGGCCCATTTCTAACCTATAATTGAGACTTTTTCGGGTTTGAAAGGAAGTGGATATAATTTCATTCCCTCTCTCCTCCCGATTTCTAAACGAGGCTTTGTGCTCGTTTTTTCGTTTTGACACCACCAACACGTCTCGTGGCCCATTTCTAACCTATAATTGAGACTTTTTCGGGTTTTAAAGGAAGTTGATATAATTTCATACTCTCTCTCCTCCCGATTTCTAAACGAGGCATTGTGCTCGTTTTTTTCTTTTGACACCACCAATAAGTCCCGTGGCCCATTTCTAACCTATAATCGAGACTTTTTCAGGATTTAAAGGAAGTGGATATAATTTCATACCCTCTCTCCTCCCGATTTCTAAACGAGGCTTCGTGCTCGTTTTTTCGTTTTGACACCACCAACAAGTCCCGTGGCCCATTTCTAACCTATAATGCAGACTTTTTCGGGTTTTAAAGGAAGTGGATATAATTTCATACCCTCTCTCCTCCCGATTTCTAAACGCGGCTTCGTGCTCGTTTTTTCGTTTTGACACTACCAACACGTCTCGTGGCCCATTTCTAACCTATAATTTTGACTTTTTCGGGTTTTAAATGAAGTGGACATAATTTCATACTCTCTCTCCTCCCGATTTCTAAACGAGGCATGGTGCTCGTTTTTCCGTTTTGACACCACCAATAAGTCCCGTGGCCCATTTCTAACCTATAATCGAGACTTTTTCGGATTTTAAAGGAAGTGGATATAATTTCATGCCCTCTCTCCTCCTGATTTCTAAACGAGGCTTCGTGCTCGTTTTTTCATTTTGACACCACCAACACGTCTAGTGGCCCATTTATAACATATAAAAGAGACATTTTCGGATTTTAAAAGAAATGGATAAAATTTCATACCCTCTCTCCTCCCGATTTCTAAACGAGGCTTCGTGCTCGTTTTTTCGTTTTGACACCACAAACAACTCCGGTGGCCCATTTCTAACCTATAATCCAAACTTTTTCGAGTTTTAAAGGAAGTGGATATAATTTCATACCCTCTCTCCTCCCGATTTCTAAACGCGGCTTCGTGCTTTTTTTTCATTTTGACACCACCAACACGTCTCGTGGCCCATTTCTAACCTATATCGATACTTTTTCGGGTTTTAAAGGAAATGAATATAATTTCATACCCTCTCTCCTCCCGATTTCTAAACGAGGCTTCGTGCTCATTTTTTCATTTTGACACCACCAACAAGTCCCGTGGCCCATTTCCAACCTATAATCCAGACTTTTTCGGGTTTTAATGGAAGTGGATATAATTTCATACCCTCTCTCCTCCCGATTTCTAAACGAGTCTTCGTGCTCGTTTTTTCGTTTTGACACCACCAACACGTCCCGTGGCCCGTTTCTAACCTATAATCGAGACTTTTTCGGGTTTTAAAGGAAATGGATATAATTTCATACCCTCTCTCCTCCCGATTTCTAAACGAGGCTTCGTGCTCATTTTTTCATTTTGACACCACCAACAAGTCCCTTGTCCTTTTCCAACCTATAATCCAGACTTTTTCGGGTTTTAATGGAAGTGGATATAATTTCATACCCTCTCTCCTCCCGATTTCTAAACGAGTCTTCGTGCTCGTTTTTTCGTTTTGACACCACCAACACGTCCCGTGGCCCATTTCTAACCTATAATCGAGACTTTTTCGGGTTTTAAAGGAAGTGGATATAATTTCATGCCCTCTCTCCTCCTGATTTCTAAACGAGGCTTCGTGCTCGTTTTTTCATTTTGACACCACCAACACGTCTAGTGGCCCATTTATAACATATAAAAGAGACATTTTCGGATTTTAAAAGAAATGGATAAAATTTCATACCCTCTCTCCTCCCGATTTCTAAACGAGGCTTCGTGCTCGTTTTTTCGTTTTGACACCACAAACAACTCCGGTGGCCCATTTCTAACCTATAATCCAAACTTTTTCGAGTTTTAAAGGAAGTGGATATAATTTCATACCCTCTCTCCTCCCGATTTCTAAACGCGGCTTCGTGCTTTTTTTTCATTTTGACACCACCAACACGTCTCGTGGCCCATTTCTAACCTATATCGATACTTTTTCGGGTTTTAAAGGAAATGAATATAATTTCATACCCTCTCTCCTCCCGATTTCTAAACGAGGCTTCGTGCTCATTTTTTCGTTTTGACACCACCAACAAGTCCCGTGGCACATTTCCAACCTATAATCCAGACTTTTTCGGGTTTTAATGGAAGTGGATATAATTTCATACCCTCTCTCCTCCCGATTTCTAAACGAGTCTTCGTGTTCGTTTTTTCGTTTTGACACCACCAACACGTCCCGTGGCCCGTTTCTAACCTATAATCGAGACTTTTTCGGGTTTTAAAGGAAATGGATATAATTTCATACCATCTCTCCTCCCGATTTCTAAACGAGGCTTCGTGCTCGTTTTTTCGTTTTGACACCACCAACACGTCTCGTGGCCCACTTCTAACCTATAATCGAGACTTTTTCGGGTTTTGAAGGAAGTGGATATAATTTCATACCCTCTCTCCTCCCGATTTCTAAACGAGGCTTCGTGCTCGTTTTTTCGTTTTGACACCACCAACAAGTCCCGTGGCCCATTTCTAACCTATAATCCAGACTTTTTCGAGTTTTAAAGGAAGTGGATATAATTTCATACCCTCTCTCCTCCCGATTTCTAAACGCGGCTTCGTGCTCTTTTTTCGTTTTGACACGACCAACACGTCTCGTGGCCCATTTCTAACCTATAATCGAGACTTTTTCGGATTTTCAAGGAAGTAGATATAATTTCATACCCTCTCTATCCCGATTTCTAAACGAGGCATCGTGCTCGTTTTTTCGTTTTAACACCACCAACAAGTCCCGTGGCATATTTCTAACCTATAATCCAGACTTTTTCGGGTTTTAAAGGAAGTGGATATAATTTCATACCCTCTCTCCTCCCAATTTCTAAACGCGGCTTTGTGCTCATTTTTTCATTTTGACACTACCAACACGTCTCGTGGCCCATTTCTAACCTATAATTGTGACTTTTTCGGGTTTTAAAGGAAATGGATATAATTTCATACCATCTCTCCTCCCGATTTCTAAACGAGGCTTCGTGCTCGTTTTTTCGTTTTGACACCACCAACACGTCTCGTGGCCCACTTCTAACCTATAATCGAGACTTTTTCGGGTTTTGAAGGAAGTGGATATAATTTCATACCCTCTCTCCTCCCGATTTCTAAACGAGGCTTCGTGCTCGTTTTTTCGTTTTGACACCACCAACAAGTCCCGTGGCCCATTTCTAACCTATAATCCAGACTTTTTCGAGTTTTAAAGGAAGTGGATATAATTTCATACCCTCTCTCCTCCCGATTTCTAAACGCGGCTTCGTGCTCTTTTTTCGTTTTGACACGACCAACACGTCTCGTGGCCCATTTCTAACCTATAATCGAGACTTTTTCGGATTTTCAAGGAAGTAGATATAATTTCATACCCTCTCTATCCCGATTTCTAAACGAGGCATCGTGCTCGTTTTTTCGTTTTAACACCACCAACAAGTCCCGTGGCATATTTCTAACCTATAATCCAGACTTTTTCGGGTTTTAAAGGAAGTGGATATAATTTCATACCCTCTCTCCTCCCAATTTCTAAACGCGGCTTTGTGCTCGTTTTTTCATTTTGACATTACCAACACGTCTCGTGGCCCATTTCTAACCTATAATTGTGACTTTTTCGGGTTTTAAAGGAAGTTGATATAATTTCATACTCTCTCTCCTCCCGATTTCTAAACGAGGCATGGTGCTCGTTTTTCCGTTTTGACACCACCAATAAGTCCCGTGGCCCATTTCTAACCTATAATCGAGACTTTTTCGGGTTTTAAAGGAAATGAATATAATTTCATACCCTCTCTCCTCCCGATTTCTAAACGAGGCTTCGTGCTCATTTTTTCATTTTGACACCACCAACAAGTCCCGTGGCCCATTTCCAACCTATAATCCAGACTTTTTCGGGTTTTAATGGAAGTGGATATAATTTCATACCCTCTCTCCTCCCGATTTCTAAACGAGTCTTCGTGCTCGTTTTTTCGTTTTGACACCACCAACACGTCCCGTGGCCCGTTTCTAACCTATAATCGAGACTTTTTCGGTTTTTAAAGGAAATGGATATAATTTCATACCCTCTCTCCTCTCGATTTCTAAACGAGGCTTCGTGCTCATTTTTTCGTTTTGACACCACCAACACGTCTAGTGGCCCATTTATAACATATAAAAGAGACATTTTCGGATTTTAAAAGAAATGGATAAAATTTCATACCCTCTCTCCTCCCGATTTCTAAACGAGGCTTCGTGCTCGTTTTTTCGTTTTGACACCACAAACAACTCCGGTGGCCCATTTCTAACCTATAATCCAAACTTTTTCGAGTTTTAAAGGAAGTGGATATAATTTCATACCCTCTCTCCTCCCGATTTCTAAACGCGGCTTCGTGCTTTTTTTTCATTTTGACACCACCAACACGTCTCGTGGCCCATTTCTAACCTATATCGATACTTTTTCGGGTTTTAAAGGAAATGAATATAATTTCATACCCTCTCTCCTCCCGATTTCTAAACGAGGCTTCGTGCTCATTTTTTCGTTTTGACACCACCAACAAGTCCCGTGGCACATTTCCAACCTATAATCCAGACTTTTTCGGGTTTTAATGGAAGTGGATATAATTTCATACCCTCTCTCCTCCCGATTTCTAAACGAGTCTTCGTGTTCGTTTTTTCGTTTTGACACCACCAACACGTTCCGTGGCCCGTTTCTAACCTATAATCGAGACTTTTTCGGGTTTTAAAGGAAATGGATATAATTTCATACCATCTCTCCTCCCGATTTCTAAACGAGGCTTCGTGCTCGTTTTTTCGTTTTGACACCACCAACACGTCTCGTGGCCCACTTCTAACCTATAATCGAGACTTTTTCGGATTTTCAAGGAAGTAGATATAATTTCATACCCTCTCTATCCCGATTTCTAAACGAGGCATCGTGCTCGTTTTTTCGTTTTAACACCACCAACAAGTCCCGTGGCATATTTCTAACCTATAATCCAGACTTTTTCGGGTTTTAAAGGAAGTGGATATAATTTCCTACCCTCTCTCCTCCCAATTTCTAAACGCGGCTTTGTGCTCGTTTTTTCATTTTGACACTACCAACACGTCTCGTGGCCCATTTCTAACCTATAATTGTGACTTTTTCGGGTTTTAAAGGAAGTTGATATAATTTCATACTCTCTCTCCTCCCGATTTCTAAACGAGGCATGGTGCTCGTTTTTCCGTTTTGACACCACCAATAAGTCCCGTGGCCCATTTCTAACCTATAATCGAGACTTTTTCGGGTTTTAAAGGAAATGAATATAATTTCATACCCTCTCTCCTCCCGATTTCTAAACGAGGCTTCGTGCTCATTTTTTCATTTTGACACCACCAACAAGTCCCGTGGCCCATTTCCAACCTATAATCCAGACTTTTTCGGGTTTTAATGGAAGTGGATATAATTTCATACCCTCTCTCCTCCCGATTTCTAAACGAGTCTTCGTGCTCGTTTTTTCGTTTTGACACCACCAACACGTCCCGTGGCCCGTTTCTAACCTATAATCGAGACTTTTTCGGTTTTTAAAGGAAATGGATATAATTTCATACCCTCTCTCCTCCCGATTTCTAAACGAGGCTTCGTGCTCATTTTTTCATTTTGACACCACCAACAAGTCCCTTGTCCTTTTCCAACCTATAATCCAGACTTTTTCGGGTTTTAATGGAAGTGGATATAATTTCATACCCTCTCTCCTCCCGATTTTTAAACGAGTCTTCGTGCTCGTTTTTTCGTTTTGACACCACCAACACGTCTCGTGGCCCACTTCTAACCTATAATCGAGACTTTTTCGGGTTTTAAAGGAAGTGGATATAAGTTCATACCCTCTCTCCTCCCGATTTCTAAACGAGGCTTCGTGCTCGTTTTTTCGTTTTGACACCACCAACAAGTCCCGTGGCTCATTTCTAATCTATAATCCAGACTTTTTCGGGTTTTAAAGGAAGTGGATATAATTTTATACCCTCTCTCCTCCCGATTTCTAAACGTGGGTTCGTGCTCGTTTTTTCGTTTTGACACTATGAACACGTCTCGTGGCCCATTTCTGACCTATAATCCATACTTTTTCGGGTTTTAAAGGAAGTGGATATAATTTCATTCTCTCTCTCCTCCCGATTTCTAAACGAGGCTTTGTGCTCGTTTTTTCTTTTTGACACCACCAACACGTCTCGTGGCCCATTTCTAACCTATAATTGAGACTTTTTCGGGTTTTCAAGGAAGTGGATATAATTTCATACTCTCTCTCCTCCCGATTTCTAAACGAGGCATTGTGCTCGTTTTTTTCTTTTGACACCACCAATAAGTCCCGTGGCCCATTTCTAACCTATAATCGAGACTTTTTCGGGATTTAAAGGAAGTGGATATAATTTCATACCCTCTCTCCTCCCGATTTCTAAACGAGGCTTCGTGCTCGTTTTTTCGTTTTGACACCACCAACAAGTCCCGTGGCCCATTTCTAACATATAATCCAGACTTTTTCGGGTTTTAAAGGAAGTGGATATAATTTTATACCCTCTCTCCTCCCGATTTCTAAACGCGGGTTCGTGCTCATTTTTTCGTTTTGACACTACCAACACGTCTCGTGGCCCATTTCTAACCTATAATCCAGACTTTTTCGGGTTTTAAAGGAAGTGGATATAATTTCATACACTCTCACCTCCCGATTTCTAAACGAGGCTTCGTGCTCGTTTTTTCGTTTTGACACCACCAACACGTCTCGTGGCCCATTTCTAACCTATAATTGTGACTTTTTCGGGTTTTAAAGGAAGTGGATATAATTTCATACTCTCTCTCCTCCCGATTTCTAAACGAGGCATGGTGCTCGTTTTTCCGTTTTGACACCACCAATAAGTCCCGTGGCCCATTTCTAACCTATAATCGAGACTTTTTCGGGTTTTAAAGGAAATGAATATAATTTCATACCCTCTCTCCTCCCGATTTCTAAACGAGGCTTCGTGCTCATTTTTTCGTTTTGACACCACCAACAAGTCCCGTGGCCTATTTCCAACCTATAATCCAGACTTTTTCGGGTTTTAATGGAAGTGGATATAATTTCATACCCTCTCTCCTCCCGATTTCTAAACGAGTCTTCGTGCTCGTTTTTTCGTTTTGACACCACCAACACGTCCCGTGGCCCGTTTCTAACCTATAATCGAGACTTTTTCGGGTTTTAAAGGAAATGGATATAATTTCATACCATCTCTCCTCCCGATTTCTAAACGAGGCTTCGTGCTCATTTTTTCGTTTTGACACCATCAACACGTCCCGTGGCCCGTTTCTAACCTATAATCGAGACTTTTTCGGGTTTTAAAGGAAGTGGATATAATTTCATACTCTCTCTCCTCCAGATTTCTAAACGAGGCTTCGTGCACGTTTTTTCGTTTTGACACCACCAACAAGTCCCGTGGCCCATTTCTAACCTATAATCTAGACTTTTTCGGGTTTTAAAGGAAGTGGATATAATTTTATACCCTCTCTCCTCCCGATTTCTAAACGCGGGTTCGTGCTCGTTTTTTCGTTTTGACACTACCAACACGTCTCGTGGCCCATTTCTAACCTATAATTGAGACTTTTTCGGGTTTTAAAGGAAGTGGATATAATTTCATTCCCTCTCTCCTCCCGATTTCTAAACGAGGCTTTGTGCTCGTTTTTTCGTTTTGACACCACCAACACGTCTCGTGGCATATTTCTAACCTATAATTGAGACTTTTTCGGGTTTTAAAGGAAGTGGATATAATTTCATACTCTCTCTCCTCCCGATTTCTAAACGAGGCATTGTGCTCGTTTTTTTCTTTTGACACCACCAATAAGTCCCGTGGCCCATTTCTAACCTATAATCGAGAATTTTTCGGGATTTAAAGGAAGTTGATATAATTTCATACCCTCTCTCCTCCCGATTTCTAAACGAGGCTTCGTGCTCGTTTTTTCGTTTTGACACTACCAACACGTCTCGTGGCCCATTTCTAACCTATAATCCAGACTTTTTCGGGTTTTAAAGGAAGTGGATATAATTTCATACCCTCTCTCCTCCCAATTTCTAAACGCGGCTTTGTGCTCGTTTTTTCATTTTGACACTACCAACACGTCTCGTGGCCCATTTCTAACCTATAATTGTGACTTTTTCGGGTTTTAAAGGAAGTGGATATAATTTCATACTCTCTCTCCTCCCGATTTCTAAACGAGGCATGGTGCTCGTTTTTCCGTTTTGACACCACCAATAAGTCCCGTGGCCCATTTCTAACCTATAATCGAGACTTTTTCGGATTTTAAAGGAAATGAATATAATTTCATACCCTCTCTCCTCCCGATTTCTAAACGAGGCTTCGTGCTCATTTTTTCGTTTTGACACCACCAACAAGTCCCGTGGCCCATTTCCAACCTATAATCCAGACTTTTTCGGGTTTTAATGGAAGTGGATATAATTTCATACCCTCTCTCCTCCCGATTTCTAAACGAGTCTTCTTGCTCGTTTTTTCGTTTTGACACCACCAACACGTCCCGTGGCCCGTTTCTAACCTATAATCGAGACTTTTTCGGGTTTTAAAGGAAATGGATATAATTTCATACCATCTCTCCTCCCGATTTCTAAACGAGGCTTCGTGCTCGTTTTTTCGTTTTGACACCACCAACACGTCTCGTGGCCCACTTCTAACCTATAATCGAGACTTTTTCGGGTTTTGAAGGAAGTGGATATAATTTCATACCCTCTCTCCTCCCGATTTCTAAACGAGGCTTCGTGCTCGTTTTTTCGTTTTGACACCACCAACAAGTCCCGTGGCCCATTTCTAACCTATAATCCAGACTTTTTCGAGTTTTAAAAGAAGTGGATATAATTTCATACCCTCTCTCCTCCCGATTTCTAAACGAGGCTTCGTGCTCATTTTTTCATTTTGACACCACCAACAAGTCCCGTGGCCCATTTCCAACCTATAATCCAGACTTTTTCGGGTTTTAATGGAAGTGGATATAATTTCATACCCTCTCTCCTCCCGATTTCTAAACGAGTCTTCGTGCTCGTTTTTTCGTTTTGACACCACCAACACGTCCCGTGGCCCGTTTCTAACCTATAATCGAGACTTTTTCGGTTTTTAAAGGAAATGGATATAATTTCATACCCTCTCTCCTCCCGATTTCTAAACGAGGCTTCGTGCTCATTTTTTCATTTTGACACCACCAACAAGTCCCTTGTCCTTTTCCAACCTATAATCCAGACTTTTTCGGGTTTTAATGGAAGTGGATATAATTTCATACCCTCTCTCCTCCCGATTTTTAAACGAGTCTTCGTGCTCGTTTTTTCGTTTTGACACCACCAACACGTCTCGTGGCCCACTTCTAACCTATAATCGAGACTTTTTCGGGTTTTAAAGGAAGTGGATATAAGTTCATACCCTCTCTCCTCCCGATTTCTAAACGAGGCTTCGTGCTCGTTTTTTCGTTTTGACACCACCAACAAGTCCCGTGGCTCATTTCTAATCTATAATCCAGACTTTTTCGGGTTTTAAAGGAAGTGGATATAATTTTATACCCTCTCTCCTCCCGATTTCTAAACGTGGGTTCGTGCTCGTTTTTTCGTTTTGACACTATGAACACGTCTCGTGGCCCATTTCTGACCTATAATCCATACTTTTTCGGGTTTTAAAGGAAGTGGATATAATTTCATTCTCTCTCTCCTCCCGATTTCTAAACGAGGCTTTGTGCTCGTTTTTTCTTTTTGACACCACCAACACGTCTCGTGGCCCATTTCTAACCTATAATTGAGACTTTTTCGGGTTTTCAAGGAAGTGGATATAATTTCATACTCTCTCTCCTCCCGATTTCTAAACGAGGCATTGTGCTCGTTTTTTTCTTTTGACACCACCAATAAGTCCCGTGGCCCATTTCTAACCTATAATCGAGACTTTTTCGGGATTTAAAGGAAGTGGATATAATTTCATACCCTCTCTCCTCCCGATTTCTAAACGAGGCTTCGTGCTCGTTTTTTCGTTTTGACACCACCAACAAGTCCCGTGGCCCATTTCTAACATATAATCCAGACTTTTTCGGGTTTTAAAGGAAGTGGATATAATTTTATACCCTCTCTCCTCCCGATTTCTAAACGCGGGTTCGTGCTCATTTTTTCGTTTTGACACTACCAACACGTCTCGTGGCCCATTTCTAACCTATAATCCAGACTTTTTCGGGTTTTAAAGGAAGTGGATATAATTTCATACACTCTCACCTCCCGATTTCTAAACGAGGCTTCGTGCTCGTTTTTTCGTTTTGACACCACCAACACGTCTCGTGGCCCATTTCTAACCTATAATTGTGACTTTTTCGGGTTTTAAAGGAAGTGGATATAATTTCATACTCTCTCTCCTCCCGATTTCTAAACGAGGCATGGTGCTCGTTTTTCCGTTTTGACACCACCAATAAGTCCCGTGGCCCATTTCTAACCTATAATCGAGACTTTTTCGGGTTTTAAAGGAAATGAATATAATTTCATACCCTCTCTCCTCCCGATTTCTAAACGAGGCTTCGTGCTCATTTTTTCGTTTTGACACCACCAACAAGTCCCGTGGCCTATTTCCAACCTATAATCCAGACTTTTTCGGGTTTTAATGGAAGTGGATATAATTTCATACCCTCTCTCCTCCCGATTTCTAAACGAGTCTTCGTGCTCGTTTTTTCGTTTTGACACCACCAACACGTCCCGTGGCCCGTTTCTAACCTATAATCGAGACTTTTTCGGGTTTTAAAGGAAATGGATATAATTTCATACCATCTCTCCTCCCGATTTCTAAACGAGGCTTCGTGCTCATTTTTTCGTTTTGACACCATCAACACGTCCCGTGGCCCGTTTCTAACCTATAATCGAGACTTTTTCGGGTTTTAAAGGAAGTGGATATAATTTCATACTCTCTCTCCTCCAGATTTCTAAACGAGGCTTCGTGCACGTTTTTTCGTTTTGACACCACCAACAAGTCCCGTGGCCCATTTCTAACCTATAATCTAGACTTTTTCGGGTTTTAAAGGAAGTGGATATAATTTTATACCCTCTCTCCTCCCGATTTCTAAACGCGGGTTCGTGCTCGTTTTTTCGTTTTGACACTACCAACACGTCTCGTGGCCCATTTCTAACCTATAATTGAGACTTTTTCGGGTTTTAAAGGAAGTGGATATAATTTCATTCCCTCTCTCCTCCCGATTTCTAAACGAGGCTTTGTGCTCGTTTTTTCGTTTTGACACCACCAACACGTCTCGTGGCATATTTCTAACCTATAATTGAGACTTTTTCGGGTTTTAAAGGAAGTGGATATAATTTCATACTCTCTCTCCTCCCGATTTCTAAACGAGGCATTGTGCTCGTTTTTTTCTTTTGACACCACCAATAAGTCCCGTGGCCCATTTCTAACCTATAATCGAGAATTTTTCGGGATTTAAAGGAAGTTGATATAATTTCATACCCTCTCTCCTCCCGATTTCTAAACGAGGCTTCGTGCTCGTTTTTTCGTTTTGACACTACCAACACGTCTCGTGGCCCATTTCTAACCTATAATCCAGACTTTTTCGGGTTTTAAAGGAAGTGGATATAATTTCATACCCTCTCTCCTCCCAATTTCTAAACGCGGCTTTGTGCTCGTTTTTTCATTTTGACACTACCAACACGTCTCGTGGCCCATTTCTAACCTATAATTGTGACTTTTTCGGGTTTTAAAGGAAGTGGATATAATTTCATACTCTCTCTCCTCCCGATTTCTAAACGAGGCATGGTGCTCGTTTTTCCGTTTTGACACCACCAATAAGTCCCGTGGCCCATTTCTAACCTATAATCGAGACTTTTTCGGATTTTAAAGGAAATGAATATAATTTCATACCCTCTCTCCTCCCGATTTCTAAACGAGGCTTCGTGCTCATTTTTTCGTTTTGACACCACCAACAAGTCCCGTGGCCCATTTCCAACCTATAATCCAGACTTTTTCGGGTTTTAATGGAAGTGGATATAATTTCATACCCTCTCTCCTCCCGATTTCTAAACGAGTCTTCTTGCTCGTTTTTTCGTTTTGACACCACCAACACGTCCCGTGGCCCGTTTCTAACCTATAATCGAGACTTTTTCGGGTTTTAAAGGAAATGGATATAATTTCATACCATCTCTCCTCCCGATTTCTAAACGAGGCTTCGTGCTCGTTTTTTCGTTTTGACACCACCAACACGTCTCGTGGCCCACTTCTAACCTATAATCGAGACTTTTTCGGGTTTTGAAGGAAGTGGATATAATTTCATACCCTCTCTCCTCCCGATTTCTAAACGAGGCTTCGTGCTCGTTTTTTCGTTTTGACACCACCAACAAGTCCCGTGGCCCATTTCTAACCTATAATCCAGACTTTTTCGAGTTTTAAAAGAAGTGGATATAATTTCATACCCTCTCTCCTCCCGATTTCTAAACGAGGCTTCGTGCTCATTTTTTCATTTTGACACCACCAACAAGTCCCGTGGCCCATTTCCAACCTATAATCCAGACTTTTTCGGGTTTTAATGGAAGTGGATATAATTTCATACCCTCTCTCCTCCCGATTTCTAAACGAGTCTTCGTGCTCGTTTTTTCGTTTTGACACCACCAACACGTCCCGTGGCCCGTTTCTAACCTATAATCGAGACTTTTTCGGGTTTTAAAGGAAATGGATATAATTTCATACCCTCTCTCCTCCCGATTTCTAAACGAGGCTTCGTGCTCATTTTTTCATTTTGACACCACCAACAAGTCCCTTGTCCTTTTCCAACCTATAATCCAGACTTTTTCGGGTTTTAATGGAAGTGGATATAATTTCATACCCTCTCTCCTCCCGATTTCTAAACGAGTCTTCGTGCTCGTTTTTTCGTTTTGACACCACCAACACGTCTCGTGGCCCACTTCTAACCTATAATCGAGACTTTTTCGGGTTTTAAAGGAAGTGGATATAATTTCATACCCTCTCTCCTCCCGGTTTCTAAACGAGGCTTCGTGCTCGTTTTTTCGTTTTAACACCACCAACAAGTCCCGTGGCTAATTTCTAATCTATAATCCAGACTTTTTCGGGTTTTAAAGGAAGTGGATATAATTTTATACCCTCTCTCCTCCCGATTTCTAAACGTGGGTTCGTGCTCGTTTTTTCGTTTTGACACTATGAACACGTCTCGTGGCCCATTTCTGACCTATAATCCAGACTTTTTCGGGTTTTAAAGGAAGTGGATATAATTTCATACCCTCTCTCCTCCCGATTTCTAAACGAGGCTTCGTGCTCGTTTTTTCGTTTTGACACTACCAACACGTCTCGTGGCCCATTTCTAACCTATAATCCAGACTTTTTCGGGTTTTAAAGGAAGTGGATATAATTTCATACCCTCTCTCCTCCCAATTTCTAAACGCGGCTTTGTGCTCGTTTTTTCATTTTGACACTACCAACACGTCTCGTGGCCCATTTCTAACCTATAATTGTGACTTTTTCGGGTTTTAAAGGAAGTGGATATAATTTCATACTCTCTCTCCTCCCGATTTCTAAACGAGGCATGGTGCTCGTTTTTCCGTTTTGACACCACCAATAAGTCCCGTGGCCCATTTCTAACCTATAATCGAGACTTTTTCGGATTTTAAAGGAAATGAATATAATTTCATACCCTCTCTCCTCCCGATTTCTAAACGAGGCTTCGTGCTCATTTTTTCGTTTTGACACCACCAACAAGTCCCGTGGCCCATTTCCAACCTATAATCCAGACTTTTTCGGGTTTTAATGGAAGTGGATATAATTTCATACCCTCTCTCCTCCCGATTTCTAAACGAGTCTTCGTGCTCGTTTTTTCGTTTTGACACCACCAACACGTCCCGTGGCCCGTTTCTAACCTATAATCGAGACTTTTTCGGGTTTTAAAGGAAATGGATATAATTTCATACCATCTCTCCTCCCGATTTCTAAACGAGGCTTCGTGCTCGTTTTTTCGTTTTGACACCACCAACACGTCTCGTGGCCCACTTCTAACCTATAATCGAGACTTTTTCGGGTTTTGAAGGAAGTGGATATAATTTCATACCCTCTCTCCTCCCGATTTCTAAACGAGGCTTCGTGCTCGTTTTTTCGTTTTGACACCACCAACAAGTCCCGTGGCCCATTTCTAACCTATAATCCAGACTTTTTCGAGTTTTAAAAGAAGTGGATATAATTTCATACCCTCTCTCCTCCCGATTTCTAAACGAGGCTTCGTGCTCATTTTTTCATTTTGACACCACCAACAAGTCCCGTGGCCCATTTCCAACCTATAATCCAGACTTTTTCGGGTTTTAATGGAAGTGGATATAATTTCATACCCTCTCTCCTCCCGATTTCTAAACGAGTCTTCGTGCTCGTTTTTTCGTTTTGACACCACCAACACGTCCCGTGGCCCGTTTCTAACCTATAATCGAGACTTTTTCGGGTTTTAAAGGAAATGGATATAATTTCATACCCTCTCTCCTCCCGATTTCTAAACGAGGCTTCGTGCTCATTTTTTCATTTTGACACCACCAACAAGTCCCTTGTCCTTTTCCAACCTATAATCCAGACTTTTTCGGGTTTTAATGGAAGTGGATATAATTTCATACCCTCTCTCCTCCCGATTTCTAAACGAGTCTTCGTGCTCGTTTTTTCGTTTTGACACCACCAACACGTCTCGTGGCCCACTTCTAACCTATAATCGAGACTTTTTCGGGTTTTAAAGGAAGTGGATATAATTTCATACCCTCTCTCCTCCCGGTTTCTAAACGAGGCTTCGTGCTCGTTTTTTCGTTTTAACACCACCAACAAGTCCCGTGGCTAATTTCTAATCTATAATCCAGACTTTTTCGGGTTTTAAAGGAAGTGGATATAATTTTATACCCTCTCTCCTCCCGATTTCTAAACGTGGGTTCGTGCTCGTTTTTTCGTTTTGACACTATGAACACGTCTCGTGGCCCATTTCTGACCTATAATCCAGACTTTTTCGGGTTTTAAAGGAAGTGGATATAATTTCATTCCCTCTCTCCTCCCGATTTCTAAACGAGGCTTTGTGCTCGTTTTTTCGTTTTGACACCACCAACACGTCTCGTGGCCCATTTCTAACCTATAATTGAGACTTTTTCGGGTTTTAAAGGAAGTGGATATAATTTCATACTCTCTCTCCTCCCGATTTCTAAACGAGGCATTGTGCTCGTTTTTTTCTTTTGACACCACCAATAAGTCCCGTGGCCCATTTCTAACCTATAATCAAGACTTTTTCGGGATTTAAAGGAAGTGGATATAATTTCATACCCTCTCTCCTCCCGATTTCTAAACGAGGCTTCGTGCTCGTTTTTTCGTTTTGACACCACCAACAAGTCCCGTGGCCCATTTCTAACATATAATCCAGACTTTTTCGGGTTTTAAAGGAAGTGGATATAATTTTATACCCTCTCTCCTCCCGATTTCTAAACGCGGGTTCGTGCTCATTTTTTCGTTTTGACACTACCAACACGTCTCGTGGCCCATTTCTAACCTATAATCCAGACTTTTTCGGGTTTTAAAGGAAGTGGATATAATTTCATACACTCTCACCTCCCGATTTCTAAACGAGGCTTCGTGCTCGTTTTTTCGTTTTGACACCACCAACACGTCTCGTGGCCCATTTCTAACCTATAATTGTGACTTTTTCGGGTTTTAAAGGAAGTGGATATAATTTCATACTCTCTCTCCTCCCGATTTCTAAACGAGGCATGGTGCTCGTTTTTCCGTTTTGACACCACCAATAAGTCCCGTGGCCCATTTCTAACCTATAATCGAGACTTTTTCGGGTTTTAAAGGAAATGAATATAATTTCATACCCTCTCTCCTCCCGATTTCTAAACGAGGCTTCGTGCTCATTTTTTCGTTTTGACACCACCAACTAGTCCCGTGGCCTATTTCCAACCTATAATCCAGACTTTTTCGGGTTTTAATGGAAGTGGATATAATTTCATACCCTCTCTCCTCCCGATTTCTAAACGAGTCTTCGTGCTCGTTTTTTCGTTTTGACACCACCAACACGTCCCGTGGCCCGTTTCTAACCTATAATCGAGACTTTTTCGGGTTTTAAAGGAAATGGATATAATTTCATACCATCTCTCCTCCCGATTTCTAAACGAGGCTTCGTGCTCATTTTTTCGTTTTGACACCACCAACACGTCCCGTGGCCCGTTTCTAACCTATAATCGAGACTTTTTCGGGTTTTAAAGGAAGTGGATATAATTTCATACTCTCTCTCCTCCAGATTTCTAAACGAGGCTTCGTGCACGTTTTTTCGTTTTGACACCACCAACAAGTCCCGTGGCCCATTTCTAACCTATAATCTAGACTTTTTCGGGTTTTAAAGGAAGTGGATATAATTTTATACCCACTCTCCTCCCGATTTCTAAACGCGGGTTCGTGCTCGTTTTTTCGTTTTGACACTACCAACACGTCTCGTGGCCCATTTCTAACCTATAATTGAGACTTTTTCGGGTTTTAAAGGAAGTGGATATAATTTCATTCCCTCTCTCCTCCCGATTTCTAAACGAGGCTTTGTGCTCGTTTTTTCGTTTTGACACCACCAACACGTCTCGTGGCACATTTCTAACCTATAATTGAGACTTTTTCGGGTTTTAAAGGAAGTGGATATAATTTCATACTCTCTCTCCTCCCGATTTCTAAACGAGGCATTGTGCTCGTTTTTTTCTTTTGACACCACCAATAAGTCCCGTGGCCCATTTCTAACCTATAATCGAGACTTTTTCGGGATTTAAAGGAAGTGGATATAATTTCATACCCTCTCTCCTCCCGATTTCTAAACGAGGCTTCGTGCTCGTTTTTTCGTTTTGACACCACCAACAAGTCCCGTGGCCCATTTCTAACATATAATCCAGACTTTTTCGGGTTTTAAAGGAAGTGGATATAATTTCATACCCTCTCTCCTCCCAATTTCTAAACGCGGCTTTGTGCTCGTTTTTTCATTTTGACACTACCAACACGTCTCGTGGCCCATTTCTAACCTATAATTGTGACTTTTTCGGGTTTTAAAGGAAGTGGATATAATTTCATACTCTCTCTCCTCCCGATTTCTAAACGAGGCATGGTGCTCGTTTTTCCGTTTTGACACCACCAATAAGTCCCGTGGCCCATTTCTAACCTATAATCGAGACTTTTTCGGGTTTTAAAGGAAATGAATATAATTTCATACCCTCTCTCCTCCCGATTTCTAAACGAGGCTTCGTGCTCATTTTTTCGTTTTGACACCACCAACAAGTCCCGTGGCCCATTTCCAACCTATAATCCAGACTTTTTCGGGTTTTAATGGAAGTGGATATAATTTCATACCCTCTCTCCTCCCGATTTCTAAACGAGTCTTCGTGCTCGTTTTTTCGTTTTGACACCACCAACACGTCCCGTGGCCCGTTTCTAACCTATAATCGAGACTTTTTCGGGTTTTAAAGGAAATGGATATAATTTCATACCATCTCTCCTCCCGATTTCTAAACGAGGCTTCGTGCTCATTTTTTCGTTTTGACACCACCAACAAGTCCCGTGGCCCATTTCCAACCTATAATCCAGACTTTTTCGGGTTTTAATGGAAGTGGATATAATTTCATACCCTCTCTCCTCCCGATTTCTAAACGAGTCTTCGTGCTCGTTTTTTCGTTTTGACACCACCAACACGTCCCGTGGCCCGTTTCTAACCTATAATCGAGACTTTTTCGGGTTTTAAAGGAAATGGATATAATTTCATACCATCTCTCCTCCCGATTTCTAAACGAGGCTTCGTGCTCATTTTTTCGTTTTGACACCACCAACAAGTCCCGTGGCCCATTTCCAACCTATAATCCAGACTTTTTCGGGTTTTAATGGAAGTGGATATAATTTCATACCCTCTCTCCTCCCGATTTCTAAACGAGTCTTCGTGCTCGTTTTTTCGTTTTGACACCACCAACACGTCCCGTGGCCCGTTTCTAACCTATAATCGAGACTTTTTCGGGTTTTAAAGGAAGTGGATATAATTTCATACTCTCTCTCCTCCAGATATCTAAACGAGGCTTCGTGCTCGTTTTTTCGTTTTGACACCACCAACAAGTCCCGTGGCCCATTTCTAACCTATAATCTAGACTTTTTCGGGTTTTAAAGGAAGTGGATATAATTTTATACCCTCTCTTCTCCCGATTTCTAAACGCTGGTTCGTGCTCGTTTTTTCGTTTTGACACTACCAACACGTCTCGTGGCCCATTTCTAACCTATAATTGAGACTTTTTCGGGTTTTAAAGGAAGTGGATATAATTTTATACCCTCTCTCCTCCCTATTTCTAAACGAGGCTTTGTGCTCATTTTTTCGTTTTGACACCACCAACACGTCTCGTGGCCCATTTCTAACCTATAATTGAGACTTTTTCGGGTTTTAAAGGAAGTGGATATAATTTCATACTCTCTCTCCTCCCGATTTCTAAACGAGGCATTGTGCTCGTTTTTTTCTTTTGACACCACCAATAAGTCCCGTGGCCCATTTCTAACCTATAATCGAGACTTTTTCGGGATTTAAAGGAAGTGGATATAATTTCATACCCTCTCTCCTCCCGATTTCTAAACGAGGCTTAGTGCTCGTTTTTTCGTTTTGACACCACCAACAAGTCCCGTGGCCCATTTCTAACATATAATCCAGACTTTTTCGGGTTTTAAAGGAAGTGGATATAATTTTATACCCTCTCTCCTCCCGATTTCTAAACGCGGGTTCGTGCTCATTTTTTCGTTTTGACACTACCAACACGTCTCGTGGCCCATTTCTAACCTATAATCCAGACTTTTTCGGGTTTTAAAGGAAGTGGATATAATTTCATACCCTCTCACCTCCCGATTTCTAAACGAGGCTTCGTGCTCGTTTTTTCGTTTTGACACCACCAACAAGTCCCGTGGCCCATTTATAACCTATAATCCAGACTTTTTCGGGTTTTAAAGGAAGTGGATATAATTTCATACCCTCTCTCCTCCCGATTTCTAAACGCGGCTTCGTGCTCGTTTTTTCGTTTTGACACTACCAACACGTCTCGTGGCCCATTTCTAACCTATAATTGTGACTTTTTCAGGTTTTAAATGAAGTGGACATAATTTCATACTCTCTCTCCTCCCGATTTCTAAACGAGGCATGGTGCTCGTTTTTCCGTTTTGACACCACCAATAAGTCCCGTGGCCCATTTCTAACCTATAATCGAGACTTTTTCGGGTTTTAAAGGAAGTCGATATAATTTCATGCCCTCTCTCCTCCTGATTTCTAAACGAGGCTTCGTGCTCGTTTTTTCATTTTGACACCACCAACACGTCTAGTGGCCCATTTCTAACATATAAAAGAAACATTTTCGGATTTTAAAAGAAATGGATAAAATTTCATACCCTCTCTCCTCCCGATTTCTAAACGAGGCTCCGTGCTCGTTTTTTCGTTTTGACACCACAAACAAGTCCGGTGGCCCATTTCTAACCTATAATCCAAACTTTTTCGAGTTTTAAAGGAAGTGGATATAATTTCATACCCTCTCTCCTCCCGATTTCTAAACGCGGCTTCGTGCTTTTTTTTCATTTTGACACCACCAGCACGTCTCGTGGCCCATTTCTAACCTATATCGATACTTTTTCGGGTTTTAAAGGAAATGAATATAATTTCATACCCTCTCTCCTCCCGATTTCTAAACGAGGCTTCGTGCTCATTTTTTCGTTTTGACACCACCAACAAGTCCCGTGGCCCATTTCCAACCTATAATCCAGACTTTTTCGGGTTTTAATGGAAGTGGATATAATTTCATACCCTCTCTCCTCCCGATTTCTAAACGAGTCTTCGTGCTCATTTTTTCGTTTTGACACCACCAACACGTCCCGTGGCCCGTTTCTAACCTATAATCGAGACTTTTTCGGGTTTTAAAGGAAATGGATATAATTTCATACCATCTCTCCTCCTGATTTCTAAACGAGGCTTCGTGCTCGTTTTTTCGTTTCGACACCACCAACACGTCTCGTGGCCCACTTCTAACCTATAATCGAGACTTTTTCGGATTTTGAAGGAAGTGGATATAATTTCATACCCTCTCTCCTCCCGATTTCTAAACGCGGCTTCGTGCTCGTTTTTTCGTTTTAACACCACCAACAAGTCCCGTGGCCTATTTCTAACCTATAATCCAGACTTTTTCGGGTTTTAAAGGAAGTGGATATAATTTCATACCCTCTCTCCTCCCAATTTCTAAACGCGGCTTTGTGCTCGTTTTTTCATTTTGACACTACCAACACGTCTCGTGGCCCATTTCTAACCTATAATTGTGACTTTTTCGGGTTTTAAAGGAAGTGGATATAATTTCATACTCTCTCTCCTCCCGATTTCTAAACGAGGCATGGTGCTCGTTTTTCCGTTTTGACACCACCAATAAGTCCCGTGGCCCATTTCTAACCTATAATCGAGACTTTTTCGGGTTTTAAAGGAAGTGGATATAATTTCATACCCTCTCTCCTCCTGATTTCTAAACGAGGCTTCGTGCTCGTTTTTTCATTTGGACACCACCAACACGTCTAGTGGCTCATTTCTAACATATAATAGAGACATTTTCGGATTTTAAAAGAAGTGGATAAAATTTCATACCCTCTCTCCTCTCGATTTCTAAACGAGGCTCCGTGCTCGTTTTTTTCGTTTTGACACCACAAACAAGTCCGGTGGCCCATTTCTAACCTATAATCCAAACTTTTTCGTGTTTTAAAGAAAGTGGATATAATTTCATACCCTCTCTCCTCCCGATTTCTAAACGCGGCTTCGTGCTTTTTTTTACATTTTGACACCACCAACACGTCTCGTGGCGCATTTCTAACCTTTATCGAGACTTTTTCGAGTTTTAAAGGAAATGGATATAATTTCATACCCTCTCTCCTCCCGATTTCTAAACGAGGCTTCGTGCTCGTTTTTTCGTTTTAACACCACCAACAAGTCCCGTGGCCCATTTCCAACCTATAATCCAGACTTTTTCGGGTTTTAATGGAAGTGGATATAATTTCATACCCTCTCTCCTCTCGATTTCTAAACGAGTCTTCGTGCTCGTTTTGTCGTTTCGACACCACCAACACGTCTCGTGGCCCACTTCTAACCTATAATCGAGACTTTTTCGGATTTTGAAGGAAGTGGATATAATTTCATACCCTCTCTCCTCCCGATTTCTAAACGAGGCTTCGTGCTCGTTTTTTCGTTTTGACACCACCAACAAGTCCCGTGGCCCATTTCTAACCTATAATCCAGACTTTTTCGGGTTTTAAAGGAAGTGGATATAATTTCATACCCTCTCTCCTCCCGATTTCTAAACGCGGCTTCGTGCTCTTTTTTTCGTTTTGACACGACCAACACGTCTCGTGGCCCATTTCTAACCTATAATTGTGACTTTTTCGGGTTTTAAAGGAAGTGGATATAATTTCATACTCTCTCTCCTCCCGATTTCTAAACGAGGCATGGTGCTAGTTTTTCCGTTTTGACACCACCAATAAGTCCCGTGGCCCATTTCTAACCTATAATCGAGACTTTTTCGGGTTTTAAAGGAAGTGGATATAATTTCATACCCTCTCTACTCCCGATTTCTAAACGAGGCTTCGTGCTCGTTTTTTCATTTTGACACCACCAACACGTCTAGTGGCCCATTTCTAACATATAATAGAGACATTTTCGGATTTTAAAAGAAGTGGATAAAATTTCATACCCTCTCTCCTCTCGATTTCTAAAGGAGGCTCCGTGCTCGTTTTTTTCGTTTTGACACCACAAACAAGTCCGGTGGCCCATTTCTAACCTATAATCCAAACTTTTTCGTGTTTTAAAGAAAGTGGATATAATTTCATACCCTCTCTCCTCCCGATTTCTAAACGCGGCTTCGTGCTTTTTTTTTATTTTGACACCACGTCTCGTGGCGCATTTCTAACCTTTATCGAGACTTTTTCGGGTTTTAAAGGAAATGGATATAATTTCATACCCTCTCTCCTCCCGATTTCTAAACGAGGCTTCGTGCTCGTTTTTTCATTTTGACACCACCAACACGTCTAGTGGCCCATTTCTAACATATAAAAGAGACATTTTCGGATCTTAAAAGAAATGGATAAAATTTCATACCCTCTCTCCTCCCGATTTCTAAACGAGGCTTCGTGCTCGTTTTTTCGTTTTGACACCACAAACAAGTCCGGTGGCCAATTTCTAACCTATAATCCAAACTTTTTCGAGTTTTAAAGGAAGTGGATATAATTTCATACCCTCTCTCCTCCCGATTTCTAAACGCGGCTTCGTGCTTTTTTTTCATTTTGACACCACCAACACGTCTCGTGGCCCATTTCTAACCTATATCGAGACTTTTTCGGGTTTTAAAGGAAATTGATATAATTTCATACCCTCTCTCCTCCCGATTTCTAAACGAGGCTTCGTGCTCATTTTTTCGTTTTGACACCACCAACAAGTCCCTTGTCCTTTTCCAACCTATAATCCAGACTTTTTCGGGTTTCAATGGAAGTTGATATAATTTCATACCCTCTCTCCTCCCGATTTCTAAACGAGTCTTCGTGCTCGTTTTTTCGTTTTGACACCACCAACACGTCTCGTGGCCCACTTCTAACCTATAATCGAGACTTTTTCGGGTTTTAAAGGAAGTGGATATAATTTCATACCCTCTCTCCTCCCGATTTCTAAATGAGGCTTCGTGCTCGTTTTTTCGTTTTGACACCACCAACAAGTCCCGTGGCTCATTTCTAATCTATAATCCAGACTTTTTCGGGTTTTAAAGGAAGTGGATATAATTTTATACCCTCTCTCCTCCCGATTTCTAAACGTGGGTTCGTGCTCGTTTTTTCGTTTTGACACTACGAACACGTCTCGTGGCCCATTTCTGACCTATAATCCAGACTTTTTCGGGTATTAAAGGAAGTGGATATAATTTCATACTCTCTCTCCTCCTGATTTCTAAACGAGGCTTCGTGCTCGTTTTTTCATTACCAACACGTCTAGTGGCCCATTTCTAACATATAATAGAGACATTTTCGGATTTTAAATGAAGTAGATATAATTTCATACCCTCTCTCCTCCCGATTTCTAAACGATGCTTCGTGCTCATTTTTTCATTTGGACACTACCAACACGTCTAGTGGCCCATTTCTAACATATAATAGAGACATTTTCGGATTTTAAAGGAAGTAGATATAATTTCATACCCTCTCTCCTCCCGATTTCTAAACGATGCTTCGTGCTCGTTTTATCGTTTTGACACCACAAACAAGTCCCGTGGCCCATTTCTAACCTATAATCCAAACTTTTTCGGGTTTTAAAGTAAGTGGATATAATTTCATACCCTCTCTCCTCCCGATTTCTAAACGAGGCTTTGTGCTCATTTTTTCATTTTGACACCACCAACAAGTCCCGTGGCCCATTTCTAACCTATAATCCAGACTTTTTCGGGTTTTAATGGAAGTGGATATAATTTCATACCCTCTCTCCTCCCGATTTCTAAACGAGGCTTTGTGCTCGTTTTTTCGTTTTGACACCACCAACACCTCTCGTGGCCCATTTTTAACCTATAATCGAGACTTTTTCGGGTTTTAAAGGAAGTGGATATAATTTCATACCCTCTCTCCTCCCGATTTCTAAACGAGGCTTCGTGCTCGTTTTTTCGTTTTGACACCACCAACAAGCCCCGTGGCCCATTTCTAACCTATAATCCAGACTTTTTCGAGTTTTAAAGGAAGTGGATATAATTTTATACCCTCTCTCCTCCCGATTTCTAAACGCGGGTTTGTGCTCGTTTTTTCGTTTTGAAACTACCAACACGTCTCGTGGCCCATTTCTAACCTATAATTGAGACTTTTTCGGGTTTTAAAGGAAGTGGATATAATTTCATACTCTCTCTCCTCCCGATTTCTAAACGAGGCATTGTGCTCATTTTTTCATTTTGACACCACCAATAAGTACCGTGGCCGATTTCTAACCTATAATCGAGACTTTTTCGGGTTTTAAAGGAAGTGGATATAATTTCATACCCTCTCTCCTCCTGATTTCTAAACGAGGCTTCGTGCTCGTTTTTTCATTTGGACACTACCAACACGTCTAGTGGCCCATTTCTAACATATAATAGAGACATTTTCGGATTTTAAAGGAAGTAGATATAATTTCATACCCTCTCTCCTCCCGATTTCTAAACGAGGCTTTGTGCTCGTTTTATCGTTTTGACACCACAAACAAGTCCCGTGGCCCATTTCTAACCTATAATCCAAACTTTTTCGGGTTTTAAAGGAAGTGGATATAATTTCATACCCTCTCTCCTCCCGATTTCTAAACGAGACTTCGTGCTCATTTTTTCGTTTTGACACCACCAACAAGTCCCGTGGCCCATTTCTAACCTATAATCCAGAATTTTTCGGGTTTTAAAGGAAATGGATATAATTTCATACCCTCTCTCCTCCCGATTTCTAAACGAGGCTTCGTGCTCATTTTTTCGTTTTGACACCACCAACACCTCCCGTGGCCCATTTCTTACCTATAATTCAGACTTTTTCGAGTTTTAATGGAAGTGGATATAATTTCATACCCTCTCTCCTCCCGATTTCTAAACGAGTCTTCGTGCTCGTTTTTTCATTTTGACACCACCAACACGTCCCGTGGCCCATTTCTAACCTATAATCGATACTTCTTCGGGTTTTAAAGGAAATGGATATAATTTCATACCATCTCTCCTCCCGATTTCTAAACGAGGCTTCGTGCTCGTTTTTTCGTTTTGACACCACCAACACGTCTCGTGGCCCACTTCGAACCTATAATCGATACTTTTTCGGGTTTTGAAGGAAGTGGATATAATTTCATACCCTCTCTCCTCCCGATTTCTAAACGAGGCTTCGTGCTCGTTTTTTCGTTTTGACACCACCAACAAGTCCCGTGGCTCATTTCTAATCTATAATCCAGACTTTTTCGGGTTTTAAAGGAAGTGGATATAATTTTATACCCTCTCTCCTCCCGATTTCTAAACGTGGGTTCGTGCTCGTTTTTTCGTTTTGACACCACCAACAAGTCCCGTGGCCCATTTCTGACCTATAATCCAGACTTTTTCGGGTTTTAATGGAAGTGGATATAATTTCATACCCTCTCTCCTCCCGATTTCTAAACGAGGCTTTGTGCTCGTTTTTTCGTTTTGACACCACCAACACCTCTCGTGGCCCATTTCTAACCTATAATCGAGACTTTTTCGGGTTTTAAAGGAAGTGGATTTAATTTCATTCCCTCTCTCCTCCCGATTTCTAAACGAGGCTTTGTGCTCGTTTTTTCGTTTTACACCACCAACAAGTCCCGTGGCCCATTTCTAACCTATAATCCAAACTTTTTCGAGTTTTAAAGGAAGTGGATTTAATTTCATACCCTCTCTCCTCCCGATTTCTAAACGCGGCTTCGTGCTTTTTTTTCATTTTGACACCACCAACACGTCTCTTGGCCCATTTCTAACCTATATCGAGACTTTTTCGGGTTTAAAAGGAAATGGATATAATTTCATACCCTCTCTCCTCCCGATTTCTAAACGCGGCTTCGTGCTCGTTTTTTCATTTTGACACTACCAACACGTCTAGTGGCCCATTTCTAACATATAATAGAGACATTTTCGGATTTTAAAGGAAGTAGATATAATTTCATACCCTCTCTCCTCCCGATTTCTAAACGATGCTTCGTGCTCGTTTTATCGTTTTGACACCACAAACAAGTCCCGTGGCCCATTTCTAACCTATAATCCAAACTTTTTCGGGTTTTAAAGTAAGTGGATATAATTTCATACCCTCTCTCCTCCCGATTTCTAAACGAGGCTTCGTGCTCATTTTTTCATTTTGACACCACCAACAAGTCCCGTGGCCCATTTCTAACCTATAATCCAGACTTTTTCGGGTTTTAATGGAAGTTGATATAATTTCATACCCTCTCTCCTCCCGATTTCTAAACGAGGCTTTGTGCTCGTTTTTTCGTTTTGACACCACCAACACCTCTCGTGGCCCATTTTTAACCTATAATCGAGACTTTTTCGGGTTTTAAAGGAAGTGGATATAATTTCATACCCTCTCTCCTCCCGATTTCTAAACGAGGCTTCGTGCTCGTTTTTTCGTTTTGACACCACCAACAAGCCCCGTGGCCCATTTCTAACCTATAATCCAGACTTTTTCGAGTTTTAAAGGAAGTGGATATAATTTTATACCCTCTCTCCTCTCGATTTCTAAACGCGGGTTTGTGCTCGTTTTTTCGTTTTGAAACTACCAACACGTCTCGTGGCCCATTTCTAACCTATAATTGAGACTTTTTCGGGTTTTAAAGGAAGTGGATATAATTTCATACTCTCTCTCCTCCCGATTTCTAAACGAGGCATTGTGCTCATTTTTTCATTTTGACACCACCAATAAGTACCGTGGCCGATTTCTAACCTATAATCGAGACTTTTTCGGGTTTTAAAGGAAGTGGATATAATTTCATACCCTCTCTCCTCCTGATTTCTAAACGAGGCTTCGTGCTCGTTTTTTCATTTGGACACTACCAACACGTCTAGTGGCCCATTTCTAACATATAATAGAGACATTTTCGGATTTTAAAGGAAGTAGATATAATTTCATACCCTCTCTCCTCCCGATTTCTAAATGATGCTTCGTGCTCGTTTTATCGTTTTGACACCACAAACAAGTCCCGTGGCCCATTTCTAACCTATAATCCAAACTTTTTCGGGTTTTAAAGGAAGTGGATATAATTTCATACCCTCTCTCCTCCCGATTTCTAAACGAGACTTCGTGCTCATTTTTTCGTTTTGACACCACCAACAAGTCCCGTGGCCCATTTCTAACCTATAATCAAGAATTTTTCGGGTTTTAAAGGAAATGGATATAATTTCATACCCTCTCTCCTCCCGATTTCTAAACGAGGCTTCGTGCTCATTTTTTCGTTTTGACACCACCAACACCTCCCGTGGCCCATTTCTTACCTATAATTCAGACTTTTTCGAGTTTTAATGGAAGTGGATATAATTTCATACCCTCTCTCCTCCCGATTTCTAAACGAGTCTTCGTGCTCGTTTTTTCATTTTGACACCACCAACACGTCCCGTGGCCCATTTCTAACCTATAATCGAGACTTCTTCGGGTTTTAAAGGAAATGGATATAATTTCATACCATCTCTCCTCCCGATTTCTAAACGAGGCTTCGTGCTCGTTTTTTCGTTTTGACACCACCAACACGTCTCGTGGCCTACTTCGAACCTATAATCGATACTTTTTCGGGTTCTGAAGGAAGTGGATATAATTTCATACCCTCTCTCCTCCCGATTTCTAAACGAGGCTTCGTGCTCGTTTTTTCGTTTTGACACCACCAACAAGTCCCGTGGCTCATTTCTAATCTATAATCCAGACTTTTTCGGGTTTTAAAGGAAGTGGATATAATTTTATACCCTCTCTCCTCCCGATTTCTAAACGATGCTTCGTGCTCATTTTTTCGTTTTGACACCACCAACAAGTCCCGTGGCCCATTTCTAACCTATAATCCAGACTTTTTCGGGTTTTAATGGAAGTGGATATAATTTCATACCCTCTCTCCTCCCGATTTCTAAACGAGGCTTTGTGCTCGTTTTTTCGTTTTGACACCACCAACACCTCTCGTGGCCCATTTCTAACCTATAATCGAGACTTTTTCGGGTTTTAAAGGAAGTGGATTTAATTTCATTCCCTCTCTCCTCCCGATTTCTAAACGAGGCTTTGTGCTCGTTTTTTCGTTTTACACCACCAACAAGTCCCGTGGCCCATTTCTAACCTATAATCCAAACTTTTTCGAGTTTTAAAGGAAGTGGATATAATTTCATACCCTCTCTCCTCCCGATTTCTAAACGCGGCTTCGTGCTTTTTTTTCATTTTGACACCACCAACACGTCTCTTGGCCCATTTCTAACCTATATCGAGACTTTTTCGGGTTTAAAAGGAAATGGATATAATTTCATACCCTCTCTCCTCCCGATTTCTAAACGAGGCTTCGTGCTCATTTTTTCGTTTTGACACCACCAACAAGTCCCGTGGCCATTTCCAACCTATAATCCAGACTTTTTCGGGTTTTAATGGAAATGGATATAATTTCATACCCTCTCTCCTCTCGATTTCTAAACGAGGCTTCGTGCTCGTTTTTTCATTTTGACACCACCAACACGTCCCGTGGCCCATTTCTAACCTATAATCGAGACTTTTTCGGGTTTTAAAGGAAATGGATATAATTTCATACCATCTCTCCTCCCGATTTCTAAACGGGGCTTCGTGCTCGTTTTTTCGTTTTGACACCACCAACAAGTCCCGTGGCCCATTTCTAACCTATAATCCAGACTTTTTCGGGTTTTAAAGGAAGTGGATATAATTTCATACCCTCACTCCTCCCGATTTCTAAACGCGGCTTCGTGCTCGTTTTTTCGTTTTGACACTACCAACACGTCTCGTGGCCCATTTCTAACCTATAATCGAGACTTTTTCGGGTTTTAAAGGAAGTGGATATAATTTCATACCCTCTCTCCTCCTGATTTCTAAACCAGGCTTCGTGCTCATTTTTTCATTTTGACACCACCAACACGTCTAGTGGCCCATTTCTAACATATAATAGAGACATTTTCGGATTTTAAAAGAAGTGGATAAAATTTCATACCCTCTCTCCTCCCGATTTCTAAACGAGGCTTCGTGCTCGTTTTTTCGTTCTGACACCACAAACAAGTCCGGTGGCCCTTTTCTAACCTATAATCCAAACTTTTTCGAGTTTTAAAGAAAGTGGATATAATTTCATACCCTCTCTCCTCCCGATTTCTAAACGCGGCTTCGTGCTTTTTTTTTTATTTTGACACCACCAACACGTCTCGTGGCCCATTTCTAACCTATATCGAGACTTTTTCGGGTTTTAAAGGAAAGTGGATATAATTTCATACCCTCTCTCCTCCCGATTTCTAAACGCGGCTTCGTGCTTTTTTTTTATTTTGACACCACCAACACGTCTCGTGGCCCATTTCCAACCTATAATCCAGACTTTTTCGGGTTTTAATGGAAGTGGATATAATTTCATACCCTCTCTCCTCCCGATTTCTAAACGAGTCTTCGTGCTCGTTTTTATATTTTGACACTACCAACACGTCCCGTCGCCCATTTCTAACCTATAATCGAGACTTTTTCGGGTTTTAAAGGAAATGGATATAATTTCATACCATCTCTCCTCCCGATTTCTAAACGAGGCTTTGTGCTCGTTTTTTCGTTTTGACACCACCAACACGTCTCGTGGCCCACTTCTAACCTATAATCGAGACTTTTTCGGGTTTTAAAGGAAGTGGATATAATTTCATACCCTCTCACCTCCCGATTTCTATACGAGTCTTCGTGCTCGTTTTTTCATTTTGACACCACCAACAAGTCCCGTGGCCCATTTCTTACCTATAATTCAGACTTTTTCGGGTTTTAAAGGAAGTGGATATAGTTTTATACCCTCTCTCCTCCCGATTACTAAACGCGGGTTCGTGCTCGTTTTTTCATTTTGACACTACCAACACGTCTCGTGGCCCATTTCTAACATATAATTGAGACTTTTTCGGGTTTTAAAGGAAGTCGATATAATTTCATACTCTCTCTCCTCCCGATTTCTAAACGAGGCATTGTGCTCGTTTTTTCGTTTTGAAACCACCAATAAGTCCCGTGGCCCATTTCTAACCTATAATCGAGACTTTTTCGGGTTTTAAAGGAAGTGGATATAATTTCGTACCCTCTCTCCTCCAGATTTCTAAACGAGGCTTCGTGCTCGTATTTTCATTTTGACACCACCAACACGTCTAGTAGCCCATTTCTAACATATAATAGAGACATTTTCGGATTTTAAAAGAAGTGGATAAAATTTCATACCCTCTCTCCTCCCGATTTCTAAACGAGGCTTCATGCTCGTTTTTTCGTTTTGACACCACAAACAAGTCCGGTGGCCCATTTCTAACCTATAATCCAAACTTTTTCGAGTTTTAAAGGAAGTGGATATAATTTCATACCCTCTCTCCTCCCGATTTCTAAACGCGGCTTCGTGCTTTTTTTTCATTTTGACACTACCAACACGTCTCGTGGCCCATTTCTAACCTATATCGAGACTTTTTCGGGTTTTAAAGGATATTGATATAATTTCATACCCTCTCTCCTCCCGATTTCTAAACGAGGCTTCGTGCTCCTTTTTTCGTTTTGACACCACCAACAAGTCCCTTGTCCTTTTCCAACCTATAATCCAGACTTTTTCGGGTTTTAATGGAAGTGGATATAATTTCATACCCACTCTCCTCCCGATTTCTAAACGAGTCTTCGTGCTCGTTTTTTCGTTTTGACACCACCAACACGTCCCGTGGCCCATTTCTAACCTATAATCAAGACTTTTCGGGTTTTAAAGGAAATGGATATAATTTCATACCATCTCTCCTCCCGATTTCTAAACGAGGCTTCGTGCTCGTTTTTTCGTTTTGACACCACCAACACGTCTCGTGGCCCACTTCTAACCTATAATCGAGACTTTTTCGGGTTTTAAAGGAAGTGGATATAATTTCATACCCTCTCTCCTCCAGATTTCTAAACGAGGCTTCGTGCTCATTTTTTCGTTTTGACACCACCAACAAGTCCCGTGGCCCATTTCTAACCTATAATCCAGACTTTTTTGGGTTTTAAAGGAAGTGGATATAATTTTATACCCTCTCTCCTCCAGATTTCTAAACGAGGCTTCGTGCTCGTATTTTCATTTTGACACCACCAACACGTCTAGTAGCCCATTTCTAACATATAATAGAGACATTTTCGGATTTTAAAAGAAGTGGATAAAATTTCATACCCTCTCTCCTCCCGATTTGTAAACGAGGCTTCATGCTCGTTTTTTCGTTTTGACACCACAAACAAGTCCGGTGGCCCATTTCTAACCTATAATCCAAACTTTTTCGAGTTTTAAAGGAAGTGGATATAATTTCATACCCTCACTCCTCCCGATTTCTAAACGCGGCTTCGTGCTCGTTTTTTCGTTTTGACACCACCAACACGTCCCGTGGCCCATTTCTAACCTATAATCAAGACTTTTCGGGTTTTAAAGGAAATGGATATAATTTCATACCATCTCTCCTCCCGATTTCTAAACGAGGCTTCGTGCTCGTTTTTTCGTTTTGACACCACCAACACGTCTCGTGGCCCACTTCTAACCTATAATCGAGACTTTTTCGGGTTTTAAAGGAAGTGGATATAATTTTATACCCTCTCTCCTCCAGATTTCTAAACGAGGCTTCGTGCTCGTATTTTCATTTTGACACCACCAACACGTCTAGTAGCCCATTTCTAACATATAATAGAGACATTTTCGGATTTTAAAAGAAGTGGATAAAATTTCATACCCTCTCTCCTCCCGATTTCTAAACGAGGCTTCATGCTCGTTTTTTCGTTTTGACACCACAAACAAGTCCGGTGGCCCATTTCTAACCTATAATCCAAACTTTTTCGAGTTTTAAAGGAAGTGGATATAATTTCATACCCTCTCTCCTCCCGATTTCTAAACGCGGCTTCGTGCTTTTTTTTCATTTTGACACCACCAACACGTCTCGTGGCCCATTTCTAACCTATATCGAGACTTTTTCGGGTTTTAAAGGAAATAGATATAATTTCATACCCTCTCTCCTCCCGATTTCTAAACGAGGCTTCGTGCTCCTTTTTTCGTTTTGACACCACCAACAAGTCCCTTGTCCTTTTCCAACCTATAATCCAGTCTTTTTCGGGTTTTAATGGAAGTGGATATAATTTCATACCCACTCTCCTCCCGATTTCTAAACGAGTCTTCGTGCTCGTTTTTTCATTTTGACACCACCAACACGTCCCGTGGCCCATTTCTAACCTATAATCAAGACTTTTCGGGTTTTAAAGGAAATGGATATAATTTCATACCATCTCTCCTCCCGATTTCTAAACGAGGCTTCGTGCTCGTTTTTTCGTTTTGACACCACCAACACGTCTCGTGGCCCACTTCTAACCTATAATCGAGACTTTTTCGGGTTTTAAAGGAAGTGGATATAATTTCATACCCTCTCTCCTCCAGATTTCTAAACGAGGCTTCGTGCTCGTTTTTTCGTTTTGACACCACCAACAAGTCCCGTGGCCCATTTCTAACCTATAATCCAGACTTTTTTGGGTTTTAAAGGAAGTGGATATAATTTTATACCCTCTCTCCTCCCGATTTCTAAACGCGGGTTCGTGCTCGTTTTTTCGTTTTGACACTACCATCACGTCTCGTGGCCCATTTCTAACCTATAACGGAGACTTTTTCGGGTTTTAAAGGAAGTGGATATAATTTCATTCCCTCTCTCCTCCCGATTTCTAAACGAGGCTTTGTGCTCGTTTTTTCGTTTTGACACCACCAACACGTCTCGTGGCCCATTTCTAACCTATAATTGAGACTTTTTCGGGTTTTAAAGGAAGTAGATATAAATTCATACTCTCTCTCCTCCCGATTTCTAAACGAGGCATTGTGCTCGTTTTTTTCTTTTGACACCACCAAGAAGTCCCGTGGCCCATTTCTAACCTATAATCGAGACTTTTTCGGGATTTAAAGGAAGTGGATATAATTTCATACCCTCTCTCCTCCCGATTTCTAAACGAGGCTTCGTGCTCGTTTTTTCGTTTTGACACCACCAACAAGTCCCGTGGCTCATTTCTAACATATAATCCAGACTTTTTCGGGTTTTAAAGGAGGTGGATATAATTTTATACCCTCTCTCCTCCCGATTTCTAAACGCGGGTTCGTGCTCGTTTTTTCGTTTTGACACTACCAACACGTCTCGTGGCCCATTTCTAACCTATAATCGAGACTTTTTCGGGTTTTAAAGGAAGTGGATTTAATTTCATTCCCTCTCTCCTCCCGATTTCTAAACGAGGCTTTGTGCTCGTTTTTTCGTTTTACACCACCAACAAGTCCCGTGGCCCATTTCTAACCTATAATCCAAACTTTTTCGAGTTTTAAAGGAAGTGGATATAATTTCATACCCTCTCTCCTCCCGATTTCTAAACGCGGCTTCGTGCTTTTTTTTCATTTTGACACCACCAACACGTCTCTTGGCCCATTTCTAACCTATATCGAGACTTTTTCGGGTTTAAAAGGAAATGGATATAATTTCATACCCTCTCTCCTCCCGATTTCTAAACGAAGCTTCGTGCTCATTTTTTCGTTTTGACACCACCAACAAGTCCCGTGGCCATTTCCAACCTATAATCCAGACTTTTTCGGGTTTTAATGGAAATGGATATAATTTCATCCCCTCTCTCCTCCCGATTTCTAAACGAGGCTTTGTGCTCGTTTTTTCGTTTTGACACCACCAACACCTCTCGTGGCCCATTTCTAACCTATAATCGAGACTTTTTCGGGTTTTAAAGGAAGTGGATTTAATTTCATTCCCTCTCTCCTCCCGATTTCTAAACGAGGCTTTGTGCTCGTTTTTTCGTTTTACACCACCAACAAGTCCCGTGGCCCATTTCTAACCTATAATCCAAACTTTTTCGAGTTTTAAAGGAAGTGGATATAATTTCATACCCTCTCTCCTCCCGATTTCTAAACGCGGCTTCGTGCTTTTTTTTCATTTTGACACCACCAACACGTCTCTTGGCCCATTTCTAACCTATATCGAGACTTTTTCGGGTTTAAAAGGAAATGGATATAATTTCATACCCTCTCTCCTCCCGATTTCTAAACGAGGCTTCGTGCTCATTTTTTCGTTTTGACACCACCAACAAGTCCCGTGGCCATTTCCAACCTATAATCCAGACTTTTTCGGGTTTTAATGGAAATGGATATAATTTCATACCCTCTCTCCTCTCGATTTCTAAACGAGGCTTCGTGCTCGTTTTTTCATTTTGACACCACCAACACGTCCCGTGGCCCATTTCTAACCTATAATCGAGACTTTTTCGGGTTTTAAAGGAAATGGATATAATTTCATACCATCTCTCCTCCCGATTTCTAAACGAGGCTTCGTGCTCGTTTTTTCGTTTTGACACCACCAACACGTCTCGTGGCCCACTTCGAACCTATAATCGATATTTTTTCGGGTTTTGAAGGAAGTGGATATAATTTCATACCCTCTCTCCTCCCGATTTCTAAACGAGGCTTCGTGCTCGTTTTTTCGTTTTGACACCACCAACAAGTCCCGTGGCTCATTTCTAATCTATAATCCAGACTTTTTCGGGTTTTAAAGGAAGTGGATATAATTTTATACCCTCTCTCCTCCCGATTTCTAAACGATGCTTCGTGCTCATTTTTTCGTTTTGACACCACCAACAAGTCCCGTGGCCCATTTCTAACCTATAATCCAGACTTTTTCGGGTTTTAATGGAAGTGGATATAATTTCATACCCTCTCTCCTCCCGATTTCTAAACGAGGCTTTGTGCTCGTTTTTTCGTTTTGACACCACCAACACCTCTCGTGGCCCATTTCTAACCTATAATCGAGACTTTTTCGGGTTTTAAAGGAAGTGGATTTAATTTCATTCCCTCTCTCCTCCCGATTTCTAAACGAGACTTTGTGCTCGTTTTTTCGTTTTACACCACCAACAAGTCCCGTGGCCCATTTCTAACCTATAATCCAAACTTTTTCGAGTTTTAAAGGAAGTGGATATAATTTCATACCCTCTCTCCTCCCGATTTCTAAACGCGGCTTCGTGCTTTTTTTTCATTTTGACACCACCAACACGTCTCTTGGCCCATTTCTAACCTATATCGAGACTTTTTCGGGTTTAAAAGGAAATGGATATAATTTCATACCCTCTCTCCTCCCGATTTCTAAACGAGGCTTCGTGCTCATTTTTTCGTTTTGACACCACCAACAAGTCCCGTGGCCATTTCCAACCTATAATCCAGACTTTTTCGGGTTTTAATGGAAATGGATATAATTTCATACCCTCTCTCCTCTCGATTTCTAAACGAGGCTTCGTGCTCGTTTTTTCATTTTGACACCACCAACACGTCCCGTGGCCCATTTCTAACCTATAATCGAGACTTTTTCGGGTTTTAAAGGAAATGGATATAATTTCATACCATCTCTCCTCCCGATTTCTAAACGGGGCTTCGTGCTCGTTTTTTCGTTTTGACACCACCAACAAGTCCCGTGGCCCATTTCTAACCTATAATCCAGACTTTTTCGGGTTTTAAAGGAAGTGGATATAATTTCATACCCTCACTCCTCCCGATTTCTAAACGCGGCTTCGTGCTCGTTTTTTCGTTTTGACACTATCAACACGTCTCGTGGCCCATTTCTAACCTATAATCGAGACTTTTTCGGGTTTTAAAGGAAGTGGATATAATTTCATACCCTCTCTCCTCCTGATTTCTAAACCAGGCTTCGTGCTCATTTTTTCATTTTGACACCACCAACACGTCTAGTGGCCCATTTCTAACATATAATAGAGACATTTTCGGATTTTAAAAGAAGTGGATAAAATTTCATACCCTCTCTCCTCCCGATTTCTAAACGAGGCTTCGTGCTCGTTTTTTCGTTCTGACACCACAAACAAGTCCGGTGGCCCTTTTCTAACCTATAATCCAAACTTTTTCGAGTTTTAAAGAAAGTGGATATAATTTCATACCCTCTCTCCTCCCGATTTCTAAACGCGGCTTCGTGCTTTTTTTTTTATTTTGACACCACCAACACGTCTCGTGGCCCATTTCTAACCTATATCGAGACTTTTTCGGGTTTTAAAGGAAAGTGGATATAATTTCATACCCTCTCTCCTCCCGATTTCTAAACGCGGCTTCGTGCTTTTTTTTTATTTTGACACCACCAACACGTCTCGTGGCCCATTTCCAACCTATAATCCAGACTTTTTCGGGTTTTAATGGAAGTGGATATAATTTCATACCCTCTCTCCTCCCGATTTCTAAACGAGTCTTCGTGCTCGTTTTTATATTTTGACACTACCAACACGTCCCGTCGCCCATTTCTAACCTATAATCGAGACTTTTTCGGGTTTTAAAGGAAATGGATATAATTTCATACCATCTCTCCTCCCGATTTCTAAACGAGGCTTTGTGCTCGTTTTTTCGTTTTGACACCACCAACACGTCTCGTGGCCCACTTCTAACCTATAATCGAGACTTTTTCGGGTTTTAAAGGAAGTGGATATAATTTCATACCCTCTCACCTCCCGATTTCTATACGAGTCTTCGTGCTCGTTTTTTCATTTTGACACCACCAACAAGTCCCGTGGCCCATTTCTTACCTATAATTCAGACTTTTTCGGGTTTTAAAGGAAGTGGATATAGTTTTATACCCTCTCTCCTCCCGATTACTAAACGCGGGTTCGTGCTCGTTTTTTCATTTTGACACTACCAACACGTCTCGTGGCCCATTTCTAACTTATAATTGAGACTTTTTCGGGTTTTAAAGGAAGTCGATATAATTTCATACTCTCTCTCCTCCCGATTTCTAAACGAGGCATTGTGCTCGTTTTTTCGTTTTGAAACCACCAATAAGTCCCGTGGCCCATTTCTAACCTATAATCGAGACTTTTTCGGGTTTTAAAGGAAGTGGATATAATTTCGTACCCTCTCTCCTCCAGATTTCTAAACGAGGCTTCGTGCTCGTATTTTCATTTTGACACCACCAACACGTCTAGTAGCCCATTTCTAACATATAATAGAGACATTTTCGGATTTTAAAAGAAGTGGATAAAATTTCATACCCTCTCTCCTCCCGATTTCTAAACGAGGCTTCATGCTCGTTTTTTCGTTTTGACACCACAAACAAGTCCGGTGGCCCATTTCTAACCTATAATCCAAACTTTTTCGAGTTTTAAAGGAAGTGGATATAATTTCATACCCTCTCTCCTCCCGATTTCTAAACGCGGCTTCGTGCTTTTTTTTCATTTTGACACCACCAACACGTCTCGTGGCCCATTTCTAACCTATATCGAGAATTTTTCGGGTTTTAAAGGATATTGATATAATTTCATACCCTCTCTCCTCCCGATTTCTAAACGAGGCTTCGTGCTCCTTTTTTCGTTTTGACACCACCAACAAGTCCCTTGTCCTTTTCCAACCTATAATCCAGACTTTTTCGGGTTTTAATGGAAGTGGATATAATTTCATACCCACTCTCCTCCCGATTTCTAAACGAGTCTTCGTGCTCGTTTTTTCGTTTTGACACCACCAACACGTCCCGTGGCCCATTTCTAACCTATAATCAAGACTTTTCGGGTTTTAAAGGAAATGGATATAATTTCATACCATCTCTCCTCCCGATTTCTAAACGAGGCTTCGTGCTCGTTTTTTCGTTTTGACACCACCAACACGTCTCGTGGCCCACTTCTAACCTATAATCGAGACTTTTTCGGGTTTTAAAGGAAGTGGATATAATTTCATACCCTCTCTCCTCCAGATTTCTAAACGAGGCTTCGTGCTCATTTTTTCGTTTTGACACCACCAACAAGTCCCGTGGCCCATTTCTAACCTATAATCCAGACTTTTTTGGGTTTTAAAGGAAGTGGATATAATTTTATACCCTCTCTCCTCCAGATTTCTAAACGAGGCTTCGTGCTCGTATTTTCATTTTGACACCACCAACACGTCTAGTAGCCCATTTATAACATATAATAGAGACATTTTCGGATTTTAAAAGAAGTGGATAAAATTTCATACCCTCTCTCCTCCCGATTTCTAAACGAGGCTTCATGCTCGTTTTTTCGTTTTGACACCACAAACAAGTCCGGTAGCCCATTTCTAACCTATAATCCAAACTTTTTCGAGTTTTAAAGGAAGTGGATATAATTTCATACCCTCTCTCCTCCCGATTTCTAAACGCGGCTTCGTGCTCGTTTTTTCGTTTTGACACCACCAACACGTCCCGTGGCCCATTTCTAACCTATAATCAAGACTTTTCGGGTTTTAAAGGAAATGGATATAATTTCATACCATCTCTCCTCCCGATTTCTAAACGAGGCTTCGTGCTCGTTTTTTCGTTTTGACACCACCAACACGTCTCGTGGCCCACTTCTAACCTATAATCGAGACTTTTTCGGGTTTTAAAGGAAGTGGATATAATTTTATACCCTCTCTCCTCCAGATTTCTAAACGAGGTTTCGTGCTCGTATTTTCATTTTGACACCACCAACACGTCTAGTAGCCCATTTCTAACATATAATAGAGACATTTTCGGATTTTAAAAGAAGTGGATAAAATTTCATACCCTCTCTCCTCCCGATTTCTAAACGAGGCTTCATGCTCGTTTTTTCGTTTTGACACCACAACAAGTCCGGTGGCCCATTTCTAACCTATAATCCAAACTTTTTCGAGTTTTAAAGGAAGTGGATATAATTTCATACCCTCTCTCCTCCCGATTTCTAAACGCGGCTTCGTGCTTTTTTTTCATTTTGACACCACCAACACGTCTCGTGGCCCATTTCTAACCTATATCGAGACTTTTTCGGGTTTTAAAGGAAATTGATATAATTTTGATACCCTCTCTCCTCCCGATTTCTAAACGAGGCTTCGTGCTCCTTTTTTCGTTTTGACACCACCAACAAGTCCCTTGTCCTTTTCCAACCTATAATCCAGTCTTTTTCGGGTTTTAATGGAAGTGGATATAATTTCATACCCACTCTCCTCCCGATTTCTAAACGAGTCTTCGTGCTCGTTTTTTCATTTTGACACCACCAACACGTCCCGTGGCCCATTTCTAACCTATAATCAAGACTTTTCGGGTTTTAAAGGAAATGGATATAATTTCATACCATCTCTCCTCCCGATTTCTAAACGAGGCTTCGTGCTCGTTTTTTCGTTTTGACACCACCAACACGTCTCGTGGCCCACTTCTAACCTATAATCGAGACTTTTTCGGGTTTTAAAGGAAGTGGATATAATTTCATACCCTCTCTCCTCCAGATTTCTAAACGAGGCTTCGTGCTCGTTTTTTCGTTTTGACACCACCAACAAGTCCCGTGTCCCATTTCTAACCTATAATCCAGACTTTTTTGGGTTTTAAAGGAAGTGGATATAATTTTATACCCTCTCTCCTCCCGATTTCTAAACGCGGGTTCGTGCTCGTTTTTTCGTTTTGACACTACCATCACGTCTCGTGGCCCATTTCTAACCTATAACTGAGACTTTTTCGGGTTTTAAAGGAAGTGGATATAATTTCATTCCCTCTCTCCTCCCGATTTCTAAACGAGGCTTTGTGCTCGTTTTTTCGTTTTGACACCACCAACACGTCTCGTGGCCCATTTCTAACCTATAATTGAGACTTTTTCGGGTTTTAAAGGAAGTAGATATAAATTCATACTCTCTCTCCTCCCGATTTCTAAACGAGGCATTGTGCTCGTTTTTTTCTTTTGACACCACCAATAAGTCCCGTGGCCCATTTCTAACCTATAATCGAGACTTTTTCGGGATTTAAAGGAAGTGGATATAATTTCATACCCTCTCTCCTCCCGATTTCTAAACGAGGCTTCGTGCTCGTTTTTTCGTTTTGACACCACCAACAAGTCCCGTGGCTCATTTCTAACATATAATCCAGACTTTTTCGGGTTTTAAAGGAGGTGGATATAATTTTATACCCTCTCTCCTCCCGATTTCTAAACGCGGGTTCGTGCTCGTTTTTTCGTTTTGACACTACCAACACGTCTCGTGGCCCATTTCTAACCAATAATCCAGACTTTTTCGGGTTTTAAAGGAAGTGGATATAATTTCATACCCTCTCACCTCCCGATTTCTAAACGAGGCTTCGTGCTCGTTTTTTCGTTTTGACACCACCAACAAGTCCCGTGGCCCATTTCTAACCTATAATCCAGACTTTTTCGGGTTTTAAAGGAAGTGGATATACTTTCATACCCTCTCTCCTCCCGATTTCTAAACGCGGCTTCGTGCTTTTTTTTTATTTTGACACCACCAATACTTCTCGTGGCCCATTTCTAACCTATATCGAGACTTTTTCGGGTTTTAAAGGAAATGGATATAATTTCATACCCTCTCTCCTCCCGATTTCTAAACGAGGCAACGTTCTCATTTTTTCGTTTTGACACCACCAACAAGTCCCGTGGCCCATTTCCAACCTATAATCCAGACTTTTTCGGGTTTTAATGGAAGTGGATATAATTTCATACCCTCTCTCCTCCCGATTTCTAAACGAGTCTTCGTGCTCGTTTTTTCATTTTGACACTACCAACACGTCCCGTGGCCCATTTCTAACCTATAATCGAGACTTTTTCGGGTTTTAAAGGAAATGGATATAATTTCATACCATCTCTCCTCCCGATTTCTAAACGAGGCTTCGTGCTCGTTTTTTCGTTTTGACACCACCAACACGTCTCGTGGCCCACTTCTAACCTATAATTGAGACTTTTTCGGGTTTTAAAGGAAGTGGATATAATTTCATACCCTCTCACCTCCCGATTTCTATACGAGTCTTCGTGCTCGTTTTTTCATTTTGACACCACCAACAAGTCCCGTGGCCCATTTCTAACCTATAATCCAGACTTTTTCGGGTTTTAAAGGAAGTGGATATAGTTTTATACCCTCTCTCCTCCCGATTACTAAACGCGGGTTCGTGCTCGTTTTTTCGTTTTGACACTACCAACACGTCTCGTGGCCCATTTCTAACCTATAATTGAGACTTTTTCGGGTTTTAAAGGAAGTGGATATAATTTCATACTCTCTCTCCTCCCGATTTCTAAACGAGGCATTGTGCTCGTTTTTTCGTTTTGACACCACCAATAAGTCCCGTGGCCCATTTCTAACCTATAATCGAGACTTTTTCGGGTTTTAAAGGAAGTGGATATAATTTCGTACCCTCTCTCCTCCAGATTTCTAAACGAGGCTTCGTGCTCGTATTTTCATTTTGACACCACCAACACGTCTTGTAGCCCATTTCTAACATATAATAGAGACATTTTCGGATTTTAAAAGAAGTGGATAAAATTTCATACCCTCTCTCCTCCCGATTTCTAAACGAGGCTTCGTGCTCGTTTTTTCGTTTTGACACCACAAACAAGTCCGGTGGCCCATTTCTAACCTATAATCCAAACTTTTTCGAGTTTTAAAGGAAGTGGATATAATTTCATACCCTCTCTCCTCCCGATTTCTAAACGCGGCTTCGTGCTTTTTTTTCATTTTGACACCACCAACACGTCTCGTGGCCCATTTCTAACCTATATCGAGACTTTTTCGGGTTTTAAAGGAAATTGATATAATTTCATACCCTCTCTCCTCCCGATTTCTAAACGAGGCTTCGTGCTCATTTTTTCGTTTTGACACCACCAACAAGTCCCTTGTCCTTTTCCAACCTATAATCCAGACTTTTTCGGGTTTTAATGGAAGTGGATATAATTTCATACCCTCTCTCCTCCCGATTTCTAAACGAGTCTTCGTGCTCGTTTTTTCGTTTTGACACCACCAACACGTCCCGTGACCCATTTCTAACCTATAATCAAGACTTTTCGGGTTTTAAAGGAAATGGATATAATTTCATACCATCTCTCCTCCCGATTTCTAAACGAGGCTTCGTGCTCTTTTTTTCGTTTTGACACCACCAACACGTCTCGTGGCCCACTTCTAACCTATAATCGAGACTTTTTCGGGTTTTAAAGGAAGTGGATATAATTTCATACCCTCTCTCCTCCATATTTATAAACGAGGCTTCGTGCTCGTTTTTTCGTTTTGACACCACCAACAAGTCCCGTGGCCCATTTCTAACCTATAATCCAGACTTTTTCGGGTTTTAAAGGAAGTGGATATAATTTTATACCCTCTCTCCTCCCGATTTCTAAACGCGGGTTCGTGCTCGTTTTTTCGTTTTGACACTACCAACACGTATCGTGGCCCATTTCTAACCTATAATTGAGACTTTTTCGGGTTTTAAAGGAAGTAGATATAATTTCATTCCCTCTCTCCTCCCGATTTCTAAACGAGGCTTTGTGCTCGTTTTTTCGTTTTGACACCACCAACACGTCTCGTGGCCCATTTCTAACCTATAATTGAGACTTTTTCGGGTTTTAAAGGAAGTGGATATAATTTCATACTCTCTCTCCTCCCGATTTCTAAACGAGGCATTGTGCTCGTTTTTTTCTTTTGACACCGCCAATAAGTTCCGTGGCCCATTTCTAACCTATAATCGAGACTTTTTCGGGATTTAAAGGAAGTGGATATAATTTCATACCCTCTCTCCTCCCGATTTCTAAACGAGGCTTCGTGCTCGTTTTTTCGTTTTGACACCACCAACAAGTCCCGTGGCCCATTTCTAACATATAATCTAGACTTTTTCGGGTTTTAAAGGAAGTGGATATAATTTTATACCCTCTCTCCTCCCGATTTCTAAACTCGGGTTCGTGCTCGTTTTTTCGTTTTGACACTACCAACACGTCTCGTGGCCCACTTCTAACCTATAATCCAGACTTTTTCGGGTTTTAAAGGAAGTGGATATAATTTCATACCCTCTCACCTCCCGATTTCTAAACGAGGCTTCGTGCTCGTTTTTTCGTTTTGACACCACCAACAAGTCCCGTGGCCCATTTCTAACCTATAATCCAGACTTTTTCGGGTTTTAAAGGAAGTGGATATAATTTCATACCCTCTCTCCTCCCGATTCCTAAACGCGGCTTTGTGCTCGTTTTTTCATTTTGACACTACCAACACGTCTCGTGGCCCATTTCTAACCTATAATTGTGACTTTTTCGGGTTTCAAAGGAAGTGGATATAATTTCATACTCTCTCTCCTCCCGATTTCTAAACGAGGCATGGTGCTCGTTTTTCCGTTTTGACACCACCAATAAGTCCCGTGGCCCATTTCTAACCTATAATCGAGACTTTTTCGGGTTTTAAAGGAAGTGGATATAATTTCATGCCCTCTCTCCTCCCGATTTCTAAACGAGGCTTCGTGCTAGTTTTTTCATTTTGACACCACCAACACGTCTAGTGGCCCATTTCTAACATATAAAAGAGGCATTTTTGGATTTTAAAAGAAGTGGATAAAATTTCATACCCTCTCTCCTCCCGATTTCTAAACGAGGCTTCGTGCTCGTTTTTTTGTTTTGACACCACAAACAAGTCCGGTGGCCCATTTCTAACCTATAATCCAAACTTTTTCGAGTTTTAAAGGAAGTGGATATAATTTCATACCCTCTCTCCTCCCGATTTCTAAACGCGGCTTCGTGCTTTTTTTTCATTTTGACACCACCAACACGTCTCGTGGCCCATTTCTAACCTATATCGATACTTTTTCGGGTTTTAAAGGAAATGGATATAATTTCATACCCTCTCTCCTCCCGATTTCTAAACGAGGCTTCGTGCTCATTTTTTCATTTTGACACCACCAACAAGTCCCGTGGCCCATTTCCAACCTATAATCCAGACTTTTTCGTGTTTTAATGGAAGTTGATATAATTTCATACACTCTCTCCTCCCGATTTCTAAACGAGGCTTCGTGCTCGTTTTTTCGTTTTGACACCACCAACAAGTCCCGTGGCCCATTTCTAACCTATAATCCAGACTTTTTCGGGTTTTAAAGGAAGTGGATATAATTTCATACCCTCTCTCCTCCCGATTTCTGAACGCGGCTTCGTGCTCGTTTTTTCGTTTTGACACTACCAACACGTCTCGTGGCCCATTTCTAACCTATAATTGTGACTTTTTCGGGTTTTAAATGAAGTGGACATAATTTCATACTCTCTCTCCTCCCGATTTCTATACGAGGCATGGTGTTCGTTTTTCCGTTTTGACACAACCAATAAGTCCCGTGGCCCATTTCTAACCTATAATCGAGACTTTTTCGGGTTTTAAAGGAAGTGGATATAATTTTATACCCTCTCTCCTCCCGATTTCTAAACGCGGGTTCGTGCTCGTTTTTTCGTTTTGACACTACCAACACGTATCGTGGCCCATTTCTAACCTATAACTGAGACTTTTTCGGGTTTTAAAGGAAGTAGATATAATTTCATTCCCTCTCTCCTCCCGATTTCTAAACGAGGCTTTGTGCTCGTTTTTTCGTTTTGACACCACCAACACGTCTCGTGGCCCATTTCTAACCTATAATTGAGACTTTTTCGGGTTTTAAAGGAAGTGGATATAATTTCATACTCTCTCTCCTCCCGATTTCTAAACGAGGCATTGTGCTCGTTTTTTTCTTTTGACACCGCCAATAAGTTCCGTGGCCCATTTCTAACCTATAATCGAGACTTTTTCGGGATTTAAAGGAAGTGGATATAATTTCATACCCTCTCTCCTCCCGATTTCTAAACGAGGCTTCGTGCTCGTTTTTTCGTTTTGACACCACCAACAAGTCCCGTGGCCCATTTCTAACATATAATCCAGACTTTTTCGGGTTTTAAAGGAAGTGGATATAATTTTATACCCTCTCTCCTCCCGATTTCTAAACTCGGGTTCGTGCTCGTTTTTTCGTTTTGACACTACCAACACGTCTCGTGGCCCACTTCTAACCTATAATCCAGACTTTTTCGGGTTTTAAAGGAAGTGGATATAATTTCATACCCTCTCTCCTCCCGATTCCTAAACGCGGCTTTGTGCTCGTTTTTTCATTTTGACACTACCAACACGTCTCGTGGCCCATTTCTAACCTATAATTGTGACTTTTTCGGGTTTCAAAGGAAGTGGATATAATTTCATACTCTCTCTCCTCCCGATTTCTAAACGAGGCATGGTGCTCGTTTTTCCGTTTTGACACCACCAATAAGTCCCGTGGCCCATTTCTAACCTATAATCGAGACTTTTTCGGGTTTTAAAGGAAGTGGATATAATTTCATGCCCTCTCTCCTCCCGATTTCTAAACGAGGCTTCGTGCTAGTTTTTTCATTTTGACACCACCAACACGTCTAGTGGCCCATTTCTAACATATAAAAGAGGCATTTTTGGATTTTAAAAGAAGTGGATAAAATTTCATACCCTCTCTCCTCCCGATTTCTAAACGAGGCTTCGTGCTCGTTTTTTTATTTTGACACCACAAACAAGTCCGCTGGCCCATTTCTAACCTATAATCCAAACTTTTTCGAGTTTTAAAGGAAGTGGATATAATTTCATACCCTCTCTCCTCCCGATTTCTAAACGCGGCTTCGTGCTTTTTTTTCATTTTGACACCACCAACACGTCTCGTGGCCCATTTCTAACCTATATCGATACTTTTTCGGGTTTTAAAGGAAATGGATATAATTTCATACCCTCTCTCCTCCCGATTTCTAAACGAGGCTTCGTGCTCATTTTTTCATTTTGACACCACCAACAAGTCCCGTGGCCCATTTCCAACCTATAATCCAGACTTTTTCGTGTTTTAATGGAAGTTGATATAATTTCATACACTCTCTCCTCCCGATTTCTAAACGAGGCTTCGTGCTCGTTTTTTCGTTTTGACACCACCAACAAGTCCCGTGGCCCATTTCTAACCTATAATCCAGACTTTTTCGGGTTTTAAAGGAAGTGGATATAATTTCATACCCTCTCTCCTCCCGATTTCTAAACGCGGCTTCGTGCTCGTTTTTTCGTTTTGACACTACCAACACGTCTCGTGGCCCATTTCTAACCTATAATTGTGACTTTTTCGGGTTTTAAATGAAGTGGACATAATTTCATACTCTCTCTCCTCCCGATTTCTATACGAGGCATGGTGCTCGTTTTTTCGTTTTGACACAAGCAATAAGTCCCGTGGCCCATTTCTAACCTATAATCGAGACTTTTTCGGATTTTAAAGGAAGTGGATATAATTTCATGCCCTCTCTCCTCCTGATTTCTAAACGAGGCTTCGTGCTCGTTTTTTCATTTTGACACCACCAACACGTCTAGTGGCCCATTTCTAACATATAAAAGAGACATTTTTGGATTTTAAAAGAAATGGATAAAATTTTATACCCTCTCTCCTCCCGATTTCTAAACGAGGCTTCGTGCTCGTTTTTTCGTTTTGACACCACAAACAAGTCCGGTGGCCCATTTCTAACCTATAATCCAAACTTTTTCGAGTTTTAAAGGAAGTGGATATAATTTCATACCCTCTCTCCTCCCGATTTCTAAACGCGGCTTCGTGCTTTTTTTTCATTTTGACTCCACCAACACGTCTCGTGGCCCATTTCTAACCTATATCGAGACTTTTTCGGGTTTTAAAGGAAATTGATATAATTTCATACCCTCTCTCCTCCCGATTTTTAAACGAGGCTTCGTGCTCATTTTTTCGTTTTGACACCACCAACAAGTCCCTTGTCCTTTTCCAACCTATAATCCAGACTTTTTCGGGTTTTAATGGAAGTGGATATAATTTCATACCCTCTCTCCTCCCGATTTCTAAACGAGTCTTCGTGCTCGTTTTTTCGTTTTGACACCACCAACACGTCCCGTGGCCCATTTCTAACCTATAATCAAGACTTTTCGGGTTTTAAAGGAAATGGATATAATTTCATACCATCTCTCCTCCCGATTTCTAAACGAGGCTTCGTGCTCGTTTTTTCGTTTTGACACCACCAACACGTCTCGTGGCCCACTTCTAACCTATAATCGAGACTTTTTCGGGTTTTAAAGGAAGTGGATATAATTTCATACCCTCTCTCCTCCAGATTTCTAAACGAGGCTTCGTGCTCGTTTTTTCGTTTTGACACCACCAACAAGTCCCGTGGCCCATTTCTAACCTATAATCCAGACTTTTTCGGGTTTTAAAGGAAGTGGATATAATTTTATACCCTCTCTCCTCCCGATTTCTAAACGCGGGTTCGTGCTCGTTTTTTCGTTTTGACACTACCAACACGTCTCGTGGCCCATTTCTAACCTATATCGAGACTTTTTCGGGTTTTAAAGGAAATTGATATAATTTCATACCCTCTCTCCTCCCGATTTCTAAACGAGGCTTCGTGCTCATTTTTTCGTTTTGACACCACCAACAAATCCATTGTCCTTTTCCAACCTATAATCCAGACTTTTTCGGGTTTTAATGGAAGTGGATATAATTTCATACCCTCTCTCCTCCCGATTTCTAAACGAGTCTTCGTGCTCGTTTTTTCGTTTTGACACCACCAACACGTCCCGTGGCCCATTTCTAACCTATAATCAAGACTTTTCGGGTTTTGAAGGAAATGGATATAATTTCATACCATCTCTCCTCCCGATTTCTAAACGAGGCTTCGTGCTCGTTTTTTCGTTTTGACAACACCAACACGTCTCGTGGCCCACTTCTAACCTATAATCGAGACTTTTTCGGGTTTTAAAGGAAATGGATATAATTTCATACCCTCTCTCCTCCAGATTTCTAAACGAGGCTTCGTGCTCGTTTTTTCGTTTTGACACCACCAACAAGTCCCGTGGCCCATTTCTAACCTATAATCCAGACTTTTTCGGGTTTTAAAGGAAGTAGATATAATTTTATACCCTCTCTCCTCCCGATTTCTAAACGCGGGTTCGTGCTCGTTTTTTCGTTTTGACACTACCAACACGTCTCGTGGCCCATTTCTAACCTATAACTGAGACTTTTTCGGGTTTTAAAGGAAGTGGATATAATTTCATTCCCTCTCTCCTCCCGATTTCTAAACGTGGCTTTGTGCTCGTTTTTCCGTTTTGATACCAACAACACGTCTCGTGGCCCATTTCTAACCTATAATTGAGACTTTTTCGGGTTTTAAAGGAAGTGAATATAATTTCATACTCTCTCTCCTCCCGATTTCTAAACGAGGCATTGTGCTCGTTTTTTTCTTTTGACACCACCAATAAGTCCCGTGGCCCATTTCTAACCTATAATCGAGACTTTTTCGGGATTTAAAGGAAGTGGATATAATTTCATACCCTCTCTCCTCCCGATTTCTAAACGAGGCTTCGTGCTCGTTTTTTCGTTTTGACACCACCAACAAGTCCCGTGGCTCATTTCTAACATATAATCCAGACTTTTTCGGGTTTTAAAGGAGGTGGATATAATTTTATACCCTCTCTCCTCCCGATTTCTAAACGCGGGTTCGTGCTCGTTTTTTCGTTTTGACACTACCAACACGTCTCGTGGCCCATTTCTAACCAATAATCCAGACTTTTTCGGGTTTTAAAGGAAGTAGATATAATTTCATACCCTCTCACCTCCCGATTTCTAAACGAGGCTTCGTGCTCGTTTTTTCGTTTTGACACCACTAACAAGTCCCGTGGCCCATTTCTAACCTATAATCCAGACTTTTTCGGGTTTTAAAGGAAGTGGATATAATTTCATACCCTCTCTCCTCCCGATTTCTAAACGCGGCTTCGTGCTTTTTTTTTATTTTGACACCACCAATACTTCTCGTGGCCCATTTCTAACCTATATCGAGACTTTTTCGGGTTTTAAAGGAAATGGATATAATTTCATACCCTCTCTCCTCCCGAATTCTAAACGAGGCAACGTTCTCATTTTTTCGTTTTGACACCACCAACAAGTCCCGTGGCCCATTTCCAACCTATAATCCAGACTTTTTCGGGTTTTAATGGAAGTGGATATAATTTCATACCCTCTCTCCTCCCGATTTCTAAACGAGTCTTCGTGCTCGTTTTTTCAATTTGACACTACCAACACGTCCCGTGGCCCATTTCTAACCTATAATCGAGACTTTTTCGGGTTTTAAAGGAAATGGATATAATTTCATACCATCTCTCCTCCCGATTTCTAAACGAGGCTTCGTGCTCGTTTTTTCGTTTTGACACCACCAACACGTCTCGTGGCCCACTTCTAACCTATAATCGAGACTTTTTCGGGTTTTAAAGGAAGTGGATATAATTTCATACCCTCTCACCTCCCGATTTCTATACGAGTCTTCGTGCTCGTTTTTTCATTTTGACACCACCAACAAGTCCCGTGGCCCATTTCTAACCTATAATCCAGACTTTTTCGGGTTTTAAAGGAAGTGGATATAGTTTTATACCCTCTCTCCTCCCGATTACTAAACGCGGGTTCGTGCTCGTTTTTTCGTTTTGACACTACCAACACGTCTCGTGGCCCATTTCTAACCTATAATTGAGACTTTTTTGGGTTTTAAAGGAAGTGGATATAATTTCATACTCTCTCTCCTCCCGATTTCTAAACGAGGCATTGTGCTCGTTTTTTCGTTTTGACACCACCAATAAGTCCCGTGGCCCATTTCTAACCTATAATCGAGACTTTTTCGGGTTTTAAAGGAAGTGGATATAATTTCGTACCCTCTCTCCTCCAGATTTCTAAACGAGGCTTCGTGCTCGTATTTTCATTTTGACACCACCAACACGTCTAGTAGCCCATTTCTAACATATAATAGAGACATTTTCGGATTTTAAAAGAAGTGGATAAAATTTCATACCCTCTCTCCTCCCGATTTCTAAACGAGGCTTCGTGCTCGTTTTTTCGTTTTGACACCACAAACAAGTCCGGTGGCCCATTTCTAACCTATAATCCAAACTTTTTCGAGTTTTAAAAGAAGTGGATATAATTTCATACCCTCTCTCCTCCCGATTTCTAAACGCGGCTTCGTGCTTTTTTTTCATTTTGACACCACCAACACGTCTCGTGGCCCATTTCTAACCTATATCGAGACTTTTTCGGGTTTTACAGGAAATTGATATAATTTCATACCCTCTCTCCTCCCGATTTCTAAACGAGGCTTCGTGCTCATTTTTTCGTTTTGACACCACCAACAAGTCCCTTGTCCTTTTCCAACCTATAATCCAGACTTTTTCGGGTTTTAATGGAAGTGGATATAATTTCATACCCTCTCTCCTCCCGATTTCTAAACGTGTCTTCGTGCTCGTTTTTTCGTTTTGACACCACCAACACGTCCCGTGACCCATTTCTAACCTATAATCAAGACTTTTCGGGTTTTAAAGGAAATGGATATAATTTCATACCATCTCTCCTCCCGATTTCTAAACGAGGCTTCGTGCTCGTTTTTTCGTTTTGACACCACCAACACGTCTCGTGGCCCACTTCTAACCTATAATCGAGACTTTTTCGGGTTTTAAAGGAAGTGGATATAATTTCATACCCTCTCTCCTCCAGATTTATAAACGAGGCTTCGTGCTCGTTTTTTCGTTTTGACACCACCAACAAGTCCCGTGGCCCATTTCTAACCTATAATCCAGACTTTTTCGGGTTTTAAAGGAAGTGGATATAATTTTATACCCTCTCTCCTCCCGATTTCTAAACGCGGGTTCATGCTCGTTTTTTCGTTTTGACACTACCAACACGTCTCGTGGCCCATTTCTAACCTATAACTGAGACTTTTTCGGGTTTTAAAGGAAGTGGATATAATTTCATTCCCTCTCTCCTCCCGATTTCTAAACGAGGCATTGTGCTCGTTTTTTTTCTTTTGACACCGCCAATAAGTCCCGTGGCCCATTTCTAACCTATAATCGAGACTTTTTCGGGATTTAAAGGAAGTGGATATAATTTCATACCCTCTCTCCTCCCGATTTCTAAACGAGGCTTCGTGCTCGTTTTTTTGTTTTGACACCACCAACAAGTCCCGTGGCCCATTTCTAACATATAATCCAGACTTTTTCGGGTTTTAAAGGAAGTGGATATAATTTTATACCCTCTCTCCTCCCGATTTCTAAACTCGGGTTCGTGCTCGTTTTTTCGTTTTGACACTACCAACACGTCTCGTGGCCCACTTCTAACCTATAATCCAGACTTTTTCGGGTTTTAAAGGAAGTGGATATAATTTCATACCCTCTCACCTCCCGATTTCTAAACGAGGCTTCGTGCTCGTTTTTTCGTTTTGACACCACCAACAAGTCCCGTGGCCCATTTCTAACCTATAATCCAGACTTTTTCGGGTTTTAAAGGAAGTGGATATAATTTCATACCCTCTCTCCTCCCGATTCCTAAACGCGGCTTTGTGCTCGTTTTTTCATTTTGACACTACCAACACGTCTCGTGGCCCATTTCTAACCTATAATTGTGACTTTTTCGGGTTTCAAAGGAAGTGGATATAATTTCATACTCTCTCTCCTCCCGATTTCTAAACGAGGCATGGTGCTCGTTTTTCCGTTTTGACACCACCAATAAGTCCCGTGGCCCATTTCTAACCTATAATCGAGACTTTTTCGGGTTTTAAAGGAAGTGTATATAATTTCATGCCCTCTCTCCTCCCGATTTCTAAACGAGGCTTCGTGCTAGTTTTTTCATTTTGACACCACCAACACGTCTAGTGGCCCATTTCTAACATATAAAAGAGGCATTTTTGGATTTTAAAAGAAGTGGATAAAATTTCATACCCTCTCTCCTCCCGATTTCTAAACGAGGCTTCGTGCTCGTTTTTTTGTTTTGACACCACAAACAAGTCCGGTGGCACATTTCTAACCTATAATCCAAACTTTTTCGAGTTTTAAAGGAAGTGGATATAATTTCATACCCTCTCTCCTCTCGATTTCTAAACGCGGCTTCGTGCTTTTTTTTCATTTTGACACCACCAACACGTCTCGTGGCCCATTTCTAACCTATATCGATACTTTTTCGGGTTTTAAAGGAAATGGATATAATTTCATACCCTCTCTCCTCCCGATTTCTAAACGAGGCTTCGTGCTCATTTTTTCGTTTTGACACCACCAACAAGTCCCGTGGCCCATTTCCAACCTATAATCCAGACTTTTTCGTGTTTTAATGGAAGTTGATATAATTTCATACCCTCTCTCCTCCCGATTTCTAAACGAGGCTTCGTGCTCGTTTTTTCGTTTTGACACCACCAACAAGTCCCGTGGCCCATTTCTAACCTATAATCCAGACTTTTTCGGGTTTTAAAGGAAGTGGATATAATTTCATACCCTCTCTCCTCCCGATTTCTAAACGCGGCTTCGTGCTCGTTTTTTCGTTTTGACACTACCAACACGTCTCGTGGCCCATTTCTAACCTATAATTGTGACTTTTTCGGGTTTTAAATGAAGTGGACATAATTTCATACTCTCTCTCCTCCCGATTTCTATACGAGGCATGGTGCTCGTTTTTCCGTTTTGACACCACCAATAAGTCCCGTGGCCCATTTCTAACCTATAATCGAGACTTTTTCGGATTTTAAAGGAAGTGGATATAATTTCATGCCCTCTCTCCTCCTGATTTCTAAACGAGGCTTCGTGCTCGTTTTTTCATTTTGACACCACCAACACGTCTAGTGGCCCATTTCTAACATATAAAAGAGACATTTTTGGATTTTAAAAGAAATGGATAAAATTTTATACCATCTCTCCTCCCGATTTCTAAACGAGGCTTCGTGCTCGTTTTCTCGTTTTGACACCACAAACAAGTCCGGTGGCCCATTTCTAACCTATAATCCAAACTTTTTCGAGTTTTAAAGGAAGTGGATATAATTTCATACCCTCTCTCCTCCCGATTTCTAAACGCGGCTTCGTGTTTTTTTTTCATTTTGACACCACCAACACGTCTCGTGGCCCATTTCTAACCTATATCGAGACTTTTTCGGGTTTTAAAGGAAATTGATATAATTTCATACCCTCTCTCCTCCCGATTTCTAAACGAGGCTTCGTGCTCATTTTTTCGTTTTGACACCACCAACAAGTCCCTTGTCCTTTTCCAACCTATAATCCAGACTTTTTCGGGTTTTAATGGAAGTGGATATAATTTCATACCCTCTCTCCTCCCGATTTCTAAACGAGTCTTCGTGCTCGTTTTTTCGTTTTGACACCACCAACACGTCCCGTGGCCCATTTCTAACCTATAATCAAGACTTTTCGGGTTTTAAAGGAAATGGATATAATTTCATACCATCTCTCCTCCCGATTTCTAAACGAGGCTTCGTGCTCGTTTTTTCGTTTTGACACCACCAACACGTCTCGTGGCCCACTTCTAACCTATAATCGAGACTTTTTCGGGTTTTAAAGGAAGTGGATATAATTTCATACCCTCTCTCCTCCAGATTTCTAAACGAGGCTTCGTGCTCGTTTTTTCGTTTTGACACCACCAACAAGTCCAGTGGCCCATTTCTAACCTGTAATCCAGACTTTTTCGGGTTTTAAAGGAAGTGGATATAATTTTATACCCTCTCTCCTCCCGATTTCTAAACGCGGGTTCGTGCTCGTTTTTTCGTTTTGACACTACCAACACGTCTCGTGGCCCATTTCTAACCTATATCGAGACTTTTTCGGGTTTTAAAGGAAATTGATATAATTTCATACCCTCTCTCCTCCCGATTTCTAAACGAGGCTTCGTGCTCATTTTTTCGTTTTGACACCACCTACAAGTCCCTTGTCCTTTTCCAACCTATAATCCAGACTTTTTCGGGTTTTAATGGAAGTGGATATAATTTCATACCCTCTCTCCTCCCGATTTCTAAACGAGTCTTCGTGCTAGTTTTTTCGTTTTGACACCACCAACACGTCCCGTGGCTCATTTCTAACCTATAATCGAGACTTTTTCGGGTTTTAAAGGAAGTGGATATTATTTCATACCCTCTCTCCTCCCGATTTCTAAACTATGCTTCGTGCTCATTTTTTCGTTTTGACACCACCAACACATCTCGTGGCCCATTTCTAACATATAATCCAGACTTTTTCGGGTTTTAAAGGAGGTGGATATAATTTTATACCCTCTCTCCTCCCGATTTCTAAACGCGGGTTCGTGCTCGTTTTTTCGTTTTAACACTACCAACACGTCTCGTGGCCCATTTCTAACCAATAATCCAGACTTTTTCGGGTTTTAAAGGAAGTAGATATAATTTCATACCCTCTCACCTCCCGATTTCTAAACGAGGCTTCGTGCTCGTTTTTTCGTTTTGACACCACTAACAAGTCCCGTGGCCCATTTCTAACCTATAATCCAGACTTTTTCGGGTTTTAAAGGAAGTGGATATAATTTCATACCCTCTCTCCTCCCGATTTCTAAACGCGGCTTCGTGCTTTTTTTTTATTTTGACACCACCAATACTTCTCGTGGCCCATTTCTAACCTATATCGAGACTTTTTCGGGTTTTAAAGGAAATGGATATAATTTCATACCCTCTCTCCTCCCGATTTCTAAACGAGGCAACGTTCTCATTTTTTCGTTTTGACACCACCAACAAGTCCCGTGGCCCATTTCCAACCTATAATCCAGACTTTTTCGGGTTTTAATGGAAGTGGATATAATTTCATACCCTCTCTCCTCCCGATTTCTAAACGAGTCTTCGTGCTCGTTTTTTCAATTTGACACTACCAACATGTCCCGTGGCCCATTTCTAACCTATAATCGAGACTTTTTCGGGTTTTAAAGGAAGTGGATATAATTTCATACCATCTCTCCTCCCGATTTCTAAACGAGGCTTCATGCTCGTTTTTTCGTTTTGACACCACCAACACGTCTCGTGGCCCACTTCTAACCTATAATCGAGACTTTTTCGGGTTTTAAAGGAAGTGGATATAATTTCATACCCTCTCACCTCCCGATTTCTATACGAGTCTTCGTGCTCGTTTTTTCATTTTGACACCACCAACAAGTCCCGTGGCCCATTTCTAACCTATAATCCAGACTTTTTCGGGTTTTAAAGGAAGTGGATATAGTTTTATACCCTCTCTCCTCCCGATTACTAAACGCGGGTTCGTGCTCGTTTTTTCGTTTTGACACTACCAACACGTCTCGTGGCCCATTTCTAACCTATAATTGAGACTTTTTTGGGTTTTAAAGGAAGTGGATATAATTTCATACTCTCTCTCCTCCCGATTTCTAAACGAGGCATTGTGCTCGTTTTTTCGTTTTGACACCACCAATAAGTCCCGTGGCCCATTTCTAACCTATAATCGAGACTTTTTCGGGTTTTAAAGGAAGTGGATATAATTTCGTACCCTCTCTCCTCCAGATTTCTAAACGAGGCTTCGTGCTCGTATTTTCATTTTGACACCACCAACACGTCTAGTAGCCCATTTCTAACATATAATAGAGACATTTTCGGATTTTAAAAGAAGTGGATAAAATTTCATACCCTCTCTCCTCCCGATTTCTAAACGAGGCTTCGTGCTCGTTTTTTCGTTTTGACACCACAAACAAGTCCGGTGGCCCATTTCTAACCTATAATCCAAACTTTTTCGAGTTTTAAAAGAAGTGGATATAATTTCATACCCTCTCTCCTCCCGATTTCTAAACGCGGCTTCGTGCTTTTTTTTCATTTTGACACCACCAACACGTCTCGTGGCCCATTTCTAACCTATATCGAGACTTTTTCGGGTTTTACAGGAAATTGATATAATTTCATACCCTCTCTCCTCCCGATTTCTAAACGAGGCTTCGTGCTCATTTTTTCGTTTTGACACTACCAACAAGTCCCTTGTCCTTTTCCAACCTATAATCCAGACTTTTTCGGGTTTTAATGGAAGTGGATATAATTTCATACCCTCTCTCCTCCCGATTTCTAAACGAGTCTTCGTGCTCGTTTTTTCGTTTTGACACCACCAACACGTCCCGTGACCCATTTCTAACCTATAATCAAGACTTTTCGGGTTTTAAAGGAAATGGATATAATTTCATACCATCTCTCCTCCCGATTTCTAAACGAGGCTTCGTGCTCGTTTTTTCGTTTTGACACCACCAACACGTCTCGTGGCCCACTTCTAACCTATAATCGAGACTTTTTCGGGTTTTAAAGGAAGTGGATATAATTTCATACCCTCTCTCCTCCAGATTTATAAACGAGGCTTCGTGCTCGTTTTTTCGTTTTGACACCACCAACAAGTCCCGTGGCCCATTTCTAACCTATAATCCAGACTTTTTCGGGTTTTAAAGGAAGTGGATATAATTTTATACCCTCTCTCCTCCCGATTTCTAAACGCGGGTTCGTGCTCGTTTTTTCGTTTTGACACTACCAACACGTCTCGTGGCCCATTTCTAACCTATAACTGAGACTTTTTCGGGTTTTAAAGGAAGTGGATATAATTTCATTCCCTCTCTCCTCCCGATTTCTAAACGAGGCATTGTGCTCGTTTTTTTCTTTTGACACCGCCAATAAGTCCCGTGGCCCATTTCTAACCTATAATCGAGACTTTTTCGGGATTTAAAGGAAGTGGATATAATTTCATACCCTCTCTCCTCCCGATTTCTAAACGAGGCTTCGTGCTCGTTTTTTCGTTTTGACACCACCAACAAGTCCCGTGGCCCATTTCTAACATATAATCCAGACTTTTTCGGGTTTTAAAGGAAGTGGATATAATTTTATACCCTCTCTCCTCCCGATTTCTAAACTCGGGTTCGTGCTCGTTTTTTCGTTTTGACACTACCAACACGTCTCGTGGCCCACTTCTAACCTATAATCCAGACTTTTTCGGGTTTTAAAGGAAGTGGATATAATTTCATACCCTCTCACCTCCCGATTTCTAAACGATGCTTCGTGCTCGTTTTTTCGTTTTGACACCACCAACAAGTCCCGTGGCCCATTTCTAACCTATAATCCAGACTTTTTCGGGTTTTAAAGGAAGTGGATATAATTTCATACCCTCTCTCCTCCCGATTCCTAAACGCGGCTTTGTGCTCGTTTTTTCATTTTGACACTACCAACACGTCTCGTGGCCCATTTCTAACCTATAATTGTGACTTTTTCGGGTTTCAAAGGAAGTGGATATAATTTCATACTCTCTCTCCTCCCGATTTCTAAACGAGGCATGGTGCTCGTTTTTCCGTTTTGACACCACCAATAAGTCCCGTGGCCCATTTCTAACCTATAATCGAGACTTTTTCGGGTTTTAAAGGAAGTGTATATAATTTCATGCCCTCTCTCCTCCCGATTTCTAAACGAGGCTTCGTGCTAGTTTTTTCATTTTGACACCACCAACACGTCTAGTGGCCCATTTCTAACATATAAAAGAGGCATTTTTGGATTTTAAAAGAAGTGGATAAAATTTCATACCCTCTCTCCTCCCGATTTCTAAACGAGGCTTCGTGCTCGTTTTTTTGTTTTGACACCACAAACAAGTCCGGTGGCACATTTCTAACCTATAATCCAAACTTTTTCGAGTTTTAAAGGAAGTGGATATAATTTCATACCCTCTCTCCTCCCGATTTCTAAACGCGGCTTCGTGCTTTTTTTTCATTTTGACACCACCAACACGTCTCGTGGCCCATTTCTAACCTATATCGATACTTTTTCGGGTTTTAAAGGAAATGGATATAATTTCATACCCTCTCTCCTCCCGATTTCTAAACGAGGATTCGTGCTCATTTTTTCGTTTTGACACCACCAACAAGTCCCGTGGCCCATTTCCAACCTATAATCCAGACTTTTTCGTGTTTTAATGGAAGTTGATATAATTTCATACCCTCTCTCCTCCCGATTTCTAAACGAGGCTTCGTGCTCGTTTTTTCGTTTTGACACCACCAACAAGTCCCGTGGCCCATTTCTAACCTATAATCCAGACTTTTTCGGGTTTTAAAGGAAGTGGATATAATTTCATACCCTCTCTCCTCCCGATTTCTAAACGCGGCTTCGTGCTCGTTTTTTCGTTTTGACACTACCAACACGTCTCGTGGCCCATTTCTAACCTATAATTGTGACTTTTTCGGGTTTTAAATGAAGTGGACATAATTTCATACTCTCTCTCCTCCCGATTTCTATACGAGGCATGGTGCTCGTTTTTCCGTTTTGACACCACCAATAAGTCCCGTGGCCCATTTCTAACCTATAATCGAGACTTTTTCGGATTTTAAAGGAAGTGGATATAATTTCATGCCCTCTCTCCTCCTGATTTCTAAACGAGGCTTCGTGCTCGTTTTTTCATTTTGACACCACCAACACGTCTAGTGGCCCATTTCTAACATATAAAAGAGACATTTTTGGATTTTAAAAGAAATGGATAAAATTTTATACCATCTCTCCTCCCGATTTCTAAACGAGGCTTCGTGCTCGTTTTCTCGTTTTGACACCACAAACAAGTCCGGTGGCCCATTTCTAACCTATAATCCAAACTTTTTCGAGTTTTAAAGGAAGTGGATATAATTTCATACCCTCTCTCCTCCCGATTTCTAAACGCGGCTTCGTGCTTTTTTTTCATTTTGACACCACCAACACGTCTCGTGGCCCATTTCTAACCTATATCGAGACTTTTTCGGGTTTTAAAGGAAATTGATATAATTTCATACCCTCTCTCCTCCCGATTTCTAAACGAGGCTTCGTGCTCATTTTTTCGTTTTGACACCACCAACAAGTCCCTTGTCCTTTTCCAACCTATAATCCAGACTTTTTTCGGGTTTTAATGGAAGTGGATATAATTTCATACCCTCTCTCCTCCCGATTTCTAAACGAGTCTTCGTGCTCGTTTTTTCGTTTTGACACCACCAACACGTCCCGTGGCCCATTTCTAACCTATAATCAAGACTTTTCGGGTTTTAAAGGAAATGGATATAATTTCATACCATCTCTCCTCCCGATTTCTAAACGAGGCTTCGTGCTCGTTTTTTCGTTTTGACACCACCAACACGTCTCGTGGCCCACTTCTAACCTATAATCGAGACTTTTTCGGGTTTTAAAGGAAGTGGATATAATTTCATACCCTCTCTCCTCCAGATTTCTAAACGAGGCTTCGTGCTCGTTTTTTCGTTTTGACACCACCAACAAGTCCAGTGGCCCATTTCTAACCTGTAATCCAGACTTTTTCGGGTTTTAAAGGAAGTGGATATAATTTTATACCCTCTCTCCTCCCGATTTCTAAACGCGGGTTCGTGCTCGTTTTTTCGTTTTGACACTACCAACACGTCTCGTGGCCCATTTCTAACCTATATCGAGACTTTTTCGGGTTTTAAAGGAAATTGATATAATTTCATACCCTCTCTCCTCCCGATTTCTAAACGAGGCTTCGTGCTCATTTTTTCGTTTTGACACCACCTACAAGTCCCTTGTCCTTTTCCAACCTATAATCCAGACTTTTTCGGGTTTTAGTGGAAGTGGATATAATTTCATACCCTCTCTCCTCCCGATTTCTAAACGAGTCTTCGTGCTAGTTTTTTCGTTTTGACACCACCAACACGTCCCGTGGCCCATTTCTAACCTATAATCAAGACTTTTCGGGTTTTAAAGGAAATGGATATAATTTCATACCATCTCTCCTCCCGATTTCTAAACGAGGCTTCGTGCTCGTTTTTTCGTTTTGACACCACCAACACGTCTCGTGGCCCACTTCTAACCTATAATCGAGACTTTTTCGGGTTTTAAAGGAAGTGGATATAATTTCATACCCTCTCTCCTCCAGATTTCTAAACGAGGCTTCGTGCTCGTTTTTTCGTTTTGACACCACCAACAAGTCCCGTGGCCCATTTCTAACCTATAATCCAGACTTTTTCGGGTTTTAAAGAAAGTGGATATAATTTTATACCCTCTCTCCTCCCGATTTCTAAACGCGGGTTCGTGCTCGTTTTTTCGTTTTGACACTACCAACACGTCTCGTGGCCCATTTCTAACCTATAACTGAGACTTTTTCGGGTTTTAAAGGAAGTGGATATAATTTCATTCCCTCTCTCCTCCCGATTTCTAAACGAGGCTTTGTGCTCGTTTTTCCGTTTTGACACCACCAACACGTCTCGTGGCCCATTTCTAACCTATAATTGAGACTTTTTCGGGTTTTAAAGGAAGTGGATATAATTTCATACTCTCTCTCCTCCCGATTTCTAAACGAGGCATTGTGCTCGTTTTTTTCTTTTGACACCACCAATAAGTCCCGTGGCCCATTTCTAACCTATAATCGAGACTTTTTCGGGATTTAAAGGAAGTGGATATAATTTCATACCCTCTCTCCTCCCGATTTCTAAACGAGGCTTCGTGCTCGTTTTTTCGTTTTGACACCACCAACAAGTCCCGTGGCTCATTTCTAACATATAATCCAGACTTTTTCGGGTTTTAAAGGAGGTGTATATAATTTTATACCCTCTCTCCTCCCGATTTCTAAACGCGGGTTCGTGCTCGTTTTTTCGTTTTCACACTACCAACACGTCTCGTGGCCCATTTCTAACCTATATCGAGACTTTTTCGGGTTTTAAAGGAAATTGATATAATTTCATACCCTCTCTCCTCCCGATTTCTAAACGAGGCTTCGTGCTCATTTTTTCGTTTTGACACCACCAACAAATCCATTGTCCTTTTCCAACCTATAATCCAGACTTTTTCGGGTTTTAATGGAAGTGGATATAATTTCATACCCTCTCTCCTCCCGATTTCTAAACGAGTCTTCGTGCTCGTTTTTTCAATTTGACACTACCAACATGTCCCGTGGCCCATTTCTAACCTATAATCGAGACTTTTTCGGGTTTTAAAGGAAGTGGATATAATTTCATACCATCTCTCCTCCCGATTTCTAAACGAGGCTTCATGCTCGTTTTTTCGTTTTGACACCACCAACACGTCTCGTGGCCCACTTCTAACCTATAATCGAGACTTTTTCGGGTTTTAAAGGAAGTGGATATAATTTCATACCCTCTCACCTCCCGATTTCTATACGAGTCTTCGTGCTCGTTTTTTCATTTTGACACCACCAACAAGTCCCGTGGCCCATTTCTAACCTATAATCCAGACTTTTTCGGGTTTTAAAGGAAGTGGATATAGTTTTATACCCTCTCTCCTCCCGATTACTAAACGCGGGTTCGTGCTCGTTTTTTCGTTTTGACACTACCAACACGTCTCGTGGCCCATTTCTAACCTATAATTGAGACTTTTTTGGGTTTTAAAGGAAGTGGATATAATTTCATACTCTCTCTCCTCCCGATTTCTAAACGAGGCATTGTGCTCGTTTTTTCGTTTTGACACCACCAATAAGTCCCGTGGCCCATTTCTAACCTATAATCGAGACTTTTTCGGGTTTTAAAGGAAGTGGATATAATTTCGTACCCTCTCTCCTCCAGATTTCTAAACGAGGCTTCGTGCTCGTATTTTCATTTTGACACCACCAACACGTCTAGTAGCCCATTTCTAACATATAATAGAGACATTTTCGGATTTTAAAAGAAGTGGATAAAATTTCATACCCTCTCTCCTCCCGATTTCTAAACGAGGCTTCGTGCTCGTTTTTTCGTTTTGACACCACAAACAAGTCCGGTGGCCCATTTCTAACCTATAATCCAAACTTTTTCGAGTTTTAAAAGAAGTGGATATAATTTCATACCCTCTCTCCTCCCGATTTCTAAACGCGGCTTCGTGCTTTTTTTTCATTTTGACACCACCAACACGTCTCGTGGCCCATTTCTAACCTATATCGAGACTTTTTCGGGTTTTACAGGAAATTGATATAATTTCATACCCTCTCTCCTCCCGATTTCTAAACGAGGCTTCGTGCTCATTTTTTCGTTTTGACACTACCAACAAGTCCCTTGTCCTTTTCCAACCTATAATCCAGACTTTTTCGGGTTTTAATGGAAGTGGATATAATTTCATACCCTCTCTCCTCCCGATTTCTAAACGAGTCTTCGTGCTCGTTTTTTCGTTTTGACACCACCAACACGTCCCGTGACCCATTTCTAACCTATAATCAAGACTTTTCGGGTTTTAAAGGAAATGGATATAATTTCATACCATCTCTCCTCCCGATTTCTAAACGAGGCTTCGTGCTCGTTTTTTCGTTTTGACACCACCAACACGTCTCGTGGCCCACTTCTAACCTATAATCGAGACTTTTTCGGGTTTTAAAGGAAGTGGATATAATTTCATACCCTCTCTCCTCCAGATTTATAAACGAGGCTTCGTGCTCGTTTTTTCGTTTTGACACCACCAACAAGTCCCGTGGCCCATTTCTAACCTATAATCCAGACTTTTTCGGGTTTTAAAGGAAGTGGATATAATTTTATACCCTCTCTCCTCCCGATTTCTAAACGCGGGTTCGTGCTCGTTTTTTCGTTTTGACACTACCAACACGTCTCGTGGCCCATTTCTAACCTATAACTGAGACTTTTTCGGGTTTTAAAGGAAGTGGATATAATTTCATTCCCTCTCTCCTCCCGATTTCTAAACGAGGCATTGTGCTCGTTTTTTTCTTTTGACACCGCCAATAAGTCCCGTGGCCCATTTCTAACCTATAATCGAGACTTTTTCGGGATTTAAAGGAAGTGGATATAATTTCATACCCTCTCTCCTCCCGATTTCTAAACGAGGCTTCGTGCTCGTTTTTTCGTTTTGACACCACCAACAAGTCCCGTGGCCCATTTCTAACATATAATCCAGACTTTTTCGGGTTTTAAAGGAAGTGGATATAATTTTATACCCTCTCTCCTCCCGATTTCTAAACTCGGGTTCGTGCTCGTTTTTTCGTTTTGACACTACCAACACGTCTCGTGGCCCACTTCTAACCTATAATCCAGACTTTTTCGGGTTTTAAAGGAAGTGGATATAATTTCATACCCTCTCACCTCCCGATTTCTAAACGATGCTTCGTGCTCGTTTTTTCGTTTTGACACCACCAACAAGTCCCGTGGCCCATTTCTAACCTATAATCCAGACTTTTTCGGGTTTTAAAGGAAGTGGATATAATTTCATACCCTCTCTCCTCCCGATTCCTAAACGCGGCTTTGTGCTCGTTTTTTCATTTTGACACTACCAACACGTCTCGTGGCCCATTTCTAACCTATAATTGTGACTTTTTCGGGTTTCAAAGGAAGTGGATATAATTTCATACTCTCTCTCCTCCCGATTTCTAAACGAGGCATGGTGCTCGTTTTTCCGTTTTGACACCACCAATAAGTCCCGTGGCCCATTTCTAACCTATAATCGAGACTTTTTCGGGTTTTAAAGGAAGTGTATATAATTTCATGCCCTCTCTCCTCCCGATTTCTAAACGAGGCTTCGTGCTAGTTTTTTCATTTTGACACCACCAACACGTCTAGTGGCCCATTTCTAACATATAAAAGAGGCATTTTTGGATTTTAAAAGAAGTGGATAAAATTTCATACCCTCTCTCCTCCCGATTTCTAAACGAGGCTTCGTGCTCGTTTTTTTGTTTTGACACCACAAACAAGTCCGGTGGCACATTTCTAACCTATAATCCAAACTTTTTCGAGTTTTAAAGGAAGTGGATATAATTTCATACCCTCTCTCCTCCCGATTTCTAAACGCGGCTTCGTGCTTTTTTTTCATTTTGACACCACCAACACGTCTCGTGGCCCATTTCTAACCTATATCGATACTTTTTCGGGTTTTAAAGGAAATGGATATAATTTCATACCCTCTCTCCTCCCGATTTCTAAACGAGGATTCGTGCTCATTTTTTCGTTTTGACACCACCAACAAGTCCCGTGGCCCATTTCCAACCTATAATCCAGACTTTTTCGTGTTTTAATGGAAGTTGATATAATTTCATACCCTCTCTCCTCCCGATTTCTAAACGAGGCTTCGTGCTCGTTTTTTCGTTTTGACACCACCAACAAGTCCCGTGGCCCATTTCTAACCTATAATCCAGACTTTTTCGGGTTTTAAAGGAAGTGGATATAATTTCATACCCTCTCTCCTCCCGATTTCTAAACGCGGCTTCGTGCTCGTTTTTTCGTTTTGACACTACCAACACGTCTCGTGGCCCATTTCTAACCTATAATTGTGACTTTTTCGGGTTTTAAATGAAGTGGACATAATTTCATACTCTCTCTCCTCCCGATTTCTATACGAGGCATGGTGCTCGTTTTTCCGTTTTGACACCACCAATAAGTCCCGTGGCCCATTTCTAACCTATAATCGAGACTTTTTCGGATTTTAAAGGAAGTGGATATAATTTCATGCCCTCTCTCCTCCTGATTTCTAAACGAGGCTTCGTGCTCGTTTTTTCATTTTGACACCACCAACACGTCTAGTGGCCCATTTCTAACATATAAAAGAGACATTTTTGGATTTTAAAAGAAATGGATAAAATTTTATACCATCTCTCCTCCCGATTTCTAAACGAGGCTTCGTGCTCGTTTTCTCGTTTTGACACCACAAACAAGTCCGGTGGCCCATTTCTAACCTATAATCCAAACTTTTTCGAGTTTTAAAGGAAGTGGATATAATTTCATACCCTCTCTCCTCCCGATTTCTAAACGCGGCTTCGTGCTTTTTTTTCATTTTGACACCACCAACACGTCTCGTGGCCCATTTCTAACCTATATCGAGACTTTTTCGGGTTTTAAAGGAAATTGATATAATTTCATACCCTCTCTCCTCCCGATTTCTAAACGAGGCTTCGTGCTCATTTTTTCGTTTTGACACCACCAACAAGTCCCTTGTCCTTTTCCAACCTATAATCCAGACTTTTTTCGGGTTTTAATGGAAGTGGATATAATTTCATACCCTCTCTCCTCCCGATTTCTAAACGAGTCTTCGTGCTCGTTTTTTCGTTTTGACACCACCAACACGTCCCGTGGCCCATTTCTAACCTATAATCAAGACTTTTCGGGTTTTAAAGGAAATGGATATAATTTCATACCATCTCTCCTCCCGATTTCTAAACGAGGCTTCGTGCTCGTTTTTTCGTTTTGACACCACCAACACGTCTCGTGGCCCACTTCTAACCTATAATCGAGACTTTTTCGGGTTTTAAAGGAAGTGGATATAATTTCATACCCTCTCTCCTCCAGATTTCTAAACGAGGCTTCGTGCTCGTTTTTTCGTTTTGACACCACCAACAAGTCCAGTGGCCCATTTCTAACCTGTAATCCAGACTTTTTCGGGTTTTAAAGGAAGTGGATATAATTTTATACCCTCTCTCCTCCCGATTTCTAAACGCGGGTTCGTGCTCGTTTTTTCGTTTTGACACTACCAACACGTCTCGTGGCCCATTTCTAACCTATATCGAGACTTTTTCGGGTTTTAAAGGAAATTGATATAATTTCATACCCTCTCTCCTCCCGATTTCTAAACGAGGCTTCGTGCTCATTTTTTCGTTTTGACACCACCTACAAGTCCCTTGTCCTTTTCCAACCTATAATCCAGACTTTTTCGGGTTTTAATGGAAGTGGATATAATTTCATACCCTCTCTCCTCCCGATTTCTAAACGAGTCTTCGTGCTAGTTTTTTCGTTTTGACACCACCAACACGTCCCGTGGCCCATTTCTAACCTATAATCAAGACTTTTCGGGTTTTAAAGGAAATGGATATAATTTCATACCATCTCTCCTCCCGATTTCTAAACGAGGCTTCGTGCTCGTTTTTTCGTTTTGACACCACCAACACGTCTCGTGGCCCACTTCTAACCTATAATCGAGACTTTTTCGGGTTTTAAAGGAAGTGGATATAATTTCATACCCTCTCTCCTCCAGATTTCTAAACGAGGCTTCGTGCTCGTTTTTTCGTTTTGACACCACCAACAAGTCCCGTGGCCCATTTCTAACCTATAATCCAGACTTTTTCGGGTTTTAAAGAAAGTGGATATAATTTTATACCCTCTCTCCTCCCGATTTCTAAACGCGGGTTCGTGCTCGTTTTTTCGTTTTGACACTACCAACACGTCTCGTGGCCCATTTCTAACCTATAACTGAGACTTTTTCGGGTTTTAAAGGAAGTGGATATAATTTCATTCCCTCTCTCCTCCCGATTTCTAAACGAGGCTTTGTGCTCGTTTTTCCGTTTTGACACCACCAACACGTCTCGTGGCCCATTTCTAACCTATAATTGAGACTTTTTCGGGTTTTAAAGGAAGTGGATATAATTTCATACTCTCTCTCCTCCCGATTTCTAAACGAGGCATTGTGCTCGTTTTTTTCTTTTGACACCACCAATAAGTCCCGTGGCCCATTTCTAACCTATAATCGAGACTTTTTCGGGATTTAAAGGAAGTGGATATAATTTCATACCCTCTCTCCTCCCGATTTCTAAACGAGGCTTCGTGCTCGTTTTTTCGTTTTGACACCACCAACAAGTCCCGTGGCTCATTTCTAACATATAATCCAGACTTTTTCGGGTTTTAAAGGAGGTGTATATAATTTTATACCCTCTCTCCTCCCGATTTCTAAACGCGGGTTCGTGCTCGTTTTTTCGTTTTCACACTACCAACACGTCTCGTGGCCCATTTCTAACCAATAATCCAGACTTTTTCGGGTTTTAAAGGAAGTGGATATAATTTCATACCCTCTCACCTCCCGATTTCTAAACGAGGCTTCGTGCTCGTTTTTTCGTTTTGACACCACCAACAAGTCCCGTGGCCCATTTCTAACCTATAATCCAGACTTTTTCGGGTTTTAAAGGAAGTGGATATAATTTCATACCCTCTCTCCTCCCGATTTCTAAATGCGGCTTCGTGCTTTTTTTTTATTTTGACACCACCAATACTTCTCGTGGCCCATTTCTAACCTATATCGAGACTTTTTCGGGTTTTAAAGGAAATGGATATAATTTCATACCCTCTCTCCTCCCGATTTCTAAACGAGGCTTCGTGCTCATTTTTTCGTTTTGACACCACCAACAAGTCCCTTGTCCTTTTCCAACCTATAATCCAGACTTTTTCGGGTTTTAATGGAAGTGTTTATAATTTCATACCCTCTCTCCTCCCGATTTCTAAACGAGTCTTCGTGCTCGTTTTTTCGTTTCGACACCACCAACAAGTCCCGTGGCCCATTTCCAACCTATAATCCAGACTTTTTTGTGTTTTAATGGAAGTAGATATAATTTCACACCCTCTCTCCTCCCGATTTCTAAATGAGTCTTCGTGCTCGTTTTTTCGTTTTGACACCACCAACACGTCCCGTGGCCCATTTCTAACCTATAATCGAGACTTTTTCGGGTTTTAAAAGAAGTGGATAAAATTTCATACCCTCTCTCCTCCCGATTTCTAAACGAGGCTTCGTGCTCGTTTTTTCGTTTTGACACCACAAACAAGTCCGGTGGCCCATTTCTAACCTATAATCCAAACTTTTTCGAGTTTTAAAGGAAGTGGATATAATTTCATACCCTCTCTCCTCCCGATTTCTAAACGCGGCTTCGTGCTTTTTTTTCATTTTGACACCACCAACACGTCTCGTGGCCCATTTCTAACCTATATCGAGACTTTTTCGGGTTTTACAGGAAATTGATATAATTTCATACCCTCTCTCCTCCCGATTTCTAAACGAGGCTTCGTGCTCATTTTTTCGTTTTGACACCACCAACAAGTCCCTTGTCCTTTTCCAACCTATAATCCAGACTTTTTCGGGTTTTAATGGAAGTGTTTATAATTTCATACCCTCTCTCCTCCCGATTTCTAAACGAGTATTCGTGCTCGTTTTTTCGTTTTGACACCACCAACACGTCCCGTGACCCATTTCTAACCTATAATCAAGACTTTTCGGGTTTTAAAGGAAATGGATATAATTTCATACCATCTCTCCTCCCGATTTCTAAACGAGGCTTCGTGCTCGTTTTTTCGTTTTGACACCACCAACACGTCTCGTGGCCTACTTCTAACCTATAATCGAGACTTTTTCTTGTTTTAAAGGAAGTGGATATAATTTCATACCCTCTCTCCTCCAGATTTATAAACGAGGCTTCGTGCTCGTTTTTTCGTTTTGACACCACCAACAAGTCCCGTGGCCCATTTCTAACCTATAATCTAGACTTTTTCGGGTTTTAAAGGAAGTGGATATAATTTTATACCCTCTCTCCTCCCGATTTCTAAACGCGGGTTCGTGTTCGTTTTTTCGTTTTGACACTACCAACACGTCTCGTGGCCTATTTCTAACCTATAACTGAGACTTTTTCGGGTTTTAAAGGAAGTGGATATAATTTCATTCCCTCTCTCCTCCCGATTTCTAAACGAGGCTTTGTGCTCGTTTTTTCGTTTTGACACCACCAACACGTCTCGTGGCCCATTTCTAACCTATAATTGAGACTTTTTCGGGTTTTAAAGGAAGTGGATATAATTTCATACTCTCTCTCCTCCCGATTTCTAAACGAGGCATTGTGCTCGTTTTTTTCTTTTGACACCACCAATAAGTCCCGTGGCCCATTTCTAACCTATAATCGAGACTTTTTCGGGATTTAAAGGAAGTGGATATAATTTCATACCCTCTCTCCTCCCGATTTCTAAACGAGGCTTCGTGCTCGTTTTTTCGTTTTGACACCACCAACAAGTCCCGTGGCTCATTTCTAACATATAATCCAGACTTTTTCGGGTTTTAAAGGAGGTGGATATAATTTTATACCCTCTCTCCTCCCGATTTCTAAACGCGGGTTCGTGCTCGTTTTTTCGTTTTGACACTACCAACACGTCTCGTTGCCCATTTCTAACCAATAATCCAGACTTTTTCGGGTTTTAAAGGAAGTGGATATAATTTCATACCCTCTCACCTCCCGATTTCTAAACGAGGCTTCGTGCTCGTTTTTTCGTTTTGAGACCACCAACAAGTCCCGTGGCCCATTTCTAACCTATAATCCAGACTTTTTCGGGTTTTAAAGGAAGTGGATATAATTTCATACCCTCTCTCCTCCCGATTTCTAAACGCGGCTTCGTGCTTTTTTTTTATTTTGACACCACCAATACTTCTCGTGGCCCATTTCTAACCTATATCGAGACTTTTTCGGGTTTTAAAGGAAATGGATATAATTTCATACCCTCTCTCCTCCCGATTTCTAAACGAGGCAACGTTCTCATTTTTTCGTTTTGACACCACCAACAAGTCCCGTGGCCCATTTCCAACCTATAATCCAGACTTTTTCGGGTTTTAATGGAAGTGGATATAATTTCATACCCTCTCTCCTCCCGATTTCTAAACGAGTCTTCGTGCTCGTTTTTTCAATTTGACACTACCAACAAGTCCCGTGGCCCATTTCTAACCTATAATCGAGACTTTTTCGGGTTTTAAAGGAAATGGATATAATTTCATACCATCTCTCCTCCCGATTTCTAAACGAGGCTTCGTGCTCGTTTTTTCGTTTTGACACCACCAACACGTCTCGTGGCCCACTTCTAACCTATAATCGAGACTTTTTCGGGTTTTAAAAGAAGTGGATATAATTTCATACCCTCTCACCTCCCGATTTCTATACGAGTCTTCGTGCTCGTTTTTTCATTTTGACACCACCAACAAGTCCCGTGGCCCATTTCTAACCTATAATCCAGACTTTTTCGGGTTTTAAAGGAAGTGGATATAGTTTTATACCCTCTCTCCTCCCGATTACTAAACGCGGGTTCGTGCTCGTTTTTTCGTTTTGACACTACCAACACGTCTCGTGGCCCATTTCTAACCTATAATTGAGACTTTTTCGGGTTTTAAAGGAAGTGGATATAATTTCATACTCTCTCTCCTCCCGATTTCTAAACGAGGCATTGTGCTCGTTTTTTCGTTTTGACACCACCAATAAGTCCCGTGGCCCATTTCTAACCTATAATCGAGACTTTTTCGGGTTTTAAAGGAAGTGGATATAATTTCGTACCCTCTCTCCTCCAGATTTCTAAACGAGGCTTCGTGCTCGTATTTTCATTTTGACACCACCAACACGTCTAGTAGCCCATTTCTAACATATAATAGAGACATTTTCGGATTTTAAAAGAAGTGGATAAAATTTCATACCCTCTCTCCTCCCGATTTCTAAACGAGGCTTCGTGCTCGTTTTTTCGTTTTGACACCACAAACAAGTCCGGTGGCCCATTTCTAACCTATAATCCAAACTTTTTCGAGTTTTAAAAGAAGTGGATATAATTTCATACCCTCTCTCCTCCCGATTTCTAAACGCGGCTTCGTGCTTTTTTTTCATTTTGACACCACCAACACGTCTCGTGGCCCATTTCTAACCTATATCGAGACTTTTTCGGGTTTTACAGGAAATTGATATAATTTCATACCCTCTCTCCTCCCGATTTCTAAACGAGGCTTCGTGCTCATTTTTTCGTTTTGACACCACCAACAAGTCCCTTGTCCTTTTCCAACCTATAATCCAGACTTTTTCGGGTTTTAATGGAAGTGTTTATAATTTCATACCCTCTCTCCTCCCGATTTCTAAACGAGTCTTCGTGCTCGTTTTTTCGTTTTGACACCACCAACACGTCCCGTGACCCATTTCTAACCTATAATCAAGACTTTTCGGGTTTTAAAGGAAATGGATATAATTTCATACCATCTCTCCTCCCGATTTCTAAACGAGGCTTCGTGCTCGTTTTTTCGTTTTGACACCACCAACACGTCTCGTGGCCTACTTCTAACCTATAATCGAGACTTTTTCTTGTTTTAAAGGAAGTGGATATAATTTCATACCCTCTCTCCTCCAGATTTATAAACGAGGCTTCGTGCTCGTTTTTTCGTTTTGACACCACCAACAAGTCCCGTGGCCCATTTCTAACCTATAATCTAGACTTTTTCGGGTTTTAAAGGAAGTGGATATAATTTTATACCCTCTCTCCTCCCGATTTCTAAACGCGGGTTCGTGTTCGTTTTTTCGTTTTGACACTACCAACACGTCTCGTGGCCTATTTCTAACCTATAACTGAGACTTTTTCGGGTTTTAAAGGAAGTGGATATAATTTCATTCCCTCTCTCCTCCCGATTTCTAAACGAGGCTTTGTGCTCGTTTTTTCGTTTTGACACCACCAACAAGTCCCTTGTCCTTTTCCAACCTATAATCCAGACTTTTTCGGGTTTTAATGGAAGTGGATATAATTTCATACCCTCTCTCCTCCCGATTTCTAAACGAGTCTTCGTGCTCGTTTTTTCGTTTTGACACCACCAACACGTCCCGTGACCCATTTCTAACCTATAATCAAGACTTTTCGGGTTTTAAAGGAAATGGATATAATTTCATACCATCTCTCCTCCCGATTTCTAAACGAGGCTTCGTGCTCGTTTTTTCGTTTTGACACCACCAACACGTCTCGTGGCCTACTTCTAACCTATAATCGAGACTTTTTCTTGTTTTAAAGGAAGTGGATATAATTTCATACCCTCTCTCCTCCAGATTTATAAACGAGGCTTCGTGCTCGTTTTTTCGTTTTGACACCACCAACAAGTCCCGTGGCCCATTTCTAACCTATAATCTAGACTTTTTCGGGTTTTAAAGGAAGTGGATATAATTTTATACCCTCTCTCCTCCCGATTTCTAAACGCGGGTTCGTGTTCGTTTTTTCGTTTTGACACTACCAACACGTCTCGTGGCCTATTTCTAACCTATAACTGAGACTTTTTCGGGTTTTAAAGGAAGTGGATATAATTTCATTCCCTCTCTCCTCCCGATTTCTAAACGAGGCTTTGTGCTCGTTTTTTCGTTTTGACACCACCAACACGTCTCGTGGCCCATTTCTAACCTATAATTGAGACTTTTTCGGGTTTTAAAGGAAGTGGATATAATTTCATACTCTCTCTCCTCCCGATTTCTAAACGAGGCATTGTGCTCGTTTTTATCTTTTGACACCACCAATAAGTCCCGTGGCCCATTTCTAACCTATAATCGAGACTTTTTCGGGATTTAAAGGAAGTGGATATAATTTCATACCCTCTCTCCTCCCGATTTCTAAACGAGGCTTCGTGCTCGTTTTTTCGTTTTGACACCACCAACAAGTCCCGTGGCTCATTTCTAACATATAATCCAGACTTTTTCGGGTTTTAAAGGAGGTGGATATAATTTTATACCCTCTCTCCTCCCGATTTCTAAACGCGGGTTCGTGCTCGTTTTTTCGTTTTGACACTACCAACACGTCTCGTTGCCCATTTCTAACCAATAATCCAGACTTTTTCGGGTTTTAAAGGAAGTGGATATAATTTCATACCCTCTCACCTCCCGATTTCTAAACGAGGCTTCGTGCTCGTTTTTTCGTTTTGAGACCACCAACAAGTCCCGTGGCCCATTTCTAACCTATAATCCAGACTTTTTCGGGTTTTAAAGGAAGTGGATATAATTTCATACCCTCTCTCCTCCCGATTTCTAAACGCGGCTTCGTGCTTTTTTTTTATTTTGACACCACCAATACTTCTCGTGGCCCATTTCTAACCTATATCGAGACTTTTTCGGGTTTTAAAGGAAATGGATATAATTTCATACCCTCTCTCCTCCCGATTTCTAAACGAGGCAACGTTCTCATTTTTTCGTTTTGACACCACCAACAAGTCCCGTGGCCCATTTCCAACCTATAATCCAGACTTTTTCGGGTTTTAATGGAAGTGGATATAATTTCATACCCTCTCTCCTCCCGATTTCTAAACGAGTCTTCGTGCTCGTTTTTTCAATTTGACACTACCAACACGTCCCGTGGCCCATTTCTAACCTATAATCGAGACTTTTTCGGGTTTTAAAGGAAATGGATATAATTTCATACTATCTCTCCTCCCGATTTCTAAACGAGGCTTCGTGCTCGTTTTTTCGTTTTGACACCACCAACACGTCTCGTGGCCCACTTCTAACCTATAATCGAGACTTTTTCGGGTTTTAAAAGAAGTGGATATAATTTCATACCCTCTCACCTCCCGATTTCTATACGAGTCTTCGTGCTCGTTTTTTCATTTTGACACCACCAACAAGTCCCGTGGCCCATTTCTAACCTATAATCCAGACTTTTTCGGGTTTTAAAGGAAGTGGATATAGTTTTATACCCTCTCTCCTCCCGATTACTAAACGCGGGTTCGTGCTCGTTTTTTCATTTTGACACTACCAACACGTCTCGTGGCCCATTTCTAACCTATAATTGAGACTTTTTCGGGTTTTAAAGGAAGTGGATATAATTTCATACTCTCTCTCCTCCCGATTTCTAAACGAGGCATTGTGCTCGTTTTTTCGTTTTGACACCACCAATAAGTCCCGTGGCCCATTTCTAACCTATAATCGAGACTTTTTCGGGTTTTAAAGGAAGTGGATATAATTTCGTACCCTCTCTCCTCCAGATTTCTAAACGAGGCTTCGTGCTCGTATTTTCATTTTGACACCACCAACACGTCTAGTAGCCCATTTCTAACATATAATAGAGACATTTTCGGATTTTAAAAGAAGTGGATAAAATTTCATACCCTCTCTCCTCCCGATTTCTAAACGAGGCTTCGTGCTCGTTTTTTCGTTTTGACACCACAAACAAGTCCGGTGGCCCATTTCTAACCTATAATCCAAACTTTTTCGAGTTTTAAAAGAAGTGGATATAATTTCATACCCTCTCTCCTCCCGATTTCTAAACGCGGCTTCGTGCTTTTTTTTCATTTTGACACCACCAACACGTCTCGTGGCCCATTTCTAACCTATATCGAGACTTTTTCGGGTTTTACAGGAAATTGATATAATTTCATACCCTCTCTCCTCCCGATTTCTAAACGAGGCTTCGTGCTCATTTTTTCGTTTTGACACCACCAACAAGTCCCTTGTCCTTTTCCAACCTATAATCCAGACTTTTTCGGGTTTTAATGGAAGTGGATATAATTTCATACCCTCTCTCCTCCCGATTTCTAAACGAGGCTTCGTGCTCGTTTTTTCGTTTTGACACCACCAACACGTCTCGTGGCCCACTTCTAACCTATAATCGAGACTTTTTCGGGTTTTAAAAGAAGTGGATATAATTTCATACCCTCTCACCTCCCGATTTCTATACGAGTCTTCGTGCTCGTTTTTTCATTTTGACACCACCAACAAGTCCCGTGGCCCATTTCTAACCTATAATCCAGACTTTTTCGGGTTTTAAAGGAAGTGGATATAGTTTTATACCCTCTCTCCTCCCGATTACTAAACGCGGGTTCGTGCTCGTTTTTTCGTTTTGACACTACCAACACGTCTCGTGGCCCATTTCTAACCTATAATTGAGACTTTTTCGGGTTTTAAAGGAAGTGGATATAATTTCATACTCTCTCTCCTCCCGATTTCTAAACGAGGCATTGTGCTCGTTTTTTCGTTTTGACACCACCAATAAGTCCCGTGGCCCATTTCTAACCTATAATCGAGACTTTTTCGAGTTTTAAAGGAAGTGGATATAATTTCGTACCCTCTCTCCTCCAGATTTCTAAACGAGGCTTCGTGCTCGTATTTTCATTTTGACACCACCAACACGTCTAGTAGCCCATTTCTAACATATAATAGAGACATTTTCGGATTTTAAAAGAAGTGGATAAAATTTCATACCCTCTCTCCTCCCGATTTCTAAACGAGGCTTCGTGCTCGTTTTTTCGTTTTGACACCACAAACAAGTCCGGTGGCCCATTTCTAACCTATAATCCAAACTTTTTCGAGTTTTAAAAGAAGTGGATATAATTTCATACTCTCTCTCCTCCCGATTTCTAAACGCGGCTTCGTGCTTTTTTTTCATTTTGACACCACCAACACGTCTCGTGGCCCATTTCTAACCTATATCGAGACTTTTTCGGGTTTTACAGGAAATTGATATAATTTCATACCCTCTCTCCTCCCGATTTCTAAACGAGGCTTCGTGCTCATTTTTTCGTTTTGACACCACCAACAAGTCCCTTGTCCTTTTCCAACCTATAATCCAGACTTTTTCGGGTTTTAATGGAAGTGGATATAATTTCATACCCTCTCTCCTCCCGATTTCTAAACGAGTCTTCGTGCTCATTTTTTCGTTTTGACACCACCAACACGTCCCGTGACCCATTTCTAACCTATAATCAAGACTTTTCGGGTTTTAAAGGAAATGGATATAATTTCATACCATCTCTCCTCCCGATTTCTAAACGAGGCTTCGTGCTCGTTTTTTCGTTTTGACACCACCAACACGTCTCGTGGCCCACTTCTAACCTATAATCGAGACTTTTTCGGGTTTTAAAGGAAGTGGATATAATTTCATACCCTCTCTCCTCCAGATTTATAAACGAGGGTTCGTGCTCGTTTTTTCGTTTTGACACCACCAACAAGTCCCGTGGCCCATTTCTAACCTATAATCCAGACTTTTTCGGGTTTTAAAGGAAGTGGATATAATTTTATACCCTCTCTCCTCCCGATTTCTAAACGCGGGTTCGTGCTCGTTTTTTCGTTTTGACACTACCAACACGTCTCGTGGCCCATTTCTAACCTATAACTGAGACTTTTTCGGGTTTTAAAGGAAGTGGATATAATTTCATTCCCTCTCTCCTCCCGATTTCTAAACGAGGCTTTGTGCTCGTTTTTTCGTTTTGACACCACCAACACGTCTCGTGGCCCATTTCTAACCTATAATTGAGACTTTTTCGGGTTTTAAAGGAAGTGGATATAATTTCATACTCTCTCTCCTCCCGATTTCTAAACGAGGCATTGTGCTCGTTTTTTTCTTTTGACACCGCCAATAAGTCCCGTGGCCCATTTCTAACCTATAATCGAGACTTTTTCGGGATTTAAAGGAAGTGGATATAATTTCATACCCTCTCTCCTCCCGATTTCTAAACGAGGCTTCGTGCTCGTTTTTTCGTTTTGACACCACCAACAAGTCCCGTGGCCCATTTCTAACATATAATCCAGACTTTTTCGGGTTTTAAAGGAAGTGGATATAATTTCATACTCTCTCTCCTCCCGATTTCTAAACGAGGCATTGTGCTCGTTTTTTCGTTTTGACACCACCAATAAGTCCCGTGGCCCATTTCTAACCTATAATCGAGACTTTTTCGGGTTTTAAAGGAAGTGGATATAATTTCGTACCCTCTCTCCTCCAGATTTCTAAACGAGGCTTCGTGCTCGTATTTTCATTTTGACACCACCAACACGTCTAGTAGCCCATTTCTAACATATAATAGAGACATTTTCGGATTTTAAAAGAAGTGGATAAAATTTCATACCCTCTCTCCTCCCGATTTCTAAACGAGGCTTCGTGCTCGTTTTTTCGTTTTGACACCACAAACAAGTCCGGTGGCCCATTTCTAACCTATAATCCAAACTTTTTCGAGTTTTAAAAGAAGTGGATATAATTTCATACCCTCTCTCCTCCCGATTTCTAAACGCGGCTTCGTGCTTTTTTTTCATTTTGACACCACCAACACGTCTCATGGCCCATTTCTAACCTATATCGAGACTTTTTCGGGTTTTACAGGAAATTGATATAATTTCATACCCTCTCTCCTCCCGATTTCTAAACGAGGCTTCGTGCTCATTTTTTCGTTTTGACACCACCAACAAGTCCCTTGTCCTTTTCCAACCTATAATCCAGACTTTTTCGGGTTTTAATGGAAGTGGATATAATTTCATACCCTCTCTCCTCCCGATTTCTAAACGAGTCTTCGTGCTCGTTTTTTCGTTTTGACACCACCAACACGTCCCGTGACCCATTTCTAACCTATAATCAAGACTTTTCGGGTTTTAAAGGAAATGGATATAATTTCATACCATCTCTCCTCCCGATTTCTAAACGAGGCTTCGTGCTCGTTTTTTCGTTTTGACACCACCAACACGTCTCGTGGCCCACTTCTAACCTATAATCGAGACTTTTTCGGGTTTTAAAGGAAGTGGATATAATTTCATATCCTCTCTCCTCCAGATTTATAAACGAGGGTTCGTGCTCGTTTTTTCGTTTTGACACCACCAACAAGTCCCGTGGCCCATTTCTAACCTATAATCCAGACTTTTTCGGGTTTTAAAGGAAGTGGATATAATTTTATACCCTCTCTCCTCCCGATTTCTAAACGCGGGTTCGTGCTCGTTTTTTCGTTTTGACACTACCAACACGTCTCGTGGCCCATTTCTAACCTATAACTGAGACTTTTTCGGGTTTTAAAGGAAGTGGATATAATTTCATTCCCTCTCTCCTCCCGATTTCTAAACGAGGCTTTGTGCTCGTTTTTTCGTTTTGACACCACCAACACGTCTCGTGGCCCATTTCTAACCTATAATTGAGACTTTTTCGGGTTTTAAAGGATGTGGATATAATTTCATACTCTCTCTCCTCCCGATTTCTAAACGAGGCATTGTGCTCGTTTTTTTCTTTTGACACCGCCAATAAGTCCCGTGGCCCATTTCTAACCTATAATCGAGACTTTTTCGGGATTTAAAGGAAGTGGATATAATTTCATACCCTCTCTCCTCCCGATTTCTAAACGAGGCTTTGTGCTCGTTTTTTCGTTTTGACACCACCAACAAGTCCCGTGGCCCATTTCGAACCTATAATCCAGACTTTTTCGGGTTTTAAAGGAAGTGGATATAATTTTATACCATCTCTCCTCCCGATTTCTAAACGCGGGTTCGTGCTCGTTTTTTCGTTTTGACACTACCAACACGTCTCGTGGCCCATGTCTAATCTATAATTGAGACTTTTTCGGGTTTTAAAGGAAGTGGATATAATTTCATACTCTCTCTCCTCCCGATTTCTAAATGAGGCATTGTGCTCGTTTTTTCGTTTTGACACCACCAATAAGTCCCGTGGCCCATTTCTAACCTATAATCTAGACTTTTTCGGGTTTTAAAGGAAGTGGATATAATTTCATACCCTCTCTCCTCCTGATTTCTGAACGAGGCTTCGTGCTCGTTTTTTCATTTGGACACTACCAACACGTCTAGTGACCCATTTCTAACATATAATAGAGACATTTTCGGATTTTAAAGGAAGTAGATATAATTTCATACCCTCTCTCCTCCCGATTTCTAAACGATGCTTCGTGCTCGTTTTATCGTTTTGACACCACAAACAAGTCCCGTGGCCCATTTCTAACATATAATCCAAACTTTTTCGGGTTTTAAAGGTAGTGGATATAATTTCATACCCTCTCTCCTCCCGATTTCTAAACGAGGCTTCATGCTCATTATTTCATTTTGACACTACCAATAAGTCCCGTGGCCCATTTCTAACCTATAATCCAGACTTTTTCGGGTTTTAATGGAAGTGGATATAATTTCATACCCTCTCTCCTCCCGATTTCTAAACGAGGTTTCGTGCTCGTTTTTTCGTTTTGACACCACCAACACCTCTCGTGGCCAATTTCTAACCTATAATCGAGACTTTTTCGGGTTTTAAAGGAAGTGGATATAATTTCATACCCTCTCTCCTCCCGATTTCTAAACGAGGCTTCGTGCTCGTTTTTTCGTTTTGACACCACCAACAAGTCCCGTGGCCCATTTCTAACCTATAATCCAGACTTTTTCGGGTTTTAAAGGAAGTGGATATAATTTTATACCCTCTCTCCTCCCGATTTCTAAACGCGGGTTCGTGCTCGTTTTTTCGTTTTGACACTACCAACACGTCTCGTGGCCCATTTCTAACCTATAATTGAGACTTTTTCGGGTTTTAAAGGTAGTGGATATAATTTCATACCCTCTCTACTCCCGATTTCTAAACGATGCTTCGTGCTCGTTTTATCGTTATGACACCACAAACAAATCCCGTGGCCCATTTCTAACCTATAATCCAAACTTTTTCGGGTTATAAAGGAAGTGGATATAATTTCATACCCTCTCTCCTCTCGATTTATAAACGAGGCTTCGTGCTCATTTTTTCATTTTGACACCACCAACAAGTCCCGTGGCCCATTTCTAACCTATAATCCAGACTTTTTCGAGTTTTAATGCAAGTGGATATAATTTCATACCCTCTCTCCTCCCGATTTCTAAACTAGGCTTCGTGCTCGTTTTTTCATTTTGACACCACCAACACCTCTCGTGGCCCATTTCTAACCTATAATCGAGACTTTTTCGGGTTTTAAAGGAAGTGGATATAATTTCATACCCTCTCTCCTCCCGATTTCTAAACGAGGCTTCGTGCTCGTTTTTTCGTTTTGACACCACCAACAAGTCCCGTGGCCCATTTCTAACCTATAATCTAGACTTTTTCGGGTTTTAAAGGAAGTGGATATAATTTTATACCCTCTCTCCTCCCGATTTCTAAACGCGGGTTCGTGCTCGTTTTTTCGTTTTGACACTACCAACACGTCTCGTGGCCCATTTCTCACCTATAATTGAGACTTTTTCGGGTTTTAAAGGAAGTGGATATAATTTCATACCCTCTCTCCTCCCTATTTCTAAACGCAGCTTCGTGCTTTTTTTCATTTTGACACCACCAACACGTCTCGTGGCCCATTTCTAACCTATATCGAGACTTTTTCGGGTTTTAAAGGAAATGGATATAATTTCATACCCTCTCTCCTCCCGATTTCTAAACGAGGTTTCGTGCTCGTTTTTTCGTTTTGACACCACCAACACCTCTCGTGGCCAATTTCTAACCTATAATCGAGACTTTTTCGGGTTTTAAAGGAAGTGGATATAATTTCATACCCTCTCTCCTCCCGATTTCTAAACGAGGCTTCGTGCTCGTTTTTTCGTTTTGACACCACCAACAAGTCCCGTGGCCCATTTCTAACCTATAATCCAGACTTTTTCGGGTTTTAAAGGAAGTGGATATAATTTTATACCCTCTCTCCTCCCGATTTCTAAACGCGGGTTCGTGCTCGTTTTTTCGTTTTGACACTACCAACACGTCTCGTGGCCCATTTCTAACCTATAATTGAGACTTTTTCGGGTTTTAAAGGTAGTGGATATAATTTCATACCCTCTCTACTCCCGATTTCTAAACGATGCTTCGTGCTCGTTTTATCGTTATGACACCACAAACAAATCCCGTGGCCCATTTCTAACCTATAATCCAAACTTTTTCGGGTTATAAAGGAAGTGGATATAATTTCATACCCTCTCTCCTCTCGATTTATAAACGAGGCTTCGTGCTCATTTTTTCATTTTGACACCACCAACAAGTCCCGTGGCCCATTTCTAACCTATAATCCAGACTTTTTCGAGTTTTAATGCAAGTGGATATAATTTCATACCCTCTCTCCTCCCGATTTCTAAACTAGGCTTCGTGCTCGTTTTTTCATTTTGACACCACCAACACCTCTCGTGGCCCATTTCTAACCTATAATCGAGACTTTTTCGGGTTTTAAAGGAAGTGGATATAATTTCATACCCTCTCTCCTCCCGATTTCTAAACGAGGCTTCGTGCTCGTTTTTTCGTTTTGACACCACCAACAAGTCCCGTGGCCCATTTCTAACCTATAATCTAGACTTTTTCGGGTTTTAAAGGAAGTGGATATAATTTTATACCCTCTCTCCTCCCGATTTCTAAACGCGGGTTCGTGCTCGTTTTTTCGTTTTGACACTACCAACACGTCTCGTGGCCCATTTCTCACCTATAATTGAGACTTTTTCGGGTTTTAAAGGAAGTGGATATAATTTCATACCCTCTCTCCTCCCTATTTCTAAACGCAGCTTCGTGCTTTTTTTCATTTTGACACCACCAACACGTCTCGTGGCCCATTTCTAACCTATATCGAGACTTTTTCGGGTTTTAAAGGAAATGGATATAATTTCATACCCTCTCTCCTCCCGATTTCTAAACGAGGCTTCGTGCTCGTTTTTTCGTTTTGACACCACCAACAAGTCCCGTGGCCCATTTCCAACCTATAATCCAGACTTTTTTGTGTTTTAATGGAAGTAGATATAATTTCACACCCTCTCTCCTCCCGATTTCTAAATGAGTCTTCGTGCTCGTTTTTTCGTTTTGACACCACCAACACGTCCCGTGGCCCATTTCTAACCTATAATCGAGACTTTTTCGGGTTTTAAAGGAAATGGATATAATTTCATACCATCTCTCCTCCCGATTTCTAAACGAGGCTTCGTGCTCGTTTTTTCGTTTTGACACCACCAACACTTCTCGTGGCCCACTTCTAACCTATGATCGAGACTTTTTTGGGTTTTAAAGGAAGTGGATATAATTTCATACCCTCTCTCCTCCCGATTTCTAAACGAGGCTTTGTGCTCGTTTTTTCGTTTTGACACCACCAACAAGTCCCGTGGCCCATTTCGAACCTATAATCCAGACTTTTTCGGGTTTTAAAGGAAGTGGATATAATTTTATACCATCTCTCCTCCCGATTTCTAAACGCGGGTTCGTGCTCGTTTTTTCGTTTTGACACTACCAACACGTCTCGTGGCCCATGTCTAATCTATAATTGAGACTTTTTCGGGTTTTAAAGGAAGTGGATATAATTTCATACTCTCTCTCCTCCCGATTTCTAAATGAGGCATTGTGCTCGTTTTTTCGTTTTGACACCACCAATAAGTCCCGTGGCCCATTTCTAACCTATAATCTAGACTTTTTCGGGTTTTAAAGGAAGTGGATATAATTTCATACCCTCTCTCCTCCTGATTTCTGAACGAGGCTTCGTGCTCGTTTTTTCATTTGGACACTACCAACACGTCTAGTGACCCATTTCTAACATATAATAGAGACATTTTCGGATTTTAAAGGAAGTAGATATAATTTCATACCCTCTCTCCTCCCGATTTCTAAACGATGCTTCGTGCTCGTTTTATCGTTTTGACACCACAAACAAGTCCCGTGGCCCATTTCTAACATATAATCCAAACTTTTTCGGGTTTTAAAGGTAGTGGATATAATTTCATACCCTCTCTCCTCCCGATTTCTAAACGAGGCTTCATGCTCATTATTTCATTTTGACACTACCAATAAGTCCCGTGGCCCATTTCTAACCTATAATCCAGACTTTTTCGGGTTTTAATGGAAGTGGATATAATTTCATACCCTCTCTCCTCCCGATTTCTAAACGAGGTTTCGTGCTCGTTTTTTCGTTTTGACACCACCAACACCTCTCGTGGCCAATTTCTAACCTATAATCGAGACTTTTTCGGGTTTTAAAGGAAGTGGATATAATTTCATACCCTCTCTCCTCCCGATTTCTAAACGAGGCTTCGTGCTCGTTTTTTCGTTTTGACACCACCAACAAGTCCCGTGGCCCATTTCTAACCTATAATCCAGACTTTTTCGGGTTTTAAAGGAAGTGGATATAATTTTATACCCTCTCTCCTCCCGATTTCTAAACGCGGGTTCGTGCTCGTTTTTTCGTTTTGACACTACCAACACGTCTCGTGGCCCATTTCTAACCTATAATTGAGACTTTTTCGGGTTTTAAAGGTAGTGGATATAATTTCATACCCTCTCTCCTCCCGATTTCTAAACGAGGCTTCATGCTCATTTTTTCATTTTGACACCACCAATAAGTCCCGTGGCCCATTTCTAACCTATAATCCAGACTTTTTCGGGTTTTAATGGAAGTGGATATAATTTCATACCCTCTCTCCTCCCGATTTCTAAACGAGGCTTCGTGCTCGTTTTTTCGTTTTGACACCACCAACACCTCTCGTGGCCAATTTCTAACCTATAATCGAGACTTTTTCGGGTTTTAAAGGAAGTGGATATAATTTCATACCCTCTCTCCTCCCGATTTCTAAACGAGGCTTCGTGCTCGTTTTTTCGTTTTGACACCACCAACAAGTCCCGTGGCCCATTTCTAACCTATAATCCAGACTTTTTCCGGTTTTAAAGGAAGTGGATATAATTTTATACCCTCTCTCCTCCCGATTTCTAAACGCGGGTTCGTGCTCGTTTTTTCGTTTTGACACTACCAACACGTCTCGTGGCCCATTTCTAACCTATAATTGAGACTTTTTCGGGTTTTAAAGGAAGTGGATATAATTTCATACTCTCTCTCCTCCCGATTTCTAAACGAGGCATTGTGCTCGTTTTTTCGTTTTGACACCACCAATAAGTCCCGTGGCCCATTTCTAACCTATAATCGAGACTTTTTCGTGTTTTAAAGGAAGTGGATATAATTTCATACCCTCTATCCTCCTGATTTCTAAACGAGGCTTCGTGCTCGTTTTTTCATTTAGACACGACCAACACGTCTAGTGGCCCATTTGTAATATATACTAGAGACATTTTCGGATTTTAAAGGAAGTAGATATAATTTCATACCCTCTCACCTCCTGATTTCTAAACGAGGCTTCGTGCTCGTTTTTTCATTTAGACACGACCAACACGTCTAGTGGCCCATTTGTAATATATAATAGAGACATTTTCGGATTTTAAAGGAAGTAGATATAATTTCATACCCTCTCACCTCCCGATTTCTAAACGATGCTTCGTGCTCGTTTTATCGTTTTAACACCAAAAATAAGTCTCGTGGCCCATTTCTAACCTATAATCCAAAAAATTTCGGGTTTTAAAGGAAGTGGATATAATTTCATACCCTCTCTCCTCCCGATTTCTAAACGAGGCTTCGTGCTCATTTTTTCGTTTTGACACCACCAACAAGTCCAGTGGCCCATTTCTAACCTATAATGCAGAATTTTTCGGGTTTTAATGGAAGTAGATATAATTTCATACCCTCTCTCCTCCCGATTTCTAAACGAGGCTTCGGGCTCGTTTTTACGTTTTGACACCACCAACACGTCCCGTGGCCCTTTTCTAACCTATAATAGAGAATTTTTCGTGTTTTAAAGGAAGTGGATATAATTTCATACCCTCTCTCCTCCCGATTTCTAAACGAGGCTTCGTGCTCGTTTTTTCGTTTTGACACCACCAACATGTCTCGTGGCCCATTTCTAACCTATAATCCAGACTTTTTCGGGTTTTAAAGGAAGTGGATATAATTTCATACCTTCGCTCCTCCCGATTTCTAAACGCGGCTTCGTGCTCGTTTTTTCGTTTTGACACCACCAACACGTCTCGTTGCCCAATTCTAACCTATAATCGAGACTTTTTCGGGTTTTAAAGGAAGTGGATATAATTTCATACCCTCTCTCCTCCCGATTTCTAAACGAGGCTTCGTGCTCCTTTTTTCGTTTTGACACCACCAACAAGTCCTGTGGCCCATTTCTAACCTATAATCCAGACTTTTTCTGGTTTTAAAGGAAGTTGATATAATTTAATACCCTCTCTCCTCCTGATTTTCTAAACGCGGCTTCGTGCTTGTTTTTTCATTTTCACTCCACCAACACGTCTCGTGGCCCATTTCTAACCTATAATCGAGACTTTTTCGGGTTTTAAAGGAAGTGGATATAATTTCATACCCTCTCTCCTCCCGATTTCTAAACGAGGCTTCGTGCTCGTTTTTTCGTTTTGACACCACCAACATGTCTCGTGGCCCATTTCTATCCTATAATCCAGACATTTTCGGGTTTTAAAGGAAATGGATATAATTTCATACCCTCTCTCCTCCCGATTTCTAAACGAGGCTTCGTGCTCGTTTTTTCGTTTTGCACCACCAACAAGTCCCGTGGCCCATTTCCAACCTATAATCCAGACTTTTTCGTGTTTTAATGGAAGTGGATATAATTTCACACCCTCTCTACTCCCGATTTCTAAATGAGTCTTCGTGCTCGTTTTTTCGTTTTGACACCACCAACACGTCCCGTGGCCCATTTCTAACCTATAATCGAGACTTTTTCGGGTTTTAAAGGAAATGGATATAATTTCATACCATCTCTCCTCCCGATTTCTAAACGAGGCTTCGTGCTCGTTTTTTCATTTTGACACCACCAACACGTCTCGTGGCCCACTTCTAACCTATAATCGAGACTTTTTTGGGTTTTAAAGGAAGTGGATATAACTTCATACCCTCTCTCCTCCCGATTTCTAAACGAGGCTTTGTGCTCGTTTTTTCGTTTTGACACCACCAACAAGTCCCGTGGCCCATTTCTAACTTATAATCCAGACTTTTTCGGGTTTTAAAGGAAGTGGATATAATTTTATACCCTCTCTCCTCCCGATTTCTAAACGCGAGTTCGTGCTCGTTTTTTCGTTTTGACACTACCAACACGTCTCGTGGCCCATTTCTAATCTATAATTGAGACTTTTTCGGGTTTTAAAGGAAGTGGATATAATTTCATACTCTCTCTCCTCCCGATTTCTAAACGAGGCATTGTGCTCGTTTTTTCGTTTTGACACCACCAATAAGTCCCGTGGCCCATTTCTAACCTATAATCTAGACTTTTTCGGGTTTTAAAGGAAGTGGATTTAATTTCATACCCTCTCTCCTCCAGATTTCTAAACGAGGCTTCGTGCTCGTTTTTTCATTTGGACACTACCAACACGTCTAGTGGCCCATTTCTAACATATAATAGAGACATTTTCGGATTTTAAAGGAAGTAGATATAATTTCATACCCTCTCTCCTCCCGATTTCTAAACGATGCTTCGTGCTCGTTTTATCGTTTTGACACCACAAACAAGTCCCGTGGCCCATTTCTAACCTATAATCCAAACTTTTTCGGGTTTTAAAGGTAGTGGATATAATTTCATACCCTCTCTCCTCCCGATTTCTAAACGAGGCTTCGTGCTCATTTTTTCATTTTGACACCACCAATAAGTCCGTGGCCCATTTCTAACCTATAATCTAGAATTTTTCGGGTTTTAATGGAAGTGGATATAATTTCATACCCTCTCTCCTCCCGATTTCAAAACGAGGCTTCGTGCTCGTTTTTTCGTTTTGACACTACCAACACCTCTCGTGGCCAATTTCTAACCTATAATCGAGAATTTTTCGGGTTTTAAAGGAATTGGATATAATTTCATACCCTCTCTTCTCCCGATTTCGAAACGAGGCTTCGTGCTCGTTTTTTCGTTTTGACACCACCAACACCTCTCGTGGCCAATTTCTAACCTATAATCGAGACTTTTTCGGGTTTTAAAGGAAGTGGATATAATTTCATACTCTCTCTCCACCCGATTTCTAAACGAGGCATTGTGCTCGTTTTTTCGTTTTGACACCACCAATAAGTCCCGTGGCCCATTTTTTACCTATAATCGAGATTTTTTCGGGTTTTAAAAGAAGTGGATATAATTTCATACCCTCTCTCCTCCTGATTTCTAAACGAGGCTTCGTGCTCGTTTTTTCATTTGGACACTACCAACACGTCCAGTGGCCCATTTCTAACATATAATAGAGACATTTTCGGATTTTAAAGGAAGTAGATATAATTTCATACCCTCTCTACTCCCGATTTCTAAACGATGCTTCGTGCTCGTTTTATCGTTTTGACACCACAAACAAGTCCCGTGGCCCATTTCTAACCTATAATCCAAACTTTTTCGGGTTTTAAAGGAAGTTGATATAATTTCATACCCTCTCTCCTCCTGATTTCTAAACGCGGCTTCGTGCTCATTTTTTCGTTTTAACACCACCAACACGTCTCGTGGCCCATTTCTAACCTATAATAGAGAATTTTTCGGGTTTTAAAGGAATTGGATATAATTTCATACCCTCTCTTCTCCCGATTTCGAAACGAGGCTTCGTGCTCGTTTTTTCGTTTTGACACCACCAACACCTCTCGTGGCCAATTTCTAACCTATAATCGAGACTTTTTCGGGTTTTAAAGGAAGTGGATATAATTTCATACCCTCTCTCCTCCCGATTTCTAAACGAGGCATCGTGCTCGTTTTTTCGTTTTGACACCACCAACATGTCTCGTGGCCCATTTCTAACCTATAATCCAGACTTTTTCGGGTTTTAAAGGAAGTGGATATAATTTCATACCTTCTCTCCTCCCGATTTCTAAACGCGGCTTCGTGCTCGTTTTTTCGTTTTGACACCACCAACACGTCTCGTTGCCCAATTCTAACCTATAATCGAGACTTTTTCGGGTTTTAAAGGAAGTGGATATAATTTCATACCCTCTCTCCTCCCGATTTCTAAACGAGGCTTCGTGCTCCTTTTTTCGTTTTGACACCACCAACAAGTCCTGTGGCCCATTTCTAACCTATAATCCAGACTTTTTCTGGTTTTAAAGGAAGTTGATATAATTTAATACCCTCTCTCCTCCTGATTTTCTAAACGCGGCTTCGTGCTTGTTTTTTCATTTTCACTCCACCAACACGTCCCGTGGCCCATTTCTAACCTATAATCGAGACTTTTTCGGGTTTTAAAGGAAGTGGATATAATTTCATACCCTCTCTCCTCCCGATTTCTAAACGAGGCTTCGTGCTCGTTTTTTCGTTTTGACACCACCAACATGTCTCGTGGCCCATTTCTATCCTATAATCCAGACTTTTTCGGGTTTTAAAGGAAATGGATATAATTTCATACCCTCTCTCCTCCCGATTTCTAAACGAGGCTTCGTGCTCGTTTTTTCGTTTTGCACCACCAACAAGTCCCGTGGCCCATTTCCAACCTATAATCCAGACTTTTTCGTGTTTTAATGGAAGTGGATATAATTTCACACCCTCTCTACTCCCGATTTCTAAATGAGTCTTCGTGCTCGTTTTTTCGTTTTGACACCACCAACACGTCCCGTGGCCCATTTCTAACCTATAATCCAGAATTTTTCGGGTTTTAATGGAAGTAGATATAATTTCATACCCTCTCTCCTCCCGATTTCTAAACGAGGCTTCGTGCTCGTTTTTACGTTTTGACACCACCAACACGTCCCGTGGCCCTTTTCTAACCTATAATAGAGAATTTTTCGTGTTTTAAAGGAAGTGGATATAATTTCATACCCTCTCTCCTCCCGATTTCTAAACGAGGCTTCGTGCTCGTTTTTACGTTTTGACACCACCAACACGTCCCGTGGCCCTTTTCTAACCTATAATAGAGAATTTTTCGTGTTTTAAAGGAAGTGGATATAATTTCATACCCTCTCTCCTACTGATTTCTAAACGAGGCTTCGTGCTCGTTTTTTCATTTGGACACTACCAACACGTCCAGTGGCCCATTTCTAACATATAATAGAGACATTTTCGGATTTTAAAGGAAGTAGATATAATTTCATACCCTCTCTACTCCCGATTTCTAAACGATACTTCGTGCTCGTTTTATCGTTTTGACACCACAAACAAGTCCCGTGGCCCATTTCTAACCTATAATCCAAACTTTTTCGGGTTTTAAAGGAAGTTGATATAATTTCATACCCTCTCTCCTCCTGATTTCTAAACGCGGCTTCGTGCTCATTTTTTCGTTTTAACACCACCAACACGTCTCGTGGCCCATTTCTAACCTATAATAGAGAATTTTTCGGGTTTTAAAGGAATTGGATATAATTTCATACCCTCTCTTCTCCCGATTTCGAAACGAGGCTTCGTGCTCGTTTTTTCGTTTTGACACCACCAACACCTCTCGTGGCCAATTTCTAACCTATAATCGAGACTTTTTCGGGTTTTAAAGGAAGTGGATATAATTTCATACCCTCTCTCCTCCCGATTTCTAAACGAGGCATCGTGCTCGTTTTTTCATTTTGACACCACCAACAAGTCCCGTGGCCCATTTCTAACCTATAATCTAGACTTTTTCGGGTTTTAAAGGAAGTGGATATAATTTTATACCCTCTATCCTCCCGATTTCTAAACGCGGGTTCGTGCTCGTTTTTTCGTTTTAACTCGACCAACACGTCTCGTAGCCCATTTCTAACCTATATCGAGACTTTTTCGGGTTTTAAAGGAAATGGATATAATTTCATACCCTCTCTCCTCCCGATTTCTAAACGAGGCTTCGTGCTAATTTTTTCGTTTTGACACCACCAACAAGTCCCGTGGCCCATTTCCAACCTATAATCCAGACTTTTTCGTGTTTTAATGGAAGTGGATATAATTTCACACCCTCTCTACTCCCGATTTCTAAATGAGTCTTCGTGCTCGTTTTTTCGTTTTGACACCACCAACACGTCCCGTGGCCCATTTCTAACCTATAATCGAGACTTTTTCGGGTTTTAAAGGAAATGGATATAATTTCATACCATCTCTCCTCCCGATTTCTAAACGAGGCTTCGTGCTCGTTTTTTCGTTTTGACACCACCAACACGTCTCGTGGCCCACTTCTAACCTATAATCGAGACTTTTTCGGGTTTTAAAGGAAGTGGATATAATTTCATACTCTCTCTCCTCCCGATTTCTAAACGAGGCATTGTGCTCGTTTTTTCGTTTTGACACCACCAATAAGTCCCGTGGCCCATTTCTAACCTATAATCGAGACTTTTTCGTGTTTTAAAGGAAGTGGATATAATTTCATACCCTCTATCCTCCTGATTTCTAAACGAGGCTTCGTGCTCGTTTTTTCATTTAGACACGACCAACACGTCTAGTGGCCCATTTGTAATATATAATAGAGACATTTTCGGATTTTAAAGGAAGTAGATATAATTTCATACCCTCTCACCTCCTGATTTCTAAACGAGGCTTCGTGCTCGTTTTTTCATTTAGACACGACCAACACGTCTAGTGGCCCATTTGTAATATATAATAGAGACATTTTCGGATTTTAAAGGAAGTAGATATAATTTCATACCCTCTCACCTCCCGATTTCTAAACGATGCTTCGTGCTCGTTTTATCGTTTTAACACCAAAAACAAGTCTCGTGGCCCATTTCTAACCTATAATCCAAAAATTTTCGGGTTTTAAAGGAAGTGGATATAATTTTATACCCTCTCTCCTCCCGATTTCTAAACGAGGCTTCGTGCTCATTTTTTCGTTTTGACACCACCAACAAGTCCAGTGGCCCATTTCTAACCTATAATCCAGAATTTTTCGGGTTTTAATGGAAGTGGATATAATTTCATACCCTCTCTCCTCCCGATTTCTAAACGAGGCTTCGTGCTCGTTTTTACGTTTTGACACCACCAACACGTCCCGTGGCCCTTTTCTAACCTATAATAGAGAATTTTTCGTGTTTTAAAGGAAGTGGATATAATTTCATACCCTCTCTCCTCCCGATTTCTAAACGAGGCTTCGTGCTCGTTTTTTCGTTTTGACACCACCAACATGTCTCGTGGCCCATTTCTAACCTATAATCCAGACTTTTTCGGGTTTTAAAGGAAGTGGATATAATTTCATACCTTCTCTCCTCCCGATTTCTAAACGCGGCTTCGTGCTCGTTTTTTCGTTTTGACACCACCAACACGTCTCGTTGCCCAATTCTAACCTATAATCGAGACTTTTTCGGGTTTTAAAGGAAGTGGATATAATTTCATACCCTCTCTCCTCCCGATTTCTAAACGAGGCTTCGTGCTCCTTTTTTCGTTTTGACACCACCAACAAGTCCTGTGGCCCATTTCTAACCTATAATCCAGACTTTTTCTGGTTTTAAAGGAAGTTGATATAATTTAATACCCTCTCTCCTCCTGATTTTCTAAACGCGGCTTCGTGCTTGTTTTTTCATTTTCACTCCACCAACACGTCCCGTGGCCCATTTCTAACCTATAATCGAGACTTTTTCGGGTTTTAAAGGAAGTGGATATAATTTCATACCCTCTCTCCTCCCGATTTCTAAACGAGGCTTCGTGCTCGTTTTTTCGTTTTGACACCACCAACATGTCTCGTGGCCCATTTCTATCCTATAATCCAGACTTTTTCGGGTTTTAAAGGAAATGGATATAATTTCATACCCTCTCTCCTCCCGATTTCTAAACGAGGCTTCGTGCTCGTTTTTTCGTTTTGCACCACCAACAAGTCCCGTGGCCCATTTCCAACCTATAATCCAGACTTTTTCGTGTTTTAATGGAAGTGGATATAATTTCACACCCTCTCTACTCCCGATTTCTAAATGAGTCTTCGTGCTCGTTTTTTCGTTTTGACACCACCAACACGTCCCGTGGCCCATTTCTAACCTATAATCCAGAATTTTTCGGGTTTTAATGGAAGTAGATATAATTTCATACCCTCTCTCCTCCCGATTTCTAAACGAGGCTTCGTGCTCGTTTTTACGTTTTGACACCACCAACACGTCCCGTGGCCCTTTTCTAACCTATAATAGAGAATTTTTCGTGTTTTAAAGGAAGTGGATATAATTTCATACCCTCTCTCCTCCCGATTTCTAAACGAGGCTTCGTGCTCGTTTTTACGTTTTGACACCACCAACACGTCCCGTGGCCCTTTTCTAACCTATAATAGAGAATTTTTCGTGTTTTAAAGGAAGTGGATATAATTTCATACCCTCTCTCCTCCCGATTTCTAAACGAGGCTTCGTGCTCGTTTTTTCGTTTTGACACCACCAACATGTCTCGTGGCCCATTTCTAACCTATAATCCTGACTTTTTCGGGTTTTAAAGGAAGTGGATATAATTTCATACCTTCTCTCCTCCCGATTTCTAAACGCGGCTTCGTGCTCGTTTTTTCGTTTTGACACCACCAACACGTCTCGTTGCCCAATTCTAACCTATAATCGAGACTTTTTCGGGTTTTAAAGGAAGTGGATATAATTTCATACCCTCTCTCCTCCCGATTTCTAAACGAGGCTTCGTGCTCCTTTTTTCGTTTTGACACCACCAACAAGTCCTGTGGCCCATTTCTAACCTATAATCCAGACTTTTTCTGGTTTTAAAGGAAGTTGATATAATTTAATACCCTCTCTCCTCCTGATTTTCTAAACGCGGCTTCGTGCTTGTTTTTTCATTTTCACTCCACCAACACGTCCCGTGGCCCATTTCTAACCTATAATCGAGACTTTTTCGGGTTTTAAAGGAAGTGGATATAATTTCATACCCTCTCTCCTCCCGATTTCTAAACGAGGCTTCGTGCTCGTTTTTTCGTTTTGACACCACCAACATGTCTCGTGGCCCATTTCTATCCTATAATCCAGACTTTTTCGGGTTTTAAAGGAAATGGATATAATTTCATACCCTCTCTCCTCCCGATTTCTAAACGAGGCTTCGTGCTCGTTTTTTCGTTTTGCACCACCAACAAGTCCCGTGGCCCATTTCCAACCTATAATCCAGACTTTTTCGTGTTTTAATGGAAGTGGATATAATTTCACACCCTCTCTACTCCCGATTTCTAAATGAGTCTTCGTGCTCGTTTTTTCGTTTTGACACCACCAACACGTCCCGTGGCCCATTTCTAACCTATAATCCAGAATTTTTCGGGTTTTAATGGAAGTAGATATAATTTCATACCCTCTCTCCTCCCGATTTCTAAACGAGGCTTCGTGCTCGTTTTTACGTTTTGACACCACCAACACGTCCCGTGGCCCTTTTCTAACCTATAATAGAGAATTTTTCGTGTTTTAAAGGAAGTGGATATAATTTCATACCCTCTCTCCTCCCGATTTCTAAACGAGGCTTCGTGCTCGTTTTTTCGTTTTGACACCACCAACATGTCTCGTGGACCATTTCTAACCTATAATCCAGACTTTTTCGGGTTTTAAAGGAAGTGGATATAATTTCATACCTTCGCTCCTCCCGATTTCTAAACGCGGCTTCGTGCTCGTTTTTTCGTTTTGACACCACCAACACGTCTCGTTGCCCAATTCTAACCTATAATCGAGACTTTTTCGGGTTTTAAAGTAAGTGGATATAATTTCATACCCTCTCTCCTCCCGATTTCTAAACGAGGCTTCGTGCTCCTTTTTTCGTTTTGACACCACCAACAAGTCCTGTGGCCAATTTCTAACCTATAATCCAGACTTTTTCTGGTTTTAAAGGAAGTTGATATAATTTAATACCCTCTCTCCTCCTGATTTTCTAAACGCGGCTTCGTGCTTGTTTTTTCATTTTCACTCCACCAACACGTCCCGTGGCCCATTTCTAACCTATAATCGAGACTTTTTCGGGTTTTAAAGGAAGTGGATATAATTTCATACCCTCTCTCCTCCCGATTTCTAAACGAGGCTTCGTGCTCGTTTTTTCGTTTTGACACCACCAACATGTCTCGTGGCCCATTTCTATCCTATAATCCAGACTTTTTCGGGTTTTAAAGGAAATGGATATAATTTCATACCCTCTCTCCTCCCGATTTCTAAACGAGGCTTCGTGCTCGTTTTTTCGTTTTGCACCACCAACAAGTCCCGTGGCCCATTTCCAACCTATAATCCAGACTTTTTCGTGTTTTAATGGAAGTGGATATAATTTCACACCCTCTCTACTCCCGATTTCTAAATGAGTCTTCGTGCTCGTTTTTTCGTTTTGACACCACCAACACGTCCCGTGGCCCATTTCTAACCTATAATCGAGACTTTTTCGGGTTTTAAAGGAAATGGATATAATTTCATACCATCTCTCCTCCCGATTTCTAAACGAGGCTTCGTGCTCGTTTTTTCATTTTGACACCACCAACACGTCTCGTGGCCCACTTCTAACCTATAATCGAGACTTTTTTGGGTTTTAAAGGAAGTGGATATAATTTCATACCCTCTCTCCTCCCGATTTCTAAACGAGGCTTTGTGCTCGTTTTTTTGTTTTGACACCACCAACAAGTCCCGTGGCCCATTTCTAACTTATAATCCAGACTTTTTCGGGTTTTAAAGGAAGTGGATATAATTTTATACCCTCTCTCCTCCCGATTTCTAAACGCGAGTTCGTGCTCGTTTTTTCGTTTTGACACTACCAACACGTCTCGTGGCCCATTTCTAATCTATAATTGAGACTTTTTCGGGTTTTAAAGGAAGTGGATATAATTTCATACTCTCTCTCCTCCCGATTTCTAAACGAGGCATTGTGCTCGTTTTTTCGTTTTGACACCACCAATAAGTCCCGTGGCCCATTTCTAACCTATAATCTAGACCTGTTCGGGTTTTAAAGGAAGTGGATTTAATTTCATACCCTCTCTCCTCCAGATTTCTAAACGAGGCTTCGTGCTCGTTTTTTCATTTGGACACTACCAACACGTCTAGTGGCCCATTTCTAACATATAATAGAGACATTTTCGGATTTTAAAGGAAGTAGATATAATTTCATACCCTCTCTCCTCCCGATTTCTAAACGAGGCTTCGTGCTCATTTTTTCGTTTTGACACCACCAATAAGTCCGTGGCCCATTTCTAACCTATAATCTAGAATTTTTCGGGTTTTAATGGAAGTGGATATAATTTCATACCCTCTCTCCTCCCGATTTCAAAACGAGGCTTCGTGCTCGTTTTTTCGTTTTGACACCACCAACACCTCTCGTGGCCAATTTCTAACCTATAATCGAGACTTTTTCGGGTTTTAAAGGAAGTGGATATAATTTCATACCCTCTCTCCTCCCGATTTCTAAACGAGGCTTCGTGCTCATTTTTTCATTTTGACACCACCAACAAGTCCCGTGGCCCATTTCTAACCTATAATCTAGACTTTTTCGGGTTTTAAAGGAAGTGGATATAATTTCATACTCTCTCTCCACCCGATTTCTAAACGAGGCATTGTGCTCGTTTTTTCGTTTTGACACCACCAATAAGTCCCGTGGCCCATTTTTTACCTATAATCGAGATATTTCGGGTTTTAAAAGAAGTGGATATAATTTCATACCCTCTCTCCTCCTGATTTCTAAACGAGGCTTCGTGCTCGTTTTTTCATTTGGACACTACCAACACGTCTAGTGGCCCATTTCTAACATATAATAGAGACATTTTCGGATTTTAAAGGAAGTAGATATAATTTCATACCCTCTCTACTCCCGATTTCTAAACGATGCTTCGTGCTCGTTTTATCGTTTTGACACCACAAACAAGTCCCGTGGCCCATTTCTAACCTATAATCCAAACTTTTTCGGGTTTTAAAGGAAGTTAATATAATTTCATACCCTCTCTCCTCCTGATTTCTAAACGCGGCTTCGTGCTCATTTTTTCGTTTTAACACCACCAACACGTCTCGTGGCCCATTTCTAACCTATAATAGAGAATTTTTCGGGTTTTAAAGGAACTGGATATAATTTCATACCCTCTCTTCTCCCGATTTCTAAACGAGGCTTCGTGCTCGTTTTTTCGTTTTGACACCACCAACACCTCTCGTGGCCAATTTCTAACCTATAATCGAGACTTTTTCGGGTTTTAAAGGAAGTGGATATAATTTCATACCCTCTCTCCTCCCGATTTCTAAACGAGGCATCGTGCTCGTTTTTTCATTTTGACACCACCAACAAGTCCCGTGGCCCATTTCTAACCTATAATCTAGACTTTTTCGGGTTTTAAAGGAAGTGGATATAATTTTATACCCTCTATCCTCCCGATTTCTAAACGCGGGTTCGTGCTCGTTTTTTCGTTTTGACTCGACCAACACGTCTCGTGGCCCATTTCTAACCTATATCGAGACTTTTTCGGGTTTTAAAGGAAATGGATATAATTTCATACCCTCTCTCCTCCCGATTTCTAAACGAGGCTTCGTGCTAATTTTTTCGTTTTGACACCACCAACAAGTCCCGTGGCCCATTTCCAACCTATAATCCAGACTTTTTCGTGTTTTAATGGAAGTGGATATAATTTCACACCCTCTCTACTCCCGATTTCTAAATGAGTCTTCGTGCTCGTTTTATCGTTTTGACACCACAAACAAGTCCCGTGGCCCATTTCTAACCTATAATCCAAACTTTTTCGGGTTTTAAAGGAAGTTAATATAATTTCATACCCTCTCTCCTCCTGATTTCTAAACGCGGCTTCGTGCTCATTTTTTCGTTTTAACACCACCAACACGTCTCGTGGCCCATTTCTAACCTATAATAGAGAATTTTTCGGGTTTTAAAGGAACTGGATATAATTTCATACCCTCTCTTCTCCCGATTTCGAAACGAGGCTTCGTGCTCGTTTTTTCGTTTTGACACCACCAACACCTCTCGTGGCCAATTTCTAACCTATAATCGAGACTTTTTCGGGTTTTAAAGGAAGTGGATATAATTTCATACCCTCTCTCCTCCCGATTTCTAAACGAGGCATCGTGCTCGTTTTTTCATTTTGACACCACCAACAAGTCCCGTGGCCCATTTCTAACCTATAATCTAGACTTTTTCGGGTTTTAAAGGAAGTGGATATAATTTTATACCCTCTATCCTCCCGATTTCTAAACGCGGGTTCGTGCTCGTTTTTTCGTTTTGACTCGACCAACACGTCTCGTGGCCCATTTCTAACCTATATCGAGACTTTTTCGGGTTTTAAAGGAAATGGATATAATTTCATACCCTCTCTCCTCCCGATTTCTAAACGAGGCTTCGTGCTAATTTTTTCGTTTTGACACCACCAACAAGTCCCGTGGCCCATTTCCAACCTATAATCCAGACTTTTTCGTGTTTTAATGGAAGTGGATATAATTTCACACCCTCTCTACTCCCGATTTCTAAATGAGTCTTCGTGCTCGTTTTTTCGTTTTGACACCACCAACACGTCCCGTGGCCCATTTCTAACCTATAATCGAGACTTTTTCGGGTTTTAAAGGAAATGGATATAATTTCATACCATCTCTCCTCCCGATTTCTAAACGAGGCTTCGTGCTCGTTTTTTCGTTTTGACACCACCAACACGTCTCGTGGCCCACTTCTAACCTATAATCGAGACTTTTTCGGGTTTTAAAGGAAGTGGATATAATTTCATACTCTCTCTCCTCCCGATTTCTAAACGAGGCATTGTGCTCGTTTTTTCGTTTTGACACCACCAATAAGTCCCGTGGCCCATTTCTAACCTATAATCGAGACTTTTTCGTGTTTTAAAGGAAGTGGATATAATTTCATACCCTCTATCCTCCTGATTTCTAAACGAGGCTTCGTGCTCGTTTTTTCATTTAGACACGACCAACACGTCTAGTGGCCCATTTGTAATATATAATAGAGACATTTTCGGATTTTAAAGGAAGTAGATATAATTTCATACCCTCTCACCTCCTGATTTCTAAACGAGGCTTCGTGCTCGTTTTTTCATTTAGACACGACCAACACGTCTAGTGGCCCATTTGTAATATATAATAGAGACATTTTCGGATTTTAAAGGAAGTAGATATAATTTCATACCCTCTCACCTCCCGATTTCTAAACGATGCTTCGTGCTCGTTTTATCGTTTTAACACCAAAAACAAGTCTCGTGGCCCATTTCTAACCTATAATCCAAAAATTTTCGGGTTTTAAAGGAAGTGGATATAATTTCATACCCTCTCTCCTCCCGATTTCTAAACGAGGCTTCGTGCTCATTTTTTCGTTTTGACACCACCAACAAGTCCAGTGGCCCATTTCTAACCTATAATCCAGAATTTTTCGGGTTTTAATGGAAGTGGATATAATTTCATACCCTCTCTCCTCCCGATTTCTAAACGAGGCTTCGTGCTCGTTTTTACGTTTTGACACCACCAACACGTCCCGTGGCCCTTTTCTAACCTATAATAGAGAATTTTTCTTGTTTTAAAGGAAGTGGATATAATTTCAAACCCTCTCTCCTCCCGATTTCTAAACGAGGCTTCGTGCTCGTTTTTTCGTTTTGACACCACCAACATGTCTCGTGGCCCATTTCTAACCTATAATCCAGACTTTTTCGGGTTTTAAAGGAAGTGGATATAATTTCATACCTTCTCTCCTCCCGATTTCTAAACGCGGCTTCGTGCTCGTTTTTTCGTTTTGACACCACCAACACGTCTCGTTGCCCAATTCTAACCTATAATCGAGACTTTTTCGGGTTTTAAAGGAAGTGGATATAATTTCATACCCTCTCTCCTCCCGATTTCTAAACGAGGCTTCGTGCTCCTTTTTTCGTTTTGACACCACCAACAAGTCCTGTGGCCCATTTCTAACCTATAATCCAGACTTTTTCTGGTTTTAAAGGAAGTTGATATAATTTAATACCCTCTCTCCTCCTGATTTTCTAAACGCGGCTTCGTGCTTGTTTTTTCATTTTCACTCCACCAACACGTCCCGTGGCCCATTTCTAACCTATAATCGAGACTTTTTCGGGTTTTAAAGGAAGTGGATATAATTTCATACCCTCTCTCCTCCCGATTTCTAAACGAGGCTTCGTGCTCGTTTTTTCGTTTTGACACCACCAACATGTCTCGTGGCCCATTTCTATCCTATAATCCATACTTTTTCGGGTTTTAAAGGAAATGGATATAATTTCATACCCTCTCTCCTCCCGATTTCTAAACGAGGCTTCGTGCTCGTTTTTTCGTTTTGCACCACCAACAAGTCCCGTGGCCCATTTCCAACCTATAATCCAGACTTTTTCGTGTTTTAATGGAAGTGGATATAATTTCACACCCTCTCTACTCCCGATTTCTAAATGAGTCTTCGTGCTCGTTTTTTCGTTTTGACACCACCAACACGTCCCGTGGCCCATTTCTAACCTATAATCCAGAATTTTTTGGGTTTTAATGGAAGTAGATATAATTTCATACCATCTCTCCTCCCGATTTCTAAACGAGGCTTCGTGCTCGTTTTTTCATTTTGACACCACCAACACGTCTCGTGGCCCACTTCTAAGCTATAATCGAGACTTTTTTGGGTTTTAAAGGAAGTGGATATAATTTCATACCCTCTCTCCTCCCGATTTCTAAACGAGGCTTTGTGCTCGTTTTTTCGTTTTGACACCACCAACAAGTCCCGTGGCCCATTTCTAACTTATAATCCAGACTTTTTCGGGTTTTAAAGGAAGTGGATATAATTTTATACCCTCTCTCCTCCCGATTTCTAAACGCGAGTTCGTGCTCGTTTTTTCGTTTTGACACTACCAACACGTCTCGTGGCCCATTTCTAATCTATAATTGAGACTTTTTCGGGTTTTAAAGGAAGTGGATATAATTTCATACTCTCTCTCCTCCCGATTTCTAAACGAGGCATTGTGCTCGTTTTTTCGTTTTGACACCACCAATAAGTCCCGTGGCCCATTTCTAACCTATAATCTAGACTTTTTCGGGTTTTAAAGGAAGTGGATTTAATTTCATACCCTCTCTCCTGATTTCTAAACGAGGCTTCGTGCTCGTTTTTTCATTTGGACACTACCAACACGTCTAGTGGCCCATTTCTAACATATAATAGAGACATTTTCGGATTTTAAAGGAAGTAGATATAATTTCATACCCTCTCTCCTCCCGATTTCTAAACGATGCTTCGTGCTCGTTTTATCGTTTTGACACCACAAACAAGTCCCGTGGCCCATTTCTAACCTATAATCCAAACTTTTTCGGGTTTTAAAGGTAGTGGATATAATTTCATACCCTCTCTCCTCCCGATTTCTAAACGAGGCTTCGTGCTCATTTTTTCGTTTTGACACCACCAATAAGTCCGTGGCCCATTTCTAACCTATAATCTAGAATTTTTCGGGTTTTAATGGAAGTGGATATAATTTCATACCCTCTCTCCTCCCGATTTCTAAACGAGGCTTCGTGCTCGTTTTTTCGTTTTGACACCACCAACACCTCTCGTGGCCAATTTCTAACCTATAATCGAGACTTTTTCGGGTTTTAAAGGAAGTGGATATAATTTCATACCCTCTCTCCTCCCGATTTCTAAACGAGGCTTCGTGCTCGTTTATTCGTTTTGACACCACCAACAAGTCCCGTGGCCAATTTCTAACCTATAATCTAGACTTTTTCGGGTTTTAAAGGAAGTGGATATAATTTCATACTCTCTCTCCACCCGATTTCTAAACGAGGCATTGTGCTCGTTTTTTCGTTTTGACACCACAAACAAGTCCCGTGGCCCATTTCTAACCTATAATCCAAACTTTTTCGGGTTTTAAAGGAAGTTGATATAATTTCATACCCTCTCTCCTCCTGATTTCTAAACGCGGCTTCGTGCTCATTTTTTCGTTTTAACACCACCAACACGTCTCGTGGCCCATTTCTAACCTATAATAGAGAATTTTTCGGGTTTTAAAGGAACTGGATATAATTTCATACCCTCTCTTCTCCCGATTTCGAAACGAGGCTTCGTGCTCGTTTTTTCGTTTTGACACCACCAACACCTCTCGTGGCCAATTTCTAACCTATAATCGAGACTTTTTCGGGTTTTAAAGGAAGTGGATATAATTTCATACCCTCTCTCCTCCCGATTTCTAAACGAGGCTTCGTGCTCGTTTTTTCATTTTGACACCACCAACAAGTCCCGTGGCCCATTTCTAACCTATAATCTAGACTTTTTCGGGTTTTAAAGGAAGTGGATATAATTTTATACCCTCTATCCTCCCGATTTCTAAACGCGGGTTCGTGCTCGTTTTTTCGTTTTGACTCTATCAACACGTCTCGTGGCCCATTTCTAACCTATATCGAGACTTTTTCGGGTTTTAAAGGAAATATATATAATTTCATACCCTCTCTCCTCCCGATTTCTAAACGAGGCTTCGTGCTCGTTTTTTCGTTTTGACACCACCAACAAGTCCCGTGGCCCATTTCCAACCTATAATCCAGACTTTTTCGTGTTTTAATGGAAGTGGATATAATTTCACACCCTCTCTACTCCCGATTTCTAAATGAGTCTTCGTGCTCGTTTTTTCGTTTTGACACCACCAACACGTCCCGTGGCCCATTTCTAACCTATAATCGAGACTTTTTCGGGTTTTAAAGGAACTGGATATAATTTCATACCATCTCTCCTCCCGATTTCTAAACGAGGCTTCGTGCTCGTTTTTTCGTTTTGACACCACCAACACGTCTCGTGGCCCACTTCTAACCTATAATCGAGACTTTTTTGGGTTTTAAAGGAAGTTGATATAATTTCATACCCTCTCTCCTCCCGATTTCTAAACGAGGCTTTGTGCTCGTTTTTTCGTTTTGACACCACCAACAAGTCTCGTGGCCCATTTCTAACCTATAATCCAGACTTTTTCGGGTTTTAAAGGAAGTGGATATAATTTTATACCCTCTCTCCTCTCGATTTCTAAACGCGGGTTCGTGCTCGTTTTTTCGTTTTGACACTACCAACACGTCTCGTGGCCCATTTCTAATCTATAATTGAGACTTTTTCGGGTTTCAAAGGAAGTGGATATAATTTCATACTCTCTCTCCTCCCGATTTCTAAACGAGGCATTGTGCTCGTTTTTTCGTTTTGACACCACCAATAAGTCTCGTGGCCCATTTCTAACCTATAATCTAGACTTTTTCGGGTTTTAAAGGAAGTGGATATAATTTCATACCCTCTCTCCTCCCGATTTCTAAACGATGCTTCGTGCTCGTTTTATCGTTTTGACACCACAAACAAGTCCCGTGGCCCATTTCTAACCTATAATCCAAACTTTTTCGGGTTTTAAAGGTAGTGGATATAATTTCATACCCTCTCTCCTCCCGATTTCTAAACGAGGCTTCGTGCTTATTTTTTCGTTTTGACACCACCAATAAGTCCCGTGGCCCATTTCTAACCTATAATCCAGACTTTTTCGGGTTTTAATGGAAGTGGATATAATTTCATACCCTCTCTCCTCCCGATTTCTAAACGAGGCTTCGTGCTCGTTTTTTCGTTTTGACACCACCAACACCTCTCGTGGCCAATTTCTAACATATAATCGAGACTTTTTCGGGTTTTAAAGGAAGTGGATATAATTTCATACCCTCTTTCCTCCCGATTTCTAAACGAGGCTTCGTGCTCGTTTTTTCGTTTTGACACCACCAACAAGTCCCGTGGCCCATTTCTAACCTATAATCCATACTTTTTCGGGTTTTAAAGGAAGTGGATATAATTTTATACCCTCTCTCCTCCCGATTTCTAAACGCGGGTTCGTGCTCGTTTTTTCGTTTTGACACTACCAACACGTCTCGTGGCCCATTTCTAACCTATAATTGAGACTTTTTCGAGTTTTAAAGGAAGTGGATATAATTTCATACTCTCTCTCCTCCCGATTTCTAAACGAGGCATTGTGCTCGTTTTTTCGTTTTGACACCACCAATAAGTCCCGTGGCCCATTTCTAACCTATAATCGAGACTTTTTCGTGTTTTAAAGGAAGTGGATATAATTTCATACCCTCTATCCTCCTGATTTCTAAACGAGGCTTCGTGCTCGTTTTTTCATTTGGACACGACCAACACGTCTAGTGGCCCATTTCTAATATATAACAGAGACATTTTCGGATTTTAAAGGAAGTAGATATAATTTCATACCCTCTCTCCTCCCGATTTCTAAACGATGCTTCGTGCTCGTTTTATCGTTTTAACACCAAAAACAAGTCTCCTGGCCCATTTCTAACCTATAATCCAAAATTTTTCGGGTTTTAAAGGAAGTGGATATAATTTCATACCCTCTCTCCTCCCGATTTCTAAACGAGGCTTCGTGCTCATTTTTTCGTTTTGACACCACCAACAAGTCCAGTGGCCCATTTCTAACCTATAATCCAGAATTTTTCGGGTTTTAATGGAAGTGGATATAATTTCATACCCTCTCTCCTCCCGATTTCTAAACGAGGCTTCGTGCTCGTTTTTACGTTTTGACACCACCAACACGTCCCGTGGCCCTTTTCTAACCTATAATCCAGACTTTTTCGGGTTTTAAAGGAAGTGGATATAATTTCATACCTTCTCTCCTCCCGATTTCTAAACGCGGCTTCGTGCTCGTTTTTTCGTTTTGACACCACCAACACGTCTCGTTGCCCAATTCTAACCTATAATCGAGACTTTTTCGGGTTTTAAAGGAAGTGGATATAATTTCATACCCTCTCTCCTCCCGATTTCTAAACGAGGCTTCGTGCTCCTTTTTTCGTTTTGACACCACCAACAAGTCCTGTAGCCCATTTCTAACCTGTAATCCAGACTTTTTCTGGTTTTAAAGGAAGTTGATATAATTTAATACCCTCTCTCCTCCTGATTTCTAAACGCGGCTTCGTGCTCGTTTTTTCATTTTCACTCCACCAACACGTCCCGTGGCCCATTTCTAACCTATAATCGAGACTTTTTCGGGTTTTAAAGGAAGTGGATATAATTTCATACCCTCTCTCCTCCCGATTTCTAAACGAGGCTTCGTGCTCGTTTTTTCGTTTTGACACCACCAACATGTCTCGTGGCCCATTTCTATCCTATAATCCAGACTTTTTCGGATTTTAAAGGAAGTGGATATAATTTCATACCTTCTCTCCTCCCGATTTCTAAACGAGGCTTCGTGCTCATTTTTTCGTTTTGACACCACCAACACGTCTCGTTGCCCATTTCTAACCTATAATCGAGACTTTTTCGGGTTTTAAAGGATGTGGATATAATTTCATACCCTCTCTCCTCCCGATTTCTAAACTAGGCTTCGTGCTCCTTTTTTCGTTTTGACACCACCAACAAGTCCTGTGGCCCATTTCTAGCCTATAATCCAGACTTTTTCTGATTTTAAAGGAAGTTGATATAATTTCATACCCTCTCTCCTCCTGATTTCTAAACGCGGCTTCGTGCTCATTTTTTCGTTTTAACACCACCAACACGTCTCGTGGCCCATTTCTAACCTATACTAGAGAATTTTTCGGGTTTTAAAGGAACTGGATATAATTTCATACCCTCTCTTCTCCCGATTTCTAAACGAGGCATCGTGCTCGTTTTTTCGTTTTGACACCACCAACACGTCTCGTTGCCCATTTCTAACCTATAATCGAGACTTTTTTGGGTTTTAAAGGAAGTGGATATAATTTCATACCCTCTCTCCTCCCGATTTCTAAACGCGGCTTCGTGCTCGTTTTTTCGTTTTGACACCACCAACACGTCTCGTTGCCCAATTCTAACCTATAATCGAGACTTTTTCGGGTTTTAAAGGAAGTGGATATAATTTCATACCCTCTCTCCTCCCGATTTCTAAACGAGGCTTCGTGCTCCTTTTTTCGTTTTGACACCACCAACAAGTCCTGTGGCCCATTTCTAACCTATAATCCAGACTTTTTCTGGTTTTAAAGGAAGTTGATATAATTTAATACCCTCTCTCCTCCTGATTTTCTAAACGCGGCTTCGTGCTTGTTTTTTCATTTTCACTCCACCAACACGTCCCGTGGCCCATTTCTAACCTATAATCGAGACTTTTTCGGGTTTTAAAGGAAGTGGATATAATTTCATACCCTCTCTCCTCCCGATTTCTAAACGAGGCTTCGTGCTCGTTTTTTCGTTTTGACACCACCAACATGTCTCGTGGCCCATTTCTATCCTATAATCCAGACTTTTTCGGGTTTTAAAGGAACTGGATATAATTTCATACCCTCTCTCCTCCCGATTTCTAAACGAGGCTTCGTGCTCGTTTTTTCGTTTTGCACCACCAACAAGTCCCGTGGCCCATTTCCAACCTATAATCCAGACTTTTTCGTGTTTTAATGGAAGTGGATATAATTTCACACCCTCTCTACTCCCGATTTCTAAACGAGGTTTCGTGCTCGTTTTTTCGTTTTGACACCACCAACACCTCTCGTGGCCAATTTCTAACCTATAATCGAGACTTTTTCGGGTTTTAGAGGAAGTGGATATAATTTCATACCCTCTCTCCTCCCGATTTCTAAACGAGGCTTCGTGCTCGTTTTTTCGTTTTGACACCACCAACAAGTCCCGTGGCCCATTTCTAACCTATAATCCAGAATTTTTCGGGTTTTAAAGGAAGTGGATATAATTTTATACCCTCTCTCCTCCCGATTTCTAAATGCGGGTTCGTGCTCGTTTTTTCATTTTGACACTACCAACACGTCTCGTGGCCCATTTCTAACCTATAATTGAGACTTTTTCGGGTTTTAAAGGAAGTGGATATAATTTCATACTCTCTCTCCTCCCGATTTCTAAACGAGGCATTGTGCTCGTTTTTTCGTTTTGACACCACCAATAAGTCCCATGGCCCATTTCTAACCTATAATCGAGACTTTTCGGGTTTTAAAGGAAGTGGATATAATTTTATACCCTCTATCCTCCTGATTTCTAAACGAGGCTTCGTGCTCGTTTTTACATTTGGACACGACCAACACGACTAGTGGCCCATTTCTAATATATAATAGAGACATTTTCGGATTTTAAAGGAAGTAGATATAATTTCATACCCTCTCTCCTCCCGATTTCTAAACGATGCTTCGTGCTCGTTTTATCGTTTTAACACCAAAAACAAGTCTCGTGGCCCATTTCTAACCTATAATCCAAAAAATTTCGGGTTTTAAAGGAAGTGGATATAATTTCATACCCTCTCTCCTCCCGATTTCTAAACGAGGCTTCGTGCTCATTTTTTCGTTTTGACACCACCAACACCTCTCGTGGCCAATTTCTAACCTATAATCGAGACTTTTTCGGGTTTTAAAGGAAGTGGATATAATTTCATACCCTCTCTCCTCCCGATTTCTAAACGAGGCTTCGTGCTCGTTTTTTCGTTTTGACACCACCAACAAGTCCCGTGGCCCATTTCTAACCTATAATCCAGAATTTTTCGGGTTTTAAAGGAAGTGGATATAATTTTATACCCTCTCTCCTCCCGATTTCTAAATGCGGGTTCGTGCTCGTTTTTTCATTTTGACACTACCAACACGTCTCGTGGCCCATTTCTAACCTATAATTGAGACTTTTTCGGGTTTTAAAGGAAGTGGATATAATTTCATACTCTCTCTCCTCCCGATTTCTAAACGAGGCATTGTGCTCGTTTTTTCGTTTTGACACCACCAATAAGTCCCATGGCCCATTTCTAACCTATAATCGAGACTTTTCGGGTTTTAAAGGAAGTGGATAAAAATTTTATACCCTCTATCCTCCTGATTTCTAAACGAGGCTTCGTGCTCGTTTTTACATTTGGACACGACCAACACGACTAGTGGCCCATTTCTAATATATAATAGAGACATTTTCGGATTTTAAAGGAAGTAGATATAATTTCATACCCTCTCTCCTCCCGATTTCTAAACGATGCTTCGTGCTCGTTTTATCGTTTTAACACCAAAAACAAGTCTCGTGGCCCATTTCTAACCTATAATCCAAAAAATTTCGGGTTTTAAAGGAAGTGGATATAATTTCATACCCTCTCTCCTCCCGATTTCTAAACGAGGCTTCGTGCTCATTTTTTCGTTTTGACACCACCAACAAGTCTAGTGGCCCATTTCTAACCTATAATCCAGAATTTTTCGGGTTTTAATGGAAGTGGATATAATTTCATACCCTCTCTCCTCCCGATTTCTAAACGAGGCTTCGTGCTCGTTTTTACGTTTTGACACCACCAACACGTCCCGTGGCCCTTTTCTAACCTATAATAGAGAATTTTTCGTATTTTAAAGGAAGTGGATATAATTTCATACCCTCTCTCCTCCCGATTTCTAAACGATGCTTCGTGCTCGTTTTTTCGTTTTGACACCACCAACATGTCTCGTGGCCCATTTCTAACCTATAATCCAGACTTTTTCGGGTTTTAAAGGAAGTGGATATAATTTCATACCTTCTCTCCTCCCGATTTCTAAACGAGGCTTCGTGCTCCTTTTTTCGTTTTGACACCACCAACACGTCTCGTTGCCCAATTCTAACCTATAATCGAGTCTTTTTCGGGTTTTAAAGGAAGTGGATATAATTTCATACTCTCTCTCCTCCCGATTTCTAAACGAGGCATTGTGCTCGTTTTTCCGTTTTGACACCACCAATAAGTCCCATGGCCCATTTCTAACCTATAATCGAGACTTTTCGGGTTTTAAAGGAAGTGGATATAATTTCATACCCTCTATCCTCCTGATTTCTAAACGAGGCTTCGTGCTCATTTTTTCATTTGGACACGACCAACACGTCTAGTGGCCCATTTCTAATATATAATAGAGACATTTTCGGATTTTAAAGGAAGTAGATATAATTTCATACCCTCTCTCCTTCCGATTTCTAAACGATGCTTCGTGCTCGTTTTATCGTTTTAACACCAAAAATAAGTCTCGTGGCCCATTTCTAACCTATAATCCAAAATTTTTCGGGTTTTAAAGGAAGTGGATATAATTTCATACCCTCTCTCCTCCCGATTTCTAAAAGAGGCTTCGTGCTCATTTTTTCGTTTTGACACCACCAACAAGTCCAGTGGCCCATTTCTAACCTATAATCCAGAATTTTTCGGGTTTTAATGGAAGTGGATATAATTTCATACCCTCTCTCCTCCCGATTTCTAAACGAGGCTTCGTGCTCGTTTTTACGTTTTGACACCACCAACACGTCCCGTGGCCCTTTTCTAACCTATAATAGAGAATTTTTCGTATTTTAAAGGAAGTGGATATAATTTCATACCCTCTCTCCTCCCGATTTCTAAACGAGGCTTCGTGCTCGTTTTTTCGTTTTGACACCACCAACATGTCTCGTGGCCCATTTCTAACTTATAATCCAGACTTTTTCGGGTTTTAAAGGAAGTGGATATAATTTCATACCTTCTCTCCTCCCGATTTCTAAACGAGGCTTCGTGCTCGTTTTTTCGTTTTGACACCACCAACACGTCTCGTTGCCCAATTCTAACCTATAATCGAGTCTTTTTCGGGTTTTAAAGAAAGTGGATATAATTTCATACCCTCTCTCCTCCCGATTTCTAAACGAGGCTTCGTGCTCCTTTTTTCGTTTTGACACCACCAACAAGTCCTGTGGCCCATTTCTAACCTATAATCCAGACTTTTTCTGATTTTAAAGGAAGTTGATATAATTTCATACCCTCTCTCCTCCGGATTTCTAAACGCGGCTTCGTGCTCATTTTTTCGTTTTGACACCACGAACACATCTCGTGGCCCATTTCTAACCTATAATAGAGATTTTTTCGGGTTTTAAAGGAACTGGATATAATTTCATACCCTCTCTTCTCCCGATTTCTAAACGAGGCATCGTACTCGTTTTTTCGTTTTGACACCACCAACACGTCTCGTTGCCCATTTCTAACCTATAATCGAGACTTTTTTGGGTTTTAAAGGAAGTGGATATAATTTCATACCCTCTCTCCTCCCAATTTCTAAACGCGGGTTCGTGCTCGTTTTTTCATTTTGACACTACCAACACGTCTCGTGGCCCATTTCTAATCTATAATTGAGACTTTTTCGGGTTTTAAAGGAAGTGGATATAATTTCATACTCTCTCTCCTCCCGATTTCTAAACAAGGCATTGTACTCGTTTTTTCGTTTTGACACCACCAAGAAGTCCCGTGGCCCATTTCTAACCTATAATCTAGATTTTTTCGGGTTTTAAAGGAAGTGGATATAATTTCATACCCTCTCTCCTCCTGATTTCTAAACGAGGCTTCGTGCTCGTTTTTTCATTTGGACACTACCAACACGTCTAGTGGCCCATTTCTAACATATAATAGAGACATTTTCGGATTTTAAAGGAAGTAGATATAATTTCATACCCTCTCTCCTCCCGATTTCTAAACGATGCTTCGTGCTCATTTCATCGTTTTGACACCACAAACAAGTCCCGTGGCCCATTTCTAAACTATAATCCAAACTTTTTCGGGTTTTAATGGAAGTGGATATAATTTCATACCCTCTCTCCTCCCGATTTCTAAACGAGGTTTCGTGCTCGTTTTTTCGTTTTGACACCACCAACACCTCTCGTGGCCAATTTCTAACCTATAATCGAGAATTTTTCGGGTTTTAAAGGAAGTGGATATAATTTCATACCCTCTCTCCTCCCGATTTCTAAACGTGGCTTCGTGCTCGTTTTTTCGTTTTGACACCACCAACAAGTCTCGTGGCCCATTTCTAACTTATAATCCAGACTTTTTCGGGTTTTAAAGGAAGTGGTTATAATTTTATACCCTCTCTCCTCCCGATTTCTAAACGCGGGTTCGTGCTCGTTTTTTCATTTTGACACTACCAACACGTCTCGTGGCACATTTATAACCTATAATGGAGACTTCTTCGGGTTTTAAAGGAAGTGGATATAATTTCATACTCTCTCTCCTCCGATTTCTAAACGAGGCATTGTGCTCGTTTTTTCATTTTGACACCACCAATAAGTCCCGTGGCCCATTTCTAACCTATAATCGAGACTTTTTCGGGTTTTAAAGGAAGTGGATATAATTTCATACCCTCTCTCCTCCCGATTTCTAAACGAGGCTTCGTGCTCGTTTTTTCGTTTTGACACCACCAACAAATCTCGTGGCCCATTTCTAACTTATAATCCAGACTTTTTCGGGTTTTAAAGGAAGTGGTTATAATTTTATACCCTCTCTACTCCCGATATCTAAACGATGCTTCGCGCTCGTTTTATCGTTTTGACACCACAAACAAGTCCCGTGGCCCATTTCTAACCTATAATCCAAACTTTTTCGGGTTTTAAAGGAAGTTGATATAATTTCATACCCTCTCTCCTCCTGATTTCTAAACGCGGCTTCGTGCTCATTTTTTCGTTTTAACACCACCAACACGTCTCGTGGCCCATTTCTAACCTATAATAGAGAATTTTTCGGGTTTTAAAGGAACTGGATATAATTTCATACCCTCTCTTCTCCCGATTTCGAAACGAGGCTTCGTGCTCGTTTTTTCGTTTTGACACCACCAACACCTCTCGTGGCCAATTTCTAACCTATAATCGAGACTTTTTCGGGTTTTAAAGGAAGTGGATATAATTTCATACCCTCTCTACTCCCGATTTCTAAACGAGGCTTCGTGCTCGTTTTTTCATTTTGACACCACCAACAAGTCCCGTGGCCCATTTCTAACCTATAATCTAGACTTTTTCGGGTTTTAAAGGAAGTGGATATAATTTTATACCCTCTCTCCTCCCGATTTCTAAACGCAGGTTCGTGCTCGTTTTTTTGTTTTGACTCTACCAACACGTCTCGTGGCCCATTTCTAACCTATATCGAGACTTTTTCGGGTTTTAAAGGAAGTGGATATAATTTTATACCCTCTCTCCTCCCGATTTCTAAACGCAGGTTCGTGCTCGTTTTTTTGTTTTGACTCTACCAACACGTCTCGTGGCCCATTTCTAACCTATATCGAGACTTTTTCGGGTTTTAATGGAAGTGGATATAATTTCACACCCTCTCTACTCCCGATTTCTAAATGAGTCTTCGTGCTCGTTTTTTCGTTTTGACACCACCAACACGTCCCGTGGCCCATTTCTAACCTATAATCGAGACTTTTTCGGGTTTTAAAGGAAATGGATATAATTTCATACCATCTCTCCTCCCGATTTCTAAACGAGGCTTCGTACTCGTTTTTTCGTTTTGACACCACCAACACGTCTCGTGGCCCACTTCTAACCTATAATCGAGACTTTTTTGGGTTTTAAAGGAAGTGGATATAATTTCATACCCTCTCTCCTCCCGATTTCTAAACGAGGCTTTGTGCTCGTTTTTTCGTTTTGACACCACCAACAAGTCTCGTGGCCCATTTCTAACCTATAATCCAGACTTTTTCGGGTTTTAAAGGAAGTGGATATAATTTTATACCCTCTCTCCTCCCGATTTCTAAACGCGGGTTCGTGCTCGTTTTTTCGTTTTGACACTACCAACACGTCTCGTGGCCCATTTCTAATCTATAATTGAGACTTTTTCGGGTTTTAAAGGAAGTGGATATAATTTCATACTCTCTCTCCTCCCGATTTCTAAACGAGGCATTGTGCTCGTTTTTTCGTTTTGACACCACCAATAAGTCTCGTGGCCCATTTCTAACCTATAATCTAGACTTTTTCGGGTTTTAAAGGAAGTGGATATAATTTCATACCCTCTCTCCTCCCGATTTCTAAACGATGCTTCGTGCTCGTTTTATCGTTTTGACACCACAAACAAGTCCCGTGGCCCATTTCTAACCTATAATCCAAACTTTTTCGGGTTTTAAAGGTAGTGGATATAATTTCATACCCTCTCTCCTCCCGATTTCTAAACGAGGCTTCGTGCTCATTTTTTCGTTTTGACACCACCAATAAGTCCCGTGGCCCATTTCTAACCTATAAACCAGACTTTTTCGGGTTTTAATGGAAGTGGATATAATTTCATACCCTCTTTCCTCCCGATTTCTAAACGAGGATTCGTGCTAGTTTTTTCGTTTTGACACCACCAACACCTCTCGTGGCCAATTTCTAACCTATAATCGAGCCTTTTTCGGGTTTTAAAGGAAGTGGATATAATTTCATACCCTCTCTCCTCCCGATTTCTAAACGAGGCTTCGTGCTCGTTTTTTCGTTTTGACACCACCAACAAGTCCCGTGGCCCATTTCTAACCTATAATCCAGACTTTTTCGGGTTTTAAAGGAAGTGGATATAATTTTATACCCTCTCTCCTCCCGATTTCTAAACGCGGGTTCGTGCTCGTTTTTTCGTTTTGACACTACCAACACGTCTCGTGGCTCATTTCTGACCTATAATTGAGACTTTTTCGAGTTTTAAAGGAAGTGGATATAATTTCATACTCTCTCTCCTCCCGATTTCTAAACGAGGCATTGTGCTCGTTTTTTCGTTTTGACACCACCAATAAGTCCCGTGGCCCATTTCTAACCTATAATCGAGACTTTTTCGTGTTTTAAAGGAAGTGGATATAATTTCATACCCTCTATCCTCCTGATTTCTAAACGAGGCTTCGTGCTCGTTTTTTCATTTGGACACGACCAACACGTCTAGTGGCCCATTTCTAATATATAACAGAGACATTTTCGGATTTTAAAGGAAGTAGATATAATTTCATACCCTCTCTCCTCCCGATTTCTAAACGATGCTTCGTGCTCGTTTTATCGTTTTAACACCAAAAACAAGTCTCCTGGCCCATTTCTAACCTATAATCCAAAAATTTTCGGGTTTTAAAGGAAGTGGATATAATTTCATACCCTCTCTCCTCCCGATTTCTAAACGAGGCTTCGTGCTCATTTTTTCCTTTTGACACCACCAACAAGTCCAGTGGCCCATTTCTAACCTATAATCCAGAATTTTTCGGGTTTTAATGGAAGTGGATATAATTTCATACCCTCTCTCCTCCCGATTTCTAAACGAGGCTTCGTGCTCGTTTTTACGTTTTGACACCACCAACACGTCCCGTGGCCCTTTTCTAACCTATAATAGAGAATTTTTCGTGTTTTAAAGGAAGTGGATATAATTTCATACCCTCTCTCCTCCCGATTTCTAAACGAGGCTTCGTGCTCGTTTTTTCGTTTTGACACCACCAACATGTCTCGTGGCCCATTTCTAACCTATAATCCAGACTTTTTCGGGTTTTAAAGGAAGTGGATATAATTTCATACCTTCTCTCCTCCCGATTTCAAAACGCGGCTTCGTGCTCGTTTTTTCATTTTGACACCACCAACACGTCTCGTTGCCCAATTCTAACCTATAATCGAGACTTTTTCGGGTTTTAAAGGAAGTGGATATAATTTCATACCCTCTCTCCTCCCGATTTCTAAACGAGGCTTCGTGCTCCTTTTTTCGTTTTGACACCACCAACAAGTCCTGTAGCCCATTTCTAACCAGTAATCCAGACTTTTTCTGGTTTTAAAGGAAGTTGATATAATTTAATACCCTCTCTCCTCCTGATTTCTAAACACGGCTTCGTGCTCGTTTTTTCATTTTCACTCCACCAACATGTCCCGTGGCCCATTTCTAACCTATAATCGAGACTTTTTCGGGTTTTAAAGGAAGTGGATATAATTTCATACCCTCTCTCCTCCCGATTTCTAAACGAGGCTTCGTGCTCGTTTTTTCGTTTTGACACCACCAACATGTCTCGTGGCCCATTTCTATCCTATAATCCAGACTTTTTCGGATTTTAAAGGAAGTGGATATAATTTCATACCTTCTCTCCTCCCGATTTCTAAACGAGGCTTCGTGCTCATTTTTTCGTTTTGACACCACCAACACGTCTCGTTGCCCATTTCTAACCTATAATCTAGACTTTTTCGGGTTTTAAAGGAAGTGGATATATTTTCATACCCTCTCTCCTCCCGATTTCTAAACGCGGCTTCGTGCTTGTTTTTTCATTTTGACACCACCAACACGTCTCGTTGCCCAATTCTAACCTATAATCGAGACTTTTTCGGGTTTTAAAGGAAGTGGATATAATTTCATACCCTCTCTCCTCCCGATTTCTAAACGAGGCTTCGTGCTCCTTTTTTCGTTTTGACACCACCAACAAGTCCTGTAGCCCATTTCTAACCAGTAATCCAGACTTTTTCTGGTTTTAAAGGAAGTTGATATAATTTAATACCCTCTCTCCTCCTGATTTCTAAACGCGGCTTCGTGCTCGTTTTTTCATTTTCACTCCACCAACACGTCCCGTGGCCCATTTCTAACCTATAATCGAGACTTTTTCGGGTTTTAAAGGAAGTGGATATAATTTCATACCCTCTCTCCTCCCGATTTCTAAACGAGGCTTCGTGCTCGTTTTTTCGTTTTGACACCACCAACATGTCTCGTGGCCCATTTCTATCCTATAATCCAGACTTTTTCGGATTTTAAAGGAAGTGGATATAATTTCATACCTTCTCTCCTCCTGATTTCTAAACGAGGCTTCGTGCTCATTTTTTCGTTTTGACACCACCAACACGTCTCGTTGCCCATTTCTAACCTATAATCGAGACTTTTTCGGGTTTTAAAGGAAGTGGATATAATTTCATACCCTCTCTCCTCCCGATTTCTAAACGAGGCTTCGTGCTCGTTTTTTCGTTTTGACACCACCAACATGTCTCGTGGCCCATTTCTATCCTATAATCCAGACTTTTTCGGATTTTAAAGGAAGTGGATATAATTTCATACCTTCTCTCCTCCCGATTTCTAAACGAGGCTTCGTGCTCATTTTTTCGTTTTGACACCACCAACACGTCTCGTTGCCCATTTCTAACCTATAATCGAGACTTTTTCGGGTTTTAAAGGATGTGGATATAATTTCATACCCTCTCTCCTCCTGATTTCTAAACGCGGCTTCGTGCTCATTTTTTCGTTTTAACACCACCAACACGTCTCGTGGCCCATTTCTAACCTATAATAGAGAATTTTTCGGGTTTTAAAGGAACTGGATATAATTTCATACCCTCTCTTCTCCCGATTTCTAAACGAGGCATCGTGCTCGTTTTTTCGTTTTGACACCACCAACACGTCTCGTTGCCCATTTGTAACCTATAATCGAGACTTTTTTGGGTTTTAAAGGAAGTGGATATAATTTCATACTCTCTCTCCTCCCGATTTCTAAACGAGGCATTGTGCTCGTTTTTTCGTTTTGACACCACCAATAAGTCCCGTGGCCCATTTCTAACCTATAATCTAGACTTTTTCGGGTTTTAAAGGAAGTGGATATAATTTCATACCCTCTCTCCTCCTGATTTCTAAACGAGGCTTCGTGCTCGTTTTTTCATTTGGACACTACCAACACGTCTAGTGGCCCATTTCTAACATATAATAGAGACATTTTCGGATTTTAAAGGAAGTAGATATAATTTCATACCCTCTCTCCTCCCGATTTCTAAACGATGCTTCGTGCTCGTTTTATCGTTTTGACACCACAAACAAGTTCCGTGGCCCATTTCTAACCTATAATCCAAACTTTTTCGGGTTTTAAAGGAAGTGGATATAATTTCATACCCTCTCTCCTCCCGATTTCTAAACGAGGCTTCGTGCTCATTTTTTCGTTTTGACACAACCAACAAGTCCCGTGGCCTATTTCTAACCTATAATCCAGACTTTTTCGGGTTTTAATGGAAGTGGATATAATTTCATACCCTCTCTCCTCCCGATTTCTAAACGAGGCTTCGTGCTCGTTTTTTCGTTTTGACACCACCAACACCTCTCGTGGCCAATTTCTAACCTATAATCGAGACTTTTTCGGGTTTTAAAGGAAGTGGATATAATTTCATACCCTCTCTCCTCCCGATTTCTAAACGAGGCTTCGTGCTCGTTTTTTCGTTTTGACACCACCAACAAGTCCCGTGGCCCATTTCTAACCTATAATCCAGAATTTTTCGGGTTTTAAAGGAAGTGGATATAATTTTATACCCTCTCTCCTCCCGATTTCTAAATGCGGGTTCGTGCTCGTTTTTTCATTTTGACACTACCAACACGTCTCGTGGCCCATTTCTAACCTATAATTGAGACTTTTTCGGGTTTTAAAGGAAGTGGATATAATTTCATACTCTCTCTCCTCCCGATTTCTAAACGAGGCATTGTGCTCGTTTTTCCGTTTTGACACCACCAATAAGTCCCATGGCCCATTTCTAACCTATAATCGAGACTTTTCGGGTTTTAAAGGAAGTGGATATAATTTTATACCCTCTATCCTCCTGATTTCTAAACGAGGCTTCGTGCTCGTTTTTACATTTGGACACGACCAACACGTCTAGTGGCCCATTTCTAATATATAATAGAGACATTTTCGGATTTTAAAGGAAGTAGATATAATTTCATACCCTCTCTCCTCCCGATTTCTAAACGATGCTTCGTGCTCGTTTTATCGTTTTAACACCAAAAACAAGTCTCGTGGCCCATTTCTAACCTATAATCCAAAATTTTTCGGGTTTTAAAGGAAGTGGATATAATTTCATACCCTCTCTCCTCCCGATTTCTAAACGAGGCTTCGTGCTCATTTTTTCGTTTTGACACCACCAACAAGTCTAGTGGCCCATTTCTAACCTATAATCCAGAATTTTTCGGGTTTTAATGGAAGTGGATATAATTTCATACCCTCTCTCCTCCCGATTTCTAAACGAGGCTTCGTGCTCGTTTTTACGTTTTGACACCACCAACACGTCCCGTGCCCCTTTTCTAACCTATAATAGAGAATTTTTCGTATTTTAAAGGAAGTGGATATAATTTCATACCCTCTCTCCTCCCGATTTCTAAACGAGGCTTCGTGCTCGTTTTTTCGTTTTGACACCACCAACATGTCTCGTGGCCCATTTCTAACCTATAATCCAGACTTTTTCGGGTTTTAAAGGAAGTAAATATAATTTCATACCCTCTCTCCTCCCGATTTCTAAACGAGGCTTCGTGCTCGTTTTTTCGTTTTGACACCACCAACTTGTCTCGTGGCCCATTTCTAACCTATAATCCAGACTTTTTCGGGTTTTAAAGGAAGTGGATACAATTTCATACCTTCTCTCCTCCCGATTTCTAAACGAGGCTTCGTGCTCGTTTTTTCGTTTTGACACCACCAACACGTCTCGTTGCCCAATTCTAACCTATAATCGAGTCTTTTTCGGGTTTTAAAGGAAGTGGATATAATTTCATACTCTCTCTCCTCCCGATTTCTAAACGAGGCATTGTGCTCGTTTTTCCGTTTTGACACCACCAATAAGTCCCATGGCCCATTTCTAACCTATAATCGAGACTTTTCGGGTTTTAAAGGAAGTGGATATAATTTCATACCCTCTATCCTCCTGATTTCTAAACGAGGCTTCGTGCTCATTTTTTCATTTGGACACGACCAACACGTCTAGTGGCCCATTTCTAATATATAATAGAGACATTTTCGGATTTTAAAGGAAGTAGATATAATTTCATACCCTCTCTCCTTCCGATTTCTAAACGATGCTTCGTGCTCGTTTTATCGTTTTAACACCAAAAATATGTCTTGTGGCCCATTTCTAACCTATAATCCAAAAATTTTCGGGTTTTAAAGGAAGTGGATATAATTTCATACCCTCTCTCCTCCCGATTTCTAAACGAGGCTTCGTGCTCATTTTTTCGTTTTGACACCACCAACAAGTCCAGTGGCCCATTTCTAACCTATAATCCAGAATTTTTCGGGTTTTAATGGAAGTGGATATAATTTCATACCCTCTCTCCTCCCGATTTCTAAACGAGGCTTCGTGCTCGTTTTTACGTTTTGACACCACCAACACGTCCCGTGGCCCTTTTCTAACCTATAATAGAGAATTTTTCGTATTTTAAAGGAAGTGGATATAATTTCATACCCTCTCTCCTCCCGATTTCTAAACGAGGCTTCGTGCTCGTTTTTTCGTTTTGACACCACCAACATGTCTCGTGGCCCATTTCTAACCTATAATCCAGACTTTTTCGGGTTTTAAAGGAAGTGGATATAATTTCATACCTTCTCTCCTCCCGATTTCTAAACGAGGCTTCGTGCTCGTTTTTTCGTTTTGACACCACCAACACGTCTCGTTGCCCAATTCTAACCTATAATCGAGTCTTTTTCGGGTTTTAAAGGAAGTTGATATAATTTCATACCCTCTCTCCTCCCGATTTCTAAACGAGGCTTCGTGCTCCTTTTTTCGTTTTGACACCACCAACAAGTCCTGTGGCCCATTTCTAACCTATAATCCAGACTTTTTCTGATTTTAAAGGAAGTTGATATAATTTCATACCCTCTCTCCTCCTGATTTCTAAACGCGGCTTCGTGCTCATTTTTTCGTTTTGACACCACCAACACATCTCGTGGCCCATTTCTAACCTATAATAGAGATTTTTTCGGGTTTTAAAGGAACTGGATATAATTTCATACCCTCTCTTCTCCCGATTTCTAAACGAGGCATCGTACTCGTTTTTTCGTTTTGACACCACCAACTTGTCTCGTGGCCCATTTCTAACCTATAATCCAGACTTTTTCGGGTTTTAAAGGAAGTGGATACAATTTCATACCTTCTCTCCTCCCGATTTCTAAACGAGGCTTCGTGCTCGTTTTTTCGTTTTGACACCACCAACACGTCTCGTTGCCCAATTCTAACCTATAATCGAGTCTTTTTCGGGTTTTAAAGGAAGTGGATATAATTTCATACTCTCTCTCCTCCCGATTTCTAAACGAGGCATTGTGCTCGTTTTTCCGTTTTGACACCACCAATAAGTCCCATGGCCCATTTCTAACCTATAATCGAGACTTTTCGGGTTTTAAAGGAAGTGGATATAATTTCATACCCTCTATCCTCCTGATTTCTAAACGAGGCTTCGTGCTCATTTTTTCATTTGGACACGACCAACACGTCTAGTGGCCCATTTCTAATATATAATAGAGACATTTTCGGATTTTAAAGGAAGTAGATATAATTTCATACCCTCTCTCCTTCCGATTTCTAAACGATGCTTCGTGCTCGTTTTATCGTTTTAACACCAAAAATATGTCTTGTGGCCCATTTCTAACCTATAATCCAAAAAATTTCGGGTTTTAAAGGAAGTGGATATAATTTCATACCCTCTCTCCTCCCGATTTCTAAACGAGGCTTCGTGCTCATTTTTTCGTTTTGACACCACCAACAAGTCCAGTGGCCCATTTCTAACCTATAATCCAGAATTTTTCGGGTTTTAATGGAAGTGGATATAATTTCATACCCTCTCTCCTCCCGATTTCTAAACGAGGCTTCGTGCTCGTTTTTACGTTTTGACACCACCAACACGTCCCGTGGCCCTTTTCTAACCTATAATAGAGAATTTTTCGTATTTTAAAGGAAGTGGATATAATTTCATACCCTCTCTCCTCCCGATTTCTAAACGAGGCTTCGTGCTCGTTTTTTCGTTTTGACACCACCAACATGTCTCGTGGCCCATTTCTAACCTATAATCCAGACTTTTTCGGGTTTTAAAGGAAGTGGATATAATTTCATACCTTCTCTCCTCCCGATTTCTAAACGAGGCTTCGTGCTCGTTTTTTCGTTTTGACACCACCAACACGTCTCGTTGCCCAATTCTAACCTATAATCGAGTCTTTTTCGGGTTTTAAAGGAAGTTGATATAATTTCATACCCTCTCTCCTCCCGATTTCTAAACGAGGCTTCGTGCTCCTTTTTTCGTTTTGACACCACCAACAAGTCCTGTGGCCCATTTCTAACCTATAATCCAGACTTTTTCTGATTTTAAAGGAAGTTGATATAATTTCATACCCTCTCTCCTCCTGATTTCTAAACGCGGCTTCGTGCTCATTTTTTCGTTTTGACACCACCAACACATCTCGTGGCCCATTTCTAACCTATAATAGAGATTTTTTCGGGTTTTAAAGGAACTGGATATAATTTCATACCCTCTCTTCTCCCGATTTCTAAACGAGGCATCGTACTCGTTTTTTCGTTTTGACACCACCAACACGTCTCGTTGCCCATTTCTAACCTATAATCGAGACTTTTTTGGGTTTTAAAGGAAGTGGATATAATTTCATACCCTCTCTCCTCCTAATTTCTAAACGCGGGTTCGTGCTCGTTTTTTCATTTTGACACTACCAACACGTCTCGTGGCCCATTTCTAATCTATAATTGAGACTTTTTCGGGTTTTAAAGGAAGTGGATATAATTTCATACTCTCTCTCCTCCCGATTTCTAAACGAGGCATTGTGCTCGTTTTTTCGTTTTGACACCACCAAGAAGTCCCGTGGCCCATTTCTAACCTATAATCTAGACTTTTTCGGGTTTTAAAGGAAGTGGATATAATTTCATACCCTCTCTCCTCCTGATTTCTAAACGAGGCTTCGTGCTCGTTTTTTCATTTGGACACTACCAACACGTCTAGTGGCCCATTTCTAACATATAGTAGAGACATTTTCGGATTTTAAAGGAAGTAGATATAATTTCATACCCTCTCTCCTCCCGATTTCTAAACGATGCTTCGTGCTCATTTCATCGTTTTGACACCACAAACAAGTCCCGTGGCCCATTTCTAAACTATAATCCAAACTTTTTCGGGTTTTAATGGAAGTGGATATAATTTCATACCCTCTCTCCTCCCGATTTCTAAACGAGGCTTCGTGCTCGTTTTTTCGTTTTGACACCACCAACACCTCTCGTGGCCAATTTCTAACCTATAATCGAGAATTTTTCGGGTTTTAAAGGAAGTGGATATAATTTCATACCCTCTCTCCTCCCGATTTCTAAACGTGGCTTCGTGCTCGTTTTTTCGTTTTGACACCACCAACAAGTCTCGTGGCCCATTTCTAACTTATAATCCAGACTTTTTCGGGTTTTAAAGGAAGTGGTTATAATTTTATACCCTCTCTCCTCCCGATTTCTAAACGCGGGTTCGTGCTCGTTTTTTCGTTTTGACACTACCAACACGTCTCGTGGCACATTTATAACCTATAATGGAGACTTCTTCGGGTTTTAAAGGAAGTGGATATAATTTCATACTCTCTCTCCTCCGATTTCTAAACGAGGCATTGTGCTCGTTTTTTCATTTTGACACCACCAATAAGTCCCGTGGCCCATTTCTAACCTATAATCGAGACTTTTTCGGGTTTTAAAGGAAGTGGATATAATTTCATACCCTCTATCCTCCTGATTTCTAAACGAGGCTTCGTGCTCGTTTTTTCATTTGGACACGACCAACACGTCTAGTGGCCCATTTCTAATATATAATAGAGACATTTTCGGATTTTAAAGGAAGTATATATAATTTCATACCCTCTCTCCTCCCGATTTCTAAACGATGCTTCGTGCTCGTTTTATCGTTTTTACACCAAAAACAAGTCTCGTGGCCCATTTCTAACCTATAATCCAAAATTTTTCGGGTTTTAAAGGAAGTGGATATAATTTCATACCCTCTCTCCTCCCGATTTCTAAACGAGGCTTCGTGCTCATTTTTTCGTTTTGAAACCACCAACAAGTCCAGTGGCCCATTTCTAACCTATATTCCAGAATTTTTTGGGTTTTAATGGAAGTGGATATAATTTCATACCCTCTCTCCTCCCAATTTCTAAACGAGGCTTCGTGCTCGTTTTTACGTTTTGACACCACCAACACGTCCCGTGGCCCTTTTCTAACCTATAATAGAGAATTTTTCGTATTTTAAAGGAAGTGGATATAATTTCATACCTTCTCTCCTCCCGATTTCTAAACGAGGCTTCGTGCTCGTTTTTTCGTTTTGACACCACCAACATGTCTCCTGGCCCATTTCTAACCTATAATCCAGACTTTTTCGGGTTTTAAAGGAAGTGGTTATAATTTTATACCCTCTCTCCTCCCGATTTCTAAACGCGGGTTCGTGCTCGTTTTTTCGTTTTGACACTACCAACACGTCTCGTGGCCCATTTATAACCTATAATTGAGACTTTTTCGGGTTTTAAAGGAAGTGGATATAATTTCATACTCTCTCTCCTCCGATTTCTAAACGAGGCATTGTGCTCGTTTTTTCATTTTGACACCACCAATAAGTCTCGTGGCCCATTTCTAACCTATAATCTAGACCTTTTCGGGTTTTAAAGGAAGTGGATATAATTTCATACCCTCTCTCCTCCTGATTTCTAAACGAGGCTTCGTGCTCGTTTTTTCATTTGGACACTACCAACACGTCTAGTGGCCCATTTCTAACATATAATAGAGACATTTTCGGATTTTAAAGGAAGTAGATATAATTTCATACCCTCTCTCCTCCCGATTTCGAAATGATGCTTCGTGCTCGTTTTATCGTTTTGACACCACAAACAAGTCCCGTGGCCCATTTCTAACCTATAATCCAAACTTTTTCGGGTTTTAAAGGAAGTGGATATAATTTCATACCCTCTCTCCTCCCGATTTCTAAACGAGGCTTCGTTCTCATTTTTTCGTTTTGACACCACCAACAAGTCCCGTGGCCCATTTCTAACCTATAATCCAGACTTTTTCGGGTTTTAAAGGAAGTGGATATAATTTCATACCCTCTATCCTCCTGATTTCTAAACGAGGCTTCGTGCTCGTTTTTTCATTTGGACACGACCAACACGTCTAGTGGCCCATTTCTAATATATAATAGAGACATTTTCGGATTTTAAAGGAAGTGGATATAATTTCATACCCTCTCTCCTCCCGATTTCTAAACGAGGCTTTGTGCTCGTTTTTTCGTTTTGACACCACCAACATGTCTCGTGGCCCATTTCTAACCTATAATCCAGACTTTTTCGGGTTTTAAAGGAAGTGGATATAATTTCATACCTTCTCTCCTCCCGATTTCTAAACGAGGCTTCGTGCTCGTTTTTTCGTTTTGACACCACCAACACGTCTCGTTGCCCAATTCTAACCTATAATCGAGTCTTTTTCGGGTTTTAAAGGAAGTGGATATAATTTCATACCCTCTCTCCTCCCGATTTCTAAACGAGGCTTCGTGCTCCTTTTTTCGTTTTGACACCACCAACAAGTC